>JAUPFV010000005.1:24171887-25371887 GCA_036936605.1 Limnanthes douglasii subsp. nivea
TGTGTGTGTGTGTGTGTGTGTGTGTGTGTGTGTGTGTGTGTGTGTGTGTGTGTGTGTGTACAACTTGATGAGAGCAACAATAAAGGATAAAATAAAAGAAACCTGAAAAAATGTTTATTATGAAGATCAACCAAGTTATATGGTCTCAAAGAGAAAAAAAATTAAGAAAATGAAATATAATGAAAAAACGCCGAAAATTGCAGCTTATATGCCTTAGGAGTCCCCATATGACTGGAAAATTATGGAGGGAAAAATTTCCCGAAAATTTAACCCCAATCAAATAGATACTTATGACAGTTCACAGGATCCCAAACCTCATCTAGAAAAGTTCATAAACATAATAATAGGATCAAATACAGGCGATGTTTTACTCTACATAGCTTTTTCAAAGATGTTTACATGAAACTTTCTTTATTAGTTTAATTTCTTATTGAAAGGAACAATTCAAGATTTCAAAGAATTTTGGAGTGCTCTTAAAAATAAATTTATTGGTAATAGATCATATGAGAAGGAGAATGATTATATTATGAATATGTACCAAAGAAAGGGATACACGTTAAACGATATGTTTAGATATTCTTTTGTGGGATGAACAATTTGTCGATATGCAAAGAATATGTTGATGTGGAAGCATTTAAAGCGGATTTAATTTGGATGGACAACTGTACGAGGACCTCGTCATATTTCCAGTAGACATTATGAGAGAAATTTTTGTCAAACCAAAGCAGTTTATCAGAGTTGATGAATCTAAGAGAGGAGCTTATTATTACTTATAACCATAAGAACCAAATGTGTCAGTACAAGACAAAAGGAAAAAACAAAGAGGTCATACATGGAGAGGTCGTAAAATCCTCATTAAGCAGACCAAAGGTCTTGTATTATGATAACCTGTCTCGAAGGTTTACTTCTTTGACCGAAAATATTGCGGTCATTTTTTATAAAATAAAGGAAAGCAAAATATCAGCCTCTTCGTGTTATGTTAGCTCCAAATAGTAAAAAATATTGTAGGTATTTTGTTCATATCATAATGTTCATATCTATGCAATCATTGATTGTTGGCGGATGAGATTCACAGAGTAATTGACAATGGTGAGCTTGTTCTAAAGAGAGAAAAGAATAAAAAAAAGTGATAAAGAGAAAAAAGAAGAATGAATTGAGATGAGAAGAAAAGGCGAGGGGAAATAATAATATATATAATTTTGGTGGTGACACATTGTCTAGAATGAGCTCAGCTTCTAGGAAAAGAAAGAATAAAGATTTAGATGTTCATTTCTTCGATGAATCGTCATAACATCATTGTAGGAAACCAAACGCGGATCTGTCATTTAACAACGATCATTTAATATAGTTGTTACCCCTCACGAATATTCGTTGATAATTAATCTTGATATATTGGGATTCATGGTTACACAAGTTTTGGTATATAATAGCAGCTCGACTAATAACATACACATGTTGAATAAGTGAAATTTTTACGCTAATATAAGTTGAGGCATCCATTAATTATGATACTTACCTTTTTTTATTTTTCAGTTTGAATTTATATTTTTGTGATTTCTATATATGATACATTATTGTTTATATAGTGTAAAATATTTGTAATTCTATTATTAGATTTTTAACTACATATTAATAGATATTTTATTTTTAAAACTTTAAATATACTCAGTCCTTTCGTCCCAAGCAACGTTTGATTAAATAATCAAATTTACAAAATAAACAATTTATTTTATTCATGTATTATTTTGAGTTTATCTTACGTATCTTGGAAATATTAAATTTTCTTAGAATACTTCACAAATTTAAATATTATAAATAGTTTATTCATTTTTATCTTTGCTTATTTAAAATATTACATATATTTTAGATTTATCAAAAAATACAAGAAACATATTTGTGCTCATCCTATTTGCGTACATTTACCAACAACAAAACAATTGAGATTACAATTGAAATGTTGAAGGCTATGGATCTTCAATGAGGATATAGAAACATTGTATTGTAAATGTAAACTATAAATATACTTTTTATAGATTCCGAAGTAGAAAAGAACAAACCTTTAACTTAGGCTGTCGTGGGAGAGAAATAAAAAGATTATGCAGAACTGGGTGTAAGGAAAAAAGAATTCGAATATTTTATTTTTCTATTTTAATAAATTTATATCCAAGTGCTTGTGAATGTATGAGTCGTATGCAGATTGGTTCAAATACAAAATTTTAATTTATCCAACCGACCTGGTCTGAATATAATATATATATATATATATATATATATATATATATATATGAAAAATAAATAAATAAAATGGTATTTACATAAAAAAGTTACTAATCATTAAAAACGGTTATTTATATGGTTTTTCATAATATAAATTTTGTTTTCCCACTAATTATTAACTAAATTTTTATAGTAATTGTTTTCAATAATATATATTTTAATTAAATTCTCTCGAAAATTTAATTCGCAATGATATATAAAATTTTCTAGTTATTGATTATATATACATAAAAAAAGTTACTAATTTTTAAAAAGCGGTCATTCGGCTTTTCGTAATATATAAATTTTGTTTTTTCACTAATTATTAATTAAATTTTTCTGGTAAATATCGTTTTCAATAATATATTTGACAATTAAATTCTCTCAAAAACTTAAGGAGGAATCCATATAAGTACCAACATTTGTTCAAAATCAATATTTAATACCAAATAAGATCCCTATCAATATTTGGTACCAAGCACTAGACAAAATACTTTAATACCTTTGTTTTGTAATATTCTACAGTATCTTCTAAACAAAAAAATGGTTTTTTTCTTTTTCATAGAAAATTCGTATCTTTTTAAATATAATTCAAAAAAGAATTAAAACCACGATTGTGTTTCTTTTCTCGAGACGAATTAATCAAGTGGTGCAGATGATATGTTTTGAGAAATTTTTTAAAACTGTTAAAAATGTCTTGTTTAGCAGCTTTAAGACTGCTAAAAAATAAAATAATTAAAACCTAATTGAACTATATAAAACTTTTAAAACTGCTAATTAGCAGTATTAGAAAACTAAAAACTGCTAATTAGCAGTTTTAATTTTTTAACAGCATTAGCTTTTTGTTTTTTAGCAGTTTTAATTTTTTGTTCGAAACATATCATATAGACCACTTGTTTGATTCGCCTCGTAAATATAAACACAACGGTGCTTTCAGTTTTATTTTTAGAATTATAAATCAAAAGATACGAACTTTACAAAAAAAAGAAAAAAACCTATATTTTGTTAGAAGTTAGTGGATTATAATACAAACAAGTTAATTATGCATTTTAGGATGGACTAAAATTGGATTAGGAACTTATTTCGGTATTATAATTGAAATAACCCAAAACTTTTTTTTCAGTAAAAGAGTATTTCTATTAATATAGAAAATCTCAATGGTTACAGAGTTTAAGGGCTTGTATGCAATTACAAGTAAAAAGAAAAGAAAATGGACTAACGAGCACTATCTCTCCTAAAAAACGGTCTCCCCCAAATTGAACCACGTACAAAAAACCCTAGGACCCAAACCAGACAAAAACACTATTATAACAGGAAATTGAAGATCATCTTCGATCCAGATTCAAACGCTTCTCAATAAACGAATCACATCTGCTATCCAATCCAGATGCAAAGACTAGAAATCAATAACCACTGCTACATAAGAAAGATCGAACAGCTACTCCACCAAGCTCCACAACTCGAGAATTTTGAGGAAACCTCATAGTTATTGATATATAAATTTTGTCTAGTTATTTATTATATATATATATATATTGATAAGTCCGGATTTTGTCACCATTCTTTATGAGAACCGGACAGGGGCAATTCGGACAACATCCACCTAAACGGACAGGGACGATTCGGAAAACCTCCACTTACTGAACTGTCCGAACAGAACTAAAGTATTAAAAACTTAATCACTTCATGACTAAGCTGATTACTTGCTTACTTAAAAACTAGTGGGTCTTTAAACTCGACCTGAATCCATTAAACACACCCCCAAAGCCCATGTGGTCCAAAGATAATGGTATAAATACACAACCACCTACATTAAACGAGGGTAATAAAAATTAAATACAACCAGGCAGCTCAATTCTCCCTCTACACTCTATCCAAACATTAAATACCTTCAAAATACCACAAAACTCTGGACAAAATTGTAAAAGAAAGAACAAAGGGAACAAACCGCTAGACGACTAGGGTTGGTTTCGTCTAGCGGTTTGTTCCCTTTGTTCTTTCTTTTACATGGTATCAGAGCCAGAAGTAAACTGATCGCGTAAAGGTAACAATCAGATTTATCAAGTATTTGATTTCGTATTAGATTTGATTGATAAAATTATCAGGTATTTGATTTCGTATTAGATCTGATTGATAAAATTATCAGGTATTTGATTTCGTATTAGATCTGATTGATAAAATTATCAGGTATTTGATTTCGTATTAGATTCGATTGATAAAATTGTAAGTGGAGTTTATCGGTAAATTGGGGCTTAGAAGGAATCGAAATTGCAAAAGTATTGGTTAAGATTTTTTTTTTGGTAAAATTGCATTGTTAACTTATTGGTAAAGTTGCGTCTCGGGGAACAATCAGAATTGAATTAAGAAAGATTGGGAAAATTGCACTGTGTAAATTATTGGTAAAATTGCATAAAAGCATTGTTCGACAAAATCAGGAGAGTAGCGGCTGAGATTATTGTGTTTTGGTAAAATTGCACTGGATAAATTTCAGGTAAAATTGCACAAAAGTATTGTTCGGCAAAGAAAAGTTATATCCGATAAATTTGGTTTGTTGAAATATTGGTAAAATTGCATTGTTGAATTCTGTTGTTCGATTGGGATATATTCTTTCTGGAGAGAATGACAAAAAAGGACGACTCTATGCAGTCGATTGGAACTCAGTTCAATGGAAAAAACTACTCTTACTGGAGTTATGTTATGAAAAACTTTCTTCGTGGCAAACACATGTGGGGATATGTTTCAGGTACAAAACTTCAACCTTCTAATACACATAGTAGTGAGAACTATGCTACATTGCTTGACACGTGGGAAACTGATAATGCGAAGATCATCACTTAGATCAACAATTCTGTAACCCAGTCAATCGGTACTCAGTTGGCCAAATACAACACTGCAAAAGAGGTTGGGGATCATTTAGAAAGACTGTATACGCAGTCTAATTTCGCTAGACGGTATCAATTAGAATTTGACATCCGCTATTTACAGCAAAACAATTTGCTTATTTCTGATTTTTATGCTGCTATGTCTGATTTATGGGATCAATTAGCTTTTACAGAGTCTGCAGAACTGAAAGCATGCAAACCTTATATAGCTCGCAGAGAAGAGCAAAGATTGGTACAATTTTTGATGGCCCTACACTCCGATTTCGAAGGATTGCGAGGAACTATTCTTCATAGATCTCCTCTTCCGACGGTTGATTCAGTTGTCCATGAACTCATTGCTGAAGAAACACGACTAAAAACTCATATTGAAAAGGGGTCCAAAACCAATGTTCATAGTGTGTTTGCTGTTCCAAACCAACGATCTTTTGCTTCAAACCAGCCTAGATTTACACCCAATGGATCAAGAGTTGCATTTGATGAGTGCGCTTTTTGTAAAAGTAATAACCATTGGAAATCACAATGCCCACTACTGAGAGAAAAACAACAGCAATCATCTAAGCAGCGACCCTCTCAGCAACGTTCTTTTCAGCAACATACACGTCCTATTCAACAATTTCGTCTTCCATTTCGTCCCCCGCAGTTTACTGCTGCTGCTGCATCTTTAGAAGATCCTGATAGCACCACACCACCCTCTGGAATGGACCCTCAGATTCTAAAATCTTTTAAACAGTTTCTTGCTTCTAATCCTGCTGCTATGTCTACGTCAATATCTCACACATGTCTGTCTACGTCTTCTGCTTTAGGTATTCCTTCTTCTTTGTGGATTTTAGATTCTGGGGAACCTCGTCATATGTCTCCCTACAGGCCATACTTTGTTTCTTTGTCTCATGTTTCACCAATATCAGTATTTTCTGCAATTTCTACTCCACATATATCACTTCCTGATGTTTATTATGTTCCAAAACTTTCCTTGAATCTTGTTCCGGTTAGTCAGTTATGTAAAATCTAGTCATTGGGTCTTATTTTCTGATTCCGTCTGTGTTATACAGGATCAACATACTCAGAAAGTGATTGGGATAGGTCGTAGATTGGGAGAGCTATATGTCTTGGATGAAGTTAAAGTCGTTAATGTCGCAACTTCTAGTGTCGATTTGTCTTCTTTTCGTTTGAGTCCGTCGTCATCTGATTTTTATCTCTGGCATTCCTGTTTAGGACATGTCTCTGCATCGCGTCTAAATTTTTTAGTCTCCACAGGTGTTTTAGGCCGTATAAACACCTGTAATATTTCTGATTGTAGTGAATGTAAACTTGCCAAATTTTCGGCTTTACCTTGTAATAAAAGTGTGCCTTCTTCCATTACTCCTTTTGATTTAATTCATTCTGATGTCTGGGGTCCATCTCTTGTCTCCACAAAGGGTGGTTCATCCTATTATGTATCTTTCATCGATGATTATACTCGATATACTTGGGTTTATCTTATGAAACGGAGATCAGATTTTCTTGGAGTTTATAGAGAATTTCGGGCACTTGTTAAGACTCAACATATTGCTGTCATAAAATGCTTCAGGTGTGATTTAGGAGGTGAATATAAATCCAATGATTTTACTCAGTTACTTGCATCTGATGGTACCATACATCATTCTTCTTGCAGTAACACCCCTCAGCAGAATGGTGTTGCAGAAAGAAAACATCGTTACCTTGTTGAGACTGCTCGTTCTTTGCTTTTATCTGCTGAGGTTCCTACTATTTTTTGGGGAGAAGCAATTCATACTACTGTATATGTGATTAATCGAATACCCACTGCACATAATTCAGGTTTGTCTCCCTTTCAAAAATTATATGGACAACCTCCAGATTATTCTTCCTTGCGAGTGTTTGGATGTACATGTCATGTCCTTCGTCCTCATGTAGAACGCAATAAATTGGGTCCTAAAACCGCAATATGTGTTTTCTTGGGTTATGGTGTTAGACAGAAAGGTTATCGTTGTTTTGATCCCACCAGTCAGAAACTTTATGTCTCTCGACATGTTGCATTTCTTGAGCATATCCCGTTTTATTCGATTCCGGTGAAATCATATGATATAACAAGTACCAAACTTCGGCCGATTGATCCTTTCGAAAATAATGACACCATACATGCTGAAATTGATGTGCCTAGTAATACTTCTATGACAGATGATACTAGTTCTCCTCCATCAATTCCTGAATCAGTTCCTTCTTTTGGTGAACCAACAGATCTGCCTCTTAGAAGATCTACTCGCCCAAGTAAGTCTACCAAACTACCAGATTTTGCGTATTCTTCTTACTCAGCTCCTTTTGCCTCTTTCATAGCAAACATACATAATTTATATGAACTCCAGTCATTTAAAGAAGCTGTTTATGATTCTCGTTGGCAAAATGCAATAGTCGAAGATCTCACTGCTCTTTACCAAACTCATACATGGGATATAGTTAAGCCTCCATCCGGTAAGCATATAATCGGTTCTCGATGGGTTTTTAAAATTAAAACAAAATTTGATGGATCTGTTGAAATATATAAGGCTCGTCTTGTAGCAAAATGGTATTCACAGAAGTATGGTATGGATTATGATGAAACATTTGCCCCAGTGGCAGAAATGACGACTGTTCGTACTCTTATTGCGGTTGCTTCCATTCGCCAGTGGAAAATCTTCCAACTCGATGTCAAAAATGCATTTTTGAATGGTGATCTTCATGAGGAGGTTTACATGACTCCTCCTCCAGGTGTTGCTCACCAACCAGGTGAAGTTTGTTGACTTAAGAAAGCCTTATATGGACTCAAACAAGCTCCTCATGCCTGGTTTGAAAAATTCTCTACGGTTATAACTTCACTTGGTTTCCTTGCTAGTAATCACGATTCGGCCTTGTTTATCAAATGTACTAGTGTAGGACGGGTTATTTTATCCCTATATGTAGATGATATGATCATTACAGGTGATGATATTGATGGCATTGCAACACTAAAACGTGATTTGGCTCAGCGTTTTGCGATGAAAGACTTGGGACTATATCGATATTTTTTAGGTATTGAGGTGGCTCACTCTCCAAAAGGTTATACTCTCTCTTAGACAAAATATATATCTGATTTATTCGAACGAGCGCGACTTTCTGATAACAGAACGGTAGATAATCCTCTTGAAACCAATGCTCGGTATTCTCCGACTGATGGCGTTCCTTTGTCAGATCCAAGTCTATATCGAACTCTTGTAGGGAGCTTGGTCTATCTTACAGTTACTCGGCCAGATATAGCTTATGCTGTTCATGTGGTCAATCAGTTTGTTACTGCTCCTACATCTGTTCATTGGGGAGCTGTTCTTCGAATATTGAGATATCTTCGTGGCACTCAGTTCTAGAGCCTTTTATTTCCCTCGACCTCTTCACTTAAATTGCGTGCCTATAGCGATGATGATTGGGATAGTGATCCTCATGACCGAAAATCTACTACCGGTTTTTGTATTTTCCTTGGAGATTCATTAATATCATGGAAAAGCAAGAAACAAGATGTTGTCTCTAGATCGTCTACTGAAGCTGAGTATCGTGTTATGGGTGTCACCACATGTGAGATTGTTTGGTTACGATGGCTTCTTGCAGATATATGGGTTAATGTTACTAAACCAACTTCCCTACATTGTGATAACAAAAGCGCCATGCAGATAGTAAAGAATTCAGTTTTTCATGAGAGGACGAAGCACATTGAAATAGATTGTCATTTCACTCGACATCATCTTTAGATCGGCACCATCTCGCTTCCGTATGTTCCATCAGGTTTGCAGATTGCTGATATTTTCACAAAGGCTGAGTCCACAGCGCGGTTTTGTTTTATTTGTGACAAAATCCCAATGCTTATTACTGTTGCATTGTATGTTTGAGGGAGGGTGTTAAGAATATAAAGCCCATATAAAGCCCAAGCCCGTTAGCTTTATTTTATTATAAATAAGAGCATATGTTGTACTAATTGATATACTTCTGAATAATACAAAAACCCTAGTCGTCTAGCGGTTTGTCCCCTTTGTTCTTTCTTTTACAAAAATTACCCTCAAACGAAAATAAACCTCACCATATATAATATTTAACCTAACATCATGTTATTTATTAGGTTTGTCATAAAAAATTATGATATATTCGGATTTGATATTTCAAAAGCTTATCAATGATTTTGACAAGGAAGATGAAAGCATTGTGATAAACGGATGATGATTGATGATATCATTGAAAACTAGAAAAACTTTCAAAAATATTTTGTGTTTGTTTTAATGTTTTATTCCATACTAATACATGTTTTAGAATGTTTGTTTTGTTAAAGATTTATATTTTTCTATTAACATTTGATTGTTTTATTAGTTTGGTTTGTTTAGGTTTAAAATTTTATATCTTAATTTTTGTTTAAAATTAAAAAATAAAATCATAATTGTATTCGAACTGGATCGAACTGCTCAATCCAAATATTTGCAAACCGGATCGAGTTAATCCACAATCACAAACAAATTGAACTAGTATTCAACAATACTAGATCCGTAACGAATTATTCCAACACAAATAAAAATCACAAACAAATTGAACTAGTATTTAACGATACTAGTTCCGTAATGAACAAGTGAGGTAAACTGTAGATCCGAACAAAACGAATTGAACATCATAGTAGTCTGAGCCTTCTTATAAAAGTTCATGTCCTCTCGTTAGAGCTTTTATAAGTGTACGTCCTCTTCCGTTGTAGTTTTATTTAATACTAGATCAATTAGGTCATATAAATTTTAAAATTGACTAGTAGTTTGTCACCTCTCCAACTGGATCAGCATACGGGTTCTATTCTATACGTATAGGCTTTGAATAGTACATCGTCCCTCGACTATCACGTTTGGTGGCAAATAGTCCCTTGACTTTCAAAAGTCCGTTGACAGTCCCTGGACTATCGCGTTTGGATAAAGTTAGTCCACCAGATCCTCTGATCCATGAGAGGCTGCCACGTGTCACCATAGTCCCCAGATTTTTGTATCATCACTAGTCCCTTGAGTTTAGTTTTCTGTAATTTTCTACATTTTGGGTTTGACCTAAACTCAAGGGACTAGTGGTGATACAAAAATATTGGGACTATGGTGACAGGTGGCAGCCTCTCATGGATTAGAGGATCTGGTGGGCTAACTTTATCCAAACGCGATAGTCCAGGGACTGTCAACGGACATTTGAAAGTCAAGGGACTATCTGCCACCAAACACGATAGTCGAGGGACGATTTACTGTTCAATGCCTATACGTATACAAACTGAAATACATGGAGGAGTAAATAAAGTCAAATTTAATACAACTTGAATTTTTTAATTTTTTAATTTTTAATTTCAAACGGTCTATTTATAAATATTATTTTTAATAAATATTCCAATGGTTTGATTTGAATTATGATATAAAATTTTAATTTCTTTTACTATTTGAATTTTATTTATTTATATATTTATAATATTTTTCATACATGTGAGATTCGAAAATCGTTAAAAAAACTTACGAAATTCACGACCGTGCGCAATACACATTTGGGAGTAATCCAGCCATATTGATCTCTTATAAGAATTTTTTTTAATCATTTCGAAAGATTAACATACAGAGTCAGATCCACCATTTAATCTCTCCTGAATCCCGAAGATAAGTTTTGGCTTTGTTCAAACGATAGCCCGGATTTCTGTTATAGACGTTTGCATGGTATTAGGTTTAAAAATCATGTTATTCTTATTCAACCATATATCTCATACTATATCCAGATTAAAATTTGAATTTTCTAAGCTATTGGATTCATCCCGACAGCTTAATAATTCATCCCAACCTTTAATATCCTTACAACCCCCTGAAGCCATTGGGAGAGGCCCAACTAGATCAAGTCATCATCTATCAAATGGTATAGGTTCAGATATTGATTCCATGGGGACTGTTGGAAAATGAATGGCATTTCCATATCTTTGACAAGGATTACATCTCTTCACTAGATCTTTAGCATCTACCATGATGGTAGGTCAATAATATCTTGCTAGTAAGACTCTTCTTGTCAAACCTTTATAAACACAATGTGATGACCCTTCTCCATCATGAAATTTTGATAGAACACTTTGGGACTCATTTAATCTGATGCAGCACAGTAGAGGCCTCCTAAAATATTTTTTGTAAAGTACCCCCCTCAAGACTAGGAAACCACAAGCTTTGTATATCTATTTTTTAGCCAAAGCCTTATCCGGAGGCAAAACTCTGTTAGTAATAAACTCTTAGATTTCAGTCCTCCAATATTTATAGAGTACATTAGATACGTGCAAATATTTTCTCTAACTTCAACTTTACTTTATGTAGGTGCATTTATAGAATGGCATTCTTGCATAAGAATTAAGGGATACGCTTTAGAGTATGCTATAGAGGCTAAGGAATTTGTCATAGCATTTTCCGATCTAGGAACGTGCTCATATCTGAAGCTTTTAAAGCCAATCGTGACTTCTATCAACACTTGTCAATATATTATCAAGTGTTCTTTCCTGGCTTCAGATTTCCTTTGGGCCTGATAGATAAGCAGTTAGGAATCACTTATCAGTTGGACTATGTTAGCCCCACATATATGAGTTAACTTTAACCCATAATGGTTGCTTCATATTCTGACTCATTGTTGGATGCTCTGAAGCCAAAACATATAGCTTTGTACAAGGTATCACCATTAGTAAAAGTTAAGAAAATCCCAGCTCCATATCCCATCGTACTAGACCCATCATTCATTCAGACTACCCATTCTTTTTTAAATTTAGTAACTTATGCTTCTTCACGAGGCCGTTTAGATTGGAATTCTAATAAGAAATCCGCCACAACTTGAGCTTTGATCGTTGTCCAAGGCGCAACATCAATGTCATAATATCCAAGTTCAACTGACCACTTGGTCATTCTTCTTGATATGTCAGCCTTTTGTAGCACATTCTTCAAGGGAATAGAAGTTCGAACTATGATTGAATGTGCTTGATAGTAAGGCCTCATCTTTCTAGCAGCTATTACCAACTCCAAAGCAAGCTTCATCAATTTTAAATACATTTTTTCAGCTTCTAACAAACTCTCGCGTAATTAGTAAACCGAACGAGGATAATTATCCACTTATCGTACTAACACTACATTTACAGCATACTCCAATATAGCCAAATACAAGTAAGTCTTTCTCCATCAATAGGTTTGAACATTGTCTTGGGTGAAGATAAGTAATTCTTAATTTCAAGGAAAGCTTGATCATAGTTATGAGACCAATTGAAGACTTTTGCATTTCTCAGAACTTGGAAAAATTGCGCACATTTTTCTAGTGACCCTGAAATAAATTAGTTGTCCAAATGGGGTATTGGGATTCTTTGATATACCCCATCTTAGACAACCGATCTACTTCTTGAATAATCGCTTCAGATGTTTTTTTTAAAGATCTTCTTTTTTGTATCATTGGCCCAACATCAGGTCGGATAGATAGTTTGTGACTAATTATCACAGCTGGCATTCTAGTTACATCCCCGTTGTATCATGCAAACACGTGTAATAAATTTCTGCCAAGTAGCTTAGATCCGACCCTGACACTTTTACCTTCTGCCAAGTAATAAATTTCTACCTCCTCGACTGGGATCACCGCATTAGGAGCCTCACTCGAATCATCTATCTTTTTTTAGTTGACAGAAGGCTCCACTGGTTGTCATTCTTTATTAATTTTCATTGCTTCTCTTGATTCGAAGCAAAAGTAGAGACATAGAATTCACGAGCTATATTTTTTGCTACTACGGACAACGCCCACTCGTCCTTCCACAACATACTTTAAACACTGATGGACCGTGGAAGCTACTGCATACATCCTGGATAGCCAAGCCCTACCAAATATAGCATTGTAAGATGTTGGACAATCAACTACCACAAACAAAACTCTCACCAACTTCTTGAATGACCCTTTGTCCAATAAAACCTCTTCTTCAAATTCCACAATTACATCAGTTGTAATTCTAGTAAACCCCAAAACGGTTCTATTTGAACGCTGGATAACTAAGGGATTTGTCATTTGCTTGTAAGCTGATATGAACAATATATTTTCTGAACTGCCAGTATCAATTAGAATCCTTCATACATCATTGCCTCCAATTGATGCCCCTATTACCACATCATCTTCATGTGGCCCAGCACTGTCTCTTAAATCATCCTCATCAAAGACAATGAACGGAGTAAGGATTTGATATAGATGTGTATACATTTTTCCCTCTATCTGAGTTGTTATGCTATTAGCATGTCTTATTCTTGAATAGCTTGAATGTGTCGTCACAGTATCTCCTCCAAAAATAGTAAAGGTGTTAAAATCATTAATCGAGGCATTAGAGATGTCTGAGTTTCGAGTCTATTTATCTGGTTTACGAGTATCGTTAAAGTCATCAAGGGTAACCCAAGGAGTGCCCTGGTGTAAATTTGACACAATGTTTAGATTATTCCACATGGGAATGCAATCTGATGGTTCATTGAAACCATAAATTGCGAATAAACGAAAGACGGAGTTATCGGCTTTATAACAAATTTTACCATCAATTATTTGATCATATATGTGATTTGAGGTGAGCCTATATACACTAGGGTTCCATGCAATGCTGATTTTACCTAGAGGATGAGATTCATAGTTTGTGATGAAGTGGAAAAAGAGAAGAGTGTTTTGCATTATTCTTCATATCTTATCTATTTTGACTTAGTTTTGATTAGATAGATAAAAAACGTTACGCATACCGGATATTTTAAAAACCTATTGTGTTATCACTCCAACATGATTCAGATCTGGATCAAGATCTAGGTATTCTGAATCCACATCAAATATTTTCATAATTACCATAGCATATTCTTGTCTAGATGCTCATATACTTTATCCTTGACCAGTTGGTGATGCAGCTCAGGCCGTATTTGCATTAGATTGGGTATTGGTTGGCTTATTCCCCCCTTGTTGTTTTTTCACAAAAGCCGAAAACTTCTATCTCTCAACTAAGTTCTTTACTTCTTGTTTTAGTGCAATACAGTCTTGGGTATCATGACCCGCATCATTGTGGTATTTACAAAACAAGTATTTCGAGTCTTTCTAGGAGATTGAATTGGTGCTGGTCTTCTAAAATGCACAGCATTCTTAGTTTTATCATAAATGGTAGCCACACTCTTCCCTAGTTTGGAAAACCATTCAGGTTGAACCCATGGACCTCTCTTGGGTTTAAATTGTTGGGATTGACTGGACTGATTCTGTCTTAGCCAGTGTGATCCTTGTCCGGAATTTTAGGCCTGTATTCTTTTAAAGATTCATTCGACTCTTGAGAACAATGGATGATAGTGTCACCATTTCCTTTAAGCTATTTATTCCCCACAAGATGTCTCTGAAATTCCATCCAAACATATCGAAGTTCTTTATTGACCCATGTGGCAAACTATTATACCACTTTAAATAACTCCCTTTGAAAGTTTGTGAGAAAGCTCGGGATAAAAGTGTCATCATCATCAAAATTCATCGTAAAATTATTGAATTGCTCGAGATGATTATCAGGGTCTTTACTCCCATCATACTTCTTTATCTTGGAACTTTCAAACCTCATGGGCAAATATCCGGAGAGTAATTTTTAAGAAAATGGTGATTGCCTCCAATTATGGTTACGACTAAAGACTGTATCTTCATCAGGAGTGAAACAAATACCTGGTTTGGATTGGGTAACAAATCGATCACTCAGTAGATGATCAATATGGTGATCTGTCGACCCTTATATTTTTCCTTGATACTTATTTTTTTCATTTTTTCCTTCCTATCCCTTTTCCTCGAATGTTTCTTGGTTAACTTTATTTTCTTTTTCTGACGGCCCTGCTCACTGCTAGATGGAGATGACCCATCAGAGTCAGAAGAAGTGGTGGAGCTATCAGAAGATTCCGTTGTACTCTTTACTTGTTTTGCCCGACGTGTCTTTTTAGGATTAGTATGAACTTTTGGAGACTAGTCATTCTCGCCTTGTTTGTTATTGTCTCCAGGCTCATCTGTAGATATACCTCCCACATCAAAATTATATTTCAATGATATTTCAACCTGTCTTTGGACCCTCAAAGCTTCAGTCTCAGCCCTCAATTGATCATGTTCCTCTTGCATGAATGGTCTTCTTCAATATTGTGATTAACATGAGATATAGTCGCATGTTAATTCTTCTCTCTTATCACCGTATTTTCATGAGGCAACACTTCCTGCATATTGAGATCAATATCTCAAGGATTTCCAAACTTCGTATTACAAGTAAGGTTTTGAATGGAGCTATTCATGTACCTCTAGCTCCCATTGCGGTCGTCAATTTGTTGATCGGTAAAATCTATACCAAGGGTAAAACCGAGAAAAACCTTTAGCTAGTGGATATTAACTTTGTATGGGTTTGTGAGAGAAATAAGGTGTGTGCTAGTATGTAACATCTTTAAAAAAAGTCCAACCCTCTTAATGATGTTAGTTGGGGTATTTATAGTGTTTTTCTCTGATCCATGGGTCGTGCGAGTCAGATTTTATAGTCGGGTCGATCATATGAGCCCTCAAGCCCAAGAAATGAGTTGCTAGGAACATAGCTGAGCCATTGCCCCACTGAAACTACTGTTCATCGATTGACTTTTATATGATCTTCCCCAAACTGTCCTTCGGATAATATCAGAATCATTGGTGATATGCTTCCAACGATATCCGAACGTATCAATTATGATACCCCGTCTTGCCAAATTGACCGTCGTCGAAAGCCTACTACTTATGCGAGCCATAATAGTACTTGTACTTTTTGCGTACACTTGAGAGCATGATTATTTTCTCACTTGAATATTGTATCCTCACTCATTGGAATCAACGAATTATAAGGTGATTTTACCAAAAATGCTTCTGATGGCTCGAGTTTCCATGTGTATTGTTCCCCATCATAATGTTGAACTATACTCACCTCATTAATCAGCACGTCCCGTATTTCCAAATTTTTTTTATAGATCTTTGAATTTGACGACTTAACTACACTGTGCATCAAACCTTCCTTAAAATATTTTTCTTTGAGAACCCTCACCCATAACCTGTTGTGATTTTGTAAAATCCTCCAATGCGGTTTAGACAAGATCGCTTTATTGAAATTCCTTCTTCTCCTAAATCTTAACCCCTTTGCTTTTTCGGTCTACACATCTTGTCTCATGTCATCTAATGTATCTGCATGCCATCCTCAGATAAAATACAAATGAAATATTTTGATAATCTGATTGATTTTATTGCACACATGCACCCGACAACTTCATTTTTTCATAATATAAGTCGGGATCGTGTTCAAAATTTATTGTTCCAGAGTTATCTGACCCGCTAGAGAGATTTTTTTCACTTTCCAAGTTAGAAATTTTACCCTCATCTTCATAATAATCTACCGATAAAACCCCTCGTGAGGCAACCTAAAGAACTTGGTGTACCCAGATACTTCCCCAATAATTCACCAAGATAAAACCATTCTTACAAATGAAATTATTTTTGCAACTTTATTGTATACTCCCTACAAAATACTAGTATCGACTTCTCATCGGTTACCGATTGGTCAGATTCATCGTAAAATAGACGTAATATTCTTGTAATCAAGTCGATTTGTTCTTTTGAAACTTTCACAAAAAACATTAAATTGTCTGCATAGAAGACGTGAGAGATCGGGGGTTCTTTCCTATGGATTCAGAGTGGACTGTATTCGCCACTACTATAAAACCCTAAATGAAAATGAATAATTGTTTAATACACATTAAAAAAGTAAGGATCTAGCAGTTTCCTTAGGATGAATACTTGTTTTTGTGTGAAAGGCTCAATCAATTTTTCATTCCACATAATTTGCATTAAATTCGACCTCGTTGTAGTAATAATAAGCCTTACCCATATCGATGGGAGCCCAAACTAAATGATAATGTCCTCAATGAACAGTAGGCTAAGTTTGTTATACACTTTGGATATGTCTTCCTTAGTCTTCATATATCCTCATGCCCCAATGGCTCCACATAACCGATGGTCCACCTCGTGCACCAATACTATGTTATATGTAGAAGATCGACCGGAAAGAAATCTTATGTAATTGGGTCCAATACGCTCAGCTAGAAAGGGTCGCAATCTATTAACAATTGCCTACATAATAAATTTTACTAGAATATTGATCAAGCTTATTAGGCAGAACTTATTGACTCTCTCTGAATCTGCAACTTTATGAATCATATGAACAACCATAGCATTAAACCGAGCATGAATCTTCTCCTTTTGCAATCGCGTTACAGACTATTTCACACACAGTCGCACCAACCGTCTCCCAACATTTCAAATAAAATACAGCAGACATACTATTTGTTCCCCAGATCTTTTGACAGGTTTAATTAGAACACAACCTCTTGAATATCCTAATCCAAAAACTTATTATCTAGAAGATTTAATTCGACTTTCCCCAGAGTAGATATATACGGAAGGGAAAATGGACCAACCAACTTAGCGATTTTTCAAAAAATGGTCTGACCAACCTTTAAACTTCAAGCCGATCCGAAATCTACTCCACTTGATCATTCTTGAAACTTGTAGTTCTCAGAGTTTTTCTTTTTCATATGGTCAAAAGGTGGTAAAATCATGTGTTATGCTCACCCAACCTTATCTGATGGTCTCCAAATGCTAAAACCACATCTCCTCCTCTTCTAGAGCACTCAAATACTCCTCATTTAATTTCTTAATACAGCTGAAAAGGAAAAAATTGTACAACTTTTGAACAAGAGTTGAATTCTCCAAAATTTTACAAGTGATTTCTTTTATCGATGACCTCAAACACTTCATCTTTCCATAATCGGATGTGACCTTTAATGGAATGGGTCAGATTACAATTACCCTAAACGGATATATCCCCCTCCCCCAATTTTAAGTTCACTCAAAATCGGTATCAACCCGTCTATTTTTGGACCATAATACCATTATATTAGTGTTGACGTATTTTTATTTTCCTAAACCCTATCCATACACTTTCTTGTTTCAAGAACAAAAAATATCATAAACCCTATTCATTTTCTATACCTTCTCTTTACACATCTTCCTCTCTCTAAAATATGGTCACCCAAATTTCGACGTGCTCATCATCCTCCGCCGCATCCTCCGCCGCATCCTCCTCTCATATTTCACCATGGTGAGAAAACGCGAGGATCCTCATCCTCCTCCCAAGGTAATTTTTTATTTTAGTGAATTTTTAGATATATTGTTTTTTAGCTAGATTTTAGGTTAGTTTTTGTTGATTTAGATTCCTTGATGTGTGAATATGATGGGGTAGATTTAGGGATTCAAAGTTAAGATAGAATTCTGGGGGTTTATGGTAGGTTGAGGAAGAAGTTTTTGCTGGTTTTTTGCCATTTTCTTCGCCGGATTCGGCTGAAAAATGTCCAGCACCAATGGTGTGCAAAGCCTACACCGATGGGTACGAGAGTTTTTTTTAATTTCATTTTTTTTAATATTCGTTCCAAAAAATTACTGATTTTTTTTTATTTATCGAAATATTAAGCTAGTTTATTTAGTAGCTAGTGTTTTATATGTATTTTAATTACTTATAAATATACTTTTATTTAATTCAGTACGCAGATCGGCGGCCTTTAGAATGGCGGTCTCGCAAAGTCTAGAGTGTTACGTTCTAAGAATTTCTAATAAGCACACGAGAGCTTTAAAATTTAGGTTTAAAAATATTGTAATTCACATTAATGTATTTATTGTATTTTAGTTGACATTAAATATAATAATTATGTTTAATGTATATTTTTATAAATTTAAAAAATTAGAAAATAAAGGATAAAACAATTAAAATTCAAAAAAAGCACATTAAATAAATTTCAAAAAATAATTTTTTTAATAAAAAAAACATTTTAACCTACCCCTTCATTTATCATGTGCATTTATTCAATTCTATAAGATTTAAGAAAACAAAATTTAGATTTAAAATAATTATATTAATTTAATTTAAATTTAAATATAATACGTTTTTCTTCTTCTTTTAATGTGTATTCTTATTAATTTAAGTTAAATTTAAATATAGTATATTTTTTATTATGTTTAATGTGTATTTTTATTAATTTAATTTAAGTTTAAATATAATGATATTTTACTATATTTAATGTTTAATATAAAATTTATTCGGAATAAAGGACGAAACAATACTACAAATAAAAAAGTCACATTAAATAAATTTCAAATACATAAATTGTTAAAATATATATACACGTGAGTATTTTAAAAAATAACGATGTTTGATGATGAATGCGGCATACATATATTAGATAAATATCAAATAATAATAAATAATAAATGTTAGATAAAAAAATATATTAGTAACTAAATTATAAAATAAAAAATATTAAAAACTAATGAATAAAATAAGTTAATATGCTGAAAATTTCAAAAATAAAATCAAATAAAATTTAAAAAAAAAATATTATATATATGCCATCGTGGCCTCCTGCACCAATGATTTAGGTACCCAGATTCGGTGGTGCAAGGCATGATGACCGATGTTGTTGAGGCTTTGCACCACCGCTTCCGGAACCCTATACTATCGGTACAGGGATTTGCACCACCATCGTAAACTTGTTTTGAAAATAAAATAATAAAAACTTATTTTTTTCGGACAATTTAATAACCTTCTCCGACGAACGTAACTCAGCAACTCCTTCATATTAATATCTTCTTCCGGTTGAGTTATGTTTAAGTGTTTGTTAACAAAAAGTTGAAAAAAATTAAAAACAGATTCGAATATTGATGAAAAAATATTTGATCGTTGAGGAAGTGCTAAACAACATGCAAGAACATCACAAATCGTAAAAGGACGAGTTTAATTTTATAACTTAAAAATGTTTTATATAAATAGGGTTAGTAAAGAGAAAGTTACGAGTAAATATCTTCTCAACTATGTAATTACCCAGTGGTATCCGCTTTTTGGATAGTGTCACTTGGTATCTCGAATTGAAATTTGGACAAAAATACCCCCGATCAAATATACGCGCTCGTACTTCAAGGTGTTTGCAATTCTCATGATAGGATGCGAATTGTTTGCAACTCTGGGTTTTCTGAACAATTCTCATGTTAAGATGCGAATTGTTTGCAACTCTCAGGATTTCCTGAACAATTCTCATGATAGGATGCGAATTGTTTGCAACTCTGGGTTTCCTGAACAATTCTCATGATAGGATTGCGAAATGTTTACAACTCTCAGGATTTCCTCAACAATTCTCATGTTAGGATGCGAACTGTTTGCAACTCTCAGGATTTCCTAAACAATTCTCATGTTAGGATGCGAATTGTTTGCAACTCTCAGGATTTCATGAACAATTCTCATGATATGATGCGAATTGTTTGCAACTCTCGGGATTTCCTGAACAATTCTCATGATATGATGCGAATTGTTACTGGTGAAATTTTACTTTTTAAAAAAATCAAAAAATATCATCAATGGATCTAGTTTTGTTCATTTTTTATAAACAAAAGCGATGGTACTTTCATTTATTTTTTTCGAGCTCCCGTTTAAAAGATACGGATCTTTTAAAAATAAAATATATAAAAAAGTAGGAAAGAGAAATTTTGGTTACGTGGTTGTTCATGAATGGTGAAGGTAGTTAGGGTATTAAAATAATGTTAGGTATTATGTGCTAATTAGGTAGTTGAGATGGGTATTAAAAGATAATTGATCAAACCTTGGATACTAAATGACAATAAAATAGTTAAGTAGGTAACTTAGGTGTAATTTCCTATTAGTAAATTGGATTGAATGGATGAGATGAAAATATTATTAAGCTGTTTCTAAATTTGGTACTCAGAAAATCAAAGTTAGTAAAAAAAAAACGATTTGGATGATTTTAGTACAACTCTAATAGTAATGGAGAAAGTCCGATTTAAATTTGTCCTACTTCTTCAAAGATTTTAAAAACCTGACCATATTTTTTGATTTTGATCATATACATCCTTTTGGTTATATGTCTTTTTTATTTAAATTAGTTGTTAACCAGACGTGTTTAATAAAACCAAAGACATATCTAACAATTATTTATATCTTTTGTGCGAATCCAAATTCAAACCCAAAACTTTTCTTCATACAATTTTTACTGGAGAAGACAAATCGGTATGCCGGGCCTTACAAAATTTTGCCACCCCTTGAAATTTTGCGTACCTTTAGGTCTCGGTACATTCAGCAATATTAACAGTAGACTGAATGATGATTCAAATTGTGTGGAAGTTATTGAATTGATCCGCTATACTCTCACATAGAAGTCAGCCTTCAAATAATTTAAAGTTAGACTTTACCACTTCTAAGCAATTAGTCTACGCAATTGGTCTATTTTGAACATTTATTATTATTTACTAGTACTACTAAAAGGACCTTTTAGGATCATCTTTCTTGCGTAAATCAAGTTCCTTCCCGCACAAATTATTGACTCTACTTTTTGGTCTTACACTATATTGTCGGTTGTTTCAAGTTTGCTTCTTACCGAAACTATAATTGTCAAAAAATAAACATCGAATAAATATTTGAAACAAGAATAATAAGTGGATGCAAGCAACCTCTGCAGCTAAAGTAACTCGTCTACTCTTGATAACTTTTATGCTTTATCTTGCAATCTGTATAATCTAGTAAACATCTCTTACATTCAATGGCAGCTTCTAAGTTGTGAGAGGCTGTACCGAGACAGGTAAAGAAAGAGAAGTTTCCAGTAAAAATCGGAAAGTTTCATGGTCATTGTTGCCCTATGGAGCGAAAAGCCTGAGACTTCCTTAACCGGCAAATTCTTTTTCGGTGGCAACGTCCCTTTAAGTGTTCTTCCCACTCGTGCAATCCTCGAAGTATTTTATCCCCACAAGCCTATTAAGAACAAGTGATACAGTAAATTGCATTAGACCAGTATGCCCTTTCAAATAAGCTTCTTCTAGCCACAAGTAGAACATCAAGCTGCTCCAGCTCGGCTCGAGTTCGAATTTTTCGAGTTTGAGCCGAGCTAAAGTTTCATTTTTAGGAGCAGAGTTTCAAGTAAAATTTGAGCTCGGGATCAGCTAGCAAACAACTCAATTAGACTTTTCACGAGGTACTTACGGGAGGCTCAAAACAGCTCTAAATGAATACACTATATTTTCAATACATATACTATACATTTAGAAGAGGCCAAATAAAGTTTGGATTAAACTAAGTTGATGTGAGTATGTTACAAGTAGTTCTTTTTCTCTTATAATATTTTCTAAAGAAGTTAGAATTTCGAACTCGAGCTCGAGACTTAGCTGCAATAGTAAAAAATCATTTGAGCCAAGCTCAAACTGAGCTTCTTTGGCTCGAGTCTCAAGGTAGCCGGCTCGGCCGAGCCAATCCAAACATAGAAAATTCTGCTCTAAGCTAAGTTTTGAGCTTCATTTTTCTGTCTATAGCCTTCAGCTATTCGGCTTGGCTCGACTTAAACCGTACCCATCAGAAAGACAAGAATCAAAGAAACACTTCTTTCTGAGAATTAGAGGCTCCACAGTACAAATAATCTTGAGTTCTCTAGATACATTCATTGGCCAAGACGAGAAAGAGTTGCAAAAAAAATAATTTTATATTTAGAGTTCTCTAGAAACATTCATTGGCCAAGACGAGAAAGAGTTGCAAAAAAATTAATTTCATATTTTGAGTTCTCTAGAAATATTTTTTGGCCAAGAGGAGAGAGACTTGTAAAAATAATAAATTATATTTAAAATCTCCGACCTGCTGACCAATAATCACTTCACATTTGTATCAGAGAGCTTCTAATATTTTCTAGCTTTTCATAGTATTGCACCTTGCATATATATTGAGTCCACAAATCTTGTTTAACAAGCTTCACCGTGGTACATTCTTTGTCGTGACACCTTGTGTCTTCATTCAGGAACGATTTAATAATCGTCATCGCAGGTTCTACTACTTGAGCAGCCCAAATCTCATCTGATTTACCTATGCAAATGGAAATTCATAATACATTTAGTCTAACTCTCCAATGGAAAATATATATATACACTGAGTGGTAGAGAATTAAAGGGTTTACTTGATATGAATTCGGTTGCATCAACATAATGTATGTTCCATCCAGAAAGTGTTTGTAGTCGGTTGATCCTCCTCTTCTGTATTGTTCAACACCAAAAATAGGTCAAAGGGACTTTTTATACTCAAAGTTAATAAGAATCCGGAAATATGAATCTATAGTACACAGAAACAAGTCAAACATGTAATATAAAAAGAAAAATGTATGTATATAATAGATACCTCATACCTACACAAATTGTGTAAGCATTTATTTACCTGACGGCGAACTAGCCTTCGGGTGTTTAATTTAACTTTGTCAATTGCATCTAGAACAACTTCAGATTGAGTATTGCCAGTTGAAAGCAGTAATTCCTTAATAGTCTCTTTTGAATCTATGTCACCTTTGTTTCTAGAGATCTGAGTAAGAGAATCAAAAGTAGATTTTGGGGTCTCATTGTCACTGCTGCCACCATGGTAAGAATTGAGAAAATTCTCAAATTCCCGGACACCAATTGCCTGCCGCAAACCTCTTGTATAAATAGCTTTCGGATTGAAAATGTCATAGACTTCAGTAAGTAACCCAGCATTTATCATGGAGTCTACTCTTTGTTCCACATACCGGTCAAGCACCGATAGAGTAGCATCGACGCATATGAAGCAACAATTGAATCTATTATCTGTAATTCGGCCCCAGTTCTGCCCTGCCACGTGCAATATCTTATTTAAAGCGTGTTGATAAGTTACATTTTCAAGCGTCTTAAAAATAGAAGATCAACTTTATAGGCAATTCTACAGCTATATAACCTAAAATTATGTCTAAACTTGTAGTTTTATGCAACTTTTATTGCATAAATCAATATTATTAAATCAACAAAAAGAGTATCAACCTCTGCAGCTTTCCCCTGATATAGCTCACTAGGAAGAACACCAGTACGAGCATACAATTTTAGGTATTGAGTAATCTGCAAAAAGTAATAATACAAAACACAATTTTAAATCGACCTTTGTATATTATATATACATAAATATTCAAAATATTAGGTGTCAAGCCAGAAAAGTAAACACTCTTGTTATAATCTTTCGCCGCAGAGGAGCCAGTGTTTTTTTTTACAGACGAGCATAAACTTAAAAAAGAGATCATCTGATTATAAGCATCCGCAATAGAAGAGTACATATGTTGGAATAAATCTACAGGCATCAATTACGAATAATCCACATTTATAGGTACAATTAAGGTTTTTTGTCTCAACAGATGATAGATATACAAGAACAGTACAACAACTCAAAACTAAGAAACATAAAGAGTCAACAATTAAAAGTTCTAACAATAAAGGCTTTGGAGAAAGAAAAAATAATCAGCCCTCAGCAGAGCACCGCAAACAAGCAAGAAAGACAATTCGATTATATTTCATAATGAAAAGTGACAGTCTTGTGTACAAACATAGCCTAGCATCACAACAGAAGTATACAGTAGAAAATCAGTAGGTAGTGTATTTCAAATTGAAATTTTTACTTTTCTATGATTATTCGGATGAATTCTGTTCGCTGCAATTGGATCAAGCTCTTTAAGAAGGTCGTAAGTATAAGAGGAATCGTTTAGTTCGACTTTATCCTTAAACTCTTTGTGCTCATCATCTGTCAATGTATAAACAAGGTCAAGAAAATTGAACTGATATATACAGGTCTTACGCAATAGCATACCTACCAGGAAGGTCACTAATATCACTTTCATCAACATCTTCTGCAGAATCATCGAGAAGAAATGGACTAACAAGAGCCTGCATATATTATACATAATAAAAAAGAACACAATCAACAAACAAACTAAAAAAGGGTTGACACAAGAAACACCTCAACAGCTCAGTCATAGTTCTACGATAACATTTCTAAACAACATAAATCTTGATTACCTGAATATAATAATTAGTTCCCCCAACAATGAACGGCACGCAGTTACGAGACACAATTTCATCGATAATCTGAAAAACAGCGACACAATTTACACAAAAATTGATATAGTCATACATGTGAATATAGCATTTGAAGTAGCTGTTATGCATTGATGATTATAGAATAATAAACAACATATAAGCTATTACAAATTACAGTAAACAAAAACAAGTGTTTGATCTCACAGGAATAGCAGAGTCACGAAATTCCTTAGCAGTGAATTCTACAGTGGGGCTTATACTCCCCAAAAGATGATGTGGAATTCCTGCAACAAAAATGGCTAAATTGACGAACACATTATACAGAATCAAATTCTTCTATATTTGTATTCCGCCAATTCAAGTAATATGCATCCAAACTTTCTAAATCTTACGTCTCTATAAAACCTACACTCACAGTCCACAAAAACAGACTATACGTATATTATAGAGAGAGAGAGAGAGAGAGAAAGGAATCGGTACCGTTTTGTTCATGTAAGGGAACCTTGTTGGTGAGTACATCGAGGCCTTGGTAGACTTGCATGGAATCGGCGTTGATGATTTCGACTGGGAAGTGAGAAGCTAAATCAATGGCCAATTTCGATTTGCCTGAGCCTGTAGGTCCCATTATCACCACCACCTTCGGCTTTTTCTCTTTTTCAATCGCGATTCCTCCATTATTAGGGTTTAAGCTTTTCGCCGGCGAATCAATCGCAGCGGCTGTGCCGTTCATTTCCCTTTCTCTCTGTTCGAATTACAGTCGGGTTGAAAGTATGTTAGCTATGACCCGGGGCACAAGTTTGGGCCTTAGAGTCTAGTAGATTTTAAAGTAGTCATTTAGTTGGACTAAAATAATTTTTTTTTTTTTTTTTTTTTTTCATAATACCTCAATTTATTAAAATGAAAAAAAAAAACAGTTACAACAATATTAATTGGGCTAACTAACTACACAGCCTGAAGATAATACAAACAGGCCCAATAGCTCAAAAGAAATAACAAGGACTATCCACCAGCCCAACAACTAAACCAAAGAAAAGAGGGACAAGAAACCCTAATTTCTGATCAGCCACTTCTTCTCTCTTTCGCCATCCCAAAACAACAAAACCCTAATTCGCCAAACTCCATTTAATCAGCCCCCAACAACACAGACGAAGCTTCCAAAACCCGGAAAAACCAGCCACACAACCATTCAAACCACCAAAACCGAGCCAAAATCTAGCCTGGATCGATATACCCAACTCCAATGCTTTCGAGAACAACGATAGCCAGTAGGGGTTTTGGTATATCGTTACCATCAAAATTTCTGTTCCTTCCTTCATTCATCACCCACTTTGCAATCCAATCAGCCACCACATTTTCCGATCTGGAAATGTGGCAAAGGCTCATTGAGGGAAGGATCAACGATCTGCAAATCTTCTCCACCGAGCTTTCATTATCCCCACCAGTAGCTAAACTACTCACCACCATTAAGCAATCCATTTCCAAATCGACATTCTTGTACCCATTTCTATAGCAATATAGGAGAGCTTCCATTAAGGCTCTCCTCTCTGCTTGGAGCGGACCAATTTTACCGAAAAGAAAACCAGCCCCAAAAATACAGTTGCCTTTATCGTCTCGAACAATGAAGCCGCTTGATGCCTCTCCATTGTAACTGCAAGCGCCATCGGAGTTTATTTTGAGTCTCCCAGTAACCGGCAATCTCCATTTCAGGTACGAAGTCTTTCTTTTGCATATAGATAGGGCTCCAAGTTTAGATCCTGCATCATACACATAGTTCCAGTGCTTAGGCTTTAAGTTTGAGTCTATACTGAGAATAAATCTTTTTATTCTCATAACAGCGCTATTAAAGCTATCAACCGGCTTATCCACCTTACTGTGATTCCTGTTAAGCCATACTGTCCAAACAATAAGTTGAGGGACAATATGAGTAACATGGAATCTACTGTAATTAGACTTAAACCAGACCAGATACATATGCCTAATAGTCATACACCTCTTAACTTTGACCCTGAACATGAGCCCAAAGTAATTCCATAATGCCCAAGCATAGCTGCAATTGATGAAAAGATGATTAACATCTTCACAATTGCAGCAGAATTGACATTTAGAGACAATATGCATATGCTTTTTGGAGAGAATACTGTCCACAGGGATAAAACTTTTTAAAATCTTCCAACTAAGAAAAGAAAATTTTGTTGGAATGAAAGTGTGCCAAATTTTTTTATAAAAGAAAGAACTATTATATTTCTGTCTAATGTTTTCACAAGTTTTTTTAATACTAAAGTTATTGTTTTCAGAAAAACACCACTCAATACTATCTTCAATCTCATGGTTAATTTTGATACAGTTTATTAATTTAAATCTATCATGAGATATGAAGGTAGAGATAGAGGGATCCCAACCCCCATTTTTCCAAAAAGAGTTTACTTTAGCTGGAAGAAAACAAGAGTTTTTATCAGAAATGATAGGACTCATCTTGTGCCAGGAGTCTCTCCAAAAGTCAATTTCACCTCTACCAACCTTCCAATGAACATGTTGCTCAGCACTGTCCCTAATTTTACAGAGGCCTTTCCAAATGACAGAGTCATTAATCCCACAACTAGCAATAGCAGGGTGCTTATTAAGACAATAGGTTTTAGTTATAAACTCAGACCAGAGGGAATTTCCCTTTCTAAAGAGATACCAAAGCTTATAAGCATAAGCTAACTGAATATCAGCCAAAAGCTTAACATTTAAGCCCCCTTCTTCAAAGGGCCTGCATAGATTCTTCCACCCAGCCCAATGTATAGCATTATCAGCAAGATTAGACCTCCATAGAAATCTGTTAAAACAGAGCTCTATTTTGGAAAGAATAGTTCTAGGAACAAAACTGTTTTGCATCCAAAAAGTCACAATAGGATAAAGAACGTGTCTTATAAGTGACAGTCTGCCACTATAAGACAAGTTCTTTAAGTCCCAATCATTCAATTTATTGTAAATTTTAGCTAAGAGAGGAGTGAATTGCTTTCCTTTATTGTTAGCTGCAATATTTATACCCAGATAACAGAATGGAGCCTTCTCAGTCTTGTAGCCCATAGCAGTATTGATTCTGACTGTATTAGCACTTTGACATTTAGGAGAAAGAATAACTTTAGTCTTGTCTTTATTAATCAACTGACCAGACTCTTTCTGATAGTTGTTTAGCAGGTTGCACAAGCTTTTAATGGTTTGAGGAGCACTGTTAGTAAAAATAACAATGTCATCTGCAAAAGCAATTGAAGGTAAGATAAATCCAGCTTTAGTATAGAATTGCATTTTTTCATTAGACTTATAAAGGCTATCCAAGCCTCTAAGAAGGGCTTCCTGCGCCAAAATAAACAGACAAGGAGATAAAGGATCTCCCTGTCTGAGGCCAGTCTTTTGAGGGAAATATCCTGTACTAGTACCATTTATCAAAATTGAAATCATGACATTTGATATTAATCTATAAATCAAATCAACAATCTTTTCAGAAAATCCAAAATGCTTTAAAACATTTATGACAAAGGTGTGAGACAATCTGTCAAACGCCTTTGTCATATCAAGCTGTAAAATAATATTTCCCTTCGAAGGCTTTCTATTAATGTTGTGCAACATTTCTTTTATAATAAGAATGTTGTCATGAATCATTCTGCCCTTCACAAAAGCACTCTGCCCCCTAGATATTAGCTTAGGTAAAATGTATGAAATTCTCCTATTAATCAGAGCACCAATAAGCCTATTCATGATAGTACACATACTCAAAGGCCTATAATTACTCCAAGTTATAGAATTTGCACTTTTAGGGACCAATACAATGCCAGTTGCAAATATTCCTTTTGGAATATCCCAACCTGCAAGATAGGCATTCAAGGCATTGCATAGATCATCACATATAATGGTCCAACAATGCTTTAAGAAAAAAACATTAAAACCATCAGTGCCCGGGGCACTGTCCTTCTTCATGTCAGCTATAACCCTTTTAACTTCCTCCTTAGAAGTAGGCTTTATAATCTCCTCATTATCCCTGTTCAACACCAACTTAGGAATATTCATTAGAACAGATTCATGATCAATAACACTTTCTCTGTCAACAGGGGCATTAGATAAAGAGTTTTCAAAATATGACACAGCAGAGGAGGCAATGTCAGCTTGATCAGTAAGCCATCTGTCCTTATCCTTTATACTATATATAAAATTCTTTTTTCTTTTCTTAGCTACATAACTGTGATACAGCTTTGTATTCCCATCACAGTTATTTAGCCAAGAATTGAAGCACTTCTGCTTCCAAAAGCTATCCTCATCTTTTAATGCAAGGATGAGAACACTATTAGCTTTAGAAAGGTTAGATTTTGAAGTATTAGATTTTGTGAGCTGATGAATAAGCTCACAATTTTCTACCTCAGAAATAGCATCCTTAACCTTGGTGAAAATGTTTCCAAAAACAGTATGATTCCAGTTTTTTAAGTGATACTTTAATCTCTTTAACTTATACCAAAACTTAGTATTTTCCTCACCATTGCAGTGCTTGGACCAACTCTGACTAACACAATTCATGAAGTCAGGGTGATTGGTCCAAGCATTTATGAATTTAAAAGTACTTTTCTTAGAAAACTTTGGATTAGAAACCTTATTAAAAGAAATTAACAGAGGGGCATGGTCAGAACAAGTTCTGACCATGTGACAAACCTGGACATTTAACACCTGAATCATATTTTCATTAACTAATACCCAATCTAATCTTTTCCAAACGTTGCTGTTACTCCAAGTGTATCTAGAGCCACTGTAAACAGTCTCCTCCAATTTACAATGTCTAATAAAATCGTTAAACTCCTCTGAACTAGCTTCATCAAAATGCTTGCAGTTAAGCTGATCATCAGGACACCTCGTTGCATTGAAGTCTCCAACCAGCACCCAAGGCAAATCACAGGTAAATTCACTAATCTGGTTCCAAAGAATTCTTCTCTGCAGTCTTAAATTCTTTGCATAAACAGACGTTAAATAACATTGAAAAGAAGCATATTCAATTTTAACATGCACACACTGATCCAAATCATCTATAATAGTGATATTAATCTCACTAGACCAAAACAACCACACTTTATTTGAAGAATTAACCAAACAATTATCTAAACCAATCTTTCTAGCAATCATATCAACTTTATCTTTACTAACCATAGGTTCTTGAATAGTTACTAATTTTATATTTTCATTTTTTATTATAAATTTGAGCCTAGCAATAGTAGGCTGATTGTTAATCCCACGCACATTCCAACTTAATACATTAATCATTATCAGAGTGACTTTTGTGCACCTTTTCTCTCTTGTTTAGAGAGTTAACAGACAGCCTCTTTGCACTTCCATGTTTGCTTGCATATTTAAGTTTTCTGGATATCACAGCTTCAAATTCATTTTCAGGTTCATTTGAGCTCTCTCTTGGGGATGTGTTTAGACTGCCAGCATTCATATTTCGAGGATCATCATCCAGGTTCTTATCATTAGCAGTGTCTTCCTCTTCCAAGTTGTGTAAAGCACTAATAAGTTCAGGATCTTCTTTGGAGATATTCATCTCTTTTATAGGGCTAGTCACATTAGTAGAAGGACAAGAAACAGATTGCTTATCTTTAGTTGTAATAATAGATTTGAGTTTCCTTCTGTAAACCTGAGTAAAGGGCTGTACCCTTGTAGATGTAGGAGCAAGAACATTGGTCTGTATTGTTTGGGAATCTTTTTTAATAATATCAACACTTCTTTGATCTTTCTTAGATTCTTTATTATTTTTACACTTCTCAGAATCATGTCCTAGGTGGTAACATGACTGACAGTAGCTGGGAACATTGTTATAGCTAACTCCAACCCAGAATTCCATACCTTCACCAAACTTCACCTTAAGTTTTCTTTTTAAGAATCTTGAGACATCCACTTCAATTAAAGCATAGCAAACATTTGCCTTTGCTCTATTAAACTCAGGAATCTCCACTTTGTGAACCTGCCCTAGAGTTGAAGCCAACTCATGAATGAAAGATGTGTTATACATAAATTCCTGTAACTTCTCAAATCTAACCCACAGCAATGTCACTGGGCTTTCAAAATATCTACTACTTTGAGGACTCCACTTGACTATTCTCATAATCTTGTCTTCAACCTTCCAAAATCTTCGCACCCACAACCTAGTAGCGTCTTCCAAAACCGAGAACTCCACCAAGATCTGCCTTGAATCAATGGTCTCATACGAAAAAGCTCCCTTGAATTTAAAGGAGTCAAGAAAGGCTTGGAAAGCCTGTCTTTTTGGTATTCATTGGCCGAATTTGACGATAAGAGTTGTTCTTGAATCCGATTTCAACTTATACATCACCTGCTCAGCAAATTTAATCACGTTGTGATCATTTTCTACCGTAACACATTCTGGCATATACTCAGCATTTTCTTCCTTACTTCTAACAACATCAGCAAACATCTTGCTCCTTCTGACAGCCAACGAATTCAGCGAGTTACTGATTGCATTGTTACTTAACTGAGGAAAATCAACGTCGCTGTTAAGAGTTGCCATTGGCAGCAAAAGCCCAGCCAGCAGGCAGCGCCGCCAAGCTAATCCACCACAATCAACCAGCAATGATAAGAATCCTTAACACCAAAGAGAGAAATGAAAACGAATAAGCACAAGGAAGAGGAGAGATTTCTTGGAGATCAAGAAATCAACTCTTTTCTTGGAGCTTTCTTGGAGATATTGGAACCATCTTTTTTGTTCTATCTGGACTAAAATAATATAGTTTACACTGAAGTAATACATCTCATAAATTTATGTACAAAAATGTAACCATCAAGGATTTAGGAAATATTGCATAATTAATAATTAATGGATTTGGCTAATTCAATATTTTTTTTTATAATGAAACACCTCTTGATTATAACGAAACATATTTACAAAACTCTCATTGATATAAAAACATAAAAGTCTAAATTCATTTTTAAAAAAAAACTCTAAATCTCTTTAACTCGAGTTTTAAAAACGTTAGATTTTTGAAATCCAACAACACACTTGTTAAGTTATAAATATTTTTGAAATCCAACAACACACTTGTTAAGTTATAAATTCTCTACATCAGGGTGGATTTTTTTTTTCAATTTTCATCTTTATTTGTAGTGATATTTAGAGTTATTTTTTCAAATAGAAAAATCAAAATTTTCCTATATTTTTAGTTGTTGTTTGGATCTATGATTATATGTACCTGCTTAACTAGGTTATGGGCTTCGATTTGGTATGTGTTTTGCTCGATTGGCATTGTATATATTAGGTTTGAGATTTGCTAGGCGGGTAATTGGAAATTCGAGATGCAAATCCTATGTGATAATTGGAAATACGAGATGTGATAATTGGAAATACGAGATACGAATTCTTGCGTGGATTTGGCAAATGCATTTTTTTATTTTGGATAAGACTGTATTTTTAATTGTTTCCATATTTTGTTATCGTGTTTATTTTTAATTTTATTATTTAACATTTATTATTTATTGACTCAGGTGGTGGGATACCCCGAAATATTTTTGAATGGCCAAAGCTATTTCCTCCATGATAATTTTTATTTCCTCCATAATTTGAAAATAACTTCATCTTGTTATTTCCTCCATAAAGGAAATTACACATTTGTCCTTCTACCCATTTATTCTATCTCTTTCCTTTTCAAAAACGCCATTATTTTACCCATTTATTCTATTATCCTACCCATTAACAAATTCAAAGAAAAAAATCATACTTATCTCTCTCTTCAGGTTTCTACTTTCTTTTGTTTCCAAGTTTCTTTTCAAACCACTAATCTCTTCAGTTTTCTACTGTCTTTTGTTTTCCAGTTTTTTTGGCTATGACTTTTCTTGTTAGGTTAGGATTCTTATTTGGTAGATTTAGGGTTCGATTAGAGTTCTTATTTGGTAGATTTAGGGTTCGATTAGAGTTTATGCTTTTGGTTGGATCTGTTTTCGAGTTTTGTTCGATTTTGTGACCATATGGCTGTTCTTTTATATTCTGTTTTTTTAGCGAAAGCATGTGATTCCGAGATTTTTTAACTGCAAAACATCTGATTCCGAGTGGCCATCTCGGAATCACATGTTTTGCAGTTAAAAAAAAGCATGTGATTCCGAGATGGCCTCTCAGAATCACATGATTTCGCTAATGTTTTAATTTTTGGCTAGCAATAGTTGCTTCTGAACAAAACAATTGATTCCGATATACCGTCTCGGAATCAGTTGTTTTTCGTTCAGAACTGCAGAAATCGAGTTTGGCTGAAAAAAAGAAGAAGTTTCAAAATGGTAAAACATAAAAACAAAGATTACAAATCAAAGATTAAATTATCTTGTTCATTCCGGTTTAGTTTGGGTTTCTTCATTTTCCATGATTAACCTACAATAAAATTGAAGTTCTTTGTTTTAGGGTTAATTTTAGAAGTAGAATCATATATGTTTGATTAAAGTTAGGTTATTGGTGTGTTTTTCATCAAAGACTATCTATTAAATCAATGACATCTAGTGTTAAATTTGAAATAAAAATAAGGGTAATTTTGTAAAATCAAGTAACTTGTGTTTTTAAAAATTTGAATGATGGAGGAAATAAAAAATAACATGGAGAAAATAGCTTTGGCCTTTTTGAATCAATTTATAATGTAATTTTCTTTTTTCTAGTGAAGTTTTTATAGAAAATTTTAAATCTAAATTTTATTTTCTTAAAATCTCATAAAAATGGAATAAATACACACAATGTATCAATTTAAAAAAAATTAAAAATTAAAAATTTAACAATTAACCTTAAAATATTAATTTATAAAAAAATTAATGTCAATTGCAATTTTTTTACATCTAAATTTTAATTGACACAGTATATGTTGAGAGCAATAAAAAATACTTTTTTTATTCCATTAATAAAACCTCGCAATATTTATATAAATAATGATATCTTGATTTCTTAAAATCTTTTTAAGTTACAAACAAATATACTATTTATAAAATTAAATATATTTATATAGTAATATCAAATATTTTATTTGAGAAAAGAGATTAAATATAATTATTTTGAAATAAATGATATTTATAAAAGTTTAAAAGAAGATTTTAAAATATGCATTAAATATAAATATTCAGATTTAAATTATATTTAAAAGTTTGAATTTCATGAAAATGTAACATATAGCTTTAAAAATATATTTATACTTTGTACAAATAAAAACATATAATTTCATTCAATTAACAATATAATTAAATTAACGTAAAGTTTATGCAAACTAACAAGAGAGTAATTGTTCTGGTCCTACACAATGCATAAAAAATTATTACTACAATATCGCAATTCATTCAATTCAGCGACAAAATGACTCATTTTATGACCAATAAGTTTTTTTGTTACAAAATAACAACTAAGTAACTCATTCAATTGCCAACAAGTTCATACGTGTATTTAAATTTTAAATAAGAACACAAAAGCAAAATTCCCATAAATATTGCCAGAATTTGGCAAAATCCGGCACAATCGTGCATGGATTTGTCAAATCCACGCCCGATTTTGCGCAATTTTTCATCTTTCACACATGTTCTTGCGTGGAATTGTACATCGAAACGCGTGAAATAATGCGAAGTTGGTTTTGTTACACTTCAAACGTTGTATCTAGATGGTCAGTTAGTGGATCCTCTCATCCGAACAAAAATCTTCGAGATTGCAGCTAAAATCTTTGGTTTAGTCACTTAAATCCACAGTAAAAATGACTTCGAGTTGATTTTAAAGGGTTTGGGGTTTTTAAGTCTTCATTAGGAGTTGATTTTAAGTGTCTTTTGGTTTTTGGGTTTATGGATTTTTAGATTTTTCTTGAATATTAGAGAGAGAAGTAGTAGGGAGAAAGGGGAGGGGAGGTAGAAGTGAGGTTGGTGAAAAATTAAGGTTTTTATATTTATGGGTATTTTTTTTTTGTAATTACACATTAAATAAAAAAATTAGGATTTCGGGCCTCACTATAAGAAAATAGGGTTTTGGTTTAGCCTAGCCAATAATTAATTACTTTTTAAAGTTTCAATTCTTACGAGAACATCTAAGAAAATCTTAGAATTTTAAAGCATATGTTAAGTGTAATCAAAACTATTTAACTAGTAAACTAATAAACTAAAAATAATTTATGAATTTTTTTATTTTCTAATTTTGTTTTTCCGTTGTGATTTTTGGTATTAATAATAAATAGCCATAAGCAAACAACATATGTATATATTCATTGGTTCGTTAGTAATTTTTTTGTAATTGGATTTTGTGTGATAAACAATTTATTTGTATAACTATAAATAGATTTTCCATCCACTTTGAAAGTGGTGATCAAATAATATACTACTTATCTGGAACAATGACTTTTTATTTTTAAGATGTCTTTATCTAGCATATACGTGTAGTATTATGGTTGGTCTCGACGTATTTAAAAGATCCTAACTATATTGAGAATCATTAGTGGTACCGTCTATGCGAATAGACTAGTACCCGAATATTATTTTTCTAAACCATCTACATATAGTCATTAATTAATATTATCTATTTTGATTATAAAGAATGTCATAGAAGTTGTGGCTGAAGTTGCAGCAAGAGCAGCGGAGTAGTGGCATTGAAAGTCTGTCAGGTACGGTGTTGGACGAAGAGCGTCGAGCCCGTGCAGCAAAGGTCACAACTCTTTACGGTCAAGTGGAGAACATGGTTCGTGGATCCTCAAGGCTAACATATGAGGTAAGGTAGATATATATTTACCATGATTCTTTGGTGGTTCACAATACGGTGTCAGATTTGCTAAAACGTTACCGTGTTGAAAATTCTCAAGATATCAATGGAATGGGATATGAAATCATAAATTAACATCATACGTCTTCATCATCCAATGGTAGGTCTATCGAACTCAGTTGGGATACTCGTTATATTAAGACAAAAAAATCATTGACGCTCTCATTCTAGACGTTAAGACAGGCAGCAAGAAAGGAGCTTCCAATGCAGGGTATTGACCCAATAGTCTGAAGCTGACTACCTACAAGGCTTGAATATGATATTTACACCTCAATTTTGGCATATCGCATGTCCTAGTTTGAGCATGTACCTCATATGCAACATTTTTCACAACCTCGTGCTCATTCAGAACATCCATACCTGCAACGTCAAAAACATTTTTTCCATTTTCCCCCGCTTTAACATGTTCACTCGCTATTTCAACCTCGTCTTCCAGGGACTAATATGGTGTGTGATGCAACGTTAGGGTTCAGATAACATTATCCAGACATGTGCGTGCAACATTTTTATCATTCAAACCCATATCACTTAAATCATAATCATCCATATATTGAAGGGCACCAAGGTTCGGCTCAATATATGTTATGCAACTATAGTTATTTTTATTTACAAAGGCATAGTATGGCGAGGTTGACTTTGGCTCTAGAGATCATGTCTCGATTGAAAGCTACTTCAGAGATTTGATAATTATAAGATGAAAAATTCTGACAAGTCTGGAGACCCTGGCCAACATATTGAACAGTTCATGAATGTAATGTTTAGCTTTCGTGGGTATGATCTTTTGTTATGCAGGGTCTTTTGTATGACTTCGAAAGAAAGTGTCAAACTTGGTTTAATCAATTTCTACACTGCTATATATGAAGCTTTAAAGTTTTTTCAACTATGTTTAGGGACTAGTTTCTCAAAAGTAAGGTTATCAAAAGAGATGAACAATACATAATATATTCGAAAGACTTAAATAAAAGCTTAAGAGATTACACGTGATGACTTATAGAGACAAAGAATAGTCTTAACTTCTGGAATGAGGCAATGACATGTGCTTATTTTAGGCACAACATTATATCGTGTCTATTGGTAGAAGATATGTTAAAGACGAAGATGTTTTTCATCAGCGTAATACTGGCCCAGGTGGAGTCACAAATCAAGGTGAAAGAAATTATATAGTTAAAGTTCATACCTACTTGACAAATTCCAGATGTTGCACTGACAAGTTTAGTATATTAGCCACCCTCAAATCCTAATCATCAAACTTATAATCCCTAAGTAAGTCAATCATGTTTATGCCTTTGAGGCTTCGGTATGCCAGATTCTGCAAGAAGAACCACCAAACCATGTTTCAGAATGATTGATAGGACAAGTGGGGCCGAAATGGTGCCCACACAGAAAGTTAAGTGGTAGTAAAAACTAATAATAAATACATTTATCTAACATTGAGCATAAACATGATTTTTCAAAAGGCTAAATATTTTGTGCATTTTCAGAAGTTGTTATTGATGCTCATTTTTAGAAAACAGAAGTGCATTGCAAACATCACAATAGGATCAGAAACTACACTCGATACTATAAGGTTCCTAGAGGAGAGATCCAAACCCTCGTCGATGATGGAAAATTGATTGAATTTTTAAAGAATAGGTTTTCAAAAGTCTGAAGGAAAATAAAATTGAGCAAAAGCCTAAGAAAAGAAGGATCAAAGCACATAAAATACGACCAAAATGTGCAAACTACGGTTATTCAAAACTTCCCTGAAATGTTATTTGAACCTTAGAAATAAATTTATTTGGATATTGATAAGAATCGAGATAAAGGTATGACCATCAACAGGGGAAAAGTGGAGGGGAAGACCTCGGCTCATTTATACCGAACTCATTTTGCGTCGATGATCTTCACTAATTGCGGCCTTCATAGAGTAGTTGGACCCTATAATGGCGCAGTGTTAAACACCGTATGTAATGTTATGGTAAAAGTAAGAATGAATCTGATAAATACTGGAAGTTCTGCCAACATAATCTATAAAGGCATACTTAACATGATGAAACCAAAAACTTACTAGAATTCTGATAGAACTATAGTGAGTTTTATATGAGAAGATATTAATTTATTAGGTGAATTAGAGATAGATTTTACCTAAGCAGAATAGAATATAAGAAAATGTTGAATATTATATCATGATGGTGGAAAGTCTTACTGCCTATAATGTGATCCTATGACAGTCATAGCCTACCAATATGTATGCAATTACTTTCACAATACAACAGTAGCTACGATAATATTAGCTGGTAAATCGGAAGTCATAAAAATGGATCAGAATACCCCTAGAGAGTGCTATACAATCTTCATTACTCTTAATAAGAAATATAAATCAGAAAAAGTCTTGATTGTCGTAGATTGGGTGGATGACCCCCACGAGGCCCTTGGTGGTTACCAGTAACCATACAAACAATGGAACTTTCTACGGGCATGATGTGAAAAATGGTACTACTTTCTTGACGGCTTTCAAATTGCTTTTTTATATTTTTTTACTAATAAATGAGACTCCAAGCTCTCAAGCTAACAGTATGAACGTATAAATGTATGCATATCTTCTACGATATAAATAAAATAAATTTTTAATATGTTAGAATATATCTTATTTGGCAACATAATATTTCAATAAAAAAATCTATATTTTGCATATTTAACATATCAAGTATAATATACAATGATTCAAAAAAAATACAATTTCGCATCATGTTTCGTAATATAGCATTTCACAAGACAACTTGGTGATGTTTTGTAAGTTTAAACTATCGTGTTTTGTAACTTTACATTTCACATGAGTATATAACATTACGTTTCACAAATTTAATATATTATGTTTTATAATTGATCATTTAAAAAAATACATACTATACATTTTGTAAGTTTAATATACTATGTTTTGCAACTCTTAACTTATATTTGCTAATATTTACATAATAAAAAAATTGGTATTAATAATTATTTAAAAATATATAGTTTTAGTATTACCTCGTCTTTCCATAATTTGTAAGGTATATGCATTTTAAAATTTATAAATAACTAAATTATCTGATCCGAAGAGTGAGCCCTCTATTTTTTTAGAGTGAGAGATACGATGTTTTCATGTCCAGATAAAAAATAGTATAATCTACTAAAATAGTATGATCTAGTATTTTAAAAGATGTGAAAGAACCAACTCTCAACTCGTGTCTAGATGAAGTTCCTTTATTTGACCCGTCTAGTATGCAATCCTTTCACATGATCTATAATCTAGAAGAAAAAAAATTTAAATGACCAAATTAGCTCCAAAACAAACAAATATGTTATGATTAGCAAAACATTTATTTTTTGTTATAATTTTGCAAGTTTTCGCAAGTTTAAATTTCGCATATTTCAGTATTGCATGTGTCGCAAGTACTATATATCATGTCTCACAACATAAAATTTAACATGTTTTCCAAAATAGTTATATAATGTTTCACAAATCTTTTATACCATGTTTAATAAAGGTGGTTATAAACTAAACTAGTAGTAGGTTAGGTTGTAAAATGATAACATTAATCATTTAATGGTAATATTTTATCAAAAATTATATTCGACAACACGAAAACCTCAAATAGATAAAAATAAGCAATATAAAATGGTTTTGTGGGCCAACCATAATTTATAGAGCTTTGGAAAATTGTGAATTTTTTTCTCCAATGTTTTTAGCAAAATAATGTATGAAATTTAACAGACAAATTTGGCGAAATAATATATGAAATTTTCTTGGAACGACCGATTGTGTACTTTTGTTCAGAGCCTCGTGAAATCCATGCAAAACATGATGTACATGTGTTTTGAAGCATAATATAACTAAAGTAAGAAACATACCTTGGGGAAGTTTGTGATGGTTTCGCAAGTGAGGTGTTAGTTATTTTTCACAATTCAAAATTGGACAATTTCAATTTAATATTTTCACAAATTTGTTATACATAATAATTAATGAAACATTTCACCAATGTTTTATCAAATTTCTTAATGTTTTTCATCTATGTGTGGTGAATTTCATCCTCTTCTATGTCAATACTTTCACGAAGAACGTACAAAACTTTTAATTTATTTTAAAATTGTTCATATATAAAATTATAGTTCATTATTAAAACCAAACAACATAATCTATTTTAAAATTAAAAAAAACAAATTTGATTAAAGGTATCAAGTAGAAAAATATTATGTGCAAAATTAAAAATTATAAAAATTCAAGATAAATGACTTTAGAATTAATTGTTAAAGATAAATATGCCGAATAAAATCGGTTGGTAGATAGAGCTTGGTTTTCAAAGTAAATTGATTTTATAATATATATTTTTATATAATTTTTTTTTAATAATATTGATATATATTATGAAATTTTGTAAAAAACAATATTTTCAATAGTTTAATGGTTTTAATTTTTAAAAATATTATTATACCTAATATATTTTACTTTTTTACTTTGTTTTTTTAGAATAATAATAACTTAATTAATTAATAAAATATGTTGCAACAATATTTTTTGTAACTATATGTTAAGCCACTATCCGATTTATACATGATAAATCAGACGTTCCATTCTATTAAATCAATTTTCCGGTGATTGAAGTTTTAATGTGATTGTTTAATTTACTAGATATTTTTATTATTATTGTATTTGATTTAATTTATTTGATATACTTTTTAAATTTTGTTTATATATTTTTAATAGTTTATTTGGTGTTTTAATATATTTTGAAATGGATTTTTATGAATAAGTTTAACCGAATGAGAGAAAAGTAAGATATTTATTATGAGCGGAATACATGAGATATTGTTTTGATATATTTTTTTAAATTGTGTCTAGATATTTCGAAGAGTTTATTAAATCTTCTACTACATTTTATAAAAACTATTTTTATGAATAAATTTAGTCGAATGAGAGAGAACTAAGATATTCACCATAACAAAATACTTGGAATGTGATGTACAAAAAATGAAATTAATTTTTAATACAATATATAATCAACCAAATAAATATGGTTACAACTTTAATTTTAGTCGAAATAGACAAAACTAAGATATTTATCATGGTACCAAATATTTGAAACATGAAAAACACTAAATACATAAATACAAGTTAATTCATATAAGGTTTTGATATCCACACAATAAAATATAAAAAATAATAAATTTATAAGTCAGCATTATTCATCTTCATCCGCGAGATCTTGTGAATGTGTAGGAGCTTGTGGTTTTGTATGCGCTAGAGGTGGAGGATGAACACCTAGATATCTAGGAAAGTATTGATCATATGTGCGGGTCAAATTCATACACTGGCTCATTTTATAGTTAAAGGACATCTGATGCGACATATTAAAGTTGTATTGAAGTGTTTGTTTCTTCACTAATAATTGACCATGCATTTCATGTATACCCTCTAACATCTGATAATCTACCAATCGTGTAGTAGGTTCAAGTGTTGGCTTTGAAGTATTACTACAAGCACTCTCAAATTGAACTTCATTATTCTCACATGATACTCACTCTTTAGACGGAAAAGGTCAATCACACTTATTGTTCCTCCATATATCATTCATAGATGCTTTAAAATATTCAAACACCTCCCACTTTGAGTAAATGTCTCCATTATGGTATATATCTACTGAGTTAGAAGATATAACTTTCATGTTCTACAATCCTTCAGAATTGAATCCTTATTATATGAACTAACATATACCCTTATTTCTGAAGCAAATGAGATATGATCATCCCATAAGATAGAGCTTGTATATTATGTAAATATTAAATATGCCTATTGATCAAACTTGGTGAATTTACTTTTTGTGCCAACATTATGGCAATGGTTCCGATTGTTTTAAGATTGGTCATGCATGAATCCTTATTATTAACTGCAAGAAAACAATCACCAACAAACTCTATTTTCTAATCTTTGAACTCATTTCGAGTTTAATTTATCAGTAGTCTCTAAGCAGCTCTTTGGATTTGTTAAACAACAAGATCTATCTTAATTAATAGATCAAATTATTTTTCTAATTTCACATACCAACTCTAAGCCAATTCTTTTTAGGATACTCTAATTTCAAAAATGGAGTATCGTACTCATGCATATGCATATCAAATGCATTTTCTATGTTGGAGGCATAAATTGTACCTCTAAATTATTAAAAATACAATTTAGACCGTCATTACTAGAACTAAAATAATTTAAATTAATATTAGCATAAAATTCATCGACTAACCTATTATACCAATCACAATAATATGACGCAGATCTCACCCATCATAAGTTAATAAGAGTTTCTATAATAAATTTGGTATCTTAAATGATCATCATCTTAGTGGGGTCTAAAAACATACCATGGTTTATTACATTTCCACTTTGACCAACAATTGCGTTATTCTCTTGTTCTTGTTCATGTTGCTTTAGCGTTGGTTATTCGGATGAGAATATTTTAACTTTGAATATTATAAAATAGGAATAAGAGATGAAGGATAATTATAATAGTTGGGCTGAGAGAAATTTGAAAGATGAGGATTACAAATAAGGATATCATGATATATATAGGCTAGAAAAGGACTAGCCAATAGAATAGTTATTTCTAGCCAACGTTAAACTGTTACGCAATAGGCACCCGTTTGAGCCTAATGGATACATAGTTGGTTGCCCAGGTATCCGTTATAATCCAACGACAATACAAAACAGTTTTTGGACCCAAATAGGTACCCCGAAGGCCTAACAGGTACCTGTTTGATCCAACGATTTAAAAAAAAGTTATTGGACCCAAACAAGTACTTGGCTTTGGCCAATCAGGTATCTGTTTATGTTCGAAGGCTAAAAATAATTTGTAGTTTACTTCCTCTATGAATAAAAAATACATCCATCATTTGTCATTCATCACCTCTCCAACTAACTTCTTCTTTTATAATTCGATCAAAGTTCCAAATTTAATAAAAATTTAGAAATTTAATCAAATTTCTAAATTTAATCAAATTTCTAAATTTAATCAAATTTTTAAATTTAATCGAAGCTCAAGATTCGATTAACCCATTCATCTACTTGATAGCTTTATTAACAATTTCACTTGGTGGCGAATTATTGGCGATTAAGGGAATTGTATACTTTATCTATTATTTTAATTATGTTATTGTTTGATTTGTTTCATATTGCTAGTTGTTTTATATATATTTTAATTATTTTAATGGCAACAAAATCAACAGAATGTCAATAATAGTGCCCAACCTAGTTATTCATGACTTATAGACCTAAAATAAGCATTTATAATGATGAAAATGTAGAGATTCATGATCATTTAGGTATTGCTAAATCTCTCCCTAGAACAAATTCTTCCTATGTTATCGGTAACGTTATCACTAATTCAAAATTTATGAAAGAAATATATTGGGTATATGAACACTTGATTATGCTCACTGATCTAGATAAACCTAAGTATAAACATTGACTAAAAACCATGATTAGTCGTCTAAATCGGTCATGTGTACAAAAAACCCACTGATGTTACATTTATATTAAAAGTGACCACGAATGCAACAAAGTGACCATTTTGATACAAAGTTAACACCTAGTGGATGTTTTTAGACAAGTGACCAACTCCAATGATCATTCATGATTTTTAGCCTATAAACATTGTAATAAAAAATTGTGTTGCATATATGGACAAAAATATAATAGTGTCGAAGGTATGGGTAAACACTTAAGAAGAAAACACTGAATTATAGATAATTCTAGAGTTGAACTTTAGGATATGGTAAAAATGACCATACATCTGAATACCAACAATGTATTTTTTTTCCTCACAAGAATCAATATAGAGATGAAACAATGAAATTTACCTTTGGTAGTGCACTTCCTATTTATTTTGATAATTAGTGAAGATATAAAAAATAGATTAATGGAGATTTCAACCTAAAATCTAATCACATCCCACATAGTTCTTTGAGAACAATATTTATCAGATATTCTTAAAACCATTTTTTAATCGTACAATTTCAAGTTTTTCGTGGAAAGTTTCAGTGACTAATTATAGAATAACATTTACTGAATCAGATATTATATGTGTTACTTTACATTGGATTGATCCTGAATGGATACTTCAAAGAAGAATTATATATTTTTAATTATTGACAATCATTATGCTCAACAAATTTAACAAAGTCTTTTATAATGCGTGTTTGATTTAATGTTAAGTATTAAATTATGTCACTTTTTTTTATAATGCATCCACTAAGATTGTTTAATTATTGATAGAATTCGAATTGAGTGCAAAAAATATTTTAAAAGAAGTTTACATACTAGATTTTTATGTCATATACTTCAATTGGTTGTAAAAGATGGAATAAAGACGATATACATAGATTTTATCAGGAATATTAGAAAAACAGTTCTACTAGTCGTGACCTCGGGTAAAAAAAAACATGAATATAAATATTTTATTTTGGCTAGTGGAAAGAAATTCAAAAAATTAATTTTTATATATAGAAACTAAACGAAACTCTACTTATGGTATTCTTATTCTTACTTATATATTTAGGCAATATGTTACACTGTTTTATAATAGCTATAAGTCTGGAATCATCGGGGACCATTACCCGTCTTTCACTGATGTAAATTGATCATATGGTCTTGAACTGATACATTTCCTACAAAAGTTTAAATATTATACTCACACTTTGTTTTACAAAATATAGTCCAAACACTCATTTGGGATTTGGATGTGTTGTTAATCTTGTCATATATTTAAATTTATATAAGAACACATATGTGTGTCGTGATACGATGTCTGATATTGAAGCAAAAATTATTAAGTATTTTTATCTTATGTCATGCGCTTATGTTATTTGATCCATTTTTCATAATTGTCTCAAGCTAAATCTATTTCGGATATATGTTGAGCTATCTTATACTAATATCAAACTTGATAATGATTATAGTTACAATAAATATTATGAATATATTCAATTTTATTTATATGAAAGATATAATAATTATACTATAAAACAATAGAGCAATAATTGTAGTCCATCCTCGAGTTTAGTTAGCAGTAGTAGTTTTAGGGGCTTTAAAATTATGGCTCGTCATAACTATATGAGAATTGTTATAAAAATTAGAACGCATACATCAATAAAAACTACGCACTATGTTAATGAATTGGCCCAATATTTGCAAACTACGTTCGATTTAACTATGTATAATGATAAAACGCGACTGATCTCTTAATTTGGTGGAAGTCCGATGAACCACTTTTTCATATTATTTTCAGGTAATTTCAAATAGGTTCTTTCTACACTTATGTCTATAATGACAAGAGGATTTTCATTTAGTATAGCCAGCTTACAATACACAACTAGACAATCAAGACTGACTAGCCAAACAATTGAAGTATGTGTTGTAATTAAGAACTGAACTGCGGCGGAACATATGATGCAAGATAAGAAATTTTCAATAAAATAGCAAAAGGAGATGTTCAATAAATTACGTGATATTAAACAAAAACTTACGAATTAAGTTAACGGTGAGGATGAATAATGGCTTGAATTGGAAGACGACATTTTAGATAGAGATAATTTGTAATAGAAATTAATTAGTGAATTTGTAATAGGGTACTTCAAATCAAGAATATTTGTACAACTCTTTGCATGTAAAAGTATAAACTATGAAAGGTTTGAATTAATAATACTTATTTGTTACCTTTCGAACTATACCAACACTTGTACTACTTGTAATCAAACTATAACAATACTTGTACTACTTGTAATCAAACTAGACTAAACTTATACTTCTTATGATAATCAAATCATAACAACTTATACAATAATCAAACTATAACAATATTTGCAGTATTTATAATAAAACCATAATAATCAAACTATAATAACTTTATACTACTTATAAATTATGATATACAGAGTTAATCTATAATAATTCGTTATCAAACAATACAAATACATGTAATATGTGTTACAAAAATTATAGAAATTTGAAATTTTACTTAAATGTTAAAAACTCCAATATTAAAAATTCATCACATTATAGAGAATACGGGATGAAAATTATTATGAGTTTCCAATGAGTAAACAAATATAACACTTTTTTATGTTACCGTGTCTTTACTGTTACTATACCCGTGATGGGACAGGAATCCAATTGGACTTTACTGTTTCTATAACTAGATAGTATTTTGGTTTAACGTGACGAGACAAGACTAGATAAAAAAAACTTATTGTGTGTTTACCATTACCGTGATAATATTATGACCATGATACCGTGACGGGAAGTTAAGAATTGAGGCTAATGTGTGAGGATTTTTTTTTATGTAACTTTCAATTACTGATTTTATTACTTTATTGTTATGATTACATAGTATCTATGTATTTTCTAGGCTTGCAAAAATTATATGTACGAATATTCCCTAACGATCTACAAATTACTATTATAAAATGTAGTATCATACTATTACTTTATCTTAATATAACATTTTTTTATCTTGAATGTGTATTTAGCCCGAGGGAATGAATTCATGGCTTAATTTAGCCCAAGAAAAAAATAAGCTCAAGTGAGTAACATAAGTTATCTCATAGATTTAGGTGTTTTCTTTGAGTTAATGAGTTATATGAAGCTGAATTTAGCTCATCTTACTTTGTTTCTCTCTTACTCTCTAACCAAGATCTTATTCAAATCAAGTTTGTTTTTGGTTCTTACATCCTATATCAAACGTAATGGGGAGGAAACAAACCCAATTTTATCTCATAAGAAAATGAAATAAGAATGTGATACGGTTTTCATTAAACAATCCATGGTTTGGTCATGTGAGGAAACATAGCACATCTCTGAGGAAACGTAATATATCTCAAAAGACTTATGAAGCACTCGATTACGAATAAAATTCACATCCAACTCAATGCATTTTGTACAAGCATGAAACAGATGATTAGAAGCTAATGAACTTAAGCCTAAGTTATCGCCAGATAACATGAGGTCACTTGACTGCGAGGTGAAGTACAAAGAATAGATAATGCAAACAAATTGTCTAAGATGAAAGGTTGTCGAGGGCTCTGTATTCATACTAAATGGAGTAACGAGCCATGATATATTTCTTCTTTAAAGACCACGTGATAAGAGAGTTACCAATATAGACAAAGTAAGCCCTAAGAGAGCGTCTATCGGTCGGAAGGCAACCCAGTCTTCATATAGGCTTCTCTGTAACTGGAGATGACATTTGGGTTTGATAAGAAGGCTAAGCCAGCTATTACCAGATAAGTAACGAATCACTCTTGTTAAACTTTGCTAGTGAATGCTTATAAGTTTTTTTTGTTTGAAATTAACTTAATTTATTGGTCGCAAAGTCAATATATTGTCTTGTATGAGTCATATATTAGAGTTTTCCTAACTTGATTTTATATACTGTAGGGTTCACGAGAGAGAAGTCATCAACATCGGACAATAGATGACCAACAATCATTGGTGTGAGACATTACTTTGATATGGACAAACCTTAAGAAGTAAGTAAGTTTTGTATGTATTTTCTATGTGTGAGATAAAAGCATGTTGAGCCACGATTAACTTTTATTCCAACGAATAAATGGAGTGACCTTATGTATGTTATTGAAAATGTTGAATGAAGCTTATAAATGAAAGTGTGTAATCAGCTTGTTTGATTACTTGTAACGATTATATTGTCTAATATACTAAGATTGATAATATAAATTTAGAAATGTAACAGATCATATAAAAATATTCTCGTGAGTTCTTGAATCCTCATTCCAATTTATTATTATTTAGTCTATATTACAAGGTGTTTGGAGAATTTTTGAATCCATAGAGGGATTTGTGAAGCTTGTACACATATGTAGGATTCACAAAGATTTAAAAACATTATGGATTAGTCAGCACGTCATTTAAAAATGCATTATTTATGTCTTAACCATGTGATATTCTAATTTATTGAAACAATAAGTGTTAGAACCAGTCTTATAGTTGAAGCCTAGTCTAATAAGCTAAAAATCTCAGATAAGTCTATGTTATGGTTTTGATGGAACTTTTTGAAAAGTAATATGGTTTTATAGTGTTGAATAAAACCATCTAAGTTATATTTAACCTTGTACATCCACTTGCATCCTACACCATTTAGAGGACAAAGAGAGAATGGACCATGTCTTGTTCTTCATCAAGGTATTATTTTCATATTCCATTGCCTAAACCCAGTTAAAATCCCTCATAAGCTATGAATACTTAGTAGAATATATAATAAAATAGTTAGTAGTAGTAGCATAACCAATGTAGAGAGTTTTAGGTTTTACAATTCCATTTTAGCTCTTGTTTTTATGGAATGTATGTTTTGTTGTGGTTAGGAATGTGAAAAATTCTTTAGGTTAGAAAATGTTAGGTCTACAGTAAGTGTGAGTGTTTTTATTTGAGTAGAGAGGTTGTTTGTAAGTGAGGCATTGGAATTTATTTGTGCTTGCTGGTAGGGAATTGTGTAGGTTCTTAATGGTTGAATATGATATGATTCAAAATGATTGTAGTTCAGGATGTGGTGTAGTGACTTGGTCAGTAAAGTCATATGAAATAGGTATATTAGACTAGAGAGAACTTTAAGTCCTTAGTTATTCATGAAGATTAGGTAACCATGAACTAATAGATAAAAGAGATAGATTTTTCGACTTATTTCGTGTTTAAAACATAAAAATCAGTTTCATTAAGATTAAGGTTGCTTAAAATGTAAACTTTATCTCTTGAACTTAAGCATTTTTACCAGTTGTATGACTTACTATAACTTAGGAAGTCATATTTAGATGAGTGAAATTGGAACTTATGTGACTGATATGATCTCCAACATAGAAATCAAGTGCATCCAAATGTTTTGAAAGATACATGATTTGGTTTCTTGTTATAAAGTTCTTCATAAGGGGACATATTGTTTAGAATAGGTGTATGAAGTCTGTTAATCAAGTAGGAAGCAGTCTGAAAATATTTTACCCAATACTTATAAGGTAGACTAGTTTGTGCAAGTAGAACTAGTCACGTCTCTACCTCATATATGTGTATCCTCTCCGTCCTGCAATTTTGTGCAGATGTATAAATGGGAGATTTCTGTAGGATAAAGCTTGTTTCTTTAACATGAATGGCAAGAAGTTTATACTCCCCCCCTCCTAAATCAGTTTTTACAACTTTAATACTTATTTTAAAAAAAATCAACCAGAATTTTAAACTCTTTAAACACTGATAAGGCATGGACCTTTTCTTTTAAGGGATGAACCTTTTCTTTTAAGGGATGAACCCAGGTAAACCTAATATGATCATCAACGAAGAAAATGTAATACTTGAACCCTACTTGACACATGACTGGTGAATGTCCCAAATTACCAGTATATATAAGATCTATAACATTATTAACATAAGAAGTTGAAGTTTGATAAGGTAAAGTATGTGACTTGCCATACTAGCAAGCATCACAAAAACTGAGTTGATTGATTAAAATATCTTTCAAGTTAATTTAATTTAAAATAGTTGAAGGATTTTTGTTGGATGGTTGTCCAAGATTCATATACCATCTATCATTCAAGGAATTAGATAAAATGTTAGAATATATCTTAGGAAAACAAACTCAATACTGAATGCATTAGTTTGAACTTTAGAAGACCCTGACGTAGAAAATAATGACTGGGGTAATTTATGTAGAGACCATTCTCAGATGCCTCTCTGAGAAGTACACTCATTGTTAGCTTGTCCATCACAAAACATCTGTTATTATAAAACTCGACGGAAACAAGATTATGATTAATAAGCTAAAAATTGATAATTAATAATTTTTTATTTTAGGTACATATAGAATATGTTTTAGGATAATTGGTAGTTTTGACTTCCATATATGTAATATTGGTAGTCTTTTACTATTGTCAACTATAATATTTTAGTAGCTGAAAGTATTCAGTCTTCTCACTTATGAGGTTAGGGTTTCCATTGACATGATGACTAACACCACTATTAGTAAACCATACTCCTCTGTTTTTGTGACTTTAAGTGACCATGTAAGCACCATGTTCTCTGTCATTTCTAGCTTAATTCATAGATCATCCCTGAAGAAGCACACTAGGGAAAATGACCATACTTGCTGCAGATGTGGCGAGTAGATTTGTTGGGTAAAACTTGCCGCTCTACCTCTGAAGTAAAGAAGCACACTAGGCGAGTGACCATACCTTATCATCCAAGCTAATTAATATAGACGTGTATTCAGAGTTGAGGCATGCTAAAATTTGACTAATTAAGTCATCAATAGAAACTAAGCAACCTGCTAGCACTAGGTTATCAGATATACCTTTCATTTGTTTAGATTTTCTTCCATAGTAGAGTTTCATTTCCTTATCCTCTAAAACGCATCCTTGTAATAAGCCATAATTTGTGAGCCATATAGTCTAGTTTCAACATCACATAGACTCTTGGAGGTCTCTTCTTCCATTAGAGAAGTTTTTACTTCATATCTCATGGTGTTGAAGAGTCATCCAAGAAGTAGCTGATCTTTTGCTATCGATTCTTCATATTCAACAATTTCTGAAATGTTAGCTTGTGAGTCAACAACAGGTTTAGGAAGATATGGATTTTCTATTGTTATAAAACCTCTTAATATGTTCTCATTAACCATAGAAAGAACCATAATCTCCCATAAGATAAAATTTCTCATATCTAGTTTTATGTTGTTAAGATTGCTGATGATGTTTATTTGAAGGTTCTTACTTCTAAAGGAGGAGCGATTTGGTAGGTACGATTCCATTGAGTTAGTGCTCAAAGAAGGTGAATCATGGTTTGTCATAAAAGGTTTGGTAGTGCTCGAGTACCAAATTAAGAATGAAGGCTAATGTTTTAGGATATTTATTTTGTAACTTTCAATTGCTGATTATATCAATATATTGTTATAATCATTATATGGTATTTATGTACAACCTAGGCTCTCATACTCTTGTGAACAAATATTCCTTACGGATCCATAAATTACAACTGCGAAAATGTAGTAACATAGTGTGGGGAATTAATATTGATTTCGTGGATAATTTTGAAGATTTGTTTAGATAATTTCAGACTGGAATATTTTTTGTGGTTCCCCAAAAATCTCAATTAGATAAAATCATAAACTTTATATTGGTGTGGATAAAAGTAGCCTGAGGGTAGGCTGGTAATTTCAAGTGGAGTTTTAAGACGGTGTAAGGGTGTTTCACGGTGGTATGGTGGTGTTTAAAGGTGTTTCAAAGTGTTTCAGGGTGTTTTAAGGGTGGAGAGAGAATTAAGCAGCCTGGCAGCAGTTAATTTTTCTTACCCATAGTTAATGCTGGTGGTTGGGTATTTATAGTGTGAAATTTGGGCCCTTATGGGCTTTCGGGTCAAGTTTAATGGACCCGGGTCATGTTTAAAGACCCACAAGTTTTAAGCAGATGTGCAGGTAGCTTAGTCAGATAGTGTTTAGGTTTTTTAGTACTTTAGTCATAGTTCGAACTGCCTTAGGTTTATAGTGTTCGAATTTATCTGTCCGGTGAAAAAGTCCTGTTCGAATTAATATGCTTGGAGTCTGTCCGAATTTTACGGGGAGATTTACCTTGGACTGCCCTTCCGGGGAGCACTTCGAATTCGGACTCATCAGGAGCCCCTTTTTTAGGTATTTGAACAAATGTCCTTGTTAAAGAACTGAAAAACAGTCCGACTTAGGAAGTGGTCTTCCAATTCGAAGAGTTGAAGACGGACCCGGACAGAGCAATCGTTACAAATTCCAAACGGTTCTTTGTCAGAGGTAGTGGGACACGTGTCACTCTCTGGTTGGTTACTTTTAGCCGTTTTTTCACCTTGAAAGTTGCACCACTTTCTCGAATAAGTTACTTCTTTAAATGCTATTGATGACGTCAGCGCCGTTTTTAATCATTGCCCAACTTTTCGGATTCTCCTAGGAATCAAACCCTTTTTTACATTTACTATAAATTCCATTTATCTTTCACAGTCTCATTTTCACTTTCACTTTGCCATTTCACTCAAAACTTCATCTCTCTAAAACTTCAAACTTTCCTTAGTTGTTTTATGTTCACAGCAAGAACAGCTCTAATCAAGGGTGGCTGGCTTAATCTCTCAGAATTGGAGAAAGCTCAACGGGTTGAAAAAGAGAAAAGACTTGCAGCAGGGCTTCCAGCGTCGCCTGTCGAGAAACCAGCCCCTTCAATCGAAGAATATGATAGAGGTTCGTCTTCTTCGAAAGGTACGAAACCTAGAAAACTCTTTCAATCAACACTCTCCCCTATAGTTTCTGGCTCATCAGTCCAAGAGTCAATCCCCATTGTCGAACCGGGGGTCGTTGTCACAAGTGTCAGGAAGAAATCCACTTTTATTGCCATGGGGTCCGACTCCGACCATTCTCCAGACAAACTAATCATGAAAACACCAAGCAGATTGGTTAAGGGACTTTCTTCAAAAAATACCAGCGATTCAGGGTCCGGGGCAACTGTTAGGACTCTCCGGGAAAGGCCGGTTGGTCCGGAGGCTAGCAGTCCACTAACTCCCAAGGAAATCTCGACCTCAGAAACTCAAACTGAGGTGAGAACTCAAAAACATACATCGAGCCATCAGTCCGGAGGATCAGCTGTGCCAAGCTTCATCCCTCCCCGGGCTGTTTCTGCAGAAGCTCCCCCAACAATAATGGAGGAGAGGATGGAAGACTCCACTGAGGAGGTTAGGTTTGAGTCCGAGTCTTCCGGACAAGCTGACACTGCTATAGTTGTTGCCAAGAAGGGCAAAGAGGACTTATATCTGAGGCGTCCGGATTTGCCAGAGAGCCTCGAAGGGAGAGTAGGGCCCTGCTTTCACAAGGTAGAGTTCAAGTATCTTTTGTCTCTGTTAAAGACCAAGTATGCGTTTATCCATACTAGAGATTTGGGACGGTTTCGCACCAAGTGGGGGATCCCTGAAAACGTTAAAATCCGAATTCCCATCGATCCGGAGACCCCAATGGATTGTAAAAGGAACGAGATAGTCTTCTTTACGGAGCTATTCAACTGGGGACTTAGGTTCCCACTGGATCCAGAGATAGTGCGCTATTTCCACCTAGTCAAGCTATGTCCATCACAGCTAAGCCCTAACGGATGGTACACCTTGATGTCATGTATTATGGCATCTAGGTTGTCCGGAATTCCTCTTCCAATGGAAGAGTTCGCTGCTGTTGCTAGCTTATGCAAACACCATCAGTTCCCTTTCTATCACTTTAATATGGGGAACGACCTGAAAGCCGTCGATGATCTCCTGGAGTCGGAGAGTAAGTGGAGGAGCCAATTTTTGTTTGTAAGTGGCTCATGGGAGAATGGCAATAAAATCAAGGTCGGGGAGAATCCTAGCCTTCTTCGAAGTAGATGGAGGAGCGATCGTAAGTTTTCCTTTAAGTTTCTGTTCGAATTTCTCTTTTCATTAACTTTATGCTAACTAGCTACTTTCTTGTTTCATTAGAGCTGCCAAAAGAATTTGGAGACTACCTAAAAGCCGGACAGGTCACCTGTGGCAAGATAAATGCATGGGCCGCAGAGAACTGGGAGAACCGGTTTCACAAGGCTTTTACCCCTGGGAATTTAGCAAGATCCCATCTGTGGAACACCACAGGTCGGAGGGATCTATCCTGGGAGGAGTTCTCCACCCCACCTGATGAGGATGTATTTCTGAGAAGGTCTCATGAGTTAGATGGGACCCTCTTCCTTCCTGTCCGGGCCAAAGCCCCAAGTAAAATGAAGGGCAAGAAGAAGAAAAGCAGGAAAGCGGTAGAGGATGCTGAGAAAGAGGTCCCAACAGGCTCAGAGGTGCAAGCTCAGGCTCAAGTCGATGCAAACCTTCTACAGGTGGTAGAACATGAGAGCGAGAAACAAAGAGCGAAGTCCCCAAAACCCTCAAGGGCTTCTAAACGGACTCGTAAGCAAGCGAGTGACAATGCTGATAGGGAGGTAAAAAAGAAGAAGATTTCCCAAGGAGAGGAGCTTGCTCTCCGAGACCCGGAGCCCACTTTCCCAACTGATCCAACCTTAGCCGAAGAGATCCCAGGGAATCTTAATGAAGGGATTCCAATGGAATTTCACACTGATGAAGTGGATAGGGGAGAGATTAATATGGATGAAGTGGACGTCACCGGTCTGGGCCCCCTAGGTGATTACTTCCTTGGCCTGTCAAGAGATGAGTTCGCAGGGCCATATGTTCCTCCCAGTAGTTCCAACACAGTAAACTTCAATGGTAAAACTTTCTTGGTCTCCAGCGAGAGGGATGTTATAGCTCATTCCCTCCTTAGCAACGTACAACCAGTACTCACCCTGGAAAGGCAAGTCCGGAGTCAGGCAGAAACCATCAAAGAACTTAAGTCTGAGAAGGATAAACTGTCCGATGACCTCAGGACTGCCACTACTAAGGTTGACTTGCTTAAGGAGTCGAACGAACAGCTAAAGATGAATCAAGAGAAAAGCAACACAAAAGTTGCTTCTTTAGAAGAGACCGTGAAAGATCTCCAGGCTAAGCTATCCGGATTGAAGAAGGACTTAACAGCCTCAAGAGGAGAGACTGCAGCACAGGAGAAGCTTGTCACCAACCTGACTACTGACAAACTTGCTTTAGAGAATACAGTGACTCAGGCTGTTGAGGAGAAAGCTGCTTTGGTGAAGGATCAAGAGGCCATGATCAAGGCCAAAATTAACGCTTATGCCAGGGAGATGATACGGAGTGAAGAATTAATGGTTGAGAAAGTGAAGTCCGACATGGTCCTCTTGTTTCACGAGAAGTTCCCGAAGAGGAGACTAGGGGACTTATGGCGTTATGTGGATGACGATGATCTCCCCTACTGGACCATGGTTGATGAAGGGTACACTGATATATCCTCGTCTGGTGATGAAGAGGAAACCGGAGAGAGTCCGGGTGAGGAAGAGGTTGACCCCAAAGGCAAGAAGGTCATTGAGGAAAAAAGCAACATCAAGGGCAAGAGAACAGATGAGGGTGAGCCATCTTCAAAGGCTCCTCCTTAATTTATGATCTGTTTTGTTTATCTTTTACTTGAACCAAAGTCCTTGGAAGGCCAAGGCACCTTTTTTTTGTGATGTTGTCCGAATTATTCGGACAGATTTTTGTTCTGCACCCAAACTTGTTTAAAAAGTCCTTGGAAGGCCAAGGCAATTTTAATGTTGTTGAATGAATGTTTTGTTTTGCTCAACCATTCTCTTCTTTCATAATCTGTTTAAATAGTTGGAGTTTAAGTAGTCTTGAGTTATTGTGTTGTGAGAGTGTTTAGTTTCTCTGGCTAGAATTTAAGTAGCCCTTAGACCTTTCAGTCCGGATAATATGACAACCAACAGAATTTTGTAAAAACTTAGAAGATTATTCAAGAAAGCTCCAAGTTTCATTTAAAGCTCTCCGTGGCGCCGGAGAGAGGTAGCGGTATGCCCCCAAATATTTACATGGATGTTTAAACAAGTAAATATTTACATAAGTTTTATTCTAAGTACATTCGAAGGTGTTCAATATTCCAAGGGTGAGTTAAAACCCTGCCATCTTTGTCTTCTAACCAGTACGTTCAAGGCTTGATTCTTTCAACCACAGTATAGGGACCCTCCCAAGTTGGGGCCAGCTTTCCGAAGAGCTTTTACTTGGTATGCAAGAAAACTTTCCTCAATACCTTATCTCCTGGTTGAAAGTCCCTTCTTTTAACTTTAGAAGCAAACCTGCTTCTCATCAAGCCTTGATAGTGTTCCACTCTAAGATGAGCTTTTACTCGCCTTTCTTCAATTAAATCAAGTTGATTTCTAACTGCCATTTCATTAGCCTGTCCGGAGAAGTTGTGGACCCGAAAGGAGGGGAGTGTCTTCTCTATGGGGGCTACTGCATCCATCCCATAGACCAAGGCAAAAAGGGATTCTTGTGTTGCAGCCCCAGGTGTTGTCCGGTAGGCCCACAAAACTTCTTGTAAATAACTAGGCCACTTCCCAGCAGCCCCTTCCAAATTTTTCTTTAAACCAGACAGTATTGTTCTATTAGCCACTTCAACTTGCCCATTGGCCTGTGGGTGGAAAGGTGAAGAAAAGCAGTGCTGAATACCCCTTGAGGCACAGAAGCTCTCCATTTCTCTGTTGTCAAACTGTGGCCCATTGTCCGTCGTTATTCTCTGGGGGACACCAAATCTGCAACATATGTTGGATAGAATGAATTTTATAACAGCCTTTGATGTTGTCCCCGCCAAGGGGGCTGCTTCTATTCACTTCGAAAAGTAGTCAATGGCTACGATTATGGTTTTACGCCCTCCGGACGCCATAGGGAGAGGCCCAACTAAGTCCAATCCCCATCGAGCAAAAGGGATAGGCTCAGAAATTGATTCCAAAGGAATGGCTGGTACATGAATTTCATTGCTGTACCTCTGGCATGGGTCACACCTTGTTACCAGTTCCTTGGCATCTTTCATTATTGAAGGCCAATAATATCCGGAGAGAAGCACTCTTCTTGTCAATGCTCTAAATCCACAATGAGCTGATCCCTCACCATCATGCAATTCGGAGAGAACCATCTGTGACTCATGATCTCCTAAACAGCGTAGGAGAGGTTTGCTATAGGATTTCTTGTACAAGACCTCTCTAATCATGATGAAACCACGAGCCTTGTGCTTTAACGTTCTGGCTTGTGATTTATTCAAAGGTATGATGCCATCGAACAGATATTGTATAAGAGGAGACCTCCAATCCTGAGGCTGATTTACTTGTATTTCAAAGATTTCCTCTTTCTCCCCTTCATCAAGTTGAATAGAAGGACTTTCAAGCACATGGATCCATGGATAGGACTCCGTGTATGCTATTGTTGCCAACGAGTCTGCTAACTCATTCTCTGCCCGGGGAATATGCTCATAGACAACAGCTTTAAACTTCATTGCCTCATTTTTCAAGAGAAGTAAATATTTGATCAATTGTTCCTTTCTAGCTTCTGATAGGCCCAAGGCATGGTGGACAAGCAATTGGGAGTCACTTAGTAGCTTGACCCTTTTTGCTCCACAGATGTAAGCCAACTTCAACCCAGCTATAGCTGCTTCGTATTCGGACTCATTATTGGATGCTCTGAAAGCAAAACAAATAGCTTGGAACATGTTGTCCCCATAGGGGGAAGTGAGACATATTCCTGCCCCAGATCCTATGGCACTGGATCCTCCGTCTGTTCGGACAATCCACACTTTTTTGTCTTTTGAATCAGCAGGTTGTTCTGAGTCCCTATCAGAATGGAATTCGACCAGAAAATCAGCCACAGCTTGAGCTTTTACTGCTGTTCGAGGAGCAAAGTCTATGTCGAAGTCCCCCAACTCTACTGACCACTTTGTCATTCTGCTTGAAATGTCTGCTTTTTGAAGGACATTCTTTAAAGGGAAAGATGTCCGGACAATGATAGGATGAGCCTGAAAATACGGCCTCATCTTTCTTGCAGCTATCACCAAGGCCAATGCTAGTTTTTCAAGTTTCAAGTAACCCCGTTCGGCATCAATCAGGCTTTTGCTGATGTAGTATACTGGGTGAGGATACCCATCAACCTCCCTTACTAACACAGCACTAATGGCACAACTTGAAACAGCCAGATATAAGAAGAGAGTCTCCCCATCAATTGGTTTGAACAAAGTCTTGGGAGAGGACAGATGCTTCTTAATTTCATTGAATGCCTCATCACACTGTGGTGTCCACTCAAACCCTTTTGCACCCTTCAAGGTTTGAAAAAATGGAGCACATCTGTCCGAAGACCTGGAGATGAATCTGTTCAAAGCTGCTAACCTCCCCGTTAATCGCTGCACTTCTTTAATATTTCGTGGAGGCTCCATTTGGAACAAGGCATTGAGTTGGTCCGGGTCGGGCTGTATTCCATGCTCACTTATTATATACCCCAAAAACTTCCCGGACTGCACTCCGAACACACATTTTTCAGGATTTAACTTTAAATTCACCTTAGCCAGGTTGGCAAAAGTCTCCTGGAGGTCGGACAAGTGTAGCTGCTCATCCATACTTTTCACCATCATATCATCAATGTAGACCTCCATATTTCTTCTAATCTGATCAACAAATGCTTTATTGACTAACCTTTGATAAGTAGCCCCAGCATTTTTCAAGCCAAAGGGCATCACCTTATAGCAGTGCAGACCTCTATCAGTAACAAAAGTGGTATGCTCTTGATCTTTTGGATCCACCTGGATTTGATTGTACCCGGAGAAGGCATCCATGAAGGAGAGTAATTTGCTTCCAGAAGTAAAATCTACTAACTAGTCTATCCGGGGAACTGGATACAGGTCTTTTGGGCAAGCTCGGTTGAGATCTGTGAAGTCAATGCACATTCGCCATTTACCGTTTTTCTTTTTTACCAAGACTGGATTGGCAGTCCACAAAGGGTACTGAGATTCTTTAATGTGCCCCATCTTTGTAAGTCTGTCAACCTCTTGTACAATGACATCGGCCTTTTCTTTTGAGAAAGCTCTCCTCTTTTGCACCACTGGTGCCACGTCTCTCCGGACAGATAGGTGATGGGAAATCACCTCCGATGGAACTCCAGTAACATCAGCGTTGCACCAAGCAAAAACATGCTGATGGTCTTGTAAGAATTTCAACATTCCTTCTTTCAGTATTGGTGGCATTTTGGATCCTATCTTGACGATTTTTCCTTCTTCCAAGCAGTGTGTTTCAACCTCCTCAACCGGGATCAACACTCCGGGGGTCTCTCTGGGGTCATCAATTTCACCCTCACCCCCAGAAAGGCCCTCAAACTGCTATTGGTCATTTATTCGGACTGCCCCCAGCGTTCGTGGAGCCAAGGCAGTGGCATAGCATTCTCTTGCAACTTTTTGACTGCTCCGGACAACCCCAACCTGCCCCTGAACAGCATATTTTAGACACTGATGGATTGTCGAAGCCACTGCATGCATTCTAGAGAGCCAAGATCTCCCTAGAATAGCATTGTAGCAAGTGGGACAATCCACCACAATGAAAAGTATTCTGACTGTTTTCTTGAAAGGGCCTCTGCCCAACAATACTTCTTCTTCGAACTCACCGATTACATCAGCTGAGCTGCCTGTGAAGCCTACTATCGATCTGTCTGACTTTTGAATCACAGCTGGATTTTTCATTTTCTTGTAAGTATCTAGGAAAAGGATATTGGCAGAGCTCCCAGTATCTACCAAGATTCGCCTTATCTCATTGCCCCCTATTGATGCTCCTATAACAACAGCATCTTCATGAGGGCCAACAATGTCTCTCAAATCATCCCCATCAAAGACAATGAATGGGAACAAACTTGACGATTGATATGAGGTCATGCCCCCTTCTAGCTGGGTAGCCAAATTATGAACATGCCTTTTTCTCGATGAAGTGGTAGGAGCCGTTACAGTGTCCCCTCCGAAAATTGTCAAGGATTCAAAGAACTCAATGAGCCCGGAGACCGACCTGGAACGCTCCTCTATCGCACCCACTCTGTTTCTCGTTGGGTCAGGATCCAAGTATTCGGATTCCACATCAAATCTTTCAATGATTACCATAGCCCCCTCTGGGGCAGCATTAACCGGACCAGCCCGGTGAGTGTTGTCAGGCCTGTTGCCTCCTCTCCTTTTAACGTATGCACCCAATTTCCCTCTTTCGATCAGGTTTTGAACCTCTTGTTTCAATGCTATGCAATCATCAGTAGTATGGCCGATATCATTGTGATATTGACAAAAAGAACTGTTTCGATGTTCTCTGGGAGACTGCAAGGTTGCTGGTCTCCGGTAGTGTACTTCATCTTTAGTTTTATCGAAGATGGTTGCCATACTTTCTTTGAGTTCTGCAAACCACTCCGGTTGGACCCATGGTCCCCTTTTGTTTCTAGACTGTTGACTTTGTGCAGGAGCAGCTGGTTGAGACTGAGCTTTTCCCCTTCCATGCCCCTGTCCGGTTTCTCTTGCTTTGTTCCCGGACTGGTTTTGATTTGGAGTTGGTGCCACCGGGGTGGATCTCACCTGTCTGTGCACCCTGGTCTTCTTTGTTTCATCAACATTTATTTGTTTGCCAACTTGATTTAGCAATCCTCCCCAGGTCATGGCCTTCTTTCTGGTTACTGAATCGGCCAGGTTGCCCGGGTTCAAACCTTGTCTCAGAGAGGCTATTGCCACTTGTTCAAAGCAATCAGCCAGCCCGTTTTTTGTGTTCACAAAACGACTTATGTACTCCTTTAATGATTCGTTTGGTTCCTGGGCACAATGGATTATGGTATCTCCATTACCCTTTAACTCCTTACTCCCCACAAATTGCCTTCGAAAGGCTACCAAAAAAGTATCAAAGTCTCTTATACAACCCTGAGGAAGGCTGTTGTACCACTTCAGAGCACTCCCCGTGAAGGACTGGGAGAATGCCCTGCAGAGTAGTTTATCATCATCATCAAAGTTCATCATGAAGTTCTTGAATTGCTCCAGATGATTGTCTGGATCAGTACTGCCATCGTACTTCTCCATCTTGGTGCTATCAAACCTCTTGGGGAGGTTTCCGGACAGTATTTTGGAAGACAATGGCGATTGCCTCCAGTTCCTCCCACGACTGAACGCAGTATCCTCATTAGGTGTTGCAAAGATACCTGGCTCATCATGGAAGGCAAAAGGATCCACCAGCATCCGGTCTATATGCCTCCGGTTGTGAGATGATCCTTTTCCAATGTGCCTTTTCATTCTTCCATGGTGATCTCTTTTTCTGGAATACTTTTTAACTTGCTTCTGTTTTTTCCTGGTTCGCCCCTCATCACTACTGGAGGACAAGGATTTTTCATTTCCCTCACTGTCCGAAGAGCTGTCCGAAGATTCTGAGCTTGAGTCAGAACTCTCCACAGGCTTGGACCGGTGAGACTTTTTAGAACTGGCATGTGTCTTTTTAGTGCTCACATGAGTTTTTGAAGCCTCATGCTCTCGAGGGTTATCAGAGCGATGAGCAACTGATGCTTTGGACTTTTCCTTTATGCCCATCTTGGCCTTCTCAGCCCTCAGAGCTTCTATTTCAACCCTCAACCTGTCACGCTCTTGGACAGTATATTCATCGTTCTCTTCCACCACTTCGAGCAAAGCTGGTGGAAGCTCTGGATTATCCGGATTCATTCAGACAGAATTTCCTTGCTTGGTTTTGAATGCTTGATTCAGGCACCGCCGCTCCCACTGTGGTCGCCAATTTGGTGTGGATAAAAGTAGCCTGAGGGTAGGCTGGTAATTTCAAGTGGAGTTTTAAGACGGTGTAAGGGTGTTTCACGGTGGTATGGTGGTGTTTAAAGGTGTTTCAAAGTGTTTCAGGGTGTTTTAAGGGTGGAGAGAGAATTAAGCAGCCTGGCAGCAGTTAATTTTTCTTACCCATAGTTAATGCTGGTGGTTGGGTATTTATAGTGTGAAATTTGGGCCCTTATGGGCTTTCGGGTCAAGTTTAATGGACCCAGGTCATGTTTAAAGACCCACAAGTTTTAAGCAGATGTGCAGGTAGCTTAGTCAGATAGTGTTTAGGTTTTTTAGTACTTTAGTCATAGTTCGAACTGCCTTAGGTTTATAGTGTTCGAATTTATCTGTCCGGTGAAAAAGTCCTGTTCGAATTAATATGCTTGGAGTCTGTCCGAATTTTACGGGGAGATTTACCTTGGACTGCCCTTCCGGGGAGCACTTCGAATTCGGACTCATCATATATGAACTTAGAGAATCCATTTTTTTCAACCATGTTCACTGTGAGATTTCCCGTTTGGTTCCTTCCTTTAGGATTACTGATTTATTCTTGAGCTCATAATGATTCTTCAATCTTAAAATGACTCTCAAGTTGAACCATAGTCATCTCTTCGTTGTTATGTTTGAAAGTGTGTTTGAAATATTTTCGTGATGGGGGAAATTTGTTTATAACACTAGACACTGAAATACATTCATCCATTTTCATATCATACTGGACAAACTGACCAAAAATGCTAAGAAATTCATTATACTGTTCCTTGACTGACCTTGAATCAACTATTTTATAGTTGATAAAATAACTAACAAGTAACTTCTTACTATAAGTATCTTTGGTCATATATTTGGATTCAAGTGAATTTCACGGTTCTTTTGCAGACTCGACATTCTGGTTTACATCAAATAAAGGATCAAACATACCGTTTAAGATGTGGTCACGACATATGTAATCACCATTCTCCCATTTGCGGTGCCTCTTTTTTTGCTCAGTCGTTTCATCCCCAATGATCTCTGGCATAGGAGTGCTAAAAACATATACAACCTTTAACATAGTCAACATAAAACACATATTTTTCTGCTACATTTTGAAATCATGACATCAAACTTGTCCAACTTAGCAAACTTGACTATCATGTCGCAGATTCTCCTCTTGTTATTTCAACCTTCATATACATAATATTTCAATCTTTTGTGGGGAATTGATATTGATATCCTGGATAATTCTGAAGGCTTGTTTAGACAATTTCATATTTAAATATTTTCTGTGGTTCTCCAAAAATCTCAATCGGATAAAATCTAAATCTTTCTTTTGAACTTAGAGAATGATTTTCCGTATGCTCTTCTGAACCAAAACTAAACATATATGTCTCGATCAAAACAACCAACCGACAACAAACTGTCAACAAATGCATGCATGTCCAAACTAGATTTTTTTTTCAAATGGTAAAAAACCGACTAAAATAAAAAAAATCAAAATCAAATGAATTCTCACAATAGTAACACCATTCAAAATAATATATTTGTAAGCGAACGTGTCAGCTTGACCAGCTCGCTCTGCTCGCTCGTCACAGTACAATCTAACAAACGTGCACTTCACATTGTCCAACTTGCATGATAATGTATTATGACTACATTGGTCGAATAATTAGTCCAATTACACTAAAATATCTAACACATAGTACTACTTTATCTTAATATAACATCTCTTATCTTGAATGTGTATTTGGCTCGAATAAAATGAACATATAAATTAATTTGGCCGAAAAAAAAACGCAATAAATAACAAGATTCGATCCATAATTTTAGATACTCCATATTAACTACGAATCATGTGAAACCGATATTAGTTTAATCAAGTGTACTTGAATTTTTTAAAAACTATAATTGTTTTAGTTTTATTTTTCTCGTTTTTCTTTCTTTCCCTCGCAAACTATTCTTCAAATCAAATTGCTTTTTAATTTTTATCAGCAAAAACATGAACATCAACATGTTTGCCGTACTTAGCCAACCTCTATTCATAGAGATATCGTCTCGTTTTGTATATATTTTGAAACTCCTATACAAAATCCAAAACTATTTTATATATATTCCGAATAAAACTTATGAAATATATAATATAAAAAACCAATAAAAAGTTTCGTCACATCAAATAAAATAGATTCTCCCAAAAGTCTTTAGAATTATCATCCTTTACCGGAAAAATAAATGTTAAATAGTTTTAAATTTGGTTGTTTGAAGCTTCAAATGAAAGCTCCGGTTCACGTGCGGTGTTTTTTTAGGTACCCGCAGCCGTTATTCAGAGTGCAATGAGTGTGTGCAAACCAACGCTAGAAGGTAAACCACACAAAATGATAGGTTCAGGCGAAAAAACGTATGTAAAAGGACTCGAACTCATGGCATTTTGGTCATAAGAATGTCATACTCAACTCTACCCTTTTGAGGCGGATTCACGTGCGGTGTGATTGATATTATTAGGTGCAAGTTTTATCAATTGTTTTATAAAAGTATCACATGTGAATAGTTTGTCTCCTTCCAGTTGACCAGCTGTCTGATATGTCTTTCGAGTTTTCCAGTCTGATTCACAAATTTTGTATTATTCAGATTACCTGAGAACATTGCTCAAGTAACCGAATAATTAAATGACGGTAATACGTCGATGTATTTCAAGCATTTAAAAGAAATTGAAATGCAATCCAATTCTCAAACATGTATTTGGTACGATGTCCATATAAATTCGCATTTTTGATAAAACAAATTCGATTACGATTACCATATATAAAAAATAAAACAAATTTAAATATCTTTCAAATAAAACTAGATTTTATTATTATCAAATAATTACCTTCAATTTTTGTTTTATATATATATATATATATAAAAAAGAAATTAGATAATTTTAACCCATTTTTTTGGTGGTATATGATGAAAATAGTTTAATAATTGATTCTACTATTTTCGTAAAAACAATTGTTCATGTAAATATTAGTAATTCAAACTAGAATCTATAATTATTAGCATACTATAAATCATAGTATCTATAGTATCTGGAGTATTGATCAATTTATCTAATACAATTTTCACGACAATGAAAAAATTGGATTAAAAGGTATTATTGAATTTTTCATCCTAATATTAAATTCATTTTTTATTTTTATTTTTATTTTTTATTTATCTTCATGTTTCCGTAATTTGCATGTTTAGTTCCTGCATGTGTGAGTTATAAAAATCTGATCCCGCACATGTGAACCACAAAATTTTGACACGTGTTATTACAAATATCCAAATTTTGTATCACTATTGATCGCCTATAATTTTGTACAATAATACTATTTTCTTAGTCTAATCAACTCACTCAGTTGTCACATAATTTTATTATTTACTATCAATTTTTACCATTTATCATTCTACCTTGTCTTTTAACATTAATTAAGTTAGTTTATAATTGGGATGGATCTGTGTTCAACCATAAACTCAACTTCAATTAAGTTAGTTTATAATTGGACTCGAGAGGGGATAAATCAATAAACTCTACTTCTACCAAACTTACCCATTAATTTATCCAAACCGAAGCTCAAATAATGAATGATCAATTACTCAAGCAGGAACTCTAATTCCATCAAAGCTATTCAGTTCTTCCTTTCTATACGGTCTCTATCTACTAAAATATTAATTGAATATATTTGAACTATAAATCTCAAGTCAAAATATATTATCATTTGCAATATTACCTTTGGTAAATAAAAGTGTTCTAAAAAAACATTTTGCTATATTTTTTAAATAATATTTAAAAAACTCCACAAATTAAAGAATATATTTTAATTAATTTTATATATATATATATATATCATGGGTTATTTGGGGTTGTTCATTCAAATTCCTTAAAGTAAAAAACAATAACATTTTATGGAGAGAATGAAACCTGAAAGAACCTTTACTCTCACGCCTAATGATTTTAAAGGACAACTCCATCTCTCTCATGCAAAAATATGGTTTTCAGTAGGGATTGATTCCGCATAGAACAAAACTGTTATGCGGTAAAATGGGAAAGAAGAGAAGTCCAATGTTGTTATGCTCTCTTTACTCTTTAGTAGTACCATAATCAATTAGTAAAGAGTAAATATTGAGACAATATAGAAAAGAAAGAAGAACTGAATATCTTCGATGGAATTAGGGTTTCTGATTCAATAATTGGAAATTAATTATTTGAGTTTCGGGTTTAGCTAAATTAATGGGTAATTTGGGTTTTGGGTAAATTAATGGGTAAGTTAGGTATAAGTTGGGTTTATGGATTTAACACGGATCCAGCCCAATTATAAACTAACTTAATTAAGGTTAAAAAGTAAGGTAGAATGATAAATGATAAAAATTGATGGTAAATAGAAAAATTAGATGACAACTGACTAGGCTGCTAACTAGGCTAAGAGATGAGTATAATTGGGCAGGATTGTAGGGGACCAATATTGACACAAAACAAAGATTTTTAGGGTGCCACGTGTCATATTTTCATGGCTCACATTTGCAAGGGGACTAATCATGCAAATTTCAGAAACATGAGGGATGAGTGGGAGAAAATAATGAAGATGGGGGACTAGTTTGATACGAGGGTTACATTTGGGACCAGTAGTGATTTTTAGCCATAATATTGATGAGATAATCCTTTAGTAAAAATATCAATATATTGGAAAGATGATGGCACGTAAAAAACTGAGACCTGACAAGTATGTATTGTTTTACACACAAAGTGAATGAACATATCATCGTGTTTTGCTTGTTGATATTGAATCAAATTTTGAAACAAGTACAAGACATACACATTGTCATAGTAAAATATAATCACTTTCGTGATAAGGACATGTAACCAAAAATAAGATTTTGAAACCAGCTAGCTTAGGCGACAACATTAGGCATTCATTTATATTTAGCATAAACATTGGATCATGAAATAGTAAGGTGCCGTTTTAAAGACCATAAAACCAAACTATCGTTAAAACAAGTATAATATCATGATGTTGATCTTCCATAATAATAACATCCTCCTTAGTCGATGTCATAATAAACATTGAGAGATAACAATTGTGTTAAAGTAAGCAAGAGACCATAGTTAATAATATTTTAAATGTATATGAGAATTTGTTTCACAAAAGTGAAATATGGCTCTTATGGAGCATGTGTAATAATTCAAACCTACTTAACCATGTAAGAGATGATAGGGAAGTGAAAGCAAGTTACTGTATGGCTTAAGTTAAGCTCATATATAAAGTGTCATCGAGTAATAATTGTTCATCTGATGCGCTCAATTTGCAAGAAGTATACAAAGACATGTTATACGGTTTAGACATGGAAACAGATGAATGTTGTAAGATACCACGAGTGTACTATAAAAAAACAAGATGTGACTGTCCTTTTGAACTGAAATTCCACGCACGACATAACGAATTCAGGTGAGAGCATGATAATCATTTATTTAGTAAGTTAATATATGATGTTTTTAATATAATATAATATACATATAGAAGTTGATAAGCTATGTATTTCGTTTCCGAATAATATATAATGACGTGTTACATAAGCTACGCTGGAAATCTCGTGATGTAAAAATATATAGAATAACAAGTGGGTCATACTCACAATGTTGTTTCACTCCATCAAATGAATTTTTGAACTAACATACATGATTTGCGTATGTACGATCGATAAAGACCAATGATTAATTGGTATAGATTGTTTCTTTAATTGTACCATGTAATAATATATTTTCATATTGAGTTGATTAATTTTTCATTCATTTGAGACGGCCAAAAAGAGCACAATTCAGATTGTGTCAAGGTTGATAACTAGACTAAAGGTGCCAAAACAATCAATAACAAACGTTTGTGACTTTTCATTAAATACGCATGTTTTTTTAATGTTATAAAGAACTAGTAGCCCTACATTTATGCCAAAATTACCACATACATCTAATGACAGAGTTGTCCAATGATTTGGGAATTAGTTCTCATGTATCATTAACCTGTAAAACATTAAATTCAGTATATACGACATGTAGCCATTAATGATCTGTTTTGCTTTAAGATAAGATAAGATGTTGCAACGTTAGAAATATTATGGGTGAAGGTGTAAATATAAACTTTTAGGCTCGTTTAGTGATTCCATGTTTGGATCGAGTTTGCATGGGATCTTGTTTTTGTATAGTGGGCATTCAAGGTAGACTTGTACTGTTAGATGGTGGTTTAAAAATCGCAGGTTGTGAATTATAATTTTATGGCGGTGGTGAGAGCTTTGTAGACGAGATGACGTAGTTGGAAAAATGTGGGTGTGGAAGTTTGATAATAGGACAAAAGTTAGAGTATTAAAAAAATGATGATTTTTATGTCATCCAGAAAATTATATGTAGCTGGTGGTCTTGGGGTATTAAATGATAATCTATTTTCACAAAAAATGTTTCGACAGAGGTGTACCTTTCCGCTTGTCAGATCAAACCAATGATGCCCTCGAAATTATTAGGGGTAACTAGAGAAAAATTAAATGGATGGATCTCGTGAGGAGTTTGTGTTGTTTGATAAGGGATAATTTTGGATAGTATGCACAACCAAACAACCGAAAATGGTCATATGTGAGTTCACGGTTGTCAAATGCAAGGGTTGGTATCCGATAGTTAAATTTTTTTGAGGGTAATATATTATGGAGGTAAGTGACAGTGTGAAGAGCTTACACGAAAAATACAGGAGGAAGAATGATATAAATGTGTAGAGCACAAAAAATATCATTACAACGTCTTATCATATATTATATCTTAATATTTTATGGGGAGGTTTGAGGATAAGAGAAACAAAATATTAGATCATGTGAGGTGGAAAAGGTTTTTAATTCATTAATGTCAAACTCAGCTACAAGATCATATTGAAGTTTTTTATGAATTTTTCAAAATTGCGTATGCACGAGTTTATAAAATTTTATAAACTTTTGAAATGTTTGAGATTTGAATTTGAGAGGTTAAACTCATACACATTATGTGAAATAATCAATTAACACCATATAATATTTGTATCAAGATGTGATATATCATAGGGATATCCATAAATCACAATATATAATGACAAATGGTATAAAAGTCATAGATTAAAGTCATGAAATGGTAGTCATTTACTATTCGAGAATTGGCATGGAGGATAAACCAACAATAAACTAGTTCTATGACAATTGATAAGGTATTGACGACTAAGAAAATTAAAAATGGTAGGGACATGATGACAATTAATAGTTTATTTGATTCCAGTTTCTATTAAACCCAAGCTTAGTGCTCAAATAGTCAAACATATAACGATCCCATTATGCATCGTAGCTTGTCTTGGGCCTTATAGTATTTTACTTTTATTAGGCCCGACATCTTATACATTGTACAATATGTGTATATGTTTATGAATCTGCCAATGGATGTGTATATGCACGATCTTAAGTGTATTATACGATACAGTCATGGTACTATTCGACGCCTCCTATGTTTACTTTCGTCCTTGATATAGTATTTGATTTATAATAATAGATGTTGATTCGGGTGGGTGTCGATATGAAAACCGATATCACCCCGTCTGAGTTCTAGAAACAAGTACCATAAAGTTACCAATATGGTTTATAAAACTTATTGGTTCTCCAATTTATTGTTTAAGCTTTATTTTCCAACTTCAAAGTCCATGCTTGTATATTGCAATAACATATACGTTATTTACTTGTGTTATCACTTAATCAGATTACTGACCTCTGTTCAAAAGGTTTTTCTTTACTTTTATTTGAGCATTTTGGGACTAGTCTCAGTGTTTGAAGGTCTCCCGCTTTGACTGCATAATATGTTTAACTACTGTATTTATAGACGGTTAGACTAACGTATTTATGGACTATCAAATAAAATAATTTTTTTAATGTAACTAATTTTTAATTAGTATATTTATATAATAATTATTAAGATATTATAATTTCATATAAAAAATTAAAAAATAAATGACATTAAATATAATTACACTCCAACCATTTTGTTTCTTGTATTTGTTAGTTTATAGCCAAATTCTAATTTAATACCAAAAGACTTATAGTAACAAATTGATGCAGACAATTCGGTGAATTAGTAGTTTGGAGCTCCGGTGTCAGTTTTTTACCCACAGCACCTTGTTTCGAAGGAAACGACGTCACGAACGCAAGTCACCAGCTTCGCTCGTGAGCTATGGGCTTTTTTAGGCATCCGGGCTCATCTATCCTCTTTTTTCGCACTTTTAGTACTTTAGGTTATTTTTGTAATTTTCCTATTTTTAGTTTTAGGGTTTTGTTTGAACTCTATATAAACCTATCTTCTATTCATTGTTAGGGGAATTGTTTTTGTTTAATAAAAATTAGGGTTATCCCTTTTTAAGCTTCTGCTACGTTTCACTCTCCATCACAAATCGATTTATTAAAATGAGTATACGAAGAAATTTATCTCTATTCATTTTGGGAAAATTTATAACGTGATCAAGTTTTTGAAAAAATAGATTTTGTCATCTTGATGAAGACATGTAGTTCCTATAGATCCTTATATGAAAAGAATAGATAAAAATAGAATTTGATTTAATTTCAAATCTAGAAACCTAGAATGAGACTAAATGTTAGACTAAATATCATTTTTTACAATAAATTCCATAATTTTATCATATTATTATTCAGTGGTTTAAGTTGAATTATTGAAACCTGATTATTTTAATTATTTGACCGATATTTATAGCATATATGATACTATAAAATTGTATTAGGTGAGATATTTCAGCAATGATATACTTTCAATATCCACTTGAATAATTACGTGTATTAAATATATATATATATATATTATAAAGTGAGCTTTAAAAAATATTTTCATATGAATAAGTAATCCAAATTATTTCTCATTTTAGGTAATAATCAACACAAAACCTAAATAATTTGTGTCACTTAGCAATGAGTCTTAACAATTTCCAAATATCATATAGATGAATTTAAACTTCTCATGTTTCATATGAATTACACATTTTTGTAATCAAAACTTACCAACTCTCGGATGGTCTTGCTTTATTGAATTAAGATTACTACACTAGATGTATGAAAAAACTCATGATTTAATAAAATAAAAACAACCAGTGAATTATTGTTTCCCAAACATGTGTACTCAAAATATAATAATTTGAAATAATAATGAAACCGAATCTATACATAAATTAAATTTATGCTGAAACTGAATTTATATTTAAGACATTCATGCGAATAATGTGTTTGTAAAATACCTTGGATAACTAAAACCTTAGTAAAATAATATGCAATCATAGATTTCGTGCATATACGTTTTACCCTAATTTAACCATTATGTACCATCTTTTTAACCTACATAAACTTGATATTTATATGTTTAAATATGTTTAAGTTTATGTTCATATTTGAAAAAATGACCACTAAACTATAATCATAATTAAGATTTATTCTATTAAAGTTACATGCAGATGTGTTGGTATATAGATTAATATTGATTTTGGTGATTGTTTTGCATTAAAATTAAGTATTTTCATTGGATTTAAAATATTTAAGGTGGTAGGTTTATCTTTTTCGCATTTCTGAGTGCATGTGTTCGTGTTCTACACTACTCCGCACTATCAGTACAGACCCTCCAAACACTGCAAATGTAGAACTCTTGCACTGCTAGTGTAGGGGTATTTGATCTGCAAGTGCTTTGATCTGCAAGTGCTTAATCAAATCATTGGTAGTCCATATGCCCCTACATTGGCAGTAAATCAGCCTCTTAATCGGTAGTGCAAATACCACTAACCGGTAGTGTAATGGGACAATCGAACCTATTAACTAATTTTTTTTTCTATGTACGCATGCAACAAACAGACGACCCACCACGGGAAAGGTCTCAATCAGGAATTCTTTTGACAAAATTTAAAGGGGATCTTGAAAAAAAATATCAAACAACCACTAATACCACTACACAATGTCAGTTTGAGCATACGCATATCAAACAGTCATTACGTAAGATAAATTTAGGGGCAAAAAGAGTTGGTGAATCATCTAGAGGTGGATTTATTATAGGAGGTTCATATAGATGTGGTGACGATGATGATAATTTAGGTTATGATTCGGGCATGCATGAGTTGTACAGACCTATATCACATACAAATGAACATATAGAGAAATAGTTTATTCCTCAATCAAAACATCACCTATCTTTTTCCTAACTACGAGGAACACAAGATGTACCACACTAATGTAGGGAATGCACATTTATTGGTACATATATATTTTTACTATTTTTTCTTTTCCTATATTTAGATGATGAATTTATTGAACGAGACTCCATTCAGACCTTTTTTCTCACATATAGATTTTTTTTCTACCCAAACCTTTAGTTGAATGATTTTTTCATCGAGCAATAACACCATGAATCATATTATTTTCAATTTGGTTTTGAGGAGATGACCATCACCATTAATGATATATATGTTATGACGGTCCTCCCAGTTATGAGTACAATATTAGAAGCAGAAATCTTTGACACGACTGAGCAGACATATATCGAATACGCCTGATTGTTAGGGATTTTTTTTATAATTGTTGGTTGTCAAGAGCTAAAGAGGACGAGAGGATTTTGTTTTTGTATAAGGTGGTTGAGGTATAATTTTACAGAAGCTGTATACATGGATTCAAATCCACATAAAACTAGATAAGTGGTCGAACAAGCTTCATGTGTGTACATTTTGTACTTTTTATTATACACGATCTTTGTTGATAACATTCATAAGTCTATCAAACCATACCTACTATTAGCTTTGGATGACACTGACGGACTAGATGAGTTTTCTTGGGGACGTGGCGCTAGCTTGACTATATCTTGGTTTAGGAGATACATTAGATATGAGAGTGAAGACTTTATATGATTTTATAGGTATATTTGACTACTGGATCTATGAATATTTCCATGCTTTTGCCCTTTGTTGAACGATATATATATATATATATATATATATATATATATATATATATATATATATATTATTGAAACCAAATCTTCTTACTTGGTATTCGAAGAGGTTGATTGGCACGAACACACAACTAAAAAGTAGTTTCATGGGAATGATGTGATTATATTTTATTTCGTCTTATATTATTCTTTTTGCGGTTAATGTTTGATATAGTCATTGTTAACATTTTGATTGAATCATTATTGTAGGTTGTGTTTTAATTGTAGCTGGAAATGTAAGCTTACATTCCAATCCAAGAATTCTTTTAATTCGACTATCCCATTCGGTTTATAAACGTTTTTGAAGGATATATGTTAGATTTAGTGATGTGCCAGTTTAGACTGATCCAGGATAACCCAGCTTCTTCTAAAATACCCAGACTCAAACTGAAGAAGGGATACCACAAACGATATAGTTGCAGGTTGAGTGTTAGGCTTAAGTGGGATTGCCATTTTCTTTTTGAGAACCGTATCAAAACTACCATATTCGAGAACCAAAAGTCTACGAATCCTAGGTATGTTGATTATGTTAGTCGGTATTAGTGCTATATCATCACTCTGAAGGTGACTGATGATGGTGAAGCACTAGAGGTGAATCATAAGATCATTAAAATTAGATCTTTGACGATATTGTTGAAGAGAAACTGATTTTTTTACCGAGTATTGGAAGATCACGTCTCATTGGGTCATCCTTATCATTCTATGGCTGATTATGTTCTTTTTATTTGTATAAATATTTGTATCAGATTATTTGTATCAGCTAATTTGTATCGGCCAATGTTCGTCGTTATGTTTTTATAACATTTGTCGTCGTTATGTTTTTATAGCATTTGTCGGATGTTTTGTGGTCTTGCATCATATGTTTGTTGGATGTTTTGTGGTTTTATATTGGATGTTTTTATCGGATGTTTTAGAATTATGATTATTCACTATTATTTGTAGTCATGTTTATTTTACTACTTTCATGATTAACTTAATTTTTGGTTATATTTAAAGAACTGTCAACAATGTTTTTAGTTTATTATTTTTTCAGTTGTTATATTGACGGAATAAACCTCATATATTGCCACTGCAGTATTACACTGGCAGTACGTACCACTTGGTACGTACTGCCAGTGTGGAATACACTTTGTGTAATATATTCATATGGGTTGTTGGGAATATGGGGGTCCGGTCCGCATATTTCGCCTCTCCGTATATAAGTAAGAACACAACCGATCTCAACACTAGTATGATATTTTCCGCTTTGGCACCCGAAGGCCCTCACGGCTTTGCATTTGGTCCACTACCAAAAGGCCTCAAACTAGTTGAGGTATGTTCTTACTTATATACCGCTGATCCTTCCCATGTTTAACCGATGTGGGATGTGGGACTTTGGTCGCTACCCTAACAAATCCTCCTCTCGAACAAAGTACCACTTAACCTCCTCTCAATTGACTTTCATCCGCTCACTCTAATCATGAGCAATAGAGCTTTTTACAGCGGATATATCTACTCACTCGACCATCCTGCGCTTGTTCCTTAGCTTCACTATCCACTCCAATCAAGTACCACCACTTGATGAGTCATGGACGTTCCAGCTCCACTATCCACTCCAATCAAGTACCACCGCTTGATGATTCATGGACGCTCTAGCTCCACTATCCACTCCAATCAAGTACTACCGCTTGATGAGTCATGGACGCTCTAGCTCCACTATCCACTCCAATCAAGTACTACCGCTTGATGAGTCATGGACGCTCCGAACTAGGATGTATAGAGTAGATCATTCACCTTGAGCATGACTACTGGTTCATCATGTTCGACCTCTGAGAATATTACCACCATCGCGTTCCGTCTGGGCCTTGGTGAGAGAATAAATGACTAAGAAGGATATTGGATCTTGGACCTAATGTGACTATAGTGCGAATGTAGAGAGAGAAAGTAGAAAGAGAATATTATATTCCAGAATGTCCCACCTACCAAGAATAATGGGTCTCCTTTTATAGTAGGGAAGGGTGGACCCATTAATATCCTTGGCGGGCTTGTTTTATTTCTCTTTTGGTCATTCATTAAATACTTTGTTTACAAATTATCCTCTAATAAGCGACAAATGCTGTTACAGTCATATTAGCTTCCTTTTATTTACAATTAACTCCTTATTATTAATTCTGGCGAATTACTCCCTTATCATTAGCCCCCCAGTCTTCGAGAGCAACGGGAACGAAGACTTGTAAAAGAATCAACCCGGAATGCCGCTGTCCCTTACCCTCTGGATTGATGACTGGTCTACCTGGGCCAGACCTTTCCTTTCCAGTGTGTCCGACCCTCCAGGTCGTATTAAGCGATCGGGCGCAGACATTTTCTTCCAACTGATGTCCGACCTTCGAGGTCCTATTAAGCGATCGGGCGCGGACACTTTCTTCCAACTGATGTCCGACCCTCTAGGTTTTATTAAGCGATCGGACGTGGACACTTTCTTCCAACTGATGTCCGACCCTCTAGGTTTTATTAAGTGATCGGGCGTGGAAACTTTCTTCCATCCGTGTTTAGCCCCGACACTGTTTATGAGTCATCTTGGGTCTGCTTCCGATCCCTCTTAGCGACTTCTCCATGGGCCTAGACCGGTAATCCGACTTTGAAAAGTGAATCGGGTTAATGTGGCCCATCTAATGTCTCCGTCTGAGCTGGCTAGTACATGCTTAGCATGCTTGTCAGAAGAAAAGCGACACGTGTTACCCGATAATTCGAAGCGTGCTTGTCAGCACAGTCTCTTAAGGAGTCCTTTCGACTTCCCGCTGCTTTTCGTTACTTGGACTTCCCCATACATGTAACGGCTAGGTGGGGTTCCCTATAAATACCTCACAAATACAAATTACTCTCAGAGGCGTTCTAGAGAGAGAAAGTGATGTCCAGATTTTTCTAGAGAGAGAGCTTGTTTTATGAGACACAGGTACCCGAAGCGGAAACCAAAACCTAAAAATAATAAAGAACCGGTGTTCAGATTTGTAGATTGGGCTAGCATTGGTGACCTCGCTGAGGAATACCGACGTGCGGGATTAATTTTGTATTTCTGACACCAAGCCATTCACGCCTGTATCACAGCCCCACGACCCCGTTCTTGCTGATCCGATCCCTGCCGAGTCTTTTACCTTGCCCGAATTGTCCGGTACACGTCATTTGATTGTTTCGTGTGACTTGAATGTGTTTGTGGATATTCTAAAATATCATTTCATCTTTTATATCTTTCTTCCTAGTTTGGGGCGAGCTTACCGAGGCTTTTATCTTTGGTGTGCAGGAAAACGCGTCTTAAAACCTTATCACCGACTTTGAATTCCCGCCGTCGTACTTTAGACGCATACCGACTCCACATTAGAGTTTGATAGTGTAAAGAATTTAGCTGAGCGCGATTCCATTTTTCTTCTATGAGGTCGAGAGCTAACCGTCTGTCATCTTGATTCGTGTTTTCATCATAGGTACCGATCCGAAAAGATGGAAAAATGGACTCTGCCGGAGTGACCGCGTCCATACCATATACCAGAGCATAAGGTGATTCCTTAGTAGCCGTTCGAGGTGTAGTTCGGTAAGCCCACAACACTTCCTGCAAATAGTCCGACCATTTGCCAGTTTTTCCTTCGAGGTTCTTTTTTAGTCCGTCCAGAATGGTTCGGTTGGTGACTTCGACTAGCCCGTTCGCTTGAGGATGGAATGGGGCAGAGAAACATTGCCTAATCCTATGAGTTGTGCAAAAAGATTTCATCTTTCTGCTGTCGAATTTGGGTCCGTTATCCACGGTGAGCTTCTGGGGTACCCCGAACCGACAACATATATTTGACCAAATAAATTTGACAATGTCCTTAGTCTTAGTGGCGGATAATGGTTCGGCTTTAACCCATTTGGAAAAGTAATCCACAGCCACCACAATTGTTTGTCTCCCACCAGATGCCATTGGTAATGGTCCTACAAGATCGATTCCCCATCGGTCGAAGGGTAATCATTCAGATATGGACTCTAAAGGAGCTGCGGGCACGTTTATTGCGTTCGCGAATCTTTGACAAGTGTCGCAGGTTTTTACTATCGGCTGAGCATCCGTCGTTATCGTCGGCCAATAAAACCCGACGAGAAAAATTCTCCTTATCAGGGCCTTGTAACCACAATGAGCCGCGCCCTCTCCGTTATATAACTCGGACACAATGATCTGTGACTCATTTACCCCCAAACACCTCACTAAGGGCCGGCTGAACGATTTTTTGTATAATATGTCGCCCAATAAAACGTAGCCTCAGGCTTTGTTGCGCACATTTCGAGCCGATGCGCTATCGTCCGGCAGTAGACCTTCGGCTGGGAAAACAATGATATCCCATCGCCAATCTGAAACAGTTACCGAAGACACCTGACAAGAAATTTCGGGTCGACTATCCAGCTCCTGCCTCTTTATGATTGATGGGTTTTCTTGTTCGGTTACCTAAGGGTAATTGCTTGAGCAAGAGGGTGATGCTAGAGAGTCGGGTACCATATTTTCATTTCTCGGGACATGTTCATATTTTATCTTAACGAATGATGCGGCTAGCACCCTTAATACGGCTAAGTACTGAACCAGATGTTCTTTTCAGGCTTCCGAGGCTTGATTTATTAAAAGTTGAGAATCACTGACGAGGCGTACATGCCTAGCTCCACATACATGTGCTAGTCGCAAACCGGCCAGGGCGGCTTCATACTCGGCTTCGTTGTTAGAGGTAGGGAAACCAAATCGGATTGCCTGATGCATACTCACGCCCATTAGGGTGACTATCTGTACGCCCGCTCCGTAGCCATTTACGTTCGACCCACCGTCGGTGCGGATGATCCACTCATTTGGTTTGGCTTCTCCAGATGGTGCATCTTGGTCCGGGCGGTCAGAATGGAATTCCACTATAAAATCAGCAAGAACTTGGCCTTTAATGGCCGTCCGCGGCTCAAAATTGATGTCAAAATCGCCCAACTCGACCGACCATTTAGACATTCTCCCTGACATGTCTGGGCGCTGAAGGGCGTACTTGAGTGGAAACGAGGTGCGGACGACAATGGGTTGTGCTTGAAAATATGGTCGCATTTTTCGTGCCGCGGTCACTAATGCTAAAGCCATTTTCTCCAGCCTTAGATACCGCGTTTCTGTATCCAGTAAGCTTTTTCTCACGAAGTAGACCGCTTTAGGGGTCGTTCCCGACTCGCTGATCAAGGCGGCACTCACTGCAAAATCCGAAACTACTATGTAAAGGGAAAGAGTCTCGCCTGTCAGAGGCTTCGTTAGAAGGTTCGGGGACGATAGACAAGTCTTAATCCCTAAAAAGGCTGCATTACACTCCAGTGTCCACACAAAATTCTTGGCATTTCTCAAGACCTGAAAAAATAGAGCGCACTTGTCAGATGAATGAGAGATAAACCGATTTAAAGCCGCCAGGCGCCTAGTTAATATCTGGACTTCCTTGATATTTTTAAGCGGTGTCATGTCGGTAAGAGCTTGTAATTGGGTCGGGTCTGCCTCGATTCTCTTTATTAACATGTCATCGATGTAGACTTCCATATTCCTCCCTATCTGACAATCGAAGATTTTGTTAACCAACCTCTTATAAGTCGCTCCAGCGTTTTTTAACCCGAACGACATGATTTTGTAGCAATACAAGCCTCGGCTTGTTATAAACGTCGTGCTTTCCCGATCCGCTGGGTGCAACTTGATCTGGTTGTAGCCTGCATACGCGTCCATGAACGACAACAGTCTGTTTCCAGACTTTGATTCCACCAACTGGTCGATCCTCGGCATCGGGAAGGGATCCTTTGGGTATGCCCGATTGAGGTCGGTAAAGTCAACGCACATCCTCCACTTCCCGTTTTTATTTTTTACCAAGACGGGATTGGACGTCCAGAGCGGGTAACTCGACTCCTTGATGTGTCCAACGCCGATCATTCTTTCAACTTCTCGCAAAATAATTTATGCCTTTTCTGGGGAGAAAGCCCGACGCTTTTATGAAACGGGTCTGACATTTTTGTTGATAGTTAGCTTGTGAATCACATGATTCTCTGGGACTCCGGTCACGTCCCCCTAACACCATGAAAATAAATCTAAATTCTCTTGTAGTAAAGAGATAACAACTGCTTCCTGAAGGCTGGGGACAGTCGGACTTCGACCTGCAGAACTTTCCCTTCGGTAAATGGGTGCTTTCCACACTTTTCATCGGTGGTTAAAAAGCTGGGAGCTTCCCTAGGATCATCGACGGGCAATGACCCCAAGGGAAGTCCCTTTAATTTCTAATCCCTTGCTTGTGCCATCTCTTGATCCTTTTTGGGTGCCAAAGCCGCTCGGTAACACTCATGTGCCGCTTTCTGGCTACTCTGGACTATACCCACATTGTTTCTGATCACGTATTTCAAACATTGATGAACCGTGGATAATACCGCATGCATTCGCGATAACCATGATCTGCCAAAAAATGCATTATGAGAAGCCGGTGCGTCCACCACCACAAATAGAACAGTGACCTCTTTCTTGAATGGTCCGCAGCCTAGCTGAAATATGCCCTCGAACTCTCCAACCATGTCGGCTGTTAACCCTGTAAACCCTACAATAGTCCGGTCCGACCACGTAATGACCGGATGTGTCCTGAACTTTGCGAAAGTGGACGCGAAGATTATGTTGGCTGAGCTACCGGTGTCTACCAAGATGCGTCAAACCTCTTCCCCCGCGATGGCCACCCCGATAACGATGGCGTCTTCATGAGGGCCGGCTATATCTCTCATGTCGTCGTCGTCAAAATATAGGATCGGTGAACGGATGCCTTTTGAGTGGGGGAAGGTCCGAGCCTCCAACTGGGTGGCCAGATTCACGATATGCCGTTTTCAAGAGGAGTGTGTGGTACCTGCCATAGAGTTTCCACCGAAGATAATCAGTGATTCGTAAAAGTTACAAAGGTTTTTTACATTCCCAACACTTTCCTCAGCTCATTCTTCGATGATCCCGATGATGTTGCGATTCACCTTTGGGTCGAGGTATTCAATTGAAACATCAAACGGGTCAGTGACCTCGGAAATGGTCATGGTGGTTTCAGACTTTGGTATCGTGACGACTTCTTTTGAAGTGATACCCTGCTGAGCTTTCTTTTTCACGTACTCTATGAGGTTCCCGTGTTCTATTAGCATCTGTATCTCCTTTTTTAGGGCAAATGTAATCCTTAGTGCCGTGCCTCACGTCTTCGTGGTAGCTACAATACCGGTTGTTCCTCTGTTCCCGAGGCGTTGGTATAGGGAAAGGCCTCCAATACATCCCGCTTTTCTTAGTTTTTTCGTAGATTGAAGATACGCACTTCGTCAAGTCAAAGAAGTAAGCGGGTCGGATCCACTTGTTAGATATTGGTCGCGAAGCCACTTGACTCGTCTGCTTTGCTTTTTGGCTCGGGGGGCCCGGAGGCCTGATAGGGAAGGATTGGGTCGGTGGTATCGTGCTGACCGGCTGGGCTTGCTGAGCATAGCTGAATTCGCTATTATTTGTAGTCATGTTTATTTTACTACTTTCATGATTAACTTAATTTTTGGTCACTAGTATGATATTGTCCGCTTTGGCACCCGAAGGCCCTTACGGCTTTTCATTTGGTCCACTACCAAAAGGCCTCATACTAGTTGAATTATGTTCTTACTTATATACCACTGATCCTTCCCATGTTTAACCGATGTGGGATGTGAGAATTTGGTCGCTACCCTAACAAATCCTCCTCTCAAACAAAGTACCACTTAACTTCCTCTCAATTGACTTTCATTCGCTCACTCTAATCATGAGCAATAGAGCTTTTTACAGCGGATCTATCTAGTCACTCGACCATCCTGCGCTTGTTCCTTAGCTCCACTATCCACTCCAATCAAGTACCACCCACCGCTTGATGAGTCATGGACGCTCTAGCTCCACTATCCACTCCAATCAAAGTACCAAAGCTTGATGAGTCATGGACGCTCTAGCTCCACTATCCACTCCAATCAAAGTACCACAGCTTGATGAGTCATGGACGCTCTAGCTCCACTATCCACTCCAATCAAGTACTACCGTTTGATGAGTCATGGACGCTCCGAACTAGGATGTATAGAGTAGATCATTCACCTTGAGCATGGCTACTGGTTCATCATGTTCGACCTCCAAGAATATTACCACCATCGCGTTCCGTCTGGGCCTGACGCTCTGATACCACGTGTTGGGAATATGGGGGTCTGGTCTGCATATTCCGCCTCTCCGTATATAAGTAAGAACACAACCGATCTCAACACTAGTATGATATTGTCCGCTTTGGCACCCGAAGGCCCTCACAACTTTGCATTTGTTCCACTACCAAAAGGCCTCATACTAGTTGAGGTATGTTCTTACTTATATACCGTTGATCCTTCCCATGTTTAACTGATGTGGGATGTGGGACTTTGGTCGATACCCTAACACGGGTAGTATGAGTTAACTTACAATATATGATACTTAACATGTAAAATAAGATAACAGTCCATTGGCATGTTCATATTCAGTTATTGTACGAGCTGTGCAGTTGGTACATACTTCAATTTAAATGTTATGACATTGCAATGTTTTTATATATTCAGTATGTGTCAAGCTTGTAATATAAGTTACTTAACTTGTAAAACAAGATAACAACCTGGGGGTTGTTCATTTTTCGGTCTTTGCACTAGAAGTATATACTAAATGCATTGTTAGTGCACGTTTGTACTAGCAATGCATTTAGTACATGATGTTAGTGCGTATTTAAGTGTGTTCTATATATATTGCAATTTCATGTATTCATAAACTGGTACTACGTTGAGTTTGCACTGGTAGTGCAAGGGCACAGATCTGAAGAACATCCGGTTGGTCGAAAAATCGAAATTATCTAATTTTTTTAAAAATATGTATTTTTCTTATTAAATTATTGGTCAAATTAAAATTTTATCACGACGTTTACCTTTTCCAGCAATTGAATTTGAACTAAATTTTTATTTTTTAATGAACTAGTTTTGAATTTCTTTTTTTAAATAGTGTTTATTTTTTTTTATTTTTCAAGATCTAACAATTACGATATATCTATTATTTTTTTACATTGATGAATAAAAGGTTTCTGAAAATTTCAATTTAAAATAAATAAATAAATAATTATAAAAATAGATAATCTTTTTAGCGTAATCCTAAACCTAATTTGGATTCAGCATCCATACCTATTTAGTCTAGGACATAAAATCATTCTTATCGGAAAAATAGTATATGGTGCGGATCCAAATCCAGATAAATAATGCCGAACCTGGACAGATACGTAACAAAAACGACAGTGCTTGTCAACCACAAGAAAAGACATGTGAATATGTGAATGTGATAATGGGCAACCCCAGTCGTCATGTTCGAAAGGTTGACTTATTGACACTGTCTATGTCTTTCATTTGCATCGGAATTCTTCGAGTTACACTTACATGTAAGCTAGGACCACATTCAATCGCTACGCAGTACGTATACAGTATGAGTATACTATATTCATCGTACCACACCACAGGATAATTAATAAATATATAGGTCACATATCTTATAACATATATCATCAATTATAAAAAAATTAATTTGACATTTAATTGTTTTCCTTTTATTTGTATTTTTCATTTTTGTTTACTTTTGGTTTCGCATTTTGAATTTAGGTAGAATTTTATTTTTATTTTTCAAACTTAACTCTCGTTTCACATTTTACAATTGCATGTCGTCCATATATAAGGTTTCACATTTCGATTCTAGTTATATCAAAAATTTTGATTTTCGTATTTAAATCAATTTGACTATCTAAAACTCCATAAACCACCACAGGATCTTCCTAAATATGACTTTTTATCTAATTTGAAAATAAATTAACTATAATAAAAAAATTACGTAAAAAACAAGATTTCTAGTTTCATCAAGTCGAATTAAACAAATTTATTTCAAATTAGTGTTCGCCTGTAGTTTCATCAAGTCGAATGAAACAAATTTATTTCAAATTAGTGTTCGCCGTAAAGAACAAGAGAGAGAAAAAAAAAGATAAAAAAAAGAAGATTTATGTTAGCTATGTTGTCTTTAAAGAGAAAAAGAAAGAAGCAAAATTAGAGTTTCAGAAATAAAAATGAGAGACACAGAAATATTTGGGATATTAAGAGGATAATATGTTTTGGATATTAACATATAGATTATCATACTTTTTTATTAAAATTTTAAATAAACAAAATGCTTCATATAATATACGCGTTATGTATATAAATCATTGTCTTAAACTAGCTAGTATATAAAAGGCTTAAATCAAATTAAAGTTACAGGTGGAGGATGGATTTATTCTCCCTCAAGAAACCCTTTCTTGATTTCCAAGAAGACCATTGACCTTATCTTTATTGATTATCCTTTAATGCCTGCTTCTTTCCTCATATCTTCTTCATCTTTCTGTCAACACTAATCCAACCCTCGCTGGCTCCCAAAACATCTCCCTCAAGTATATGATTAGTCTTGCTCCATCATGGAAAATCAACAATATAAAATCTTGCTAAACTCTGACTTTCCTGCTCTCAACCTGCAAAAGGAATCAACAACAACAATTCAAAATAGAGCCAAACCTTATGCAAAACTACTCAAACCTGCATTCAATAACAATGAATATATTCCTTCTAAAATCCAATACAAACAGGACCACATCTCGATGCAATTTTTTAAACAAAGATAAAGATTTGCTCATGGCTTCATCAAAATTTACTAAAGGTATTCCCAAGAAACCTCTGTTAAATCAATTCTTACATGATCGTAGGTTTTTTGGAGACTACTGTGTGTCTACCTGGGATGCACACTACATCATCCTGGAATTCTCTCTCAAATATGACCTTTGTAAACTGTGGACCAAAAGTGTCTGGACCATAGGCCAATATGTGATGCGAGTTCTCAAATGGACACCAACCTCAATCCAAAAATAGAGAGTCCAATTATCCCTGTTTGGTTAAGAATATCAAAAGTCCCAAAATATCTATTCAATTAAGCCATTATTAAATCAATTGCTGCAACTATAGGACGACCTATTAAAATATGGATCCCTAAGAAGAACATAGCCCTATATAATGCATGCTATGTTTGATAGAGATGGACATTACCAAGAAAATACATGACAACATCTGGGTTGGTTTTTGTGATAATAAGGACTGCTATTTAGAGCTTGGATATAAGAACATCTCACGTTACCGTTATCAGTGCAATCATATAGGCCACAATCAAGAAAACTGCAAGAAGTTTTCATCAGAAACTCAGAAAATTGTGGAAGAGAAACTATCTGATATCAAAACTCCCAAAGATCTTGAATCACCAACTACAAAGCCTCAAAAAATCAAATCGATAATCATTATGCCTCAAAAATACAATATTGATCAAAGCAAAAAAAAACTAGCTTGCACAAGGAAACAAATCAAATAAGGATAACTTCCTCTCTTCACTTAATCAAATGTCCACAAAAAATTCGAGAAAAGTATATCAGAAGGAAAAGGTTCTGATAAAGATAAAGATAAAGCCAACATGAAAAAGGTAAATCAAAATCTTGATGACTACACAAAGAAAAAAGAAGGGATAGCTAAACTCAAATCAATCATATTCAAAACTACTCATCAAACTAGTAAAAATAACCGTCTAAAAAGCCAAAGTAAACCTTTTGAAAACCAACTCACAACCTAGAAAATAGTCCACACCTCTCCAAAACTCAAAAAATCCGGAAGCCTTCCCATAAATCCTCTTCCCACTACACATGAAATCAAAGCTGTTGGAAAGCTCTTGCTCAGAAAATTAAAAAAAGTAAAGTTAAAACCACAAAAAATATTAAACACATCCAAGGTCATACACTTCAAAGGATCGGCCAAACATCTAACTAGCACCTCTAAATGACACTTTCAATCCTATATTTTCTAGATACCTCAATCTTCAAAAAGGAATTGCAAGCTAAGCTTTCGTCTCTATCCATCTCAATGAAAGCTTTGCAAATTCTGTTTTGCAGTCTCAAGCTCCCTCCGCGCTAAGTTTTTTCGAGTGGTGATTCAATGAGGTGCCTTCAGGAACTTTCCGTAGTTCAATCAGGAGAACACAGGTTCTGTCAGTAGCATCAATAACTTCACCCGAGCCCATTGTTGCGGCCAAATAGAAAATGACGATCGAAATCGGTGTCCAAAAGCGTCTGAATTGGCCTCTGCTCTTTATGTCTGAATATATTATCTCTCGTGGTTGATTCGCAAATAGATTCCAATTTTTTCCCATAGTAGTGATTCAAGAGTATTCATTTTCTGTTCAGCGCTTAAAAGGGATGTCACTGTTACAGTTATGGGTGGCAAATGGTTCTGGAACCACGAGAAAAAACTGGAGACCTGTCAGTAACCCGACGGGTAACCTGTGAACCTTACCCGTTAGACCTGTAACCCGACAGAACTGCAACCCGGCAGACATGCAAACCGACAGATCTGTTTACCCATTAGGCCTGCATAAGCAGTAATCCGGCAGACCTGCAACCTGACAAACCTGCAACCCGACGGACCTGCAACCCAGCAGACCTGCAACCCAACAGACCTGCAACCCGACATACCTGTTTAAATATTATAAGTGTTTTAATTATTTTATAACCAAAATCATATGTTAAGTTATATTTAAAAAATATGTTTATAATATATATGATTATAAATCTATTATTACATTTTGGTTAATATTAATTTGTTTTGGTTATTAATATTTTATGTGTTGTAATTATTATACAAACCAAAATTTTAAATATTACTTTTAAGGTTATAATATTATTATTACATTTTGAATATTATTATTATGTTTTGGTTTTAAATATTAGAAGTGTTGATATTATGTTATAAACCAAAACCATATCTTATCATGTTAAAATAGTACAAATTTTATAGTTATAATTTTAATATTATATTTTGAATATTATTATTATGATTTGGTTATAAATATTACAAGTGTTATTTATTATTTTTTAAACCAAAATCATATTTTATCATGGTAAAATATTACAAGTCATATGGTTGTCATTTTATTATTACATTTTGATTACTGTTGTGATTTGGTTATAAATATTACAAGTATTTGTTATTATTTCTTAAACCAAAATCATATCTTATAATTATTTCATAGTACAATTGTTGTTATTATAATAAAAGGTAAATAGTTTTTTTGGTTTATTTAGCCGTTCACAGTTTATACTCTTGCGGGCCAGGAGTTGTACAAATGTTTTCAAATTAAAATACAAAATAGTAAAAAACTATCACAAACATCATTCATCTTCTTCGAGTTTCTTCTTCGTAAGTAAAATTTTCCTCCTCACTTGATTCACCCTCAGCTTCGTTTTCTTCCATAATTTCTTGTTCAAGTGTAGCTTCATAATCATCCGAATAATCTTCGAAGATGTCGTCTACATTCACTTCGTCTCCAAACTCTCTGTCTTGCATCTTTTTATCCACCACAGTCCAATCCTTGACTATCACAAGCACTCCAAGTGCTTTGCCCGTCAATCTTGTTTTATTAGTCGTGTATTGCAACCTCGCTTGGCTGAAAGCACACTCACTTGCAACTGTAGACATAGATATTATATAAATCTCTTTAACAAACCTGCAAAGAATAAGATACTCTTTAGTTTTGGTACCCCACCATCTTATGATATATTCAATACCACGGTCAGGAAAATTTGTAAAATCAAACCTAGTGCTCAAATATCTTGATAGCTCATTATCAGATTGAGGGGTTTTTGTAAATTCATTGCTTCGTAACATTGCCATTTGAACATAGTTAGTAGAAAATCTCCCTATTCCCCTATTGTTACTACTCCTTACATTTGTAGTTTTATTTAATCTATATCTTTCAGCATACTTATCATACATATTATGCACACATTCATATACGCTGATAATATACCCTTCAGGGTCAATTGGATCATCCGGTGGACTAGTTTCAGAAAACTGTACGGATTGATAAAAGCATCTAATTAGCCATTCAAATTGATCTTTTCGTGAAAAAAGATCCAAAATGCAAGCAATTGAATAAGTTATAGGGATTTGATAAAATACTTTGTGAACTTTAATTCCATTCGGGGCACCATGTCTACGCATACAAAATTTGATCTTAATTCATTCATATGCATGACAAGATTAGTAATCGTGAAAAAGGCCAAATGAGCATTAGGTTGATTTTGTGAAAAAAGGTTAGAGTGTTTTCTTTAAAAAGTTTTAAATTTTTTAACATGTGTGCACAATATGTCCAATGTTGATTTTCAATAACTGTACGAGGATAAGATGCATTATAAAGCGACATAATCTCTTCTTTAAAAACATGAGCACGTGCAAGCATTGTATAAGTAGAATTCCATCTAGTTTCGACATCTAATATAAGTTTTTTATATTGTTTTCCATTTTAAATAACAAGTGTTTTAAAAGCTCTTCTTTTAGCAGCGGAGGTCGTGCAAAATAGGATCCCATTTTTAATAGGAGCAATATAATCTTCCAAAATCATCCTTATTCAATCTTTCGCAACTAATTGAAGTACATGACATAAACAATTGGTGTGAAACAATTTAGGAAAAATGGGAGTGCAATCTTCTTTAAGAAATTTTATAGCACTCAAATTAGCAGATGCATTATCGAAGGAAATATACATAATCTTATTTTAATGCCATAAATATTCATGCATTCAACCATACTCTCCCTAATTAATTGTGCGTTATGCTGACCAATAGATTCAAACCGAACAATTCTCCTTTGGAGTACCCATTCGGGATCCATCCAATGAAGGGTAACACAATCAAAAATCAGTAAAAGAAGCTATGACACTAGTAATCGAAACATTCCATGGCAAAGTTAGCATAGTTTGAATAATGTTTTTTTTTTAAAATATTTAAAGGCTAGCGATTGCAAAGAGCTACGTGGAATGCGTTTGGCTTGTGGGTTTACCCCAGCTTACATCCAATTTTCGTATCTCTAAGTATTCGCATAACCAAATGGTTGTAAACTACCAATTGCATAAATTATTGTTTCTTCCCTATACGTATCGTGGTTAAACTCAAAAAGAAGACCTGTTTGAGGGTTTATGCAAATATTATTTGCGTTAGGTTTTCTAGGATCATATATTTCATGTTTTTTTAAATGTTTTACCATAGTGCTAATGCCCGTATTTCTATTTCCTCCTATGTAAAGATAAATTTTATTGCACACTTTACAAATAGTGGATAAACCATCATCTGATACACTAAAGTGTTTCTAAATCCAAGATGTTTTCTTACGAGATCTCGATCCCCCACTAGTACTTCCACCACCACTTTCGTGGGAGGAGAGTGAGTCAATGTGAGGGGAGTCTCTAGGAAAATCATCATCAGTATTGAGATCCACATTAGTGGGTGGGTGAGCATTAGTATTTCTACGTTTTAAAGGTATTTTAAAACTTAAAACAACGTTTTTTTAATTATGCAACAAAATACTAATCGAAACTAATATCGTAAATAATAAAAACTAAATTCAAGACTAATACCAAATAATAACAACGAATAACAACTAATAAAATTAAAATTCAAAGAACTAATTTAAATAACTACAACAAGTAAATAACTTGATAAATTATATGAAGCTCTTAATTGATCTATTATAATGTTATCCCAACGTTATTTAAGTGTTTTAATCAAATAGAAACAATTTGCGGAAAAAAAAATTGAACTATTGCGAAAGTTGAACTACAATATGTAAAATAGGAAATTTGAGTTTTATAGAAAATCTAGAACAATTAGAGAGATTTATAGAGATGTAGAGTAGATTTAGAGAGTGTCTGAGTTTGGAGTTGGAGCCTCTTCTATTTATAGGGGAGACCCATTAATTTTTTTTCGAAAATTCAGAAAGAAAAAGTCCAGGCCATTCGGACAATTATAAATATTTAAAAATAAAGATTACAGTCATTTTTAGATTATTATTTTTGTAAATGATAATTTACAAATTTAATAAAAATAGACTCTTTTTTAAACTTTTCTATCTTTATAAACAAAATTATAAAAATGCAATTTAAATCTAATCGAAAGATATATTAGTTTAATCAACATTTATATATATTAAATATTTATAATTATTTTAGTATCTTCGATTCTAATATTTACAATCAATACTTATAAGATAATCGGTCTTAATATAAATATATGTAATTTGAGTTATTATTAATATTTTTTTTATAAATATTAAGTTTTCAATTAGTGTGAGTAAAAAATTTAATGTATCATTTTTAAGAAACAGTTGCTCTTGTAATTAAATCGATAGTATTATAGTTAATGCTAATTTGATAAAATAAATTTGAAACATACTCGTAAAATCAAAAAGAATATTTGTAGAAAATTGAGTATATTGAGTTTTTTTCAAATCAAAATTAGAGAAACTTTATTGAATTAATCAAATTACAAACTATCACAAAGTTTGGGGACTTAAAAGAAAAGACCCACTAGAATAAACAAAAACACCTCCATACGTTTCGCCAGAGAATAAAACCATTAAGAAAACCCTAAATTCCCAAATCAAACACAGATCGACTTTCTCTCATTTGAACTTGCACCCTAGCAGCACCCAAATCGGAACAGTTTGAAAACCATCTTCCTCCGACTGATAGAAACCATAAATCTTCAATCTTCTGAGATTTAAACTACCCTACGTAACCTAAACCCAGACTTTCCAAAAGAATGATGGAGAGAAATTCAGGTGGAGCTTCGAACTCGCTCCATTTGATTTACTGTTTACATTGAATCGTCCACTTAGAATTCCAATCAACCGCTCTTTTTTGGATTCTAGGGATGAATTTCAGAGTCATTTCAGGGAAGAGAAGGCTTCGACAGATCGTCAACCATGGTTTTAGATGATGAGGGTAAGTTCTGTAAGCTATGAAATCCACTAAGCATTTGCAATCTAATTCTATATCTACGTCTTTAATATTCTTTTTCGACATAGAATCAGTCCGTTAACTAAAGCCTTTGTTTCAGCAAGGATCGGGTTGCACTTTTCGATAATGTAGCCTTTGCATGTGACCAGATCTCTATTCGAGTCTCTGAGAACAAAGCCAGAAGCAGCTTTTCCATTCGAAGAACAAGCAGCGTCGATATTCAGTTTATAACGACCAGCAGCTGGGTGAGCCCATTTCAGATAAGTCATTCTTTTATCCTTACTCTTGTCATAATCGAAACCAAACTTTAGACATGCACGATAAGCTTTAGCCCAGTGCTTGTTAGTTATTTTATTTGAAACCCCAATTCCCTGAATAACTTTGTAAACATAGTGATTAACAGACTCAGAAGTAGGATTAGATATCTTATATTTTTTCTCATTTATGCTTTTCCACACAGCCCAGCATATAATAGGAGGTATCACATGAGTAATGTGTACCTTGTTATTAGAGAACCAAAACCATTCACGGATTATATGTGTTAAAGTCATATAATTCCGAATCTTGATATTAAAAACATTACTAAAGTGAAGCCAGACAGACCATGTAAAATTGCATTGAGCAAATAAGTGATTTTTTGTTTCACAGTTATCACAGAACATGCATTTAGAGGCTAAGTTAATATGTCTAAACTGCATAATATAATCAATAGAAACATAATTTTTGATAAGTCTCCATAGAAAAAACGACTACTTCCCTGGAGTTATTTGATTCCAGATTTTTCTAATAATAGTGGATTTATTGAAATGTCTTCTAGTTGATTCCCATGTGCTTTTAGTATTGAAGTCCATGTTAGGGGAGTCAGCCCAGAAAAGAGTGTCTGTCTTCCTTTGGTCCACCTTAAATTTAGCTATTTGTTCCATTCTGTCTGAATTGATAAACTTTTTAAGAGAAGAGAAATCCCATTTATCTTCTTTCCAAAAAGTCTTGACCTTCTGATCCAGAAACCATAAACTAGCATTAGCATCTTTATAATCAATTATTGGAGACTGGTTATGCGAGTTCTTCAACCAAAAATCAATTTCTCCACTACCCAATAACCATTTAACATTAAGCTCAGCATGATCCTTGATAAGATTTAATCTTTTCCAAGTATGAGAACCAATTCTGTGATATTTAGATTTAAGAGGATGCAAATTTTTATTATAAGTAATGTGCATTAGGTTAGACCATAAATTATCTTTTTTCCTATATTTAAACCATAACATTTTTGAGAGGGTGCTTTGAATATCAGACAAGTTTCTGATGTTTAGGCCACCCTCATCAAAAGGCCTACAGATTTTTGACCAACTGCACCAGTGAATACAGTTTGTCTCATTTTTAGATCTCCATAGAAATTTATTAAAAAATAGCTCAATTCTCTTAATAACGGAGTTAGGAATGAGGGTACTATGCATCCAGTAATAGGGAATATCCATAAGAATAGAAGAGATAAGAGATAGCCTTCCCCCGAAAGAAATAAATTTGCTGTTCCACTCAGCAATCTTTGAGTTGATAGCATCAATCATTTTGCTAAATTTTTTGACTTTGTTACTGCAACTCAGGCTTATACCCAAGTAGGAGATAATGAGGAAGTCAGTTTGGAAGCCAGTACCAAAACACAACTCATTGATCCTTCTTGATTGCATTTTGGTTGAGGTAATCACTATATTTTTATCTTTGTTCACTAGCTGACCAGAAATTTTCTGATAGTTATCAAGAAAAACAGATAGCTTCTCAATAAAAGAGTTAAGACAATTAGTAAATATTAAAATGTCATCAGTAAAAGAGATATTAAGAATAACAATAGAAGATCTGGTAGCATAACACATAGATTTATTCACATTAAACAGATTAGTCAGCCCACGAATAAAAACCTCTTCACAAATTATGAAGAGACTATGAGACAAGGGGTCTCCTTGTCTCAGGCCCCTAGCAGTCTTAAAGTAGCCATAGGTAAGACCATTGACAAATATAGAAATGTGAATGTTATTGAGCATATTATGAATTAGGTTTGCAAAGTTATAGGAAATACCAAATAAAATTAAAACTCTTTTAACAAAAGCAATTGACATCATGTCAAAAGCTTTTGTCATATCAAGCTTCACCAAAATATTACCCCTAGCAGGCTTTTTGTTAATATAAAAAATCATTTCTTTGGCCACTAAGATATTATCATGTATAGATCTTTTATACACAAAAGCACCTTGAGTAGGGGAAATAATTTTAGGGAGAACTTTAGCTAATCTGTCATTTATAAGCTTTGAAAAAATTCTATTTGTCATAGTGCAAAGGCTTATAGGACGATAATTTTTCCAATACATAAAAATTTGAGTCTTAGGGATAAAACTTAGACCCGTAGCCAGAATACCAGTAGGAATAGAGAAGCGAGAGATGAAAGCATTACAAGAGCAGATTAGGTCAAATTTAATAATGGACCAACAGACTATATAGAAGGTTAGATTAAACCCATCTATACCAGAGACACTAGAAGAGTTCATAGACTTAATAGAATCCCAGAGCTCCAAATCATCAGTAGCTTTCAATAAAAAAGAATTGTCTTCCTCAGATATAATTTTAAAGATAGAAGAAAGCATATGATGATTCAGACTATGACTTTCATCTTCCTGATTCATATAAGGATCCTTAGTATAAAAATATTTGAAATACTTTTCAGCAGAACAACTAATATCTTTAGTGATCCAAACACCATCATAAAAAATACCATTAATAATATTCTTTCTCCTCTTCTTACAAACATAGGCATGAAACATTTTGGTGTTTCCATCACCATTATTAAGCTAAGAGCTATAGGTTTTTTTACCCTAGAATTCTTCAGTAATATCATTATTATTATTATTATTATTATTATTATTATTTATAATAATAATATACGTTGATAAAATTTTAATGTAATTTTTAATATCATTATTATTATTATTTATAAATATTAATAGTTCTAATTAATGTTAGTAAAAATCAATATTCTTGATATCAGAAGGGAAAATTCTAATGATTGCTGGCCTTTTAATAAATTTATTCTATTATAGTAAATAATAATTTAATTAAATAATTTTGTAACGAATATGGCTTTTAATAATTCATAATATCAAAATATAATATTTCATTTTATATATAAAATTAAATATAGCAATTTTTTAAAATATCATGTGAAATATACTAATCAATGACTATATGCTAAATACTAGCAAATGATCGTAAAATTTAATTAAAATAGAAAACATTTTTGTTTCTTATTTTTTTAAATAAACTATAAAAAATGCTACTGGTTGAGATATCAAAATCAAAAACATTTGTAAACGGGGTTGGGTATAAAGTAATGGTAGACATAAATAATAGATCTAAAAAAGACGAAACTATTTTTATAAAAAAATTATTATATCATTAACTTTCATAATTATAGTATTATTTACTCTATAAAAAGTTTTTAGAAGAAGATATATTCACCATCATTTATTTTGTTTCCCTATATTTTATGATTTTTTTATATTGTTATTTTTTCTATTAGAAAATTCGATTCAAATTAGTAAAATCACCGTATCACAAACCACTATTGAGACAAAAAAATTTAATGGATTTAGCGACCTACATACCACTTAATCTATTTTAGTCCATGAAATTTTTTTTAAAGTTAATTTGTTTTGTGGATTTCGGTATGAAATATCAAGACTTCGTTCTTTTTCTCTCAATGCATTTTTTTCTTTTTTTATAGTGGGTACACAATTTATCTTAGAATCATTTGTTCCCTTGTTGACATGAAACAAATATATATGAGAATCCTTTATAAACTATGCTTTTCAGTTAGCTTTTTAGTTTTTAGGTTTGAATGGAAACCCAAACCATATAATTAAAACGAAAACTCATAATTTTTTTTAACAAACCCTGATAACAAAACTAATAATCGAAATAATTGTATTTTTTGTCTATAATTTTGTCCATATAATGAAGCCAGCTGAAAGTTTTGTTTTTTTTGCATATGTAATCGAATTCTATGTTATTTTAAACTTAATTATTTTGGTGCAAGTGAAGTGAAGACGATGCCAAATGAAACATAAATCTGAGGTGAAGCAAATGGTAGAAAAGTATTGATGGAGCCTCGCCTAAAATTTGTTGGTGTTTGATTAAGATTTTTGTCTCCTATTATCCAAATCCAATGCTTAAGAAATATGATGTCATAAGATCCAAATCCAATGCCTCAGAAATATGATGATATAGGATGTATGCTAAAAAACCTTACTCCCATTTCATAATATAAGTCTTTCTAGAATAAATTTTTCATTTTCAAATGCAGCATTAGTTACATATATTCTAATTTCAACCAATAAAATAGCTAACTTTTTGCACAAACAAATTATTAACTCCACAATCAAATTTATTTTCTTTTATTCTTTAAAAATCTTTATTACTTTCCTTAGTATTGATGAAAAAACCTTAAACTAATATTATGAAACGAAGAAAGTATAACGACGGTTGTGGTCCTATGATTCAATTCCTCACAAAACCAAATATATACATTAAAAGTCGGCTAAAACCTACCATTAGTCCCTCATGTGTTCACCCTTGCATCCAACTATTCCCCGTACTCACTTTTATCTCCCATTCATCTTTCATGTTTCGAAAATTTGCATGATGAGTCCCCCTGAAATGTCTGACACGTGGCACTCCAAAGATCCAAATTTTGTCTCACTATTGGTCGCATACAAATGTGTCCAATTATATCAGTTCCTAAGCCTAGTCAGTAGCCTAGCCAACTGCCACCTAGTTTTACCATTTACTATAAGATTTCACCATTTATCATTCTTCCTTCTTCGTTTTTACTTTAATTAAGTTAGTATAGAATTGGGCTGGATCTGGGTTAAAGTATAAACCCAACTTACAACCCATTATCCAACTTACAACCCATAACCCAACTACTACCCATTAATTTACCCAAAAACCAAGCCCAAAAATCAAATATAGAATTCTTAATTACTCATTCTCAAACCCTAATTCCATCAAATCTTTCTTCAACCTTTCTATTGTCTATTTACTCATCCTAAATCCTCAATTACCATAACCGAATTTCTTCTTCTTCTACCTTCTACTTTCTCCATTGTTATCATCCCTTCAAAACCTTGGAACCCTAAAATAAAATATCTTACTCTAACTATTAAAGAGCCTATGTTAACTCTGTTGGCGGTGGTACGCACTGCTTGGACCGACCCAAATCGGGATAGAAGATTCATTGGGTGTAGCAATTTCGGGGTAAGTTTGTTTTTTACATAAGTTTTACGAATTGAGTTGGTTAATTTCTTCATCTAAATCGTCAATAGGATGGAGCTCTAGTAAAAAATATTGTAATATAATGAACTACTTAGAAAACATTACTTGTTAATTAAAAGACCTTTTACTAATATTATACTTGTTAATTAGGAGACCTTTTACTAATATTGTGACTGAACCCATAAGTGACATTCGAGCTTTGATACCATTTGTTGAATATGAGCTATCCATGCCTCATATATAAGTAAGAACAATTCGATCTCTACACCAATATGATACTGTTTTGGATCTGATTGCCCGCACAACTTTACTTTTGATCGACTTCAAAAAATCTCGTACTAATATAGATATGTTTTTATTTATATATCATTGATAATTTCTATGTCTAACCGATATGATATTTTGGTCGCACCTAACATTTTTTAAATTACAATTATAAAATTTCGATACGAAGAATTGATATCCTACTACCTACCGAAGATGAATCAATGTGACTCGATTGTTGAGTTGAGTATGGAATTCTTATGACCAAAAGGTCATGAGTTCGAGTCCCTCTACATACGCTTTCTCAGCTGAGCCTGTCACTTTGTGTGGTTTACCTTCTGGCGTTGGTTTGCAGGCTATCGCGTCAGACTGAGGGTTTACCCTGTGCGCACTCATTGCACTCTGAGTATCGGCTGCGGGTTTCCTCCAAAAAAAAAATGTGACTCGATTGTTTTTATTATGTTAAATCTATATTAAAACTAGTTCTATATTATTTATTAGAAACCTAGTCTTGTGTCAATGTTATCATTTTTTTTTATTTTAGGGATTAAAATATTACAACTTGAAACACTAAAGACCAAACAATAATTATAAATTCCAAACATGAAAAAGAAAAAATCGCTCATGTTTTTTAACTTAAATCTAAATAAGCCGAGAAAATCTTTTGACAAGTACTGTATTCTAAGTCTAATTTATACAATGTGATGTCACAAAAAGCATCAAATGTAGTACAAAGTAGTAGTAAGTGTGTTTTGTTTAGACTTTAGACCCACATAGTGAGGTATTTTATAATTGCTTCTCTTTCCATTCTATTCATTTGTATACACAATTCATCCCTTTCTCTCTCTACTTGAAGTGAAAAAAAAAACATGAAGCTAAACTTCCACTCTGTTGCTGTCCTCTTCATCATCCTACTGATCTTCTCAACTTTATCTTCTGCACAGCTCAACCAAGCTGGTAACTAGCTACTTACATACTGTCTTCTTACTAGTTAAGTTTGGAAAACTAAATTACAAATTGTCATGTTTTGTAGGAGAAGAGGAGGTAACTAGTGAGGACTCAAAGTTTGGCACAATGAATGTATGATTTCTCATTCATTCTATTACAGTCCTATGTATATGTTTTGTTAAAGTAAATAAGTAAATTTGGAGTAATGTTTAATTTTACAGTTGATGGAAGAAGAGGAGGTATGTCAGAAAGGAGATGAAGCATGTTTGGGAAGAAGAATAATTTCAGAGGCTCACTTGGACTATATTTACACCCAGGAGGTTGGACATTGAAGCTTTATAAGTAATTCTATATATGTTCTTGTAATAATTATCATAATGTTCTTATCTTCTTATGTTCACTCATGTTAAATAAAGTATGGGACTATTTACTTTATTTCACATCCTGCTTTTTGAGAAACTATTTTTGAGAATCAAATATCATTTATGTAACTTGAATAATTCGTTTGGCACCGTATCAGTACCGAAAGTTATCCGGGTCGGCGATATCTATTTTGTTCAAATGCGATATTCGGTTGAAAAATAAAATCGGTTTTTGTTGTGCTAGATTTCTAAATAGTTGTGGGTTTAGATCAAGATATCAAGTAAACATGGAGGTTCCAAAGGCATATTGCTTTTGATTTCAAAGCTTGCAACTTTGTTACAAATTTGTTCACTAAGGTCAGGTCAGGTCCATCAAAGGCTTCCTTGAATAACCTGCATCATCACTATGTTTGCATTATTGGCATGGGAAGAAACAAAGTCCCCACATACCACTACGATTCTTTTGTCCTCTAACAATCAATCAGTGACAAAAAGATGTTTCAGATTCAGACATCAATGAAACTAAAGCATTACTATTTCAAAATGTTTGTACTTTTAATAACCCAACCATTAGTAAAAATATATTTCTTCTTCCGATAGGAGTACCTACGTTGTGTTTAGTCGACTATTAAAGTTATCGGATCAGCGTGATCTTTAGTTAAAATTATCGAAAGATCTAGAGATTGTAAAGGTTAAATGTTGTCGAGCTAAATGTCAACAGAAACTAAACTAAACCACTAGAGATCAACACTTTTATATTTAAAATCTTATCTATAACCCTCGAAAATGATAGTTGAGTTTGTAGAGTAAGACATGCTAATATTCAAAAGACACGAGTTTAAGAACTTTTACAAATGTTTTTTTGATAAAAATTAAATTGTTAGAAATATGATTAATATACCTTCTAAGTGCATGAAATACTTAAGTAATATTATTACACTGTCTTATAAGCTTTTTGAACCATTCTTTTATCTTCAAGATTCATCTTGTTTTCTCCGCTTAATCCTTCTAACGTTTACTTTAGTTCGTCAATCCATTTGTTTTACTTAACTTTTACTATTCTGTCACTTATACTTTAGTCCGTCATTTCGTTTATCTTACTTACTTTTGTCATCATTAGATTATCCAACATTTTATATCCATTTTTTTCTTCATTTCGTCACATTCTCATTTAGTTCATCGTAATCACATTATATGTCGACTATTTAGTTCCTTTTCTCTTTTTTTAACTTCTCATTTAGCTTGTTTTAATCAAAATTTTATATAGCTCGTCGTTATTAACTTCAGTGTTTAATCAACATCATTTGTAACTATTTAATATGAGTTCTATTATATTATATGTTCTTGTTTATCATTGAGTATAAGTCTATTTATCTCTTCTTAATCTTACCTCGTATATACGGGAATGAAATCTAGTTGGATATAACATTATTGAGGTTCTCTTTGGTCTTTGAAAAATTATATTTATTAATACTAACACATTTAAATAAGTATATGAGGTAATATTAGTCGTTTCTCAATTTTTTTATAAATATTTTATTTAAAAACCAAATCAAATTAAGCGACTAATAATTGTGATGTGATTTAAATTAATATCAATTTACACGCAACTTAAACTCGCGATTATGTGCATAATGCTCACTAAACTTTAAACCAACTATTATTGATAATTTATTTTTGTAATAAATAACCAACTCATTTTTCTTTTATTATTTTTTAAGAACTTGCTCTATAATTTTCCCTCTCTTAAAATTAATTAATAATACGAACCTTACTAAGTTACTGAGTTGCTCATCATCCATCTTTATAAATGTTTTATTTTATTTTACCGTAGTTTTATTTTGGAAGATTTTTTTATAGATCTTTATTTTTATCGGGGTAAAAGTCAGAAATCCTTAAAAATTCTTCTATCTTTTTATAGTATGTTTGTTGATCAGTTTGTCAACATCAAATTGAATCATTTGGGGATTCAGATAGCGAATCCAAGAATGTAAATAAATCCTATAAATATTGGAGATATTCTTAACGAATGTAAATTTTCCAAAGTATCCAAAATTCAATTCTATTATCTAACCCTCGATAGATCTTGGTGCATCGTAAGACTCCGCTGTAAAATAAAAACCTTTGGGACTTCAAAGAGTGTTAAGGAAACCAATCTTTCTCATGCTACTGCTGGAAATATTACTATTATGGCTCACATTCAAAGTATCCCCCTTCTTCAAAGTATCCCCCTTCAGCAAAAAAGGAAGCACCTCATTAAACTAGCAGAAAAATATAAAAGTACAACTCCTACAACACCTTCATCTTTATATATCACAAATTCTACTTCCCTAAGGTATTTTTTTGGATCGTCTTCATCCATTAACCTCAAACTTATACTAAAAAATTATTTAGTATTATACCCAAATGGCTCATACATTTCTCATGAGACTACCTGAGAATTTTAAAGCATCAAATCGAGATGGCTTTTGAAGTAAATTTATTCTCTTATACAACTTATATTATATTATTCTACACTTTCGTTTGTATAAATCATCATATGTTTATATTTTCAGAGTTAATATAAATGTATCCTCATGGCTGGTAAAAATATGTCTATTGTTGACGTCGAGCACATACTTTTTTAGCTGATTCTACCATTCTTTTAGTGATGAGTTTAACTCTCTTAAATGAGAGTTTAATTATTTGATGAAGAAATATGAGGTTATAAAAAAAGATAATGAATATTTAAAAATGATAATTATGTATTAAAGACTTCATTATGTATCCTCAGAAACTCTATCACAAAAAAATAAATACAAATTTATAAACATAAAGAGAAGATTGAGAACTTTTCCACTGAGAAACTAAAAGCCATTGACGAGGTTACAAAATATATTAGAGAAGAATCACTTGAAACTTTTGAAAAAGACTTCAACAAACTGAAGAAAAAACATCATTATTCGTATTGGAAGGCAAATCCTGACCAAATTTAAAACAACACAGACACATATTTTCTTATGATAAAGTTCCTAAATTTCCTCCAACTGAATCTTTAAAAGATGAAGAAGACAAGGGTGACAATTATTTATGTTCCGAAGATGAGGAAAATTAAACTCATAAAAACTCAAGAAGCTAACATTATTCACAACTTTAGTACCGAAGTTTCTCCCCATATGATTTAACCAATATGGATGTGCCCAACCGGTCAACCCAAGATATGTAAACTCTATATTTTTATCAAAATTTTAAATTAATTCATATACACTTTTATGGATAATTTTAATTTTGACAAACCACTAGGTTTTTACTGGGTAACCAATTAATAATTTAATATGTTTATGTGATTTCTATCTTATTGATTATGTTTTACCTTTATATTTTAATAGCTCATTATTATTATATGCTCACTTAGCTCATCAAAATTAATTTAAGTTATATACTATTGTTTAATATGGACATAGAATCTGAGTGTTTATGGTCTTTTACATGGCGATATTATATTTTAATATAATAGGTTTGGCTTATAGTCATGTTTGTTGATTGACATATAATCCGGGCATTTACGATCACTTATATATATATTATCCTTTCAATATTGAACTTGACTTGTAGACATGTTCTGTGATTGACATAACGTGTGGACGTTTAAAACCCATTGTGTAACCTCGTCAAACATATAAAATGACGGTCTTAACTTAAAAATTCATAGTCACTTCTTAATATTTACCAACTATATTAACATTTTCATGAATTATCTCCTTATTTACTGAATGTGTAATATTAAATCCAGATGCACTAGAATTTCTTTTACATTTTTCATAATTAACCTTATTTTTTAATTTTTACTTTATGTATTACTTCTTCCTAATATTTTTGTATATGATTATATACTTAACTATATATGATCTATTAAAATGAATATAAAAAGGGGAAATTGTATTCATAACTTCCCATTATCGTGTCTTATTTAAAACCCTCATCTATTACTAGGTTGAGAAAAAAATTAGCAGAAAAATTAAGATGAAGTCTTATATAATTTCAAGTGTTGAATATTGCAATGATGTTTTTAATATATTTGAATTCATAATTATAAATTTATAAAATCCATGATGTCCTTTTGCAATAACCTTATATGGTTGGTCTCAATTAGGTGCTAGCTTTCCATCATTATTTTCTTTTGATCTTTGAAATTTTTTTCTTAATATGATATCTCATTTTTTAAAATTCTCAGCTTCAACTTCGAATCAAACCTACTCTTCATAAGCCCATATTTAGCTTGTACATGCGCCTGATTTATTATATACTCTATTAGATCAATATTAAATAGTATGTCTTCATCATTTGTATCAGGTGAATAAAAATTAATTGTGTGACTTGAAATCATAATCTTCGTTGGTACCACTTCTTTTATACCATAAACTAGAGCAAATGAAATTTCACTTGCAACTAGTTTTTGAGTTGTCTTATATGCCCATGGAATCTAGTGTAAAAAAACCTGGAAATTTTCTATTGTAGATTTTTCTTTTAATCTCATTGATTATACTCATGTTAGTAACCCCCACTTGACCATTAGCTTAAGGGTACTGCAGGATAGAAAATATTGATCCACTATATATCTTCTATAGGATATTATGACCACATCATTTTTAAACTGTAGATCACTATTTATCATATATATATATATATATATATATATATATATATATATATATATATATATATATATATGAGGTATCACATACCTACACAAACTATTACTTTGTAAAAGCTCACAAAATTCCTGTTCACAAGTTCTCGATAACGACTTAACTTCACGAACTTAGTAAAATAATCCACTGTACTACTAAAAACTGTATTTTTCCAGTCATAATAAGTAAAAGACTCACCAAATTAAACCCATTTATCAAAAAGACGAGGATATTGAGTTAATGTTATGGCCTCACTTTGTAGATGACTTGTATTTGAATATTTTTTACTAAGATCAAAATTTTGTACCATAGTCTTTGCCTTTATTGCTAGACGAGACCAATATTTCCTATCAATAAAACTATCTAATCACACAGTCATATCCACAGTGAACTCACTCTTTCATGTAGATCTCTTAAACGATTAATGTTTCATCTTTACCCAAATATATTAACAAAGGCCTTGTTGTACTTTTCCGATAGAAACCCTCATCAAGAACCAAATAATTTGTTTCCCTTATTGTTAAAGCTCGAGCCAATGATTTATCCTATAGTATTTATGATCATTAAAAATGACAATTACCTTTAACGTCAATCATCACTTTTATTTATCAACAAAACCTAAACGTTTCCACCCATATATGATAAACGGATGATCTTGTATTAATACTAAAATAATATCTTATAAGCAACCGAATTTAGCCAAGATATTTGCATCGGCATTCAATTCACAATGTACTTGTTAAAATATAACATTTTCGAAACTTTCCCCAAATTACTTTAAAATTTATAAATAACCTCTCATATATTCTTATTTTGCATAAAATATTTTAGTGTATTGATTACCAACGATAAATTAGAAATTATCTTTATATATTAGCACCACAAATATGAGAAAATTTCATACCTTATGCTTCATTATTTGTAATCTCAAAGTCAAACTTAATCGACAACTTAGTTTGTTCACCATAAAAAGTTTGTAAAATAATATCGTCTGTTCCATATTTTTCTCATGATGCTTCATATACTTGAATAATCTACTCACGATCTGTTCGTACAAATTCCTTTAAATTATCCATATCATTTATATTTTCCTCTTGAAATTCACTAATACAAGCTGTTATAGTTGTGTGGTAATTATTGTATGGGTTGAAACTGAATCTCATACTCCCCCAATTCTATAGAGAAACGTGTAAGACGACGTGAAACATCTGGTTTTTGTAAAATATTATTTAGATGGAAGACATAGAAACTATAATGACATGACTTTAAAAGTATGGACGTATATTTCTTCCTGCTATCTCCAATCCCAATGCAAGTTTTTATAACTTTAGATACCTTTTTATGTGTCTATTACACTTTTACTCGCATAATAAATTGTTTTTGAATATGATCATCTTTGCACACTAAAACAACATTTATATCAATATTTGACACATATTGATAAAAATACTTGGGTTCTCCTTGTACTATGTAAATAAAATTCATATAGAAGACAAATACTTCTTCAAATCATCAAATTCCTTAGCACGCTCACCATTCTACTAAAATGTTTTTGCCTCTTTAAGAATTTTAAACGATGAATGACTTCTATGAGATGCTTTTAAAATTAAAATGGGACATTATTGCTAAACGGTCCACAAACATCTTTAACAGATTTTGGTGAGACCATATTCAACACTGCTTCTAATTGTTCAGTATCAGCCTCAATACCTCTCTTAATGATAACAAAACCCAAATATTTTTCAGCTCCCATAACAAATGAACATTTGACAATATTTAATTTCAAACTATACTTTTAAAGGTTATCAAATATTTCTAATAATATTGATATATGGTTATCCTCTTCATTGCGATTTATAATCATATCATCAATATAAGCCTCCATAGTTTTCCTGATTGTTTGCTTATATCTTGAATATGCCTTCACAAATGAAAAAAATGCATGACCTAGTGTGACATCCACTAACTGAGCAATACGAAGAAAAGAAAAAAGATCTGTTGGACAAGATCTATTAAGAGCTGTAAAGTTTATGCACATCCTCTATTGACCATTTTTATTTTTGACCAAAACTAGACTTGTTACCCATATCAAATATTTTGATTCCCTTATATGGCCCACCTTAAGAAATATGTCTACTTATTTTACTACAACTTCATATTTTTACTGAGAAAACAATCTCATTTTTGATGAATTGGTCTTAAAATTTTATCAACAACTAATTAATGACAAAATATTTATTTGCTTACTCCAATCACATCTTCAATACTCCAGGAAAAAGAATTCAAGCTTTTATTTTACAATTCACAATTTTTTCTTTGAATTCCAAACATGAATGAATTCTATTTTTTTAAACTATTTTTTTGTCTTAAATTTCAATGTCAATTATATATTCTACTTACGTTGTTGCATTTCATCAATCTCTTCCACTTGAATTTCCACTATAGGCATGTCTTACTTTGTTGGATGTTGATCCTCTAGTGTACTCTATAATTTCTATGAGATGATGTTATATGGCTCAAAAGACATTGTATAACAATCTCGAGCTACTCTTTGACTTTATCTCACAACTCTAACATAATTTATAACAAAATACTTGACACATTGGTGATAAGATGAAGCCATTTCTTCCATTTTATGAAACCATGAACGACCTAAAATTTCATTGTAGAAACCTGGTGTATCCACTATCATAAAGAGAGTTTCCATTGTATTTTGACTTGACCAATACCAACCGTCACATGAAATTCTACTTCACCAACACACAAAGTCAACATTCCCACAAAAATTACCAGATCCTTTCAGTTTTTTATATGAAAATAACCTAATCATTCGTTCATAACTACTTCTATATTAAATATTAGCCAAATTTGTATCAATCATAAATCATTTAGTTATTAGCCCAACAATTTCCAAAGTAACCAACACAACATCATCGCATGAAGTCACTAATTCTCTTAAATCATCATCGTATGAACCCACTAAAATTTAAATCCAGTAGTCAATTCTATTATTTGACAAAAATTCATAGTTAATTTTATATCTTATAGAAATGACGTCTCACTTTCATGTGCTTACTCTCGTCATAAAACTTCAAAAAAAAATTATCTGACTGTTGTAAAGTTATTATCACTTAAGCTTTATTATAACATTATTTGAGAAACTTATTCTATAAGAGCATTTCTGTTTGGAATAATCAACAACATTCAAATTCGAATAACGGTCAAGGTTCGAATACCAAAACAAAAGTTTAGTTGTTCTGGCCGAAATTCGTTAGGCGCAAATATTGAATTTACAACAAGAAGAGAATGAACCACACAACTTCAACTTGTACTCAAAGTCTAGATGTACGCCCTAAACCAATAAATAAAAAATTAAACAAAAAGGTAAACTAAAGCACACACAAAAGACAAATTTACCGTGGTTCGCATTGTAAAAAAATCATATATCCACGGGCAATTGGCATAAATTTTATATACAAGAAGAATCACTCAAATACTAAACATTCAAGCACTTATCTTTGGTACAAATCACTCATATCTTATAAAATAACTATAGATATCATAATATCTCAAAGTATTTATCTTCTGTCTTATTATGGTGAAAACTGCTAGCTTTATCTCTCAAATCTCTCAAGTGTTTTACACGAAGAAATACATCGTTGATTTCATACATAGCTCTCACTATTTATAGATGATCAATTATGTGTAAAATACTCCACTCAATTCAAAATAACGTTTGATAATCAATTATCGCATTTGGCCATATAGGCTAACACATAGGATAAAGTTGGCGGTGACATTCGTATGCAGCAGACCAATAATGCCACATTGTACTATTGTCTAACGGAGTATGCTTTGATCCAATGAATCTTATATAAAGATTGAGATTCAGAATCAGTTCAGACCTTTAGTTTTCGAACTTCCTCTAAAATATTTTAGGTATCTTTAGAAGCCTTTTGATAAATATGTACTGTTTTTTGATGCCGCATATAATTAATATGCTCATTCGGCCTTTGGAGATGGCATAATCTAACTGTATATCAGATCTAGAAAACATTTAAAGCATAACCCTTATTTAGGATTATTTCACCATTAGTGAGAATATTTAATTGAAATCAATACCCTCATTGTGTGTGAATCCCTTAGCCACCGGTCTAGCCTTGGATATGGATAACTCAATCCCATGAATACCTTGTTTCTTTTTTTATATATATTTAGTCTTAACAATGTTTTGAACCTTCGACTGCTTCATAAGAACCCATGTCCCCATCTCTTTGTGGGAGCTCAGTTATTCTCTCGTGGTCATGAACTACTTATTTTAATGATTTTTCTTCATACCATCATGATAGCTTTTAGGTTCAAGAATATCTTCATGCAATTTAATAGAGAAATCATAACCAATAACATCATTAAAAACCATATCATTCTAAAATATTTCTTGGTCTTCATGCTCTATCTCTTGTCAATTGATAATTTTCAAGCCCATGTTGCTCTTCAGTCTGATCATCTGAAGGCCATAGAGCACCAGACCCTCATGAATATTTGAACTCGTGTAATGGTTGAAATTTCTTTACATGATTTGAATATGAACCAAGTCCTAAATCATCTTCACTCTCTAGATGAGACTCATCATCAACTCCACATCTCTTCTCGGTATGTACTAGATTAGGTCTCTTTTATTTTCTTCAATGGAATATCCTCATCATTGACAACCATATACTTATTTATCAAAACCTTCTGGTGTCCACGTTAAAGGAACTACAAATTTTACCGTTTTACTTTTTCGGGATAACTGAGTAACAAACATTTCAATACTCTCAGACAAAAATTATCTTGATTCACATATGCATAAGCAAAATATTCGAACACTTTCAGATGCTCTAGCTTAAATTCCTTCGATGGATTCTTTTTTATCATATATGTAGCCATAGTCACATATTCTCCCCAGAACCTTCAGTCCATTTCATTTGTTTGAGGCATATATCTAACTATTTTCAACAAGGTTTGGTTCATTCTTTCAGCAAGCCCATTCTATTGAGAAGTCTATTTCACAGTCTGGTGTATAACAATGCCAAGATTTGAACAATAACTACTGAATTCCTTGTTCACATATTCCAATATATTATTATTCAAAAACGTCTTTAACATATTTGCGGTCTGATTCTCCACAAAATTCTTTTCGTTCCTAAACACATCAAATATTTCATCTTTGGTATACAAACTTACAACCCATACTGTGCTCAAATAGTCATCAATCAAGGAAATTAAGTACCTTGCACCATGAATTTTATGACTACTAAGCAAAAACTTGACCCTCTTGCTCTTACCCAATACACAACTTTAACAAAAGCTAATCTTTTGAAGTGTGTTTTGATGACACATCCTCTTGGATGTCTTGGTTGCTGATAAGTGCATTTCATATCACTTATTACACTTCCATTATTCTTAAAATCGTCACCAGTTCTCAAGTATTTGTTGAGTTTTAACGTGTTTTTTCAGTATTCTTAAAGGCGCTTGTGCCGCGGGTAAATTGTGATAATATTAATAAATTTGGGGTTGAAATTGAAGAAAGTGGAAAATTAATGTACTTAGGGAAATTTTGGAACAGTTAAAAGAAAAGAAAATATATTAATGCTAAAAATATATTATGACGAGTGATTTTCCAAAAATATATATTAATGCTTGAAAAATGTATTAAAGTTGAAAAAAAAAAGAAAATATATTTTCTCAGATATTGTTTAAAATATTAAATTGGGAAAAAAATATTAAAACGAAGCATAAAAAGAAATTAATGTTAAATTAAGAAAAAAATATTAGACGCAAATATTTTATTTAGCTATATTGTTTAAAATATTATTTTATTTAGCAAAAATATTTCATAATTCGTTTTTGATTTTTTTTTAGGGTTAAGGCAGAATATCTATATAAAAAGACGCCTAAGGTGTGGGCCCGTATATACATGTAGATTGTTTGAACGGACTAAAGAGAGGGACACTGTACCATTTATATGGGAGCCTATGGTTTTCTACTTTAATTTCAAACAATAGTGGGTCCTACAGCAAGGGTTAATGGTGACGAACCTATCCGATGTATCCTACTTAATGGAGATCACGACATTTTTTGGTTCAGGAAATCAACATTTGGTATTAAATGTTGTTATACACCATGTAGACCACAAAAAGGTTTTGGTACTTCAGACTTCAATTGAAGATTGCCTACTTGAGACAAAGAATGGGCCGATTTTGGGTTTTATTCGAATAAAAGATAAAAAGCCCAGTAAAAAAGAAAGACAATGGACTATTTTAGGTTTTCCATTCGTTTCGTGCAATTCATTATAAAAAGACAACTGCTGGTTTCTTTGGTGACAGAGACGAAAAACAAGAGAATTGGCGAGAGAGAAACAAACACAATTGGCTACTGACATAGGCAATTCACGGCGACTTTGGTTGCATGTTACTGATCGGATTTTCGGCCACTGACTTTTCTTTCGGCAGAGCGTAGAACAGAGCGAGCAGGAGAAAGGTAAAGAAACCGGAATTTGCGGCTTCGGTAGATCTCTTTCGACAAAAGGCAGGTGACAGCTTTTTTTTGGGTTTTCTTTCGGCAGCGGCAACATACAATCAGTTGGCAAGAGGCAGACAGTTGTTTGGTTTAACTTTCTCTAAACTTTTATTCGTTATTTACATTCTTCCTATAGAATTATGTTAACTTTTGCACCCATGATGATGATTTGGTCAATTATGAACTAATCGTTGTCATGGAACCTTAGCAGATTTGTTTGAATAATATTTAGGGTTTATTGCTTAATTGATTTTTTGAGATATGGTTATCAGTTACCTAGTATGGTTGTGTTTATCGTTAGATGCGTCGCGAACATCTAGTTTGTTAATCTTTAATGAATGCGAAAGTAGATTTAAGGGTTTAGAACTTGCCATGCTAGCATAGGTTCTTGATTGATTTGTATTGTGATTGTTCATGATTCGTAATATGTCATTAACCATATCATATTACCCTATGTAATCGAAATAGGTAACTTGTGCTTAAAACCAATTGTACCTCAATTCATATAGACATATAGGATTGTCATGCAAGCGGTGTCTGCTTAACTGCTATCTCTTTTGTGGTTGTTTAAGTGGTTTGGTTTACGTGTACTGAAAGGTAGCGTATTCTGATTTTGTGTTATCTGATTAAAATCGTAGTTATCTTACATATTGATTAAGTATATTAATACTCTGAGTAAAATAAACAATGAAGTTAGGGTTCCATGTTTTCTCTCGCATAAGTAAACTCGTTAGATAATCTCGTTAGTTGATTTGTTTAGTTACATTCATACTCTATTACTCGTTCAAGCATTAGTTTAATAATCATACGTTGTTGCATAAGTGAATTATTGTCTTATACACCTAGTCTTTGTGGGAACACTCTTTCTTACTTATTACTTGCTACTATTTGACCGCGTATACTTGCGTGAGAAAAGGACTAACAAGTTTTTGGCGCCGTTGCCGGGGACTCGGTGTTATTTGACAGTTTTATTGCTTATCAGCAGGAGTCGTTATAAAACTACTGACTTGATTCAGTTACTTTTTTTTGTGTGTTTTCTTGTGCTTCAGGTACTTGAGCGTGTATGCAAACACGGTCTCAAACTAGAGCACTAGTACAAAAGGAGCTTGAAACACACCAAGGAACAGAGTTAATATTCGCAGATTCTGATACTAATTCTACAATGGGAGTTCCAGCTCCAAAAGCACTCATGGAATACTCTCAACCAAAGATCATGGATATTCAGTCTAGCATTGTCAGACCCAATATCGCTGCGAATAATTTTGAGATTAAACCCAACACTATTCAGATGATGCAGAATTCTTGTCAGTTTGGGGGAGCTTCATCTGAGGATCCTAATATACACATTATGACCTTCCTTGAAATCTGTGATACATTCAAGTTCAACGGTGTTTCAGATGATGCCATAAGACTGAGACTCTTCCCATTTTCTCTGAGGGACAAAGCTAAGAACTGGTTACACTCTTTACCAACAGGCTCGATCACTACTTGGGATATACTAGCACAAAAATTTCTCTCAAACTTCTTTCCTATGGCAAGAACAGCCGCCTTGAGGAATGCTATTACTCAGTTTTCTCAGTCATATGGTGAATCTTTAAGTAAAGCTTGGGAGCGTTACAAGGATATGCTCAGAAAATGTCCTCATCATGGGATGCCTGATTGGTTAGTAATAAATTGCTTCTACAATGGGTTGGGTGCGCAAACAAGGCCCATGGTCGATGCTGCATCTGAGGGAGCCTTATTAACAAAAAGCTATGAGGAAGCTCATGAGCTCCTTGAGATGATGGCTGCTAATGAATTCCAGAACCTTTCTCAGAGATAGTCAGAACATAAAGTAGCTAGTATTTTTAACGTAGACACTGCCACTGCTTAAGCAGCTCAGCTTGAAGCTCTAAACATGAAGGTAAATTCTTTGACTAAACTAGGGGTACATCAGGTAGCTAGTGTGTGCAAGATTTGTGCTGGAGGGCATGACACTCAACAATTCCCAATCTCTACTGAGTCAGTGCAATTTGTGAGTAACTTTCAGAGGCAGAATCAACAACTAATCTCAAACACCTATCACCCAAGCAACAGAATTTTCCGAACTTCAGTTGGAGCAATAATCAACAAGGTAATCAGCATTATGGTGCTAAGCCATACGCTCATCCTGGATTTCAGCAACAAGGGCAGCAACATCAATCTCAACAGTATGCCCCAAGACAACCTCAGAATCAACATCCTGACCCTTCTCAACATTCTGTGAGAGACTCTAAATTCGAAGAGATGAAGTTAATGATTAAAAGTATGATGGTATCTCACAAGACCTTGGAAAATCAGATTGGGCAGATGGCCAGTAACATGATTATTAGACCTCAGGGAGTTCTTCCTAGCGACACAGAACATAATCCAGGTAAACGGGACAGCAAGAAGCAATGCCAAGCTACCACCTTGCGATCAGGAAAGGTTGCTGAGAACCCCACAGTTGAGCAAGAGGTGGATTCTTCTCAAAATCAGCCCTCATCTGAGGTTAATTCTGGTCAAGATCAGCCACCTAACAAGCCATCTCAGTCAGTTTTTGAGCCTACGATCTACCCTCCTCCACCTTTTCCGCAAAGGTTGCAGAAATAGAAGCTAGATGCTCAGTTTGGGAGATTTTTGGAGGTATTCAAGAAGCTACACATCAACATACCTTTTGCTGAAGCATTAGAGCAAATGCCTAGCTATGCCAAGTTCATGAAGGGAATTCTTTCGAAAAAGCTAAAGCTTGGTGATTTTGAGACAGTGGCGCTCACCGAGGAATGCAGTACGATCTTACAACAAAAATTTCCTCCCAAACTTAAAGATCCAGGAAGCTTCATCATTCCTTGTTCAATCGGCAATTTAACTTTCAGCAAATGTTTATGTGATTTGGGAGAGAGCATCAATCTGATGCCCCTATCTGTGTTTGAGAAACTTGGGTTACCTGAGCCAAAACCGACTAATATATCTTTGCAGCTGGCTGATCGTTCTATCACATATCCTCGTGGGATCGTAGAAGATGTCTTGGTAAAGGTAGACAAGCTCATCTTTCCTGCTGACTTCGTTATCTTGGATTTCGAAGAGGACAAAAACATCTCCATAATCATGGGAAGACCATTCTTAGCTACGGGCAAAACTCTGATCGATGTCCAAAAAGGGGAGCTCACTATGAGAGTGCAAAATCAGAATGTCACTTTCAACGTTTTCAAGGCTATGAAATCTCCAACATAGGATGAAGAATGTTTCAGGTTGGATATGATCAATTCTTTGCACAACAATAAGGTGGATCGGTATGCGAGTTCAGATGTTCTAGGCAGAGTTCTACATGGTGAATCTGACTTAGAAGACGAAGAGATATCTGAATGTGTTCAACTACTACAGGCAGCCCCGTATCAAAAGAGGCTCAATATTCCACATGAGTCGCTCGGACTGGGTGATCTTAAGGATTCTCAAGAAAGGCTTAAACCTTCGCTAGAAGAAGCTCCTAAAATTAAACTCAAACCACTACCAGATCATCTCAGGTATGCTTACTTAGGATAGTCATCTACATTACGTGTTATTATTGCATCTAACCTTTCAGGTAGTGAGGAAGAAAAGCTATTGAGAGTCCCGAGGAAGTTCAAATCAGCCATTGGTTGGACCATAGCAGATATCAAAGGAATCAATCCCTCTTACTGCATACACAAGATTCTGCTCGAAGAAGGGAGAAAACCATCTATCGAGCATCAGAGGAGGCTAAATTCTATCATGAAAGAGGTGGTGAAGAAAGAAATTCTAAAGTGGCTAGATGCAGGCATTATCTATCCTATCTCAGACAATCAGTGGGTAAGCCCGATGTAATGTGTACCAAAGAAGGGAGGAGTGACAGTAGTAACAAATGAAAAGAATGAACTCATCCCACTCGGACAGTCATTGGATAGAGAATTTGCATGGATTATCGTAAATTGAATAAGGCCACTAGAAAAGATCACTTTCCCTTGCCATTTATTGATCAGATGTTGGATAGGTTGGCAGGCCATGAATATTACTGTATGCTCGATGGATATTCAGGATACAATCATATTTGTATAGCTCCAGAAGATCAGGAGAAGACGACCTTCACATGACCTTTTGGTACCTTTGCTTTTCGACGTGTCTCGTTTGGACTTTGCAATGCACCCGCTACTTTTCAAAGGTGCATGATGGCTATTTTCTCTGAAATGGTTGGTGATATCATGGAGGTGTTCATGGACGATTTCACGGTCTTTGGGAAATCATACGATGGCTGTCTATCTAATCTGGGTAGAGTACTTGAGAGATGTGTGAAAATAAACCTCATTCTTAATTGGGAAAAATGTCACTTCATGGTTCAAGAATGTATCATCCTTGGACACAAGGTGTCTAAGATGGGTTTAGAAGTAGACAAGGCCAAGCTTGAAACGATCAAAAAGCTTCCTCCTCCTATCTCAGTAAAAAGAATTTGTAGTTTTCTTGGTCATGCTGGATTTTATAGACGTTTTATTCAGGACTTCTCAAAGATCACCAAACCACTTTGTAGTCTACTAGAAAAGGATGCCCTTTCGATTTACTAAAGAGTGTTTCGTTGCTTTTGAGCTCTTGAAGAAAAAGTTGACTTCAGCCCCTATCATCACTGCGCCTAACTGGGAAGAGCCATTTGAGATGATGTGTGATGCTAGTGATTTTGCTGTGGGAGTCGTTCTTGGTCAAAGGAAGCTAAAGGTGTTTCACGTGGTTCACTATGCTAGTAAAACCCTCAATGATGCACAATGAAACTACACAGTTACTGAAAAAGAGCTTTTGGCTGTTGTCTATGGTTTTGAGAAGTTCAGATCCTACTTTCTTGGTGCTAAGGTCACGGTTTTCACGGATCATTCGGCTATCAAGTACCTGCTATCTAAAAAGGATGTAAAGCCTCGCTTAATTCAATGGGTACTCTTGCTTCAGGAATTCGAGTTGGAAATTAAAGACAGAAAGTGGACTGAAAACCAAGTAGCTGACCATCTCTCACGTCTTGAGCAACATGAGAAAGACAAGGGAGATGGAATTCTTATCAACGAATGTTTCCCAGATGAGCAGCTGTTCGTGATTCAAGGAGAAGTACCATGGTTTGCTGATTTTGTTAACTATCTGGTTAGCAATGTGATTCCTTCAGATTTTACTTGGGCTCAACGGAAGAAATTCTTGCATGACGTGAAATGGTATCTTTGGGATAAACTATTCTTGTTTAAACAGTGTGCTGATAAGATGATCCGACGTTGCATTCCTTACAGTGAGATTGAGAAAGTTTTACATGATTGTCACTCTACGGTTTATGAAGGACATTATGCTGGGGGTAAGACAGTTGCTCGAGTTCTTCAAGAAGGTTTCTACTGGTCTACCTTGTTTAAGGATACTCATCTGTACGTTCGTAGATGCGATCGATGCCAAAGGGTGGGTAATATTTCTAGGCGAAATGAGATGCCCCTTAATATGCTTCTTGAGGTTGAGGTATTCGATGTATGGGGAATAGTTTTCATGGGACCATTTGTGTCCTCCTGCAACAATCTATACATACTCTTAGCTATGGATTACGTATCTAAGTGGGTTGAGGTGAAAGCTCTCCCAACTAACGATGCTAAGGTAGTGCTCAATTTCCTTCGTAAGCAAATCTTCACTCGTTTCGGAACTCCTCGTGCTATAATCAGTGATGAAGGGACTCACTTTTGCAATCGTTAGTTCACAACATTGTTGGCTAAATATGGTGTTTCTCATCGTGTTGCTACCGCTTACCACCCTCAAACTAATGGTCAAGCTGAAGTCTCAAATCGAGAAATCAAGCGAATCTTGGAAAAAGTGGTGAATCCTTCAAGGAAAGATTGGTCTCTGAAGTTAGATGAAGCAGTATGGGCATACCGAACGGCTTACAAAACTCCACTTGGGATGTCACCATTTCAGTTACTATATGGTAAGGCTTGTCATCTTCCAGCAGAACTCGAGCATAAGGCATTATGGGCTTTAAAGAAGTTGAGTTTCGACATTCAAGCAGCTGGTGAGAAGCGTGTGCTTCAATTGAATGAACTTGACGAGTTTCGGTCTCAAGCCTATGAGAACTCGAAGATATATAAGGAAAAAGTCAAGAAATGGCATGATAGGAAGCTTCTACATAAATTTTTTGAGCCGGGTCAAATGGTTCTTCTTTTCAACTCTCGTCTAAAGCTTTTCCCAGGGAAGCTCAAGTCAAGATGGTCTGGACCTTTTAAAGTCAAGACAGTATATCCACATGGAGCAGTTGAAATCTATGAGGAATCGCCAAACAAAGCATTCAAAGTCAATGGTCAGCGACTCAAGCATTACTATGGAGATGTGGGGAACCGTGAGGTATTCAGCATCAGCCTCGACACTATATGATTCCAAGTGGTATCGTCGAGCTATCGACGTTAAACAAGCGCTTCGTGGGAGGCAACCCACTGGGAATCAATGATCAACACTGCTGGACGAATAGGGGAGTGTTTCTTTTATCTTTTAATTTCTTGTAGTTGCATTCATCATAGTAATTATTCATGTTAGTCATGCTTATTTGCATATTCATGCCATGATTATATAGACTGTGTTTAGGATCGAGTTAGCTTATTAGCATAGCATTTTGTTCATGCATTTTGCGTCTTTGATCCATTGAGTTGCTGTTTATACTTAAGCAGCCAATGATGAAACTTGTTTGGAATGATATTAGGAATAAAATCTAATTAGGTTGCTTGTAAGTTAGCTTGCTTGATGAAGAAGAACAATTAATACACGTAGACTCATCGATTGTTTTTATGCTAGTTACGGACACACTTGAGTATTGTTATACATAATCCTTGCTTAGGTTCAGAATTACACCTTAATCCTTTATTAGCTCATGGATTGTAAAAAGATAAGTTTGGGGAGTTAAAAGATAAATATGCGTATTATTCAGTAAGGCGTCAAAGGCTAGTAGCCGCTCGTCGACGTACGTCCTCTCACTGGGGGCTGCGTATTGCGAGTAGTCTAGGGGTGGAATGAGATGGAGCGAAACGCACTCATTCCTAATCTAATTGTAAAAAAAACCAAAAAAAAAGAAAAAGAAAAGCAAAAAGAGAAAAAAAAAGTAAAACTTGGCTAGGATGAGCTCTTTGGTACTCGAGTTATTAAGTTCTAGGGGACTTTGTGCCTAGTGACCTAAGACTTTTCCGGTCTAGGATCCGCTAACCTAAAGCTCGCTACATGGGCACCATTGTATAAGTCTTTCAGGGACCTCGTCCATTGCACGGTCAAATAAGCCTTTGTGTGTCTGTATATATAGTAAAGCATAATAAATCTTTGACAACCCCAGGGAAATATGGATGTGCAACTTGACTATGAAGAATCTAGGTTGTATTTCGTTTCTAATCTTGTGATTATTATGATGAGAACAAGTAAGCTCCATTATTTTTTACTAAGAACATGTCGATTGAGTTTGAGCACACACACACGCTTCTTCACTTGTATTGCTAACATTTGAGTACCTAGTTATTTCGCATTCTGAGGTCATTACATTTGTTGAGGCATTTATGCTGAATTAGTTACGGTTACTCGTTCGAGATCATTGCGTTCTTGCATTCATTTAAATTCAGTTGCATTCATGCATCAATAGTTAAACCTGTTTTGCATTGCTTGAGGACAAGCAACGGTTTAAGTTTGGGGGTTTGATAAGTGCATTTCATATCACTTATTACACTTCCATTATTCTTAAAATCGTCACCAGTTCTCAAGTATTCGTTGAGTTTTAACGTGTTTTTCCTGTATTCTTACAGGCGCTTGTGCCGCGGGTAAATTGTGATAATATTAATAAATTTGGGGTTGAAATTGAAGAAAGTGGAAAATTAATGTACTTAGGGAAATTTTAGAACAGTTAAAAAGAAAAGAAAATATATTAATGCTAAAAATATATTATGACGAGTGATTTTCCAAAAATATATATTAATGCTTGAAAAATATATTAAAGTTGAAAAAAAAAGAAAATATATTTTCTCAAATATTGTTTAAAATATTAAATTAAGAAAAAAATATTAAAACGAAGCATAAAAAGAAATTAATGTTAAATTAAGAAAAAAATATTAGACGCAAATATTTTATTTAGCTATATTGTTTAAAATATTATTTTATTTAGCAAAAATATTTCATAATTCGTTTTTGATTTTTTTTAGGGTTAAGGCAGAATATCTATATAAAAAGACGCCTAAGGTGTGGGCCCGTATATACAGGTAGATTGTTTGAACGGACTAAAGAGAGGGCAACAGTGGATCCTACAGCAAGGGTTAACGGTGACGAACCTATCCGATGTATCCTACTTAATGGAGATCACGACATTTTGGTTCAGGAAATCAACATTTGGTATTAAATGCTGTTATACACCATGTAGACCACAAAAAGGTTTTGGTACTTCAGACTTCAATTGAAGATTGCCTACTTGAGACAAAGAATGGGCCGATTTTGGGTTTTATTCGAATAAAAGATAAAAAGCCCAGTAAGAAAGAAAGACAATGGGCTATTTTAGTTTTTTCATTAGTTTCGTGCAATTGATTATAAAAATAAAACTGCTGGTTTCTTTGGTGACAGATACGAAAAAAAAGAGAATGGCGAGAGAGAAACAAACACAATTGGCTACTGACATAGGCAATTCACGGCGATTTTGGTTGCATGTTACTGATCGGATTTTCGGCCACTGACTTTTCTTTCGGCAGAGCGTAGAACGACGCGAGCAGGAGAGAGGTAAAGAAACCGAAATATGCGGCTTCCAGTAGATCTCTTTCGGCAAAAGGCAAGTGACAGCTGTTTTTTGGGGGTTTTTTCGGCAGCGACAACATACAATCAATTGGCAGGAGGCAGACAGTTGTTCGGCTTAACTTTCTCTAAACTTTTATTCGTTATTTACATTATTCCTATAGAATTATGTTAACTTTTGCACCCATGATGATGATTTGGTCAATTATGAACTAATCGTTGTCATGGAACCTTAGCGGATTTGTTTGAATAATATTTAGGGTTTATTGCTTAATTGCTTTTTTGAGATATGTTTATCGGTTACCTAGTATGGTTGTGTTTATCGTTAGATGCGTCGCGAACATCTAGTTTGTTAATCTTTAATGAATGCGAAAGTAGATTTAAGCCTTGCACCATGAATTGTATCATTATTAAGCAAAAACTTGACCCTCTTGCTCTTACCCAATACACAACTTTGATAAAAGCTAATCTTTTGAACTGTGTTTTGATGACACCTCCTCTTGGATGTCTTGGTTGTCATGGATTTTTCTCCAAAAATTATATATTAGATCATCCAATGAATATCAACTCTCTTTTACACTTTCGATATCAATGGACACTCTTTCGGTTCTTTCAAAGGAAAAAAACGTTAGACATGGATACTCTCTCTCACCTTTCATCTTCATTGTTATTATGCAAGTTCTTTCTACTATCTTAAGAGAAAAAAATATTTAACCTTGAATTCAAATTCCATTGGAAATGCTAATTTGTTTAAATAAATGATTTAATGATATTCAGTTGTCCTGATTCAAATTCCATTAAGCTAATAAAGAACAACCTCATTGAAGTTTCTATCCTTTTGGGACTTTGCCTAAGCCCTAGAAAAAGACATATATATCACTCATGGGTCAATGAATATCACCAGCATAACCCATTAACATTATAGGTTTTGAGGTAGGAACCCCTTTGGTCCGGTACATATGAGTCCCCTTAATCACCAACAATTTAACATATAATGAGTGTCTCCCTCTGTTCCAAAAACAATACAACTTGTATAAGATTATTGACCTTAAAAAATCTATCATATGTCGTTAGATTAAAATTTATCAAAATTGTCATCTGTGTTGGCTATGTATATTGCTCATCAATGTTTATCATTTCCGTTAGAGCCCTAAAGGAACTTCCCAACAACTTAAATTTTTCATTTCACCACTACATAAAATGAAAATTTTGGGTGCTAAAGTTGTTTGGACAAAATTCATCTTTCCCTCACTTAAAGGGTGTCTTAGGATAATAGACCTCAAAGTCTGGAATCAGACTACCGCCTTCAAATACCTTTGGTTCATATCGAGTGAAAGAAAACACTTCAATATGATATGATTGGATTAAATCCAAAAAAATCGAAAACAAACATTTATGGTACCTCTCCTCGGGTTTTTCTCTTGGTTGAGGGTGGAAAAAAATTCTCAATCTTATACCTCATATCGTAAATCTTTATTAATTTTTATATCAGTCCTTCAAATCAGTCCTTCAAATCACAAGTTTTTGGCTCTTTATCATGCTAGCTTTCTTGATATTATGTATAATGTTTTAGTTATGTATTGTCTCGAACAAGTTATCAAGTATTTTGTATGTTTTACAACATAACATTGAAGGTTTGTATCTTGTATTGGAATATAATTTTATCGGTTGAAGTATGTTTTACTTATGAACTTGTGTGGTTTTTATATGTGTTACAACATAACATTGATGGTTTGTATGTGATATTGTTTTGGTTTAACTCATTTTATGGTTTGGTTAACTCCTTGCGGAGGGTTTAAATTATTTTAACTCATTTTTTATGGTTGAATTAAAATTTATCCCCACCATGGTTGAACACGCGATCCAGCTATTAAAAAATTAGCAACCGACGGTTGACGACTCTCCACCCGTTGGGAACATAAATAAATACTAACTTAGATTTTTAGTTAAAATATTTGTCCCAGAACCGACGGGTGGAAAATTATAACCCGTCGGTTTAATAAACACCTGCAGGTTGAAAATTACTTACCCGGCGGGGGGTGGCCCTCCGGGTGTAAAATTTCTACCCGGCAAGGCTGGACAGTTTTAGTTCTTTTTTAATCGGGAAGAACTAAGAAAATAGAAAATTTATAACAAATTAATTAGAAAGACTATCTTATTTTAAGTTTCAAGGTCCTCACTAAGGTTCTTATTCTCGTTTTCCATCCAAAAATCGTTTTCTAGGGTTTGGTGATTTTTTGGAGGTTTTTTTAGCTTTGGGCGTTCTTTGAGGTTTTTGAAGGTTTTCGGGGTTGTGATTTTTTTTTGAAATATTTCTTAGATTTTGTATATAAGTAGAAGGTTTGCATAGAAAATTTTGTGTTTTTTATTTTTAGGCTAAGTGTACCCAAATTTCACTAGAAGACAAAAAAGAATCTATTAAGTCAAAGGGACAAAATAGTAAAAAAACTAAAAAATTAAAAAGATTCCAATTTTTTTGGGTTTGGTTATAATTTTTGTGGGGAAAATTTAGCCAAAAACAAATATAAATGATACATAAGCATGTTGTTCAATTATTTTAATAATCACAAAAGGTTTCATATGCTCTGATACCAATTGAAGAATCACTATTTAAGAACACGAAAAATAATGACCATTTTATGATTTTTTATAGAATAAAAGAAAATAGTATACAAGGAAAACTCACTATTTTTCCTGCCACTTTCTATTATCCTGTTTTTGCGTTAATCCTCAGCGGTTGCTTTAATCCTCAACAAGTCTCTGATCTTCCAGGATACCTGTTGAATAACACAAAAGTAGAAAATAGTAAAAGAAAAGGCTCAAGTCTTCCAATCACAGGAGGTAATTGCTACGACTAATTTAGGTTTAAGCTGATTTTTTTTCTAAAATCTAAGGCTCTTATTTAAATCTCAAAGTTGTAAATCCCAACCTATTTTACTACCTCGTAACAGAGACCATAACCTAGTAAATTGATAAATCAACTGACACCCTAAACTATCAATTAGGCTTAAGTGTTGATATTTGGGTCATTTTTTCACACTTCTCAAATTCAACCAGGTTACCACACTAGGACCCATAATGTCTTTTTTCACCCATAAGTCAAATTCAATTAATTACATACTTTAATTAACTCGATTAAATTTAATTTGGACTACCTCAAGACAATGATCGTATACGTATATTTAGCATGTTGGTCCAAATTATTGTCGGTCTATAAGTATATTAAATAAATATATTCCAAAAATATTATTTTAAAAATGTTCTAGATAGTTTAATGATTCCATTCCATCTCTAATCATTTCCTTATAATATGCATTTCTTCATGATAGAACTATGCGGAGCTACGTGGGTTCATATGGGTCTAGGAACCCACTCTTTTTTTGTATATAATATATTTAGTATTAAATAATAATAAATAACTTTTTGTTTAGTGAAAATAATTAAAGCTGAGAGACCATCAATCATTTATATCATATATAAATATAATACGTTTAAGAATAATGCACAACTATTAAGGAAAACAATTATTACTTCTTTTTCGTAAAACAAATGATTGATCCAAAGTAATAAAAGTTATATTTGTTTTATGAAAAAACAAATAAATTTAATTGGTCATTTGTGTGGTTTATTTTAAACTGAGGGTAATTTTGTCAAGTGTTTTGGAGAATTTTAAGAGTATTAAATGTTTGAGTGTTTTGTAGTGAGAGATTTAAGCTATCTAGTTGTATTAAATGTTCATTACTCTCATTAATGAAAGTAGTTGGGTATCCATACCCTTAATTATGGATCCATGGACTTTCGGGTCAAGTTATGAAACCGGGTCAAGTTTAAGGACCTATTTACTTAATAAGCTCATTATCACCTAGCTTAGTCAAAAGGTGTTTAGTTATTTAATACTTTTGTCCTGTCCGGATAGTTCAGTAGGCACTTATTGTCCGGATTTCTCAGTGAGTAGTGGTGAATTTGTCCGGATAGTTCATACTTGCTTTCAATTTTAATGGCTAATGTTTAAAGAGCCCTTATTCATTTTACAAATATTTAAGATGAGAGTGTTTAAAATCTCCGATGACATGTGTTTAGTGGTCATCACTCACCCAAATTAATCTAATCTGTTAGAGATGCTTAGTAAAATTGAAGACTTGAAAGGAATTATGATCCAATCAATCCGAATATTTTAAGAAGGCATCATATTTTATTGAAAAACAGACACCTCATTAAAACCTCCCCGCGCCACCAGGGTAGGAAAGAGTATGCGCCATAATATTTACATGGACTTTAAACAAGTAAATATTTACACAACTTTCATTCCAAATATAACCGGAGGTGTTCAATATTCCACGGGTGCTTTAGGATTCTTCCATATTTGTCTTAAAGCCTATATGTCCCAGGCTTAAGTTTTTCGGAGACCTTATAAGGGCCTTCCCATTTCGGAGCTAGTTTGTCGAACTGCTTTTCCTTAGTATGCAAGAAAAAATTTCTTAATACTTTATCCCCTGGCTGGAAATCTCTTCTCTTGATTTTGGAAGCAAATCAGCTTCTCATCAAGCCTTGGTAATGGGTGGTTCTAAGATGAGCCTTAACTCTTCTTTCTTCTATTAAGTCCAACTGACTTCTGATTGCCAACTCATTGGCATGTTCGGAATAATTGTGGACTCTGTATGATGGAAGGGTTGCCTCTATAGGAGCAACTATCACATACACCAAGGCAAAAGGAGATTCTTGTGTAGCAGCTCCAGGAGTAGTCCGGTATGCCCACAATACTTCTTGCAAATAGCTTGGCCACTTCCTTGCACCCCCTTCTAAATTCTTTTTCAGACCGGACAGGATAGTCCTGTTTGCCACTTCAACTTGACCATTTGCTTGTGGGTGAAAAGGAGAAAAAAAGCAATGATGAATGCCCCAGGAGGCACATAAATTCTCTATATCCTTGTTATCAAATTGTGGCCCATTATTTGTTGTTATCTTTTGTGGAACCCCAAATCTGCAACAAATGTTAGACAAGATAAATTTTATAACAGCTTTCGAAGTGGTTCCTGCCAGTGGGGTTGCTTCTATCCATTTTGAGAAATAACCAATGGCTACAATAATAGTCCTGCACCCTTCGAACGCCATTGGTAGAGGCCTAACTAAATCTAGTCCCCAACGAGCAAAAGACACTGGTTCAGAGATCGACTCCATAGGAACAACTGGGATATGAATTTTGTTACCATATCTTTGGCATGGGTCACATTTCTTCACCATCTGCCATTATGGATGGCCAATAGTATCCGGCCAACAAAAACCTCCGGGTTAGAGCTCTATAGCCACAGTGTGCTGATCCTTCTCCATGATGTAGTTCGGATAAGACAATTTGGGACTCTGCAACCCTCAAACAACGTAGGATAGGTATACTAAACGACTTCTTATAAATAACCTCTCTTATTATTAAAAAACCACGAGCCTTGTATTTCATTTTCCTTGCCATAGCCTTCTCTGGAGGCAAAACCCCATCAGAGATGTATTGAAGAAGGAGAAATCTCTAGTCTTTGGGTTGAACCACTTGTACACTTAAAGTATATTTCTCTTCTTTGCTCTGATTTGGTGGTATGGATGGGAATTCTTGTACCTGAATCCATGGGTAGGACTCAAAGTATGCTATGGTTGCTAAAGAGTCTGCCAGTGTGTTTTCTGATCTAGAAATATGCTCATAGCTAACATTTTTTAAGTTGGTTGCCACTTCTTTAAGAATAAACAAGTATTTGATCAACTGCTCCTTCTTGGCCTCAGATTGACCTTGAGCATTATGGATAAGAAGCTAAGAATCACTCATTAATCTGACTTTTTTAGCCCCACACAAAAAAACTAATTTTAGACCAGCTATAGCGGCCTCATATTCGGACTCATGGTTAGAAGCCCTAAAAGCAAAGCATATAGCATGGTATAATTTATCTCCATATGGAGAGATTAAACATATCCCAGCCCCACAACCCATTGTACTTAATCCACCATCTATCCGGACAACCCACATTTTTTTAGTTTTCTTTCTTGTAGCTTGTTTAGTACTTCCGTCTGAATGGAACTCTACCAAGAATTCGACAACAGATTGAGCTTTGATTGCAGTTCGTGGGGAAAAATCAATATCATAATCACCCAATTATACTGACCATTTGGTCATCCTGCTTGATATATCTGCCTTCTAAAGAATATTCTTCAAAGGAAAAGACGTCCGGAAGATGATAGAATGAGACTGAAAATATGGCCTCATTTTTCTGGCAGCAATCATTAGGGCTAGTGCCAGTTTTTCAAGCTTTAAGTACCTCTTTTCAGCAACCATCGGACTCTTGATGATGTAGTACACCGGACGAGGATAATTGTCCACCTCTCTTACCAGTACTGCACTTATAGCACATTCTGACACAGCTAAGTATATATACAGTGTTTCTCCGTCAACAGGTTAAAAAAGGGTTTTGGGGGAAGAAGATAAATGCTTATTTATTTCATCAAACGCCTGGTTGCATTGTGGAGACCAGTTGAAGTATTTAACACTATTTAAGTTCTGAAAAAATAGGGCACATCCGTCCGAAGACCTTGAAATAAAACGATTCAATGCAACCAATCTTCTTGTCAACCTTTGCAATTCTTTAACATTTCGAGGAGGGTCCATTTTCAATAAGGTGTAAAGTTGGTCCGGATCAGGCTGTATCCCTTTTTCACTTATTACATACCCTAAAAAAATTCGAATTGCACCCCAAACACACAATTTTATGGATTTATTTTTAAATTAACCTTTGTCAAGTTGGCAAAAGTGTCTTGAAGATCACCTAGGTGCAACTCTTCTTCCATATTTCTTCCAATTTGATCAGCAAATGCTTTGTTCACCAACCTTTGATAAGTATCCCCAGCATTTTTCAACCCAAAAGGCATCACCTTGTAACAATGGAGACCCCTATCTGTAACAAAGGTAATGTGTTCTTAGTCCTTTGGATCCACATGTATCTAGTTGTAACCGGAGATGACATCCATGAATGATAATAACTTGTTTATAGATGTGGAGTCTACCAACTGATCTATCCGGGGGACTCGATAGAGATCTTTTGGGCTGCCCTCTTCGGATAGACAGCTTGTGTGATATAACACTTGTAGGTACTCCGGTCACATCAACATTGCACCAAGCAAAAACATGTTGGTGATTTGCCAAAAAGGACAACAATTTTTTCTTCAATTATGGTGCCATCTTGGAGCCAATTTTAACACTTCTTCCTTCAGCCAGAGAGTGGGTTTCAACTTCTTCGATTGGTATCAAACCACAAGGGGTCTCTCTGGGGTCATCAATTTCACCCTCACCCTCAGAGGGCCCCTACAACTGCGAATCTTCATTGATCCGGATTGCCCCCAGATTTTTAGGGGCAAGTGAAGTTGCATAACATTATCTTGCTATTTTTGGCTACTCCGGAAAATTTGGCGCGGTTTATTTTAAGCTGAGGGTAATTTTGTCAAGTGTTTTGTAGATTTTTAAGAGTATTAAATGTTTGGGTGTTGTTTAGTGAGAGATTTAAGATGTCTGGTTGTATTAAATGTTCATTACCCTCATTAATGAAAATAGTTGGGTATTTATACCCTGAATTATAGACCCATGGGCTTTCGGGTCAAGTTATGAAATCGAGTCAAGTTTAAGGACTCATTTAATTAATAAGCTGATTAGCATCTAGCTTAGTCAAAAGGTGTTTAGTTATTTAATACTTTTGTCCTGTCTGGATAGTTCAGTAGGCACTTACTGTCCAAATTACCCTTGTCCGGATTTCTCAGTGAGTGGTGGTAAATTGGTCTGGACTCATCAGTCATGAATACTTAATACTATTTAATATTGTATCGGTAATAGTGAACAACACTTAATTCAGAATTAATTTTTTCTTAAAACGTCAATAATAAGAAAATTGAGAGAGTAATATAAATAGATATATTGAGTTAAAATACAATAATATAAATATATATATTCGTTTATATAATATATATTATATATATATATATCATTTATTAATATAAATAGATTTATATATAGATTCGATAATATTAATAAGCAGCAATTAAGATAGTTATTACTATTATATTATTATTATTATGTCTGTACTTTTTTAGCCACTCTCAATGTATAATTTGAGAATTACGAAAGTTGACACTAGAGCTGAATAATTTTCTTAGATTCAAAAGAATTTCAAAAATAATAAAAGGGAAATTCGAATATAATATTATAATATTCAATTATTAAAGGAGACCATATACAATATATTAGAAGACTTTATATAATTATATATTGTTACTGAAATAAAATAATATGTAACTATTATAGAAAACTAAAATTATAAAAGGATAATATGTAATTATTATAGGAGACTATAACTCATATATATCTTTGGCCATTGTAAGTACAAAATCAGAATTCAATAAATCATTTTGCAAATTCTTCTTAATATATGAGAATAAAAAAATTATTCTATGATTGTCACTATGTATTCTACATAGTTTTCTACATAGTTTAATAACCATGAAGTCCATGACATCATTGTGTTTTCGTTCTCGCTACGCCACCTTAGAAGAATTTAAGATACTTCGTCTATCCGATAATACATGTCTTTTAAGGTTTAAACACAAGCATTAAGGAAACTAATAATTACTTTTTTTTCTTATAAAAAGTAAAGAAACAAACAAACACAATAGTTTCTAAAATGACATGTACTATAGGACGGAGGGAGTAATATTCTTCTATCCTAGTAGTTTCCAAGTGGATATCACACCAACCACGAAAGACCTAAGGTAGATTTAAAAAGCGACCTCATTAAAGAATTCGACAATGTTTAATGAAATCTCATTTGTTAACATCTTGTTTGTCATGGATTATTTTCCAAAAAATGATCTTTTGGATCATTTTATGCATATGAATTCTCTCTTACACTATAATGGAAACTATTTTGTTATCTATAAAGTGAAAAAATTATTAGACGGGGAGACCCCTTCTCTCATTTCCTTTACGTTTTTATTATGTAAATTATTTCCAACTTTTTAAATATTATTTACAGATCCATTTATGAAGATGATTACATCATCAACATAGGCAAGATAAATAATTTTAATAAAGCCTCTTAAGAGTAATACATTGAGTTTTTTGAAAGGAAACGATTTTTCAAACTTCTTAAAAGATATTCTTCAACAATGATGAAAATATTGGGTGATAATGGATCACTCTATCTTACACCATTGTTGGATTTAAAGTATCTATGAGAAGTTCCATTAATAAGAATAGAGAAGTTTACATTTTATATAACTGAAATTGTTATATAAAATACCTATCTTTAGCTCTAATTTATATATAAAATGATGTACAATGGTCATTTTGTTAAAACTTAAACTATATTTTGTCATTGTTCTTTAATATTTGTCCTCTTTGTGATGTTATTTTTTTAGGCATCATGCACCTACTATTTTTAGATCATATTTATATCTTTATATCCACTTATGTCACTTTAATCGCTAAGTTTGACTTTTAAAAAAATCACTAATTTGTCATAAACATTAACTTAATGGATTAGGCTCATTTTTTATGAATATGTTAGTAACAAAAACCTAAAATCATAAAAAAAAAAACTAGTCGATTCAGCCATCATTTTTCCCCTTATTTTGTCGCTTGATTGTAATTTTGACATTTCTCTTTATTATCCAGTGGCTTAAAAACGAGTGCGACGAGTATTTTAGTTTTGGTTCTAATCTTTGCTTTATTATCTAGTAGTTTGAAAGTGAGTGTGATGTGCGATTTGCTTGTTAAATTTAGGACCGGTAAGGGATTGTTTAAATTAGTTGAAATTCACGCAATTATTTTGTCAAATTTTTAGTAATAGATTTTACATTATATGAAAAGAGAAGAGAAATGTAAAGTTTACTTTATGGAGGAAATGAAGATAAAGAGATAAAAGTCTGTCGAATTTGCAAAGAGAAAAAAGAAAAAATGGAACTCTAAAACTAGTATTTAGAGATATTACATTTGTTAGAGATATAAGCCCTAAACCCATTAGCCCATATAGTTTATCTATAAATAATAGATTTAGACTCTATGTAATACGTATTTCTAAATAATACAAAACCCTAGCTGTTCTCTTTTCTCTCTTTTGTTTATTATTTAACATGGTATCAGAGTCAGGTTGATCTGATCGGGGAACCGTCGCGATCCCCCTGTTTTGTAGATCTACAAGGTATTCAATTTCGTAGTAGTATTGGATTTCGGTTTGGACTTGGATTTATTTGGAAATTTTGGATATGTTCGACAATATTTGGATTATGTATTGGTATTGATCTTGACAGAGCATGTTAAAATCTGATAGAGAGTTATATTATTGTTGGACTTTGATATTGTTATGAATCTGTTTTTGTGTGATTTCCAAAAAAAATTATCTTGTTTTTCGATTGGATTTGTGTTGGAAATTTCGATCTGTCTTTCGTCAGAATATATATAGTTTTCGGTTTTCGGATCTGCTGTGTGAAGCTCCAATAAAACGGTCCGATCGAAAGGCAAACAATGTTCGTTTTTACTGAATTTTGGAGAGCATGTTCGGGACATCCAACCCTTCAATATGATCGGTCGGATTATGATTCGGTGCTACGGTTTGGGAGAAATCGCAACTGGAACAGTGCAACAGTCTTGTTGGTAAAACCGTGAATTCAAATTGATTTTGATTCTGGAAATTTAAAATTGGCAATCAGAAATTGGAAATTGAATTTAGTTTTTTTTTTGGATATTAGTTTGGTATTTGGATTTGAGATTGGATTTTTTTGGGTATTTGGCATTGAGATTTCGTCTGGATTTCGTTGTGGTGTTTAGATGTCGTTCTTCGTTTATAGATTTCGTTTAGCTTCGTTTGAAGTTGTTTGGATTCGTTTGGCTTGGTTTGGCTTGCTTTGGATTCGTTTGGATTTGTTTAGCTTTTTTTGGATTTGTTTAGCTTTGTTTTGGACTTGTTTGGCTTTGTTTGGCTTTGTTTGGATTTGTTTGGTTTCGTTTGGTTTCGTTTGGATTAGTTTGGCTTCGTTTGGATTCGTTTTGACTTCGTTTGGACTTGTTTGGCTTTGTTTTGGATTGGTTTGGATTTGTTTGGCTTTGTTCAGACTTCGTTTGGCTTGGTTCGGCTTCGTTTGGATTCGTTTGGCTTCGTTTGGACTTGTTTGGTTTTGTTTTGACTTTGTTTGACTTCGTTTAGATTCGTTTGGTGTTTGGATTTCGTTTGGATTAGTTTTTAGTTTTGGAGTTTGGAGATTGGAGCTTGACGATTGGAGTTTGAAGATTGGAGCTTGAAGATTGGAGTTTGATTTTTGGGTTTTGGCGTTTCGATTTTGGTTTTGATGTTTTGTTTTGATTCGTTGATGTTTCAATTTTGTTTTTCTTTATTTTGTGTAACAAACTCACAATGCAAGAATAAGCATTGCGAGTTTGAGAGAGGGTGTTAGAGATATAAGGCCTAAACCCATTAACCCATATAGTTTATCTATAAATAATAGATTTAGACTCTATGTAATACACACTTTCTAAATAATACAAAACCCTAGTCGTTCTATTTTCTCTTTTTTGTTCATTATTTAACAACATTAAAGTGAATAACGATAGTTTGAAACTTATACAAATATTTATTATGGCTAAGCTGGATCTCATATGCATTTTGTTGGATATCTCACCCTTTATTTTATGATAAAAATTTTAAAAAACCAAAAATAGCTCAACTATTCTATATATTTACCTTCATGCCATTCAGCTCTAAAAATCCAAAAGCATCTTAAATCTCATACCTAGAACCTTCTAACATAACTTAAAATCATAAAAATAAATTTAGAGCTATACTACGTAAAAACATGAATTTAAGCAATGAAAATATGAATGTTAGCTACAACATGTTAGACTTTCTCCCAAAGAACAATATAAAAGCAATTGAAGTATATTTCTATTTTTCAAATATGTAAATCATGTTGTCGCATGATAACCTCGTGGAATCCTGATTTAAATACATATGGAGTCCTATTGGAGATATTCGACTACCCTAAACAATACAACTAACTACTCGTCAAACAAACAACTAAATTTATATAAAAATCGGATTTTATAATCCATACTTCAAAACTAAATATCTACCAAACTTATGGATCAACATTAAAAAAAGTATATATTAAATTAATAGTTAGCACTTCAAAATTATTGTGAATTCATATTCTCAAAACAAAACACTTTTGAGATTGATATTATTGAGAGAGTCGGAGTTTATTTTGAACAAAAGAAATTATTATGGCGATAAATCTAACAAAACACACAAAAATAAAAAAAATCTAACAAACATAGTATGAGATCTTACAATGAAAGATCCAAGAAATTAGAGATAAAATATGGACTAAACTTATTTAATATTTAATGAAATAGAATTTTAATATTTAATAATTAGTAAAAATTAGTTTTTAAAGACTGAACCAAAGCAAAATTTTGAACTTGTTTTAATACTTAAAAAAATAACCCTAAAATTTATTGTTATATAAAAGTCTTGTAAAATTATTAATATATATATATGAGTTATCAAACATTATCTATTATTAGCACCGTGTGTCATTATTATTATTTTGGAGGGAACCCACAGCCGCTACTCAAGGAGTGCACACAGTGTAAACCATCAGTTTGACGCAATAGCCTGCAAACCAACGCCAGAAGGTAAACCACACAAGGTGACAGATTCAACCAAGAAAGCTCATGTAGAGGGACTCGAACGCATGACCTTTGGTCACAAGCATGTCTTACTCAACCAACTCGGCTACCCACTTAAGGGCCACCGTGTGTCATTATTAAATGGTTAATCTATCTATAATCATCAAACATCAAATTTATTTACCAATAATCACTCAAAGTTTGATAAAATTACGGATAATCACTTGTGTTAGACTAGTATTTACAGATAACCACTTGGTTATCTCAAATACCCTTAACATTTTTTTCTATAATTTTTTGTTTTTTAAATGTCGTATCTTTTAAACTATAACTCCAAATAAATATTTAAAAATACCATTGGTTTTATTATTTTAAGAAAACAAACCTAGATCTATGAAATATATTATTTGATTTTTTTTGCAAATAAAAAAATATTATTTAGTTAGGAAACTTACGTGGAAACTCATTGCAAAAAATAATTGTTGTTTGGTTGTAGAATTACGTCTAATTTGTTCGTGAAAAATCAACTATTGTTTAGTTACAGAATTACAAGCAAATGTCTTGCAGAAATAAGAAGAAAATAGATACGGAAAAATGAATGATGGTTGCTAAATAAGTCTCATTGTGTGAAAAAAAACAAAATACATGCTTGTTTTGTAAAAAATAAGTGTTAATTTGGTATGAAACAACTACTTTTTCTGTGTGGTGATTTAAACAAAAATAGTTGCAATTTTTATTTTTATTTTTTAAAGTGGAGAATTTTTATTAATAAAGCCAAAAATAACAAGGTTGATACAAGTAACAGTATTGTCCATTATAGTTTTGAAAGACTAAGCCTAACCTACATTATTTTGCTAAATTGAAGAAACTACATTTGCAACTGTATTAATGAGCCTTCATCTTCAGTTCCTTAGAGTGGACCTGATCCTGAACCTGTCCATGTAATCCAAATTTTCTCCATAACTTTCTTTGAACCCTTGGATGTGAAGCGCTTTACTGCAATGGATCACAATCTTAAATTCCAGTGAGAGTTTCTTGGATAATTTTTTCAAAATAGGTTTTAACTAGAAAAATAAAGAAAATTGGGGTTGATGGTCAGGATATCTCCTGCTAGACAATATTAGAAGACCAATTATCATGCAATTTTGTTTAGTGAGTCTCAAGTAGCCAAGATTTAGTCTTTCAAGATAAATTATGGCTTTCAAGGATGATGATTATTCCAATTGTCTAACCACAAGTGTATATGACCTTTGCCAATATTCCAAAATATATATTTCTCAACAGTGGTTCTAATTTTTAAAATTCTTTTCCAAACTTATATGAAGGAGATGAGAAGAGGGACAGTAAATGGAATGCATTAGGTGAGCTTAAATGGATTTATTTTCTCTAAAAGTCAACAATAGATGGAAAGAGAAAGTATCCTGAAAATTAGGAACCTTTCTGATATTTGGTGTGGATATTTCTGACTGAGGACAATTTTGTAAAGTGTTTTGGGAATTTAAGGTTTCACGTGAAATGTAGAGAGATAATTAAGGTGCGTGCTTGTATTAAATTCTGATCACCCTTATTAATGAAAGTAGTTAGGGTATATATACTTAATTAATGAACTATGGATATTTCGGGTCAGATTATGGGCTTGGGTCAAGTTTAAGAACCCATTAGCCCAAGAGATAAAAAGACCAGCACCTAGCTGAGTCATATTCCACTAACTTACTCAGTTCGGTTCATCGTGGTTTTGGTTTTGTCCGAACTTCCCTTCGGATTTTGATATATTTGGTGTGCAGTTCAGATAACACAAGAGGGGTATGCTGAAAGATTTCTTGTAAATAATTTCCCTTAACACCAGGAAACCACGAGCCTTGTATTTAATTTTCTTAGTCATGGTTTTATCCGGAGGCAAAATCCCATCAGAAATAAACTGCAAAACATCATACCTCCAGTCTTTGGGTTGAATGACAAATTTTCTCATACTTTCCTCTTTACCTTTTTCTTGGCCCACTTGTATTGATGAACACTATAACATTAGAATCCAAGGGTAAGATTCAGAATAAGTTATGGTTGCCAAAGAGTCTGTCATAGTATTCTCCGATCTAGGAATATGTTCATAGTGGACACTCTTAAATTTTGCAGCAACTTCTCTCAGCATAAGAAAGTATTTTATCAATTGTTCTTTGCCTCAGATTGTCCTTGAGCATGGTGAACAAGTAGTTGGGAGCCACTCATTAATCAGACTCTTTTGGCCCTACATATAAGGGCTAGCTTAAGACCAGATATAGCTGCTTCGTATTCAGATTCATTGTTAGAAGCTCTGAAACTATAACATATAGCCTGGTACATGGTATCACCATAGGGAGAAGTTAAACAAATTCCAGCCCCACATCCCATAGTACTACATTCGCCATCTGTTTGGACTACCCATTCTTTCTTAAGCTGGTTTTCTTGCATCTGCCCGAGGGACTTATCAACATGGAATTCTAAAAAGAAATCAGCCACTGACTGAGCTTTAATTGCCGTTCAGGATGCAAAATAAACATCATAATCACCTAGCTCAACTGAGCACTTGGTCATTATGTTTGATACATCAGCTTTCTGATGAACATTCTTTAAGGGAAAAGATGTTCGAACGAAAATGGAATGAGCTTGGAAGTATGATCTCATTTTTTTGTCGCGATTACCAAAGCAAACGCCAGTTTTTCTAACTTCAAATATCTTCTTTCAGCATCCAACAAACTTTTGCTAATATAATAAACCGGATGAGGGTAATTATCCACTTCTCTTACTAGCACAACACTTATAGCATATTCTGATACAACCAAGTATATGTAGAGCTTTTCCCCCTGAACAGGTTTAAAGAGGGTCTTGGGTGAAGATAGATGTTTCTTGATTTTAAGAAATTCCTGATCACACTATGGAGACCAATTAAAGTCTTTGACATTCCTTAACACCTGGAAAAATAGAGCACATTTGTTTGATGATCTTGAAATAAACCTGTTTAATACAGCCAATCGTTCGGTTAATCTTTGAACTTATTTGATACTCTGGGGAGGATCCATAGCTAACAAATCATTGAGTTGATCCAGACCGGGTTGAATTCCTTTTTAAATTATTATATAGCCCAAACGTTTTCCAGATCAGACCCCAAAAATACACTTTTCATGGTTTAATTTCAACTTCACGACCTCTAAGTTAGAAAACGTTTCTTGAAGGTCAGATATGTGTGCGTCTTCTTCAACGCTTTCACCATCATGTCGTCTATATTAACTTCCATATTTTTACCAATATGACTAGCAAAGGATTTATTAACTCACCTTTGATAGGTGGCCCCAATATTTTTTAATCCGAACGGGATCACTTTATAACAATGAAGACCTCTGTCTGTAATAAAACTAGTGTGATCTTGATCCTTCAGATATACTTGTATTTGGTTTTACCCTGAAAAGGCATCCATGAAATACAACAGCCTGTTTCCAGAATTAGAGTCCAACAACTGATCTATCCGAGGAACAGGATAAAGATCCTTGGGACATGCCCTATTAAGATCAGTGAATTCGATACACATGCGCCATCTGCCATTCTTTTTCTTGATCAGAACAGGGTTAGCAGTCTATAAAAGGTATTGAAACTCTTTTATATGACCCATCTTTATCAAACGATCAACCTCTTGAACAATCACATCTGCTTTTTCTTTAGAGAAAGACCTTCGTCTTTGTACAACTGGCGCAACATCATTTTGTATAGAAAAATTATATCAGCTGGCATTCCAGTAATATCACCATTGCACCATGCAAATACATATAGATTATTCATCAAAACAACAGTTTGTGTTTCAAACTTGATGCCAACTTGGTACCTATTTTAATACTTTTGCCCTCAGCTACGGAATGAATTTCAACCTCCTCTACATGTATTATGACACTGGGAGCCTCCCTGGGATCATCAATTTCATTCTCATCGGTGGAAGGCTCTAATAGCTGCTAATCTTTGCTAATTTTGACTGCATCTACAGATTTAGAGGCAAAAGCTGTTGCACAACACTCATTGGCTACCTTTTGACTGCTCCGGACAATACCTACTTGTTTATGGACAACATATTTTAAACATTAATGGACCATAGAGGCCACAGCGTGCATTTTGGAGAGCCAAGACCTCCCAAATGCTGTATTATAAGATGTTGGGAAATCCACCACAACAAACAATACCCTCACCATTTTTTAAAAAGGTCATTTGCCCAGCAATACTTCCTCTTCGAATTCTCCAATCACATCTGCAAAAATCCCTGTGAAGCCCACAATGGTTCGACTCGAATGTTGTATAACTGAAAGGTTTCTCATCTGTTTGTAGAAGCTTAAAAACAAAATGTTTACCGAACTACCTGTGCCAATCAGGATTTGACGTATATCGTTTCTCCCTATTGATGCCCCTATCACCACAACGTCCTTATGAGGCCCTGCAATGTCTCTTAGGTCATCCTCATCGAAAAGTATTAAAGGAGCTGGAGTTTGATACAGGTGTGTTGACATTCTTCCATCCAACTGGGTGGTAAAACTGTGGACATGCCTCTTCCTTGAAGAACTAGAAGGCGCATTCACATTGTCCTCCCCAAAAGATGGTTAAAGATTCAAAATATTTAACCAAACTAGAGACAGTAGTAGTTTTGTCTGTTATTACCCCCACCTGATTCCGACTCGGATCCTGGTCAAAGTACTCAGTCTATTTCAAATCTTTCATTAATCACCATAGCATCTTCCTGTGTAGACGTTCTAGGATTAGTTGAAGGAGTAGTTTGGGGAGTATTGTCATTGGATTATGTATTATCCGGTCTGCTCCCCTTTGTTTTTTGACATAAGCCCAAAACTTACCCCTCTCAATGAGGTTATGGACGTCTTGCTTCAAAGATATACAATCATGGGTATTTTTCCATATGTCATTATGGTACTTGCAGAAACGGGTAATCCGGTTTTCCCTGGGAGACTGCGACGTTGTTGGTTTTCTAAAATGTACTTTATTTTTAGTTTTGTCATATATTGTGGCCAAAATTTCCCCTAATTCAGCAAACCATTCAGGTTGAACCCATGTTCCCCTCTTGTTTTTAACCTATTGATTCTGGTTCTGGTTGGACTAATTCTGCCTTGATCGGTTAGATCCCTGTCCAGTCTCCTTTGATCTGTAACCGGACTGATTAGCAGCTTGAGGTGTTGATGTTGTAGTAGTGGACCTAATCTGGTGATGATCTCTGGATTTCTTTTTTTCCTCAACATTAATTTGTTTTCCAAGCTGATTCAAAACCCCTCCCCCAGGTCATGGTCTTCTTCCGAGTTACTGAATCTGTTAAGTTTCCCGGATTCAAACCTTGTCTAAGGGCAACAATCGCAACATGTTCAAAGCAGTATGCTAGACCATTTTTAGTATTCACAAACTGGCTTATGTACTCTTTAAGAGACTCATTTGGTTCTTGAGCACAATGAATGATGGTATCTTCATTTCCCTTAAGCTCCTTACTTCCACCGAATTTCCTCCGAAAGGCAACCCAGAATATGTCAAAACAAATTATAGATCCCTGAGAGAGACTATTATACCACTTGAGGCACCTCCTGTGAAGGTTTGAGAGAATACCCTACACAACAATTTGTTATCATCATCAAAGTTCATCATAAAGTTCTTAAACTGCTCCAGATAGTTGCCCAGATCTTTGCTCCCGTCGTAGTTATCCATCTTAGAGCTTTCAAACCTCTTGGGAAGATGCCCGAAGAGTATTTTTGCAGATAAAGGCGATTGCCTCCAATTCTTATTACGACTAAACACAGTGTCCTCATTTGGAGTAGCAAAAATACCTGGTTCGTACTGGAAAGCAAAAAGGGTCAATCAACAAACGATCAATATGGTGATCAGCTAAACCATGTATCTTCCCATGGTGTTTCTTAAGCCTGCCGTGTCTATCCCTTTTTCTTGAATGCTTTTTAGTAAGCCTCATTTTCTTTTTCGACCGTCCTTCATCACTACTGGAGAAAACTGATTCTTCAAGCTCTGCATCATTACATAAACTTCTGAAGGATTTCGAAGTGGAGCTCTCCACATGTTTAGATCGATGCATTTTCTTGGAGCTAAGATGAGTCTTTTGGGACTGTTCACTCTCTCCAGGATTTTCAGTATGGTGAAGCACCAACGCACCAGATTTTTATCTAACCCCTTTCTCTGCTTGTTTTAGCGCTCTCAATGCTTCTATCTCAGCCCTCAACTGATCGCGCTCCTTAACACTATATTCATTGTTTTCTTTTGTTATTTACACCTCATGAGGTGGAACATTCTATGCATTCGAATCCATCCGAACTACCTTGTTAGTTGGTTTTGAATATGAAATTTAGGCACCTTCGTGCTCTCACTGTGGTCGCCAATTTGGTGTTTATTATTTCTGATTGAGGGCAATTTTGTAAAAAAATTGGGAATTCAAAGTTTAAGGTGAAACGTAGATAGATAATTAAGGTGTGTGCTTGTATTAAATTCTGATCACCCTTATTAATGAAAGTAGTTGGGGTATTTATACTTAAATAATGACCCATGTGTCTTTCGGGTCGGATTATGGGCTTGGGTCAAGTTTAAGAACCCATTAGCCCAAACGATAAAAAGACCAGCACCTAGCTGAGTCATACTCCACTAACTTACTCAGTTTAGTTGGTTATGGTTTTGTTTTTATCTGAACTGCCCTCCGGATAGGTGATATATCTGGTGTCAATTTTATCCGACCTCATCAATATTCATGCCATTTTCATCAAAAGGTTTGCAGGTTGATGACCAATTAGCCTAGATAATAGGATGATAAGTTCTTTAAATCCCTATAAGAATTTGTTCATTAACATATTGATTCTTTTGATGATGGTTTTGGGAATATGCATGTTTTGCATGAAGAAAACATAAAAGGTCATACAAATAAATTGAGCTAATGTCAATCTGCCTCCAAAAGAAAGAGATTTGTTATCCCACTCCATAAGCTTATTTCTTATTTTAGATACAAGGTCATCATAAAGACTGATATAGTTGTGTTTATGAATAAAGATGCCTAAGTATTTAAATGGGAGAAACTAAATAAGTTTTTAATGACGTTAATTATGTTCTTTCATGTTTTAGATTTGATTAAAACAGATTTTTGAGTGTTAATTACCTAACCATATATTGATTGGTAATATTCAAGGAATTTTCCAACTTTTTAAATATTATCTAAAGAGGCATTCATGAAGACGATTACATCATCAACATAAGCAAAATAAATATTTTTAATAGAGCCTCTGGAAGAGTAATACATGGAGTTATTTGAAAAGAAGAGATTTTTCAAACCTCTTAAAAGATATTCTTCAGCAATGATGAAAAGGCTGGGTAATAATGGATCATCCTGCCTTACACTATTGTTGAATTTAAAGTATCCATGAGAAGTTCTATTAATAAGAATAGAGAAGTTTAAATTATCTATACCTTTCTTAATTAACTCAATAACTTTATCATTGAATAAAAAAATCAATATAGTGAAGATAAATTTAAAAGAAACTCTGTTAACGGCCTTGGCCATGTCTAGCTTAAGGATAATGTTGTCTCTTATGTTATTTTTGCTAATATCATGAACAAGTTCATGAGTGATTAGAATATTGCCTTTAATATTTCTATTATTGACAAATCCACCCTTTTCACGGGAGATGATTTTAGGGAGAATTAAAGCAAGTTTAGAGTTGATTATTTTAGAGATGATTCTATTAAAGATGTTTCACAGATGATATGTTTGTAATCATGCCAGAATGAAGAAGATTCTTTTTTAGGAAGTAAACAAATTGCAGTGGCATAAGTACAAGGAGGATCAATGTTGCCTTTGAGATAAGCTCTAATGGCATCACAAAGATCAAGTTTAATTATATACCACGAGGCAGTATAAAACTTGGGTTTCAAGCCATCTACTCCATAAACACTATTAATGTTAAGAGATTTGATGTTTAGGTGAATCTCATTATCATTAGGGGAGATAATAAGCATTTTTTTATCCAAGTCAATAATTACATTAGGAATTAAATCATTAAAATCATCAAGATTGATGTTACTTGATTGACAAGTAAGGCGATTTCTGAAATGATACAGAAGATGCAATTTTAGATAGATCATCAGTTCATTGATCAGTTATTATTATGCCATGAATTATGTTTTTTTCTCTTTTTAACAAAATTATGGAATGCTTTGTGTTTTTATAAACATTTCTTCTTTTGCAAGTAAATTTAAATGAACTGCCCTAACTTTGGATAAGTTTATTTAATTTTATATGTTATTTAAAACTTCTAAACAATATTCAGAATGTTGAACATTGATTTCAGAATTAGATATACTAGCAAATATGTTACCAAAAACTTCAGTATTCCAGATTTTGAGATAATGCTTGAGTCTTTTTAGTTTGGTCCAAAAGATAGTTAAAGGGTTTCCAGCAATTTGTATTTTCCAATTGTTCTTAACAGATTGAAGGGTTTCCAATTTTTTAATTTTTTTAGTTCATCAATATAAATATTTTTTAATATCTTTTATATTTGTTTCTTAATATATTATTTTAAAAAATATTTATAAATAAGATATAACAAAATCAAATTTATTATATAAAAGATATTTTTAAAAATAGATGAAGTAAAATAAAATTTGTTATGTAATTTTTTTTAAATGTACTTAAAATAATAAAAAAATTATGTAAAAAATATATATAACTAAAAATATAATTTAAAAGATATGATTGATATAAATACAAATTTGCTAATTAAAAAATAAGTAAATGTATCAATATTACTTATTTATCTAAGAGTCGTATTATTTCTTTTCTCCATTTGTATATTTTATTAAAATTTATATCTTTTTCATTTTCTCCATCTTGTTTAATTTATTTAATTAAAAAATTTATCTTCTTTAATCCATCATATTAAAATCTCCATATTCTTTCACGTTTTTATTTTTCTTCCATTTTTTAATTTATTTAATTAAAGTCTCTCCTTGATAAACAATGATCTATTAACTTTTAAATCAAATCAGTAATTTAAAAGAATAGAAGAAGACAAAAATAAATAAAAAATAAATTTTGGAAGAGAAAAATTAAACCGAATAAAACCGAAACAAATTATTACAAATACAGAATTGAATAAAAAAAATAAGAACACTTACATATACAACGGTGTGGTGCTAATCTTGAAAAGATTAAGATGTATATATGTGTACTACATCTTCCAATTTATAAATATTTAAACTTAAATTTTGCCTTAAAAATCGCTATTATCAAGATTTTAATTTAAATTTTTATTAAATATTTTTAAATTAAAATTTTCATTAAATATAATCATTATTTCATATTTTTAAATTAACTTTTCTTTAAAAATACCTAATATCAAAACTATATAAATTAACTCGTATTTTATGGTAAGCGGGAGCCAGCGCCCCTCTGAACCCGTCCACCACTAAGTATAAATATCTTTTTGTATTGATCATAAAGTTAAAAAAATATAATTTAAATGTGAGTTTTAGTTTTTTTTTTACATTTTCGAATTGTTTAGTTGAATGCTTTCGCATTAATATTTTTCATCTATGTTACCTGCATGAAAATCTCTAAATACGTGGCTCTAGTGGTTGTATATAATATATTTTTCTAGTCGATCCCGTAAGTTTATTTAAAGTTCGTAAACAAATACCTGCAGCAAAGTTTATGTTCAAACTTGAGAAAATTTTCTATCAATGTTCGACTCACCTTTTTGTTTATTGCTTACGAATAACCGGGCTATCTCGTTTTGGATATTTAAATCCTCTTGCAACAAACATATAACCAACTCCAACTCAAATTATTTTCGTTCTAGACAATATCTCAAGCTACTAGGTACGTTTGGTCATTTACGTCAACGTCAACCACCACTAAAAGTTATAATCTAAAAACGCCTTTTGAAGAACACTTATCTAATAACAAAATCGGCATACAACTTGCCTTGAATCCCATGTTAACATGTATGAAACACGTATATTTTAAACACGTTGTTTGCGTGCTTAATGATGCAAGTTGAACATGGATATGTTCTTATAATCTTCTCATTATAGTCTAATAGTCGTGCTAACTTGATGTTTATCATTTCATAAGAGCATCTCAAACGCTAAAGATTTAGTCATATTTATTCGTTTGTCGATTGATTCGCACCATAAATTCTATACTCGATGAGGCAATTAAATAGGTGACAACCCAGTTGATATATACCTCCCATTGAGGCATCTTAGCTATCCAAATATCAGTGATACTCTGATTATCGTTTGTTGGAGGACATGTGTGGTTGTCTACCAACTACTTTAACACCCATCTATTATTGCACATCATGGAACAACAATATACATTCCATGAAAAATCTTGTGTTGAACAAACAAATATTATTCTGTCATTGTCTTTTTTTTCATAACCATATACCTCTGTTCTTTGATCTCGTACAACACGTTACAATTACAAACTAATTACCAATTTGTTATTCAACATTTTCCAATGGCACAACAGGTTTGCATTTTGTAAAGTTATATTACATCTCCGCATCATCATTAAGCTCTACCTATGAATTTACAGGTGTGTTTAGAACATCTAATGCAACGTAATTTGTCTCAATATTATACACATCTTCTTCAACTACTTGCTAGGATCTATCGTTTCTCAGTAGAGCTTTATTATACTCTCGACATGGTAGAGTTGTCATGTGCTCACCAGCCTCTACCACAACAACATCTTTCACATTTTTTTTGTTTTAAAGGGTTTAACAATACTTTATAGCACATTTCCATCTATAAAATAATAGTCAAGTAGAAATAATTAAATGACGTTCGATTTATTGTTCACCGTTTTTGTTCGTTTGTCTAGAAAAATAAGTTTTTTTATAATCTCCAATAGAATTGAAGTAATTTATAAGAATAGAAAATAAAATTTAATAAATGGAAAAACCGCAACATAAATAAGATCACTAATACATAGAAAATTGTATTAAAACAAATTGTCACACTAAAAAACCAAAACATAAGATAAACCTAAAAAATAAACGGATAACAAAAATTGATTGACAATAATAACTATCAACAACTGGAAAACAAAAGAATGCACAACATCAAGAAGGTTTAACAATAGGTGCAAAAATGACTAACAAGAACAACAACCTCAAATAAATAAAAAACAAACTAGATAAGAAATTGACATTCAATCATAACGATTAACAAATAAAAAAGAATTGCAAATCACGAACATATCAAATTATCAAAACCAATCAAACAAAAATGTGAATTAGAATTTTATATATATATATATAAATTCAAAATATAATATTACCACTTATTTTTAGGAAAAATAGAGGAGAGATAAGCTCAAAGAAACCTTCTCTCTTTCTGCACGAAAAAACCCAAATCTCTTCTAGAATCCCTAATGCTCACCTGAGCTAAAATTTAAAAGAAAACTTAGATAATCAAGCCGAATATATGAAAGAGTCAAACACTCAACCTCACCTCGAGGTCGATTTGACATCAAATAAAAAAATCGACTTGAATGACCCAGCGAAGTAGTCAATAAGATCCATAAAATTTTCACCAAGAAGAAATCAAGATCGAATGGTACAAGAGAAAGTACAAGCAGTACACAAATTTCCCCCTCTTTTAAACACCCAGAATATAAATCCACATCAGGGAAAATCCAGAGAAAATATATGAGAGATAACATTGTCTTTGACAATCTTTCATATTTGTCAAATAAAAAACAATGGGGTAACAACATCAACAACTCAATTTTTTTTATAAGTTACAAGACCCAAAAACAAGAAATTCACTCACAAAATGTTTCTATACCAGATAAAATGAGACTACTAAGCAGTCATCTTCCAAGAACCAGATAAGAAAGTTTTTACCTTTTCTTCTAAATTTACATTAGTCGCTAAATATTTCAACGATAGACTTAAAACTGAATAAATTAGAATTTCTAGGACTATATAATATTAATGTCTGGGATTACCGATACAAATTAATATAATTAGAAAATATAGATTGGATTTTGTTTACCAATATACCTGAATATCTTTACAACCAAGATTCAACAACTTAAATTGCAAAGACAATCAGAATGCATTTGTCAGCTTGGGTTCCCTCTAAAATTAGAACGCACTTTAATTGTTATAAAGTTTGGTTTTCATTGGATGTCTCAAAATATCTTCCCCAAAAACTCTAGTTCGATCATTTTAGGGAATAATTGCGACAAGTTAAGGGAAAACATCTTTTGGCGCTGCATAAAATTAAATATAAATAATTTCAACCATCTAAGGAAGTCAAGCTTAGTGACCTGATGGGGATCTCCGAGCTCTATTCATATCTGATTTCCAGAAGTCGGGGAGACTCATTTGACAGTTTGGGAAAATGAGTTGATTCTCTACTCGTACATTCTAAATTGTGGTCTTCGGTTCCCATTGGACCCTGCTCTGGTGAAGTATTTTGAGTTAATAGACTTGTGTCGAACGCAAGATGGTCCAAACATGTGGTTCACCTTAATAGCATGCATAATGGCTTCTCAGATATCTGGGGTCCGCTTTTCTAATAAAGCAGTTTGTTAGGCTGACCAGCGTTGCCAAAAATCCCCATTTCACTTTTATTTCCTAACCCTCGGGAGAAAATTCAAGATAGTGGATGGCCTCTTGGAAGTTGGCAAGAAATAGAACCATATATTTTTATTTATCTCTGGTTGCTTCGAAGAATCGACTGAAAGACCACATCGACTCATATTGAAATGGACTAGCCGATGTACTATTTTTTCTTTACTTTCACTTTGCTTTATTTACTTTATCTATTTTACCAAACTTTTTTGGGGGTCAGCAATGAAAGGGATATCTAAACCATTCGAGGGATATATAGAAGAAGCTAGTCGGTTCTTTTCTTAGTTAAGTAATTGGGCTAACACCTCTTGGTCCAACAAATTCCACAAATGCTTTACTTTATCGAATCTAGCCAAAAGTCATCTTTGGAGGGCCGATTTGATAATGAGATCTTATTTGGAGGAGCACATGGTACCTCCCACATAAAACAACATACTTAAGTGATTAGAGGCCTCAGATAACCTCGTCGATTTTCCTGCAACGGCTAGGGCTCCAAGTCACCGGGACCTTAAAAATTACGTAGTTGAAGATGAAGATGTCAATGTTGGAGCTGAAGTTCAAAATGAAGATAATGTTGAAGTTGAAAGCGAAGAGGGAAAATGGATCCAAATGCCATAAAAAAAATACTCGCTAAAGTTGTCGAAGATGATGATGGGGCAGCAGTTTCTCCTAAAAAAGTTGTCATCATAGACTCATATTTTCTCTGGGATTCAATGGGAGAGTCTATTTCTTAAAAAAACAAAGTGAATGATTGTCAGAGAACTCAGTAAAATGAAGAACAAGTTCATGAGAACTTCGAAGCTGATATTCCGGCATCGACATACTTTGATATCTATGAAAATGACTTTCTAGCCATGAAACTCACAAGTTACGTCATGCTGCTACCCTTTTTAAAATGAAAGACAAACGAAAGGTTTGTTACAAAAATGAAGTTCTCTAGAGAAGATCATATATGAAAAAGTTGGAAGATGAGCTTTCCCACTACAAGAAGGTTGTTGTTGAATGCTTTACAAAGCTTGAGGCACTGGAAGCTCAGTTAAAATTGGAGCAGGAATATTTTGACAATAAGCGAGAACATTTTATAGCTAAAGATACTGATCAAAATACGCTTGTTAACGGTCTTATTGAAGCTCATAGTAAAGTTAAAGAATACTTTGAGCGGGGTGTTAAAGATGTAGAAAGACTTATTGCTAAGAAGCAAAGTCTTAGAGACGATGCTGAAAAGTATAAGGACGTCTGCCTCATGACATATGATGTTGACTACGTTTCCGGTTTGGAAAAAAGAGATGCTAAAATCAAGTTTTCTTTGGTGCTAGACTTTCATCAGCATTTTCCAAACTTGAAGTTAGGTAGCTTTTAGAAGTGCACGCCAAAGAAGTATCGTCCGGATGGTGTTTCTTTGGAAGATGACGAAACACCCAGCAATATAGAAGAATCGAATAACTCCCCATCAAGTTCATCGAAGGATGACGATGAAGTTACCCCTTCGGGGTAAAAAGGTACTTTGTTAATATTTTGTTTCTATAACCTACGGTAAAGCTTTTGTGAACTGGTTGTGCCTCAGGTACTTTTTTGTAAAGTCCTCGTATCATCTTGAGGCATTTTTTACTTTGAAGAATTTATCAATCGAAATGTTATTCTTCGGTTAATTATACTTTGCTCAACTTTTACTTATAAAAAATGATTATTGACCAACATTCGTTGAAAGACCCTTCTGGTCCAAAATAAATATTGACCAACATTTGTTGGAAGACCCTTCCGGTCCAAAAATTAAAAAAATTATGAACCAACATTTGTTGGAAGACCCTTCCGATCCAAAAAAAATGAAAAATTATTGACCAACATTCGTTGAAAGGACCTTCCGGTCCAAAAATAAAAAAATTGTTGACCAACATCCATTGGAAGACCCTTCTGATCCAAAACAAATTGTTGACCAACATTCATTGGAAGACCCTTCCGGTCCAAAAATGAAAAATTCTGAATGTTGTTTTAAGATGACAACAAAATATTATATATAAATTGGCTATAAATCACCTCGTTAAAACCTCCATGCACCACCAGAGTTGGAAAGAGTATGTCACCGATCTTTAAACCAGTTAAAAAGAAAAAATATTTACAAACTTTTACATTCATTTCGAAATATAATTTGAGATGTTCAATGTTCCACGGATGACGAAAATCCAATATTTCTTTATCTTTGAGTAGATATGTCCCCGGTTTTAATTTCTCGGTTACCATATATGGGCCCTCCCAATTGGGTCACAACTTGCCAAATCGTTTTTATTTTGTTTGTAAAAATAATTTTCTCAAAACCTTGTCCTCTATTTTGAACTCCCACTGTCTAACTTTGGAATAATACCTGCTTCTTATCAAAGTTTAATGGTGTAGAGAATTCAATTGCGCTCTCTTTATTTTTTGTTCAGTTAAGTCTAACTCTGCATGCTTCCCCTTATCATTAGTCTCTTCATAATATTCAATGCCTCGACACGAGGGGAAACCTCTTTGGATGGTATAATAACATCCATCTCATAGACTAATGCAAATTGAGGTTCCTGAGTCGTTGCAGAGGGGTGGTTATGTATGCCCACAAAACTTATGGTAAATAATGTATCCATTTTCCAGCCTTGCCTTCCAAATTATTTCTGATCCCATAAATAATGGTCTGATTAGTTACCTCGACTTGGTCGTTTTCTTGCAGGTGGAAAGGTGTCGAGAAGCATTGTTGTATTCCTCTAAAAGAACAAAAAAGCCTTAATATCTGTATTATCGAACGGTGGCCCGTTATCCATTGTCATTCTCCTTGGAACAATGAGGCGACAACAAATATTGAAAGCAATGAACTTGATCATATATTTGGCTTCTGTTCCTGCGAATGGTTCAAATTCCACCCATTTAGAGAAATAGTCTACCGCGACGATTATCGTGTGTCATCCCCCAGATGTTATCGGTAGAGGCTCAACCAGATCAATACCTCATCGGTGAAAGGTAATGCCTCAGATATTGACTCAAAAAGTACTCATGGTGCATGAATTGTGTTAACAAATCTTTGGCAAATATCACATATCTTAACCAATTCTTTGGCGTCCAAAGCGATTGTGGGCCAATAGTATCATGCTAATAGAACTCTTTGTATCAAAGTTTTATACCCACAATGCACAGACCCTTCTCGATCATGTAATGCATATAATATCATTTTATGATTCATTTTCCAAGCCACCGAAGCAAAAGCCTGCTAAAATATTTTATGTATAAGATATCTCCAAGTACCATGTAGTCATGCACCTTGACCATATTTTCTTTGCCATTACTTTATCAACAATAAATACATCATAAATTCTTTGATTTCGTTCCTCTAATATTTCTTGGTACTTGTGTAAATTTGAAAATCTTTGAATGATCATTTCACCTGCTCAAACCCTTTTGTTATCGCTGGAAAATCTTGTGCGATAATCCAAGGATACTCCTCGGAGTACAAAGCAATAGCCATATAATCAACCACATAATTTCATGTCCTATGAACATGTTCATACTTGACGTTATCGAAGACAATCGCTAAGACCTTTATCGCTCTCAAATACTTCACTAAATGATCTCTTCTAGCCTCAGATTGGCCAGACGCGTGATTTATAAGAAGTTGTGAGTCACTCACCAGCCTAAATTTTTTACACCCACAGATGTGAACAAGTCTAAAACATGCCAAAGCGGCTTCGTACTCTACCTCATTATTTGATGTTTGAAATCAAAAGCGAGTATCTTAATACATTGTAATAACATATGGAGAGACCAACTGCACCCCTGTCGTATACCTTGATGCACTTGAGCCTCCATCTATCCAAACTATCCATTATTCCTCAGAACTTTCCTTATCTACTTCCATATTTGACCAATTGGAATAAAATTCAACTAAACAATTTGTTAATGCTTGAGCTTTGATTGCAGTTCGAGGTTCAAACTCAATGTCAATATCCCTCAATTCTACTGACCATTTGGTCATTCTACTCATAACATAATCTGACACTGCTATGCAGATGTATAATTTTCCCTCGGATTAGGATTTGTCAAGATTTTCGGGGAGTAAAAATACTCTTTAATTCGCTCGAACGCTTTGGATCACTCTTGGGTCCAGTTAAAGCAATTTTCTTGCCTCAACAATTGAAAAATGGAGCACATTTATCCGACGATCAAGATATAAATTTTTTCAAAGTTTCCAGTCTTCGTGTCAAAATCTGTACATCTTTGATCGTTCAAGTTGGTATCATAGTACTAAAATCATTTGATTGTACAATATTAGCTTCTATTATGCGTGCACTAACTATGTACCTAACAATTTTTTGCGGACCGCAACCCGAATGTGCACTTATCTGGATTTAGCCTCAAATTTATCTTTGTTAGGTTGGTAAAAGTTTCCTCTAGATTCGCAAAATGGTCATTATCCCTTGGGCTTTTCACTAGCATATCATCGATATACACTTCGACATTCCGTCCAATCTGAGCCTCAAAATTTTTGTTTACAAAGCGCTGGTAAGTTGCCCCAGCATTTTCAACCCAAATGGCATAATCATATAACATTATAAGCCTCTTAACAGTGATGAACAAAGTGCTTTCTTGGTCCTTTAAATCCATATGGATTTGAATGTAGCCATCGTACGCATCAATGGATGAAATTAATTGGTTTCCTGAAGTATAATCGAGTAATGAATCAATACGATGGACCGGGAAATGATCTTTTGAGCATGCTCTATTTAGGTTAGTGAAATCTACACACATTTGCCACTTACCATTTTTATTTTTCAGTAAAACTAGATTGGCAGTCCACAAATGATATTGTGATTCTCGTATGTGTCCAACCTTGCATAAAAGATCTACCTCTGTCATGATTACCTCAGATTTCTCTTGAGAAAAATATCTCATTTTTTGGATGATTGACACTTTGTCACGTCTTCAGCGCATCATGCAACATATGTAACCTTGTTGATAAAGATAGGATTAACATCTCCTTCATATTCGGAGATAACTTTGTGTTAATTTTTAAAATCTTTCCATTCCAAAAAACATAATCCTTAAAACTTTCGCCATTGACCAAGAACCCAGGGTTTTCTCTCATATCTTCTACGGAATCGGACCCTGAGGAAGAACCCACTAACTTCTATGTCTTATTTGACTCGCCTCCCCCCTCTTTGATCTGCTTTGAGGCCAAAGCCGTTCAGTAACACTATCTTTCCATTTTCCAGATACTCCTATTCATTTCAACATTGTTTCCCACAACATATTTCAAGCATTGGTGAACGATTTATGCCACTGCGTCCATTTAAAATAACCAAGACCTTCCGAATATCGCATTATAAGATGTTAGCGCATCTACCATAATAAAAACACCATCACTACTTTTTAAAATGGTCCACAACCTCTACTATTCCCTCAAATTCCCCAACCACTTCCGCAATTACCATGGTAAATCCAATGATTGTCCAATCTGACCAAAGTATTGTAGGAGGATTCACTATTTTTTATAAGTTGTCGTGAACATTATCTTGGCAGAACTACCAGTGTCTATAAATATTCTTCGTACCTCATCCTCAACAATTTCAATCACGATGATCACAGCATCATCATGTGGATCATCCACCTCTCTCATATCATCATTTTCAAAACAAAGTAATGGAGATTAACTCATATACAAATGTGATGAAGCATCTTGTTCTAGCTGGGTTGCTAGCTTATGATATGCCTCTTCCGAGAATAATTTGATGTCCATGAGACAATATCACCTCCATAAATTGTTAGTGATTCAAATAAAGCACATAGTTCACTAACCCTTCCACTCACGACGATTCTTCCACCATCAAGACAATATTCCTGCCTAATTTTGGATTTAAATACTCAGTAGAAACATTAAAAGCATCGATAGGTTCCGAAATCATCAGAGTGTTTTCTTGCTTCATAGCTGCAAAAGAGTTTTTCTTGACAAACATTGTCAACCTTCTATTATTGATCAAGGCCTATATTTTTTTTCAATGCCACACAATCTTTTATGTTGTGCCCAACATCATTATGGTACTTGTAATACCTGTTACTTATTATTTCCCTCAGAGTCTGTATTATGAGTGGTTTGTGGAACTATATGCGACTTCGATCTCTGTCAAAAAATGTTTCCACACACTCTGTTAGCTTTGTGAAATGTGTTGCTCGAACCCACTTGTTGGATATATGCCGGACATTTTGTTGTGTGTTCAGAACTTGTGTATTCACTCTCGGCTTCAGAGGTAATTAAGTTGGTGCTTGGGTTTGTACTTGAGGTCGGACAACAGTTATTGGAAGTAAATTGTTATGTGTCGCCGTCAGAGTTTGGTGGAACTGATTTTTCTCAATCTGTGCCATGGAGTCCATTTTCGACGCTTGTGTTATCTCCACCAAAGTCTTTTCTCTACTTGATCCAACAACGCTCTAAATGTCATGGTTTGTCTCTCTTCGGCGTTATCTTTCATTATACCGAGGAGAAATCTCATTCGGTAATGTCACTTTATCTTCACAACTCTCAATGTCTGTAAATGATTTGTGAAATCTTTAAGGCTCTCTCCCACTTTCTGCATGTTGTAAATGATCGTATCACCATTTGCGCAAAATTTTTTACTTCCCACGAAATGTTGGCAAAAGATATTCCAAATCATGTCAAATTTTTTAATACAACCGTCTGATAGGTAGTTGTACCACTTCAAAACTGCGTTCTTGAATGTTTGGGGAATGCCCTACACAACAATTTGTCATCGTCGTCGTACTCAACAAAAACTTGTATCACTAATGTTCTTTCAACTTTATTAAAAAAGTAACTTGATCTAAAATAGATAGTTCATTGACTAACTTTATCTAAATTTATAGTCGAAAGACCCTTAATAATACAAGTTTCTATTGTGTACAATAACACGATTTAGTTTTGCGGACTAATTTTATCCAAACCGGATAATTCGAAAACTCATACAAAATTTAAAAAATTATAAAAAACCATGTCTAAAATCGGTAGTCTTGAGTTCAAATTAATGTTTAAAGCCGGTGATTCATATGCATTGCGTTATCAATTTAATTCCATTCACTATAGAGTCTGCCAAGTATTCCGTTACTTTTTTGAACTCCAGCCATATGAAGATATAATAATGAATAGTTTCTTTCATCTTCTCTTCATATTCTGAACTCGTCGATTCAATTCAGTTATAGTCCTTCATTGCAATGTTAGGGTTCATCGTTCTCCCTTTCTTTTCCCTTTGTTCTATTTATCTTTGTTAGGCTTTAGAGTTTCTGTTCTAAGTGTAGAGTCTTAGGGTTTCTTTTTCTATAGTTTTAGATTTTTTCATTGTTTAATCACTTTGACTTGTCTTCTTCCTTCATTAATGCGAGACCGAAAAGTTGCTTTCTCCAAAGCACGGGCCCCCTATCATGGTCCCAGGAATCGGGGTCACCGCCACTCGTACCGCACTTCTCGTCGCTTCGAAACCCGTTCTTGTCGTTTTGAACCGGATTTCTCGACTAAACCGGCGTTGAGGTCTCCTCCACGCCGGAAGTCTCACCAGCATGCCGGCGGCTCGGTTATGCGAAATCAGGAGGGGGTTACACCAGAGGATTTCGGTAAAAGGGACCGAAACGATAACTATCTTCTGTCCAGTGACAGGGAAGACGCGTATACGCAAGAATATGCGCGGGCTGGTGATGATCGGCGGTTGGGCATGTTTGCCGATTCTGATCAGGATCGGGTTCGACCGGAGGTTTCGCGGACGAGGGAACGAAACGATAATTATCGTTTGTCCACTGACGGTGAAGACGTATTTTCTCGAAAATATGCACGGGCTAGTGATGATCGGCGGATGGGCGTTCTTTCCGGTTCTGAACCTTATGGACCGAGCGTCATAAGCCCTGGAGGGTTGGCAGAGCCGCAAGTATACTACAAGAACGATTATGAAACTGGCGAATTGAATCCAGTTGGGACGGCTAAGCGAGTGATATACTACAATAGATATCCTGAACAGTGTGGCGTGAATCTTGCAAGCGATCGGAAGATGTACAATGCAAGTGATTCTGTACCAGGTGGCTTGACTCTGCCGCCCGTCCAAGAGACATTCTATGAGAGAGATTCTGTACAGGATGGCTTGACCCCGCCTGCTTTACGAGAGACATACTACAAGAAAGATTCTGAGTCGGACTGCTTGACTCCAGCAGTCACGCCAGAGAGATACTTCAAGAGAGATTCTGGACCAGAAGGCTTAACTCTGGCGGTCATGCCAGAGAGATACTACAAGAGAGATTATGGACCAGCAGGCTTAACTCCGACAGCTCTGCAAGAGGAATACTACCAGAGAGATTCTGAACCAGGCTTGATTCCAGCAGCCAAGCCAGAGATATACCTCGAGAGAAGCAAAGACCATTACCTGCCACAACCAATACATAGATCATCGGGCGAGCTGATTTGGCGCCAACCCAATCTGAGTGGAAGTGATCAAGAGAAGTGGTCGACCCCCCAAAGAACGAGGGGGTGTGACAATAGAACCGGTAATGGACACAGGTCAGATATGCCATATGCAAAATCAGCAACTTTGAAGTTTCAATGGGACACCTTAGTAGCAGCTGAGTTAATGAAGGAGAAAACTTCAATGGCATATTCAATGTCCCCTCAAGCCCAAGGTGGTGGTGAAAGGGACAAGCTCTTGTACAATAAAAGAGAATCTTGCTCTCTGGAGGATCCTTATAGTGGCAGCCTACTGGTTGTAGCTGATACAAGAAGAATAGTCAATGATCCATCGAACACTAACCGGTACTATCCTGAAGATGTTGACAAAATTGATATAAACCATAATGGGTACCTTGAAGCGCACCGAACTGAACCTATTAACCAAAATCCTACTGGGACATCTAATGGTAGGTTTCTTGAGGGTGTAGATAGAGGTAAACACACATTTGAAGCTGGAAAGAGTGAAGTCAATGCAGTACCAATTGAACTTTCTCATAGAAATCTGCATCTTTATACAAAGATGGAGCCTGGCGGATGCAGCTCTAAAGTTGATGGAACTGATAACTCCCTAAGGTGTCAAAATGGAGAGAGCATGGAGATGAATTGTTGCAGATATCATGAAAGACAGTATCAAGAACAACAGCACCTCGACAGTAAAGCATACAAGGGGAAGACTGAAGAAGGTCCTATTATTAAAAGGATCCCCGAAGAGGAAAAGGTTGCATATGTTCCTGGTAAAAATCTGGAAATGGCTGAAGACAATGATTTAAATTTTCATTCTAGAATGTGTCATCTGAATCATTCAAGAGGAATGGATTTGGGAGACCTGCAGTTCAAAAAAAGTTCTTATGAAAATGGTTATCCTGTATCACTTGAGAACGGCTCACCTCAGCAATATGACAAGATGGGCCAAGTGAATGCGAGAAGGATGACCCAGAATAAAATCGGTAAAGTACCCAAAAATTGGGTTGCTTCCAATGAGGTTTGTGATACAAGGCATGGTGTTCAATGTATCCCTATGCTGGGTGGAGATACTAGGTTTCATTTTGATTCTAGAACAAGTTATCTTGATCATAGAAGGGAAGTGGATTTGAATTCTGAAAAGCTGCAATTGAGAGCAAATTATGCTTTCGAAGAGAATGGTGATCCTGCACCTGTTAATGGTTTGGCCATTCAAGAGAAGATCGTACAAAGTGGCCGTATTATTGATTTGAGAAGGGTTACTGGGAATCAAGAAGATAAACTATTCAGAAATGGGGATGTTGATAACGAGAGTTACGATTCAGGCAATGGAAATCGATATAGACATGAATTGGGAGAACAAGGAGCTGGTACTCAGTTTAAAACGAGTAACTATAATCATAGCATGAGAGTTGGTGTCTCCTCTGAAACTCTTCAATTAGGAGAAAAATATTCTTTAAAAGAAGATGGTGATCAACATGAGAAAACTGTCCAAACTAACCATTTTCTCTGTCCAACAATGATTGACCAGGATCATAAAGATCAATCAGACAATGATTGGTATGATACTAATGAGATGATTGATTCAAGTCATGAGTATCAACAGTTGACTTACGATGATTGCAAGCATTTGTCCATAGCTAAAAACTCAGAATATACAAAATTCCAAGAAATGAGGAATATTAAGTCTGATGAACAGCTTGGATCCCTTAAGTCACGGGTGTCTGTTAAGGAGCGTCTAGGGACACCAATTGAAACTTCAAGGAGAAATGTAAAGGATAGGTTGGGACCTGGTAATAAGGTTCCCCCTTGGATAAAAAATTTAGTACAGAAAAGTGAGACTTTTGGTTTGAATCTGGAAGATCTTAACGGAGACCTTCATGTTGAGAGGGGCGGTTCCTCTGAAAGTAAGGAAACTAGGAAAAAAAGCGACTCAGATAAAATTTCTGAGGAGTTCAAGCACCAAGCACATAGTGCTTTTTTGAAGTATTACAAGTTTTTGAATGAGAATGCCCCTCAAAGAAAGAAATACATGGAGCTAGGAATTCATGGTGGCTTGAAATGCTTAGTATGTGGCAGGTTTGTTGTAACTATTTTTTTTTTGCATAAAATATGTTTTAAAAGCATGTTACGCATTGCGACTGTAATAATTGACATTTGAATTCTGTTTGGTGTCTGAATGCTGAAAGTATAACTTAAGGCAATTTTTACATGCATCTTAAGATTATAGGACAGTTCTATTGTCTTATGGTGGTCTGATATAGTTGTTGGAATTTTTTCTGACCCACAAAACAACTTTATGTTTAACTTCTAACTTTTAAATGGAAATTTCAAAAACTCAACTCTTTTTACTATTTATCGTCAAAGTCTTAAAAGTTATGATGTGGGTCGAAAAAATTATATAGGGGGTGACAAAACATCCATGGTAATAAAAGGTTACTTCCATGGGAGCATAGAAATATAGGAGATGTGTGTGCTTTGTAGGTGCCAAAAAGTCATAGGGTGATCATCTTTGGTAAACTAGATAGTAACTCAATATGCATGTTCTAGGGCAGGGAAGAGATCCAAGAATATAAAACCAGAAAGAAAAGTCGGTCTCTTGTCTATGTGAGTAGAAAAGAACATGAATGGTGCTTGTTTAGCCATTCATAACTAGACTTTTGTATTTTCGTTTTTTCTGTCATTTTGTTTTAGCGGATCAAATACTAGCTACTTTGTTGAGTGGCTGTTCTAATAAGGTTCAGACATCTCAAATGATGGATATAATATTGTTGCAGCAAATCCAAGACTTTTGTGAGCACGCGAAGCTTAGCGACGCATGCCTGTATGACCTCTCTGGCTGGTAGCAGAGTAGACCATATCGGTTTTCACAGAGCACTGTGTGTGTTGATGGGATGGAATTATGAAGAGGCTCCTAAGAGTCCTTGGGCATTGCAGATGATGACTGATGCTGAAATTCATGCCCTGAAGGAGGACCTCATCATCTGGCCTCCTGTTGTTGTTGTCCGCAACATTTCTATCGCAATATATCGTCCAGATAAACGGAAAATTATCAGTATTGAGGAGTTTGGGGCTTTTCTCAGAGGTAATACCTTTACATTAATTATTGAGTGGTTTGTTCACTTTCATTATAGCTGTTGAATCTATCAAGTGATTTGCAAAATGCTTGGAAACTACGTTCCAGTCTGTATTCAGAAACCTTCTTCACTCAAAAACTCTATTCGCTTGCGTTTGTTTTGCAGTTTAGTTCTCAAACTATGATTAATTTCTAAAGCATATTACCAAAAAAAATTAAATTCTAAAGAAGCATATGGGTAGACAAAGAATCCAAGGATCCGACAGATGTAGGCGATCCATGTTCGTAGTAGGTGTGGTTTTAGGAAATGTGAAAACTAACATACACCATGGTCTGCATTGAGTGTCATAGAATTTCAAAATAATTCTGAATCCCTATGCATCGAACTAGCTGTGGAGTATTTTATGGGTCTTTTTCCGATTTAGAACCACTTTTAAAAAACATAAAATGTGTGTATTCATGGATTATGTTTTAAATCTGCTGTTTCTGTTGTTAGAACTTGGAGGTATGTTTAACAAGGTCTCTTGGATTATACATGATAGATAAACTGTTTGTCATCGCTTTCTTCTTGTTTCTATGATGGCATTTGTTAATTGCAGATAACAAGTTTGATCAGGCGTATGCCAAGGTCCGTTGGGGAAGACCAGCGAATGAGAGTGTTATGGTCGTGAACTTTCAGGGTACCTATACCGGTCTGCAAGAGGCCGAGAGGCTGCACAACCTATACGCTGAAACAAAACATGGAAGGACAGAGTTCAACCAGATCAGCAATAGCAACGAATCTCAAGTAGATAATGCGGAAAGCAATCTTTACGGCTACTTGGGACTTGCAAGTGACCTTGACAAACTCGATACTGAGACTAAAAAACGATCTGTTCTGCGGAGCAAGAATGAAATCATCAAGGCCATTGCTGCATCGTTGTGATCTGTATTACATATATATATTAGGGGGTCTGTTTCTTTTCTGCTGGGGTTTTGCCATTAGGATCTTCATAGTACGTGGCAGTCAGTCACATTAGGTATCGAAAGAGTCGGGAGATTGAGATTGGCTGTATATGTAAGAGTCTCTATCCCTTGTCAGTCTATGTGAATGAGAGTAGGATCCCCTTGTACATGATAGAATCTCGGGAAGAGTAGGATCTTCATGTACGTGGTAGAATATCTCTTCTCCTGTATGTTTCTTTTTTACTTTTATATGTTTTTCCATCAAACAAAGTTAGTTCGTAGCTGGAAACAGCTATTAATGTTCAGGCACTAGGTTGACATAACTTGTTTATTGGATTGTGTTCATTTAGCTGGGTTATTTGGTCTGGTTTGTCGAATACTTATATTTACACGATGGAAGTTCATACGGAAATAAAGAGTTATTTGATACTATGGAAATAAGCAGTTTAGTGGATTCTATGCTATGAACAGTAATTCGGACCTATACTATCAATTTTGGTGATATATAGTTTATTGATTTTCTAAAGTCGGTTGGTAGTCTATGGATTATCCAGTTTTGATAAAGTTAATCTTGTTGACTATCATTTTCTGGGATAAATAATCCTTCAATGAATATATAGACCTTTAATAAATAGGAGACTAACTTTATCCAAATGGATAGTCTAGGGAGTATGGACTATCAACGGACTTTTAAAAGTCAATAGACTATATGTCACCAAAATTGATAGTCAATGGACTAAATCTGATTTTTTTTTTAGTCAAGGGACCATTATATCTATACACATTCTCAAGTTGTTGGCAATAAGAGACATCTACCAGTGTATTGTCACAAGTGTTTTTGGAAGTTCGTTCTCATCTTCATATTAGTCTATTGTTAGAGGTGTTTTTGGAAGTTTGTTCTCATCTTCATATTAGTCTATTGTTAGAGGTGTTTTTGGAAGTTTGTTCTCATCTTCATATTAGTCTATCTATCAACGTGAAAGTTTGTCTCGATCCTCGTATTAGTCTATATTTATGAATGTAATGTGGATATGATCGATACTATCATAACTAGTTATTGTATACCGAAACTTTTAAGAATTCATATTTTTGTTATAGTATTAGTTAACTGTGAGATACAACACGTTTGAAATGTTTAGTGAGACCTATCCTCGAAAATACGAGGGTTCCAAATTTGATCATTTTAAGTTGGACCACATACGAGATTTGAGAATTTGTTTGAAACTACAAAAATATTGTCTAATATATTGCGGTGAAGGTAAAAATTGATGTAAAAGAAGTTTTTAATAAATAATATTCAAATGTAATATTTGGTTAGGTATTCAAATGTAATATTTTAGTTAGGTTTTTAGATGTTATCATTTGCTTAGGTTGTACAATTTTGGTTAAGTATTCAGATGTAATATTTTGATTGTTATATACAATCTATATATTTTAGGTAATATTTTAACTTATTTAAGATTTTTCATTTCTTATTTAGTTGATTTTTTTGCATGACAAATAATGTTAAAACGATGAGTGGAGTTTAGATATTATGCATGAAAAACAAATTCAACAAATATCTACTCAATCAGCGGACACTCGATACATTACACCAGCTTTCTCGGCCGAGTCTGTCACCTTGTGTGGTTTACCTTCTGGCGTTGGTTTGCAGGTTATTGCGTCAGAGTGAGAGTTTACCCTGTGCGCACTGGTTGAGTAGCAACTGCGGGTTCCCTCCGAAAAAATAGTGACATAATTGGTAAACTATTTTTTACACACAACTAACGGCACTCAAAACAACTAACTATCAACACTTTTGATCTACATCAGTAGTTTGTGTAATACTGCTAATATCGACCTTGTGCATTAATATTAGCTACAAACACTTATTTTAGTAGGCAATTAATGTCAATCTATCAAGCCGATATTAGTTTCATGCTTTTGAGTATACACATCACATTAGATTATTGGTCAAATTGTCCAATTTATTTATCCTATTGACCTAGTTTTATCCTCATTTATTTCTCTCTCTCTCTCTCTCTCTCTCTCTATATATATATATATATATATTAATCAATTATCCCTCTCATATCTTCATCTTCCAACATCATATAAAAATTTCCAATACCTATGATATGGAGTAAACTACGCAAAAAGATAACTACTTTCTTAGAGCCGCCACCATTGTGAAGGAAATAATGACGGATGAAACTACAATATTTGTTTATGAAGTAGTATGCATAATATACTACATGTATTGTATGCATCATACATGTAATACATGTATAATGCCTCATGCACGAGGACATTAAAAAATATCTATCAGGTTTAAATATTTAAAATCAACTCCAAGCTTTCGAGTTTTCGATCTCCCGTACAATGGCAGAGAAGAGGTGTATAGGAAGTTCTCCTTGCGTATTACTGATTTCGTTAACAAAAATATGTTGGAAGAGGGGGAGATATAATTCGTTTAAAAGAGAGCAGAACAAATGGAAGAGTATGCTTACCGATTTGAACAAGATATGCAATTATATAACTCTTTTAAAGTCTTGTGCTATTTGTATTTAATACCTAGTTTTTTTTTCATTTTACGTTATTAAACAAACATATTTTATTGTAATTATTTTCAGTTTTAATTATGTGCCATGTTCGTTTGATGATGTTATTTTATTTTTTAAATTAAATGTCTCAAACTTAAATACTATCATTAATAGAAATAACAATAAACAACACAGTGTAATTTATAAATAACAATAAGCAGCAAAATATAGTTTAGAAATAACAATACGACAAACTAAAGTTACAAAAACCTAGAGTTACAAAGTAGATATTTTTCGGTCCTCGAAGAGTTTTGTCATTATATGATCTTGGTTAATTATTCTACGGATTTTCATATATTTTTAAATCGATCGAATAACGGATTCATCCATCCAAGACTCTATTCTCTAAAAAATTTCTTCCAACCAATATGAACGAGAGGTAATTATGCATTGAGATGGAACATAATATGTTAATTGTATATGAACAATCATATAAAAGAACATATTTTTATGAACGTGATAGAAAAATTGAAGTCGTAATTTTTTTTACGTTAACGAAATGATTCTCGTTCACGTGAGCAATGAAAACCTAATTTTTCAAATGAAAATAGATAAAACACATTTTAAAGGTAAAAAATTTGAAAAGCCACGTAAAGAAAATGTATAAATGATGCATTTAAACACAATCACAGTGACAAAAATAAATATCGGGCACTTGCATCCAGTGTTTTATGCCAAAAACTATATCAAAGCATTTGAGCATCTTCAGTACTTCATCTATTTTTTTGTGCGAGTACTGTACACAACTTCATACAAAGGCAAGTTCAATAGAATTTCTCTCTTTTGTCATTCTCGCACACGCCTCCATGTCTATCGAATTCTGAATAAAGAGTGAGTTATAGTCCTAAAACTACAATGACCATTTATTTTCACATTTGTTACCTCGAAAATGAACGAAATCATAAGAAAGGAAGATACTCGTGAAACGGCAACTCGTCTTTAACTTCAATTTTAGTTCAGCGTTTGTAACTTGTATAGTAAATATTATGTATGTTGGATACGTTTCCAAGTTTCTCGTTCCTCAAACTGACTAAAACTTCACAAGGATGAGAACTAATCGTAGACAATTTTTTAACAAATTCTTCTTCGTCTATTTTTAACTTTCTTGTTTATGTGCATCATTTAAAGAATCTTGTAGCGCATTAAGTCTAAAATGACAATCACATTAATTTGTCAAGCGTGTTCTTTTTTAACATTAGGTTTATTAGGTTGTTTTGATATAGAGTCTGGATTTTGGCAAGCAAACATTAATATCACAGCTCTCTTAGTCTTCTGGCCATCTTAAAAAATCTTAGATATAACGTTTCATACTTTTACCCATATTATTTACCCATTCTTCAAGTCCAGGTTTAGTATAATGTGCAGAATTTGTGAATATGTGCGAGAGATATTCATAATTTTTTGGTTATATCACCTACTAAAATTAACAACGAGAAGATGACTTAGGTGATAAAGTATACCGTAGAGCATAAATCTTAAATAAATGAAAACTAATATCGATGAACTATGTTAATATTAGTTGATTTTTGGCACTCAATGTTGACAGGATGTGTCGACATTGGTGGACACGCACGTCAGCCGATGTCAATTCAGCCGATCGAGATTGGATGACAAACATGTCATTCAATATTGACGCATCCGGTCGACATTGAAAAAAACCAAAATTTCCATTATGATTTTCTTACTAGATTTGAACTATACATCATGTAAGATATGGAGTATATACCTTCATTTGTGATTCAACGATCTTCTTTGAACTCGACTCGATTGTTGATTTTTCCATTTTAAGAGTTTGATTCTTGTGAATGTTTGTATAATTCTCTTCACTCTTTCAAATTTTTTATTTTTTAGTTATAATATATAAACTATAATTTGGATCGTGAAGTATTAGATTTAGGAGGAGTGTCATAAAATGTAAATAGATTAAAATAATAAGAAAAAAAGATAATCATTTTAAGTAAAGTGAAACTGGTTACTCAAATTTGATATTGTATTTAGTGATTTTAAGGTCATTTATAACTTTTATAATTGATTTTGGAAAATGTTATATACGACCTCAAAAACCTATATAAGGTTGTTGTTATATATGGTCTCAAATTATTTTAAATTGCTATGTATGTCCATTACAATTTATTCTTTTACTTTCAGATAAAAAAAGGTATAAATAGAATATCTTTTTTAAATATCTTTTTTTCAAAAACATTTACCTTTCTCTAACGTCAAAGACGTATCTTTTGGGGGTAAAAAAATATATAAATCCCTATTTTCTTTCAAACGGAAGGTAAACATATATTTATCATAATTTTAATTAGTTTTAATTAGTGTTTTTACTTAAATTATTTATGGATGACAACTTTTTCTGAACCCGCTCGTACCCGAGCCGACATTATGAGTTTAGAACAATTTCCACGGATGGATTGTGCGTTTGAAAATTTACTATCCGCCGGGTTTGGGATGAGTTATGGGTTTAATAAATTTTCCACCAGTACCAACATGAACCCGAACCACTACTGATACGCGATGGGTACCTCCTAAATTAATATTATATAAACTATTATATTATTTATTATTATATATCGAACTTTAAAATAAAATTATTAATATTAGTATGTTTATTTTGTAATATCAAAATCATATATTATTTTCTAATATATAAAATGTATTTTGAAAAAAATATTATATTATATTTAAACATTAAATTTGATTTTTTTTTTATTAAAAATAGTTTTTAATTTTCTCTGTGGAACTGGTTCTATAAGTATCTGTCTAATATTATTAATTAAATTTTAAAAAATTAATAACATATACCAAAACCATATATTAATTATTAATAAACATAACGAAAATATAAAATATATACTAATTATCACTCAATGGCGGATATTATTTTAAAATATCATTCTACATTTAAACACTAAATTTGGTTTTCAAATTTCTCTTTTTAAATATTTTTTATTTTTTTAATCTAATAATAATATTAATTAAATTAAAAAATATTTACTAACATATACCAAAACTATATATTAATTATTAATAGATAACAAAATATTTCTTAATTAACATTAGACCGTAAATACAATATATTTTGAAAATGACATTTTATATTTAAACATTGAACTTAAAACTTCAAAAATATTTCTGTTTTTTTATGCAAAAATCATAGCTTCAATAGGTACCAACGGGTGGGTACCAGAACCCTACGGGGTCGGGTGCGAGAGAAAAATATTATTACCCAATGCGTACGGATTAGGGTATGGATTTGAATAAATATGGACAGGATATGTTACAGGTTTAGCTATACCCGCACCCATCCGATCCATTGTCATCCCTAAAATAAAACGTTTTTTTAACTTAAATTATTATTATATTTTTTAAAGTTTAATGGTTTGAACTAATTATAAATAATTGTTTGTGTACGCTGAGTTTATAAAGTTATATAATTGAATTTAGTGTAAATTACGAGATTTTATATTATTGATTTAATGTTTTAAGGATTAAAATCTATGATTAGTCGTTGAAATTAGTCACGTGTATAAAAAGTCACTTATTTTATATTTGTATCATAACGACCACCTATTTTTATCCATGATCACTCGTGGTGAGTACATATACAAAATAACGACAAACAAGTGACCACGAATGCAACAAAAATAACCGTTTTGACATAAATGTAACAATAGATGTTTTTACATAAGTGACCAAAACTTCGATAACTAACCATAGATTTTAGATAGGTTTTAGGTTAGTTCTTCTTAGAGATAAAAATTCAACCCAAAATCCTGGGTACCGAACTGATCCGGCTTGACGGGTAGCCAAAAAATACAAAACAGAGCTGGTTATAGTTTTTATTTTTATTATCCGTTCGGATTCTGGTCGGGTTTCGGTTTTAAATATTATACCAAAAGTACTTGCCCCAAACCTATCCAGAGTCCACCTTATAAAAATAATACTATTTATTTTTAAAAATATTAATCTTATTCTGAGTATAAATTGAAAAGCACAAATCCTTCTTTTTGTCTCTTCAAGGAAGCCAACCATCTTTTCATCTAGCGTAACCTCTCTCTCACTCTCTCTTTGCTCTCTCTCTCTCTGATTCTTTTTGTTGGATTATTTTTCCTAATATTTAGAATAAATTTTACATCTCAATTTTTTATTTATATTTTATCTATACTTTTTATTTTTAGATCAATCAGCAATTTGATGCCCTATAGATGAGACTATCGAACCTCAAATCAGTTACCACTGAGAATTTGAATCTAGTTCTGGTAAATTTGTTTACATTTTAACTTTTTTTTTAGAAATTCTGGTATGAATCTTAGTTGTTTGAGCTCCGTGGGATATGTCGCTAAAGAATCTTTCCTTGATGTAGTGGTTGGGTGTGAAGATCCTCGCGTGACACTATACATTGGTGATGGTATGATCTTAATCTTACGATCCTTTCAAATCTAATCCAGGTTCTGAACTCACTAGTTTGAGTATTGACTACAAGAGTTACATTTTTAAAGAACTCTTTTAAAGAACTTATGATACAGTTATAGTTTATTGTTTTCATCTGATCGGTAAACTATCAGTACAACTGTCTCTATCTTTCCTAAGAACTTGTGAAGTGAATATTGAATTTATGAATATTTTTATTTGAGGTCCTACCAAGGAACTCATTGAGAAGCTATTCTTTCATTCAGTAGCAAAGGCTCTTCGTCCAGGAGGGGTCGTGTGCACTCAGATAGAAAACATATGGCTTCACATGGACATCATTGAGGATATTGTTGCAAAATATTTCGTCAAGTCTTTAAAGGGTCGGTTAATTATGCTTGGACTGCAGTCCTTACTTACCCAAGATTTGATCTTTGAATTGTTAACATTCTTACATGATACAAATTTAGAATATTAACTATTTTTATCCCATTTTTACCTTTTATAGACTAAATATTTGACATTCCTAAGCAAAAAATGAGAATATGATTCTATTAACTTTGTTTCAATCCTCTCTTTCAATCAAAAGTTTGATATGAAACTTTATAAAATACGTAAAACCATTCATGACAATTTATTATTTAGTGGGAATTTGAAATAAAACCAATGAACAGATGAGGATGCCTTTATGGCTCTTACCAAATACTTACCCTTATATGATGATTTGTTTTCCTTTTACACTTTATAGGAACCTAGGTATAATTATATAACATCTTTGAAAATTTAACTGTATTCCTAGCTAATTAGTAGCATAAACTGTTATATATTATCCGAAATCGCATCAAATAATATATAACAAATCGCGGAAAAAATAATAAAACCCTTTTGATAGATTCATCTATAGAAGAAACATAAAATCAAGAATACTTACGGGTTTGCCTGCTGCTATCCATCTAGTATTCTCTACAGTTCTTTTGCGTTCTTTAGTGATTCCACGTTCTCCGGCGATTCCGTTTATGAAACTAAGAGACCTGCAGAATCAGATTAGAGAAGAAGGAAAAGGTTTCCAGACACTAAGGAAGCGGCCGTTTTTCTGATTAGGGTTTAGAGTGATGAAATACCTAAACCTAGCCCCTTATTTATAGATTTTACAATGTGAAGCCCAACATTGTAAAGCCCATCCTTTGTTACTTCCTTGTGTCCGGGACCATAACCCAATAAATTGATAATTCAATTTATATCCCTGATTTATTAATTCAGGCTTAAGTGTTGAGATTTGGGCCCTCTTCATCACAGTGCCCAAATTCAACCCGGTTACCACACTTGAGCCCATAACGCCTTTTTACCCATAGGTCCAATTTAGTTAATTAAATAATTAACTCGACTACTTTTAATTTGGACTTCCTTAAGACAATAACCGAATATGTTTATTTAGCATATCGGTCCAAATTATTATTAGTCTATAAATATATTAAATAAATATATTCCAACAATCTCCCACTTGGACCGTCATATGCTACTCAAGAATACATATTCAACTTTAATGGGATCCCTATATTCATTGTCAATGGGCAAACGGTACAACCCCGTACATGATTGATAATAATAAAGGACTAAAGACCTCTTTCTCGTAATGTGAACAATAGGATGCAACAGTAATCACATTACCATAATCAATCAATTACTTGGGCCAATTATGGAGGATGGTCTAAAAGTAATATGGTTTGTAATCGTACATATCTACTCTTAAATGGTTCCTACTTTTGGAGATCCAATACAGTACAAATATCAATAAATATTTCCAAGCATATATATATTGCAATAAACTTTAATGTGCACAATACTGCAAAATATAACATCAGATCCTATTACAAACTCTCCCACTGAAACTAACAATCCTCTAAATCAACTACACCCATACTGATGGTGTGTCCCTGGAAAACCTTAGGCAAAACCGCCTTTGTTAGGGGATCTGCTATCATGGAGTTTGTTCCAATGTGCTCTATACTTATCTGACCCATCTGTACTCTTTCTTTAACAGACAGAAACTTTATGTCTATGTATTTGGATTTAGACGCGCTCCTGTTACTGTTAGAGTACTGCACTGCGGAATTGTTATCGCAATATAACCTCATAGGGCCTTCTATCCCTTGTACAATGCGTAATCCAGTAACAAAATTCCGCAGCCATAGTGCCTGGTTTGATGCCTCAAAGCATGCAACAAATTCTGATGCCATGGTGGACGATGCAATAAGTGTTTGCTTTACACTTTTCCAGGATATTGCACCTCCAGCCAATAAGAATATGTTTCCTGGCGTGCTTTTTAATGTGTCTGCGCATCCACCAAAATCCGAGTCGGAATACCCGATGATCTCCAGTTTATCCGACTTCCTATATGTCAACATGTGCCCCTTTGTTCCTTGCAGATATCGAAGTACTCTTTTAACTGCTTTCCAGTAATCCATTCCTGGGTTACTAACATATCTCCCCAACATGTTTACAGCAAAGACAATGTCCGGCCTAGTACAAACTTGAGCATACATTAAACTCCCAACTGCAGAAGCATAAGGGACCGTTTTCATTTCCTCAATCTCAAGTTTTGTCTTAGGACATTGACTCAGACTAAGTCTGTCACCCTTTGCTATAGGGGTACTTAGGGGTTTGCAATCTGCCAATCCGTAACGTTGTAACACACTTTTAATGTATGCTTTTTGTGATAATCCAAGAATACCACGAGAACGATCTCGATGTATCTGGATTCCTAACACAAAACTGGCATCACCAAGATCCTTCATATCAAACTTGTCTGATAGAAATCTTTTTGTAGTGTGTAACAATTCCTTATTGTTCGAGGCAAGCAATATGTCATCCACATATAATATAAGAAATATGAAATTACTCCCACTGAAATTGTGATAAACACAATCCTCAACCGAGTTGATCTCAAAGTCATAACCGACTATCACCTCAAGGAATTTGTGATACCATTGACGAGAAGCTTGTTTAAGCCCATAAATGGATTTCTTAAGTCTGCAAACCAGATATTTTGAGTTACTTTCTATAAAGTTTTCTGGTTGCATCATGTAGATCGTTTCCTCAATATTACCATTGAGAAAAGCGGTCTTAACATCCATCTAATGAAGCTCAAGGTCAAAATGTGCAACTAATGCCATGATTGTTCTAAAGGAATCCTTCGTCGATACTGGAGTGAAAGTTTCTTTAAAATCAATCCCTTCACGCTGAGTATAACCTTTCGCTACAAGACGTGCTTTATGTCTTTCCACATTACCCAGGGAATCGCGTTTGGTTTTGTAAACCCATTTACAACCAATTGCCTTTTTTCCTTCAGATAATGGGACAAGATCCCATACCGCATTATCCTGCATTGATTTATACTCTTCTTTCATAGCGTCAATCCACTTTTGAGATTCAGAGCTTGCCATGGCCTGTTTGTAGGATGAGGGATCATCTACAGTTCCAACACATAACTCATCATGCTCCTGAAGATATACTATAAATTCTGGACCTATAGTACTCTTCCTTTCTCTAGTGGACCTTCTTAATGGCACTATTTCCTCCTGTTGCACTTCTTGAGGAGGTAGAGTTTGATCATTATGAACGATGTCATTTTGATTCCCTTGTGGAAGATTATCTTGAGATTCCTCTTGTTCTACCTGAATCTCTGTATCCTGGTTAGAACCCTCAAGTGGAGCATCAGTGTTAATCTGAGGATTACCTTGTTCTAATGGGATCGAAATGATTGGCATTACCGCCCAATCTTCAGATATCTCAGTATCCCTATTAAAACCTTCATGAATCTTTATGGATTCTTCCTCAAAATCAACATATGTTCCCTTATTCTTCCCCCCAAACTCAACATCCTCTAGAAACTTGGTCGTTCCTGTCTCAAATATTGTACCAGTGAGAGAATCATAAAACTTAAACCCTCTAGAATGTTCGGAATAACCTATGAAGAAACAACTAACTGTTTTTGGGTCCAGTTTCTTTTCTTGAGGTTTGTAAGGCCTCGCCTCAGCTGGACAACCCCACACATGCAGATGCTTTAAATTAGGTTTACGCCCGTTCCAAAGCTCATATGGAGTCCTAACAGTAGCCTTTGTGGGTACTCGATTTAGTATATAAGCGGCACATTTGATAGCTTCCCCAGAGAGATAATGGTAGAGATGAGTGACTTATCATGCTTCTAACCATATCTTTTAGTGTTCGGTTCCGTCTCTCAGATACACCGTTCATGCGAGGTGAACCGGGCATAGTGTATTGAGGGACTATTCCACACTTCTCTAGGTACTGTGCAAAGGAACCTGGACGTTGTTCACCCGATCCGTCATATCTACCATAGTATTCACCACCACGGTCAGATCTAACGGTCTTAATGCTTTTACCAAGTTGTTTCTCAATCTCGGTTTTAAAAGTTATGAACTTGTCCAGGGCCTTATACCTTTCTTGTTGACCGAACCTTGACCCGGTCCTTTGCCATATGCCTTCCGCTTAGGTCCTGCCTTATTTGGTGATGTAATCACATTAGCCTCAAGCGCTGTGCCTTTAAGTCTTTCCTCCTCCTGTGCAGCGTGGGAAATCAATTCATTGATATTCCAATTTTCTCGCATGCAGTTATAGGTGGACTGGAAATACTTAAACCGGTCTGGAAGCGAATAAAATGTGAATCCCACTATGCATTCCTCAGGTAAGTCTAAACCGATTGCCTTTAACTTTTGGCCAATCATCAACATTCCCAGAATGTGCTCCCGGATTTTACCTTTGCCATTATACTTTTGGTAGCTAGCTCGATGAGCAAACGCTGCATCTCTACCTTTTCATTTTTGGCAAAGGCTTTCTCAATCTCCGTGAGAAAGACCGAGGCAGTGGTAACACCTTTAGGAACAGCCCCACGCAATGCTACTGATATTCCTTGTAACAATAGCGCCATGCATAACTTATTTGACCTTTTCACTTTTCATCAGCCTTAGTTTCATCCGGTGTACTTTCCGGACTAAGGGGAGATGGTTTGGGAGTTAACAATGCATAATCGTAATCATGTACAGATAAAAACAGCAACATTTCTTCCTTCCACAATTGGAAGTCCGAACAATCCAACGTTGGTGGACGAGTCCCCAACAAATTGTAACCCATGGATACTATAATAAGAACAAACAACACAAAGCACATCTAGCATCTTGACATATAACTGAAAACATATGCATAAACATGACAAATACATGTAAAACATAAAATTCCTTGATAATAGATACCGGAGGGTAAATCAAATTAACATGAAATTTTATGAGTTTGAGAAAAATACTATGATCATTATTTTAATTTTCTAATTGCCAATGAAACCTTCCGGAGGGCCGATGTCATTTACATATATTAAAATAACCATAATTTGATTTTCTTAAGTACCGGTGAAACCTTCCGGAGGGCCGATTTCACCTACTTAAAATCAAAAAATTGTAAGGCTGAATTTAATTTATCCTTAAGTACCGATGAAACCTTCCGGAGGGCCGATTTCATCTAATTAAAATTAAAATCAGCACAAAGACCATTTTCAATAATTTTCTCCCATTCATGATTAATTTAAACCCAAACGTGAACCTTCCGGAGGGCCGATAATATTTGAATTTAAATTAATCCCCGAACTTTTCGAAGCCTAGGATCCTTAAGAAAATTAATTTTAACCTTCCGGAGGGCCGATTAAATTAATTTCTTAGTTTCACCTACCGGTCTACGAAACCCTAATCATGCATCGTCATTTAATCATTCACACACACACAATTTAATTCACAAATAAACATACAAAAAAAATTGCAGGCCAAACACAACATACTTGTGAAATAATTTACATACAATATATATATTTCCGAACAAAATATGTACTTTCGAAAAGAAAAAAAAATAATTAATTTTTTTTTTCCGGTTACCGTGATAATCAGCGGACAGTCTTCGATCAGCGTTAACATCAGGGGTTAAGCTGTCGATGAGCCACTGTCCCAATAATTTTGATTTTATTCGTTATTTTAGGGTTGATTTGATGCTAATTTTGGGAGAAAAATTCCAGACATCAACAAACCCTAATTTTACCCGAAAAATAAAAATAAAATCCCAAACTATAAAAATTGCAATTTACTGATAATAAAACATGTGTTTCAATACAATAAATCACATAACATGCTTTTCATACAATCCCTAAATCCATGCCCTACCAATTCAATTAACACATAATCCCAATGACATGGATTCTTTACGATTACGAAAAACATGCGTTTTTATCTATCAATACTCAATTTGATTATTCTACTGAATCCAAAAAGGGTTTATTTGGCTCTGATACCAATTGTTATATATTATCCGAAATCGCATCAAATAATATATAACAAATCGCGGAAAAAATAATAAAACCCTTTTGATAGATTCATCTATAGAAGAAACATAAAATCAAGAATACTTACGGGTTTGCCTGCTGCTATCCATCTAGTATTCTCTACAGTTCTTTTGCGTTCTTTAGTGATTCCACGTTCTCCGGCGATTCCGTTTATGAAACTAAGAGACCTGCAGAATCAGATTAGAGAAGAAGGAAAAGGTTTCCAGACACTAAGGAAGCGGCCGTTTTTCTGATTAGGGTTTAGAGTGATGAAATACCTAAACCTAGCCCCTTATTTATAGATTTTACAATGTGAAGCCCAACATTGTAAAGCCCATCCTTTGTTACTTCCTTGTGTCCGGGACCATAACCCAATAAATTGATAATTCAATTTATATCCCTGATTTATTAATTCAGGCTTAAGTGTTGAGATTTGGGCCCTCTTCATCACAGTGCCCAAATTCAACCCGGTTACCACACTTGAGCCCATAACGCCTTTTTACCCATAAGTCCAATTTAGTTAATTAAATAATTAACTCGACTACTTTTAATTTGGACTTCCTTAAAACAATAACCGAATATGTTTATTTAGCATATCGGTCCAAATTATTATTAGTCTATAAATATATTAAATAAATATATTCCAACATAAACATGTATTATGATATCAAATTAATACTTTATTATTGTTGTTTCAGTAGTGTTATTGATTTTATGCTTTGCTCGATCAAGGGATCCCCTATCGATTTCAAGCATCATGTTAATTTGATAGATTCATATCACAAGCACACCAAGTCGTAAATTAAAATTTTATAACTCCGAGGTTCAGTCTTTATTCTAATTTCTTTGTGTATAAAGCTTAGTAGTTTTTCTATGCTAACATATTTACGGTCATCTGTATCTTCCAGATTCATGCAACAACATTTTATCTCCAATCTTATGAAAAAATGGTAATCAGTTCAAAATGAAGAGCAATGGTACAATCCATAATTTTTGTACACTGTTTGGCGTATTACCTTAATTTAATATGGTCTGGTTTTTAGCGATAAATTCTTAAATAATAAGAAAACTTTTTACTGCTATGTTTTGGGTATATCTTGTATTATTTTTTGTTTTTTATATTATGTTGTTTTATGATATTTGATTCAATTGGCGATATAATTATGTTGGTTTATTCAATTTATTACAAAAAAGTTAAATTTATTTTTCAGTTCGGTTTATGTTCGGGATTTTGGATTTGGTTAGGAAATTTACAACGGATTTCAGTAGGTCGCCTGATCCCATAGATTCGGATATGGTACGGGGGAAAATTACCTACTGGATTTTGGGATGGGTTTGGTATCAGTTTTCTACTATAGGACGAGTATTGAGTATATAGATACCCGTCCCTAATCTAACCCTTTGTCATCCCTGGTTGTTTATTATTTATTTTTTACATGATTACACTAATTTTAACCCAATGCATCCACACACATAGACAAAAATGGCTACTAATGTTGACCTAAACATGAATATCGACACACTGGGTTGACATTAGTATAAACCTACAAAACCAAAAAACTTATTTATTGTTTTATTTATTTGACTTGGTTATTTAGTTTGGTTTGTTGAATATTTATGTTTACATGACTTGTTTTGATATGATGGAAATCCTTACAAAGATAAGCGACTTACCGAACCATATACTCGTACACATTCGGACGTTGTTTCCCACACTAGAGACAATGTTAAAACTAGTATATTGACCCGACAATGAAGGTATCTTTGAAAGTTCATCTCAATCCTCAGATTTGACGATATTAATAAATATAATTTGGATTTACCCGAGACTATCATAGCTAGTTATGGTATGTCAAATCTCTTAGGGTTTCACATTTTCTTTATAATACTAGTTAGTCATGGGTTAGTTGAACTTACACAATGGCCTAAATTTGCAACAGAATCTACGGTCGAAACGTTAACTCTAAGATTTTGGGAGTTTTTAGACTTTAATTTGAAACACATATGCATACATTCTCCAGACTTGAAAAAAATAGACATCGGCAAACTCCGTTTTTTAATTTCTCAAAATATCTATTTGTCTTAACCGTTCATCAAAGTTTTATTATTGTAACAACCCATTTTTTACGACAGATAACTACATTATTTAATGGGTGCCCCGTGATCAAGGAATTTATTTTAGATAGTTGATATTTATTGGATAAATTTCAAGTAGACTCTACTAGTTTACGAAAATGAGTAATAATATCTTATAAGTGCATTTCATGTCACTTATTACGCTTCCATTATTCTTAAAATCGTCGCCGGTTAGCAAGTTTTCGTTGTGCTTCAACGTGTTTTTCATTTATTCTCGTACGTATAACAATACGCAGACAGTATAAACTTTTTGGGAATAGAATGCTCATAATGTTCTTAATAATTTATAATTTTGTATGTTTTATTTCCCTTTAACATTTTTATGGCTAGATTGACTATTTTTATGTTCGTAACCTTCATTTTATTTCAGTGTAAAGGCATGCATATAAGTGACAGTAGTCCTAAGAAATTTTGATAAGAACTGTTCATTATTTAGATTACGATCCAATGATTTTAATATTTCATTTTATTTGGCATCGCATGAAAATGTTGGTTCCTTTACCTGCACCACTAGGCCTTATGTTCGTGGGAAAATTTGTAGTAAAGGGCTGGAGTTGTACCGCAGGTAAATTGTGATAATATTAATAAATTTGGGGTTGAAATTGAAGAAACTAGAAATTTAATGTACTTGAGGGCAAGTTTTGAACAAGTTTTGGGTCTGTTGATCCAAAGTCGTACCATATGGGTTGTCCAGTAGAAAGGGAATAGGTTGTTTAGGGTTTTCGATTAATAATATACAATCGGCCAGAATATAAAAAGAGAAGGAGAGAAGGTAGGTGGAGGCGACTTTTTGGTATTCTGCAGAATAAAGATAGTAGAAAGAGAAGAAGAGAAAACAGAATTGGCTACTTGCTTTGGTATCCTGCAGAATACAGAGAGAGAGAGAGAGAGAGAGAGAGAGTGAGTGAGAGAGAGAGAGATAGAAAGTGAGAGAGAGAGAGAGAGGAAGCAACAGACGGTTGTTTATTTTCCGATCGACAACAGAGAACGAGAAAGAGACGACGTTTTCTTTTAGGTTTTCTTTCGGAAACATACTACAACCAGACTACAGGAGGCAGGCAGTTGCTTCAGTGGTTTTCAAGAGGCAGCATGTGACAACTACTTTCGTTTTCGATCAGCAGTTGAGGTAACGGCTACGGTGTTTTCAATCGGTAGTTTATGTATTGCTCGAGACAGGTGACGACTACTTTTTTTTTGTTCTTCGGTCAGTAGTTTACGGATTGTTTCTGGCAGGTGATACTTGGTGGTTATTGTTCGGTTTGACATTCTCTAAACGCTTATTCATCTATTTACATTCATCTTAGAGCTATGTTAACGTTTGAGCCCATTATGATGATTCGTTCGATTATGAACTAAATCGTTGTCATAGAACTCTAACGGATTTGTTTGAATAATACTTATGGTTTGATTGCTTAATTGATTTGTGAGATACGTTTATCGGTTACCTAGTAAGGTTGTGCTTATCGTTAGATGCGTCGCGAACATCTAGTTTGTTAATCTTTAATGAATGCGAAAGTGGATATAAGGGTTTAGAACTTGCCATGCTAGCATAGGTTCTTGAATGATTCGTATTGTGATTGTTCATGATTCGTAATATGTCACTAACCATATCATATTACCCTATGTAATTGAAATAGATAACTTGCGCTTAAAACCAATTGTACCTCAATTTGTATAGACATATAGGATTGTCATGCAAGCGGTGTCTACTTAGCTGCTATCTCTTTTGTGGTTGTTTAAGTGGTTCGGTTTGATGAGTCCGAATTCGAAGAGCTCCCCGGAAGGGTAGTCCAAAGTAAAACTCCCCGAAAATCGGACAGACTCCAAGACTATAATCCGAACACGACTGTTTGATCCGGACAGGTGATTTTGGACACAGCAAACATAAGACGATTCGAACTATGACTAAAGTACTTTTAAACCTAATCACTATCTGACTAAGCTACCTGTGCATTTGCTTAAACTTCATGGGTCTTTAAACATGACCCGGGTCCATGAAACTTGACCCGAAAGCCCATAAGGGCCCAAATTACACACTATAAATACCCAACCACCAGCATTAACTATGGGTAAGAAAAAATTAACTGCTGCCAGGCTGCTCAATTCTCTCACCACCCTTAAAACACCTTGAAACACCCTGAAATATCTTGAAACACCACCACACCACTGTGACACACCCTTACGCCGCCTTAAAACTCCACTTAAAATTACCAGCCTACCCTCAGGCTACTTTTATCCACACCAAATTGGCGACCACAGTGGGAGGCGACGGTGCCTGAATCAAACATTCAAAACCAAGTAAAAGAATTCTGTCCGAATGAATCCGGATAATCCAGAGCTTCCACCAGCTTTGCTCGAAGTGGTGGAAGAGAACGATGAATATACTGTCCAAGAGCGTGACAGGTTGAGGGTTGAAATAGAAGCTCTGAGGGCTGAGAAGGCCAAGATGGGCATGAAGGAGAAGTCCAAAGCATCGGTTGCTCATCGCTCTGATAACCCTCGAGAGCATGAGGCTTCGAAGACTCATGTGAGCACTAAAAAGACACATGCTAGTTCTAAAAAGTCTCACCGGTCCAAGCCTGTGGAGAGTTCTGACTCAAGTTCAGAATCTTCGGACAGCTCTTCAGACAGTGAGGGGAATGAAAAGTCCTTGTCCTCCAGCAGTGACGAAGGGCGAACCAGGAAAAAACAAAAGCAAGTTAAAAAGTATTCCAGAAAAAGAGACCACCATGGAAGAATGAAAAGACACATTGGGAAAGGATCATCTCACAGCCGGAGGCATATAGACCGGTTGCTGATGGATCCATTTGCTTTCCATGATGAGCCAGGTATCTTTGCAACACCTAATGAGGATACCGTGTTCAGTCGTGGAAGGAATTGGAGGCAGTCTCCACTGTCTTCTAAAATCCTATCCGGGAACCTCCCCAAGAGGTTTGACAGCACAAAGATGGAGAAGTACGACGGCAGTACTGATCCGGACAATCATCTGGAGCAATTCAAGAACTTCATGATGAACTTTGATGATGATGATAAACTACTCTGCAGGGCATTCTCCCAATCCTTTACGGGGAGTGCTCTGAAGTGGTACAACAGCCTTTATCAGGGTTGTATCAGAGACTTTGACACCTTCTGGGTGGCCTTTCGAAGGCAATTTGTGGGAAGTAAGGAGCTCAAGGGCAATGGAGATACCATAATCCATTGTGCCCAAGAGCCAAATGAATCATTGAAAGAATACATAAGTCGTTTTGTGAATACAAAGAACGGGCTGGCTGATTGTTTTGAACAAGTGGCAATAGCCTCCCTGAGACAGGGTTTGAACCCGGGCAACCTGGCCGATTCAGTAACAAGGAAGAAAGCCATGACCTGGGGTGGATTGCTAAATCAAGTCGGCAAGCAAATAAATGTTGATGAAACAAAAAAGACCAGGGTGCACAGGCAGGTGAGATCCACCCCGGTAACACCAACTCCCAATCCAAACCAGTCCGGCAACAAAGCTAGAGAAACCGGACAGGGGCATGGAAGAGGAAAAGCTCAGTCTCAACCAGCTGCTCCTGCACAAAGTCAACAGTCTAGAAACAAAAGGGGGCCGTGGGTCCAACCGGAGTGGTTTGCAGAGCTCAAAGAGAGTGTGGCAACCATTTTCGAGAAAACTAAAGATGAAGTACACTACAGGAGACCGGCAACCTTGCAGTCTCCCAGAGAACATCGAAACAGTTCTTTTTGTCAATATCACAATGATATTGGCCATACTACTGATGATTGTATAGCCTTGAAGCAAGAGGTTCAGAACCTGATTGAAAGAGGGAAGTTGGGTGCGTATGTCAAAAGAAGAGGAGGCAACAGGCCTGATAACACTCACCGGGCTGGTCCGGTTAATGCTGCCCCAGAAGGGGCCATGGTAATTGTTGAAAGGTTTGATGTGGAATCAGAATACTTGGATCCTGATCCAACAAGGAACAGAGTGGGTGCAATAGAGGAACGTTCCAGGTCGGTCTCCGGGCTCATTAAATTCTTTGAGTCCTTGACAATTTTCGGAGGGGACACCGTAACGGCTCCTACCACTTCATCAAGAAAAAGGCATGTTCATAATTTAGCAACCCAACTAGAAGGGGGCATGACCTCTTATCAATCGTCAAATCTATTTCCATTCATTGTCTTTGATGGGGATGATTTGAGAGACATTGCTGGTCCTCATGAAGATGCTGTTGTCATAGGAGCATCGATAGGGGGCAATGAGATAAGGCGAATCCTGGTAGATACTGGGAGCTCTGCCAATATCCTTTTCCTAGATACTTACAAGAAAATGAAAAATCCAGCTGTGATTCAAAAGTCAGACCGATCGATTGTAGGCTTCACGGGCAGTTCAGCTGATGTAATTGGTGAGTTCGAAGAAGAAGTATTGTTGGGCAGAGGCCCTTTCAAGAAAACAGTCAGAATACTTTTCATTGTGGTGGACTGTCCCACTTGTTACAATGCTATTCTAGGGAGATCTTGGCTCTCTAGGATGCATGCAGTGGCTTCAACAGTTCATCAGTGTCTAAAATATGCTGTTCAGGGGCAGGTTGGGGTTGTCCGGAGCAGTCAAAAAGTTGCAAGAGAATGCTATGCCACTGCCTTGGCTCCACGAACGCTGGAGGCAGTCCGTATGAATGACCAATAGCAGTTTGAGGGCCTTTCTGGGGGTGAGGGTGAAATTGATGACCCCAGGGAGACCCCCGGAGTGTTGATCCCAGTTGAGGAGGTTGAGACACATTGCTTAGAAGAAGGGAAATCTGTCAAGATAGGGTCCAAAATGCCACAAGTATTGAAAGAAGAAATGTTAAAATTCTTAAAAGACCATCAGCATGTTTTTGCCTGGTGCAATGCTGATGTTACTGGAGTGCCGTCAGAAGTGATTTCTCATCACTTATCTGTCCGGAGAGACGTAGCACCAGTGGTGCAAAAAAGGAGAGCTTTCTCAAAAGAAAAGGCTGATGTCATTGTACAAGAGGTTGACAGACTCACAAAGATGGGGCACATTAAAGAAGCTCAGTATCCTTTGTGGACTGCCAATCCAGTCTTGGTAAAAAAGAAAAACGGTAAATGGCGAATGTGCATAGACTTCACGGATCTCAATCGAGCTTGCCCAAAAGACTTGTATCCGGTCCCCCGGATAGATCAGCTGGTAGATTCTACTTCTGGGAACAAGCTACTCTCCTTCATGGATGCTTTCTCCGGATATAATCAGATCCAGGTGGATCCAAGAGATCAAGAGCATACCACTTTTGTTACTGATAGAGGATTACACTGCTACAAGGTGATGCCTTTTGGTTTGAAGAATGCTGGGGCTACTTATCAAAGGTTAGTCAATAAAACCTTTGCTGATCAAATTGGAAGAAATATGGAGGTTTACATTGACGATATGATGGTGAAAAGTGTGGATGAGCAGCTACACTTGTCCGACCTCCAGGAGACTTTTACCAACCTGGCCAAGGTGAATTTAAAGCTAAATCCTGAAAAATGTGTGTTTGGAGTGCAGTCCGGGAAGTTCTTAGGGTACATTATAAGTGAGCATGGAATCCAGCCCGACCCGGACCAGCTCAATGCTTTGTTTCAAATGGAGCCTCCTCGAAATGTTAAAGAAGTGCAGCGGTTAACGGGGAGGTTAGCAGCTTTGAACAGGTTTACCTCTAGGTCTTCGGACAGATGTGCTCCTTTCTTTCAAACTCTGAAAGGTGCAAAGGGGTTTGAGTGGACACCACAGTGTGATGAGGCGTTCAATGAAATTAAGAAGCATCTGTCCTCTCCGAAGACCTTATTCAAACCAATCAATGGGGAGACTCTATTTGTGTATCTGGCTGTTTCAAGTTGTGCCATCAGTGCTGTGTTGGTTAGAGAGGTTGATGGGTATCCTCACCCCGTATACTACATCAGCAAAAGCCTGATTGATGCTGAACGGCGCTACTTAAAACTTGAAAAATTAGCGTTAGCCTTGGTGATAGCTGCAAGAAAGATGAGGCCTTATTTTCAGGCTCATCCTATCGTAGTCCGGACATCTTTCCCTTTAAAAAATGTCCTTCAGAAAACGGATATTTCGAGCAGAATGACAAAGTGGTCAGTAGAGTTGGGGGACTTCGACATAGACTTTGCTCCTCGAACAGCAGTAAAAGCTCAGGCTGTGGCTGATTTTCTGGTCGAATTCCATTCTGATAGGGACTCAGAACAACTTGCTGATTCAAAAGACAAAAAAGTATGGATTGTCCGAACAGATGGGGGATCCAGTGCCATAGGATCTGGGGCAGGAATATGTCTAACCTCTCCTTATGGGGACAACATGTTTCAAGCTATTTGTTTTGCTTTTAGGGCGTCCAATAACGAGTCCGAATACGAAGCAGCTATAGCTGGATTAAAATTGGCTTACATTTGTGGAGCAAAAAGGGTCAAGCTACTAAGCGACTCCCAATTGCTTGTCCACCATGCTTTGGGCCTATCAGAAGCTAGAAAAGAGCAGTTAATCAAGTATTTGCTTTTTTTGAAAAATGAGGCAATGAAGTTTAAAGCTGTTGTCTATGAGCATATTCCCCGGGCAGAGAATGAATTGGCAGACTCATTGGTAACAATATCATATACGGAGTCCTATCCGTGGATCCATGTGCTTGAAAGTCCTTCTATTCAACTTGATGAAGGGGAGAAAGAGGAAGTTTTTGAAATACAAGCAAATAAACCTCAAGATTGGAGGTCTCCACTTATACAATATCTGTCTGATGGTATTGTGCCTTTGGAAAAATCACAAGCCAGAACGTTAAAGCACAAGGCTCGTGGTTTCATCATGATTAGAGAGATCTTGTACAAGAAATCCTATAGTAAACCTCTCCTACGCTGTTTAGGAGATAATGAGTCACAAATGGTTCTCTCCGAATTGCATGATGGTGAGGGATCAGCCCATTGTGGATTTAGAGCATTAACAAGAAGAGTGCTTCTCTCCGGATATTATTGGCCTTCAATAATGAAAGATGCCAAGGAACTGGTAAGAAGGTGTGACCCATGCCAGAGGTACAGCAATGAAATTCATGTACCAGCCATTCCTATGGAATCAATTTCTGAGCCTATCCCTTTTGCTCGATGGGGATTAGACTTAGTTGGGCCTCTCCCTATGGCGTCCGGAGGACGCAAAACCATAATCGTGGCCATTGATTACTTTTCGAAGTGGATAGAAGCAGCCCCCTTGGCAGGAACAACATCAAAGGCTGTTATAAAATTCATTTTATCCAACATATGTTGCAGATTTGGTGTCCCTCAGAAAATAACAACAGATAATGGGCCACAGTTTGACAACCGAGAAATGGAGAGCTTCTGTGCCTCAAGGGGTATTCAGCACTGCTTTTCTTCCCCATTCCACCCACAAGCCAATGGGCAAGTTGAGGTGGCTAATAGAACAATACTGTCCGGCTTAAAGAAAAATCTGGAAGGGGCTGCTGGGAAGTGGCCTAGTTATTTACAAGAAGTCTTGTGGGCATACCGGACAATGCCTGGGGCTGCCACACAAGAATCACCTTTTGCCTTGGTCTATGGGATGGATGCAGTAGCTCCCATAGAGAAGACACTCCCCTCTTTTCGTGTTCATAACTTCTCCGGACAGGCTAATGAAATAGCAATCAGAAATCAGCTTGATTTGATTGAAGAAAGGCGAATAAAAGCTCATCTTAGAATGGCACACTATCAGGGCTTGATGAGAAGCAGGTTTGCTTCCAAGGTTAAAAGAAGGGACTTTCAACCAGGAGATAAAGTATTGAGGAAAGTTTTCCTGCACACCAAGGAAAAGCTCTTCGGAAAGTTGGCCCCAACCTGGGAGGGTCCGTATACTGTGGTTGAAAGAATCAAGCCTGGCACATATTGGCTGGAAGACAAAGATGGCAGGGTTTTAACTCACCCTTGGAATATTGAACACCTTCGAATGTATTTGGAATAAAATTTATGTAAATATTTACTTGTTTAAACATCCATGTAAATATTTGGGGGCATACCACTATCTCTCTCTGGCGCCACGGAGAGCTTTAAATGAAACTTGGAGCTTTTTTGAATAAATTTTCTAAGTTTTTACAAAATTCTGTTGATTGCCATACTACCCGGACTGAAAGATCTAAGGGCTATTTAAATTCTAGCCGGAGAAATTAAACACTCCCACAATGCGAAGTACTTAAACAAACTTTAGAATAAGAGAAAGGTTGTGCAAGATAAAACATTCATTCAATAAACTTAAAGTTGCCTTGGCCTTCCAAGGACTTTGTGAACAAGTTTAAACACAATACAAAAATCTGTCCGGTCAAAACGGACAGCATCACAAAAAAGGAGCCTTGGCCTTCCAAGGACTTTGGTTCAAACAAACATTAAACAAAACAAATTACCATTTAAGGTGGAGCCTTTGAAGATGGCTCACCCTCATCTGTTCCCTTGGTCTTAACATCGCTTTTGTCTTCAATGACCTTCTTTCCTTTGGGGTCAGCCTCTTCTTCTCCCGGACTCTCTCCGGTTTCCTCCTCATCACCAGATGAGGATATATCAGTATACCCTTCATCAACCATGGTCCAATATGGGAGATCGTCGTCATCCACATAACGCCATAAGTCCCCAAGTCTTCTCTTCGGGAACTTCTCGTGAAATAAGAGGACCATGTCAGACTTTACCTTTTCGATCAGTAGTTCTTCACTCCGTAGCATCTCCTTGGCATAAGCATTGACTTTGGCCTTGATCATGGCCTCTTGATCCTTCACCAGGGCAGCTTTCTCACCAATAGCCTGAGTCACTGCATTCTCCAAAGTAAGTTTGTCAGTAGTCAGATTGGTGACAATCTTTTCTTTTGCTGCAGTCTCATCTTTTGAGGTTTTCAAGTCTTTCTCCAACTCGGACAGCTTAGCCTGGAGATCTTCTAGGGTTTTCTCCAAAGAGGCAACTTTTGTGTTGCTCTCATCTTTACTCCTCTTCAGCTGCTCGTTCGACTCCTTAAGCAAGTCAACCTGGGTAGTGGCACCCCGGAGGTTATCGGACAGTTTTTCCTTCTCGGACTTAAGCTCCTTAATGGTTTCTGCCTGACTCCGGACTTGCCTTTCCAAGGTAAGCACAGGTTGCACGTTGCTAAGGAGAGAGTGAGCTATGATATCCCTTTCGCTGGAGACCAAGAAAGTTTTGCCATTAAAATTTACCGTGTTGGAATTACTTGGAGGAACATATGGCCCTGCAAACTCGTCCCTAGACAAACCAAGGAAGTAGTCACCTAGAGGACCCAGTCCGGTGACATCCACTTCATCCATGTTGATCTCTCCCCGTTCAATGTCATCAGTGTGAAGCTCCCCTGGAATCCCTTTGTTAAGGTTTTCTGGGATCTCTTCGGCTAATGTAGGATCAACTGGAAAAGTGGGCTCCGGGTCCCGGAGAGCAAATTCTTCTTCTTGAGAAGTTTTCTTCTTTTTTACTTCTCTCTCAACACCCTCACTTACTTGTTTACGGGTTCGTTTGGAGACCCTCGTAGGTTTTGAGGGAGTCTCTCCGTGCTCTTTACTTTCCACTTCTACCACCTGTAGAAGGCTTGCATCAACTTGAACTGGAATTGGCGCCTCGGTGTCAGTCAGGGCCTTTTTCTCTGAATCTCCTGCTGTTTTCTTCCCTTTCTTCTTCTGGCCCTTCATCTTACTTGGGGCTTTGGCCCGAAGAGGGAGGAAAAGGGTCCCATCTAGCTCGTGAGACCTTCTTAGCACTATGTCATCATCAGGAGGGGTGGAGAACTCCTCCCATGTTAAATCCCTCCGACCTGTGGTGTTCCACAGGTGAGATCTGGCTAAGTTTCCCGGAGTGAAAGCCTTGTGGAACCGGTTCTCCCAGTTCTCTGCGGCCCATGTGTTTATTTTGCCACAGGTAACCTGTCCGGCTTTCGCATAGTCTCCGAACTCTTTTGGCAGTTCTGGCAAAACAAAAGAGCAACTAGTTAGTGAAAGCTTAAAGAGAAGAAATTCGAACAGAAACTTAAGGAAAGAACTTACGATCGCTCCTCCATCTACTTCGAAGAAGGCTAGGATTCTCCCCAACCTTGATCTTCTTCCCGTTCTCCCATGAGCCACTTATAAACAAGAACTGGCTCCTCCACTTATTCTCCGATTCTAGGAGATCATCAACAGCTTTCAGATTGTTCCCCATATTGAAGTGATAAAAGGGGAACTGGTGGTGTTTGCACAGACTGGCAACAGCAGCGAACTCTTCCATTGGAAGAGGAATTCCGGACAGCCTGGATGCCATAATACATGACATCAGGGTGTGCCATCCGTTGGGGCTCAGCTGCGATGGACATAGCTTCACTAAGTGGAAATAGCGCACTATCTCCGGATCCAATGGGAACCTGAGTCCCCAATTGAACAACTCTGTAAAAAATACAATCTCATTCCTCTTACAATCCATCGGGGTCTCTGGATCGATGGGAATTCGGATCTTTACGTTTTCAGGGATCCCCCACTTAGTGCGAAGCCGTCCCAAGTCTCTAGTGTGAATAAATGCATACTTGGTTTTTAACAAAGATAAGAGATACTTAAACTCTACCTTGTGAAAGCAGGGCCCAACTTTCCCTTCAAGGCACTCCGGCAGATCCGGACGGCTCAAGAACAAGTCCTCTTTGCCTTTCTTGGCAACGACTATGGCAGTATCAGCTTGTCCGGACGACTCGGACTCAAACCTAGCCTCCTCAATGGAGTCTTCCATCCTCTCCTCCATAACTGTTGGGGGAGCTTCTGCAGAAACAGCCCGGGGAGGGATGAAGCTTGGTACAGCTGATCCTCCGGACTGGCGACTCGTTGTATGTTTTTGAATTTTCACCTCAGCTTGAGTCTCTGAGGTCGAGGTTTCCTTTGGAGGTAATGGACTGCTGGCCTCCGGACCGACCGGCCTCTCCCGGAGGGTCCTAACAGTTGTTCCGGACCCAGACTCACTGGTGTTTTTCGAGGAGAGTCCCTTAACCAGTCGACTTGGTCTTTTCATGATCAGTTTCTCTGGGGAATGATCAGAGTCGGACCCCATAGCTATAAAGGTAGTTTTCTTCCTAACACTTGTAACAACAACCTCCGGTTCGACGGTGGGAATTGACTCTTGGACTGATGAGCCAGAAACTATGGGGGAGAGTGTTGATTGGAAGAGTTTTCTGGGTTTTGTACCTTTTGAAGAAGACGAACCCCTATCAGATTCTTCGATTGAAGTGGCTGGTCTCTCAACTGGCGATGCTGGTAGCCCTGCTGCTATCCGTTTCTCTTTTTCAACCCTTTGAGCTCTCTCTAGTTCTGAAAGATTGAGCCAGCCACCCTTGATTAAAGCTGTTCTTGCTGTGAACATAAAACGATTAAGGAAATCTCAAGGTTTTAGAGAGATGAAGTTTTGAGTAAAATGGCAAAGTGAAAATGATACTGTGAAAGATGAATAGTATTTATAGTAAAGGTAAAAAAGGGGGTTTGATTCCTAGGAGAATCCGAAAAGTTGAGCAATGATTAAAAGACGGCGCTGACGTCATCAAAACCATTTAAAGAAGTTACCTATTCAATAAAGTGGTGTAATTTTCGAGGTAGAAAAACGGCTGGAGTGGCCAACCGGAGGGTGACACGTGTCCCACTACTCCTGACAAAGAACCGTTTGGAATTCGTAACGGTTGGCCTGTCCGGGCCTGTCTCAACTCTCTTCGAATCAGAGGACCACTTCCGAAATCGAACTGTTTTTCAGTTCTTTAACAAGGACACTTGTTCAAATACCTAAAAAAGGGGCTCCTGATGAGTCCGAATTCGAAGAGCTCCCCGGAAGGGTAGTCCAAAGTAAAACTCCCCGAAAATCGGACAGACTCCAAGACTATAATCCGAACAGGACTGTTTGATCCGGACAGGTGATTTTGGACACAGCAAACATAAGACGATTCGAACTATGACTAAAGTACTTTTAAACCTAATCACTATCTGACTAAGCTACCTGTGCATTTGCTTAAACTTCATGGGTCTTTAAACATGACCCGGGTCCATGAAACTTGACCCGAAAGCCCATAAGGGCCCAAATTACACACTATAAATACCCAACCACCAGCATTAACTATGGGTAAGAAAAAATTAACTGCTGCCAGGCTGCTCAATTCTCTCACCACCCTTAAAACACCTTGAAACACCCTGAAATATCTTGAAACACCACCACACCACTGTGAAACACCCTTACGCCGCCTTAAAACTCCACTTAAAATTACCAGCCTACCCTCAGGCTACTTTTATCCACACCACGGTTTACGTGTACTGAGAGGTAGCATATACTGATTTCGTGTTACCTGATTAGTAATCATTGTTAGCATACATATTGATTAAGTATATTAATACTCTGCGTAAAATAAACAAGGAAGTTAGGGTTCCATATTTTCTCTCGCATAAGTAAACTCGTTATTTAATCTCGTTAGTTAATTTGCTTAGTTATATTCATTCACCCACACTTTATTACTCGTTCAAGAATTAGTCCAATAATCATACGCTGTTGCATAAGTGAATTCTTTTCATATATACCTGGTCTTCGTGGGAACGAACTTACTTACTTATTACTTGCTACTATTTGACCACATATACTTACGTGAGAAAAGGACTAACAATATCTTACATCAGAGTGATGAGGATACTCATCTTATTGAGATTTTGTCATTTAATACCAAATCATTTTTGGTATCCACAAAAAACGAAGAGTTTGAAGTGATAAATGTGACATTTTTATCCAAAACCAATATTATAAAACAACATGAAATCACTATTACATGGTATTCGTTGCTGATAATATTTTACTGGATAACTATTACTTCTTTACGCAAAGTAATATGTCACCATTCCAAAAAAAGTGATAAATCACTCCTTTATTATTGAACATAAAATAATATCGAAAACGTGCAGTTTACATCACTTATTTTAAGCGTCTAGCTAAATAATTGTAATTAGATATTGATGAGTCAATAGTTGTTTAGGGAATATATTTAGGATCTTTGTGCTAGATGTGACTAGAGAGAGAAAGTGTAGAGAGATAAAGGAAGATTCATAGTAATAATATTCAATGCTTTTTTTAGGCAAGTGGGTCACCCTTTTATACTAAAATAAGGAGGACCCATTTAGGCTCTTAGTGGGCCGTTCGTTACACAACAACGAGGCCCCTCTACTATTTTTATCTTTGCATATTGGTCCTCGAAGGACCCTGAATATTCTATTAACTACGCCAAATATTATTTATTGTGTTTTTGCCCCTATAACTTAGATCGGCGAATTCCGCCCTCATCAGTAGCCCCCCAGTCTTCGGGAGTTTCACGAGCGGAGACTTGTGAAAGAGCCATCGCCAATCGTCCGATCTTCATTCAAGCTTCAGGCTCTGTTAATTTCGGTTTCCCGATGCTCGGTCACATTCCCGCGCCTCCTCTATCTGTTCTGCTGGTCTTTTCATCCCGGGCCTTTTGTGATGGGCCTACTCTGCTTACCGATCGTGGAAAAGACGGCCCACATCGATGATGGGTTCATGACGAATCGCTTATGTCAGCCCTCGTCAGTCGGTGGTCGGCACGCGTCATTAGCTAATGGGTCACTTCTCTGTCAGACTACGTTCCTAGAGAGACTCTTCATCTTCCCGCTTTTTTTTCGTCGATTGATATTCCCCGATCTTTCAATCCTGCCTATAAATACCCCACAGTCCTTAGTGTCTCTCAGAGGCATTTTAGAGAGAGAAAACGCTGTCCGACCATTTCTAGAGAGAGAGAGAGATCGTCCGAACCTTCTTTACTTGGGTTTGCTTGTTGTATGAAACCCGGGCGTTCACGGAAAAAACCAACCAAGAAGAGGAAATCCGAGTGGAGTTTTGAAGAGTGGTCTAGCATCGGAGATCGAGCAGAAGAATACCGACGTGCTGGTCTGATCTGGGGGTCTAACTCCAAACCTTTCGTTCCCGCTCCACTTCCTCACGATCCTGTTCTCGCCACCCCGATTCCCGCGGAATCTTTCCTTGTATCCGACCCTCCGGTTTCTCCAAACCCCGAGGCTAGTCTATCCCCAGAACCTGTTATCCTTTCCTCCAGTGATAGTTCTTCTCATTCCCCAGTAGTCGGGTCGAGAAATCCGACCTTATTGCCCGTCAACTCGCCCGCTCCCCGCCGTGCCCGTAGATCCACATTCTTGATAATGGGAGAAGACGATTCTATTAAGTCCACCGCAGGAGGTAATAGTCCTGAAATGGTTCAACTTACGCCCTCGATTAGAGGGTATCAGACCAGTCTTAACACTGCGGTCACTTTTTTAGGTTTGCCCAAACTTCAGCTAACACCCGAGCCGAGCAAGTGGAGAAGGCTCAGAGGGCCATGGCGCGCGACATTGCAGATGCTTCTACCTCTCGGGTCCGGCCATCAGAAGCAGACGCTGCCAACGCCCGAAGCTCCGGTCAAGTTCCGACCCAGGAAGCTGGAGAGTCGGAAGTCGACGTTGCTCCCACAGGAGTCTGTATTGCTACCACTGGCCACGCGGCTAACCCCCAAGATGACCCCTTGCCCGAAGAGGTTGCGGCTGTCATCACCACCAAGTATTTCAGCTGGCTTCTAACCCGGGACGTGGTTTCTCTTTTTGAAGGGAAGTACCTCTACTTCCCCGAATCCGATCATAAAGAGCTGCTGATCCGCTGGGGAATCCCTGAATACGTCAATGTCCGATTCCCGACCCCCGGGAAGACACCTGTTCACGTCAGACCCAGGGAGATTGTGGTGTTCACCGAGCTGTTCAATTGGGGTTTGCGCTTCCCCTAGGACCCTGAGATTGCGCTCTATTTCCGCACCCTTCAAATCTGCCCGTCGCAGCTGACGCCAAATGCTTGGTATACCCTAATGTCCTGCATCATGGCCTCCCGCCTTTCCGGTCGAATTATACCGATGGAGGAGTACATTGCCATGTCGGGTCTGTCCAAATCCCCGAAATCCCCATTCTTCTACTCTTCTCTTGGCAACAAGTGGAAAATTGTCAACGATTTCTTGGAAGGGGACAAGGGGTGGAAACACCGGTTCGTATTCCTGAGCGGGTGCTGGGAGAACGGGCTTCCGTATATTCCGGAGAACCCGATGCAGTTGCTGCGGACCTGGGTCCATGATGGTACTACCCTTCGCGCACAATTTTTTTTTTTTTGCATTAACTTACCGTCCCTTCGTGCAGTGTCGAAGGACTGGTTGCAGGGGGTGAAGAAGGATTACTCGAAAGACGCTGAGGCTACCTTCGAGGTGCTGAAAAGCTACGCCCGAAAGCACTGGGGTCGGGGCATGCACCGCACCTTCATAGATAAGAACTTGTTCATGAGCAACCTCTGGCGTTGCTCATCCGAGGTTCTTACCCTCGAACAGCTGCGGGAGCCCCCGAATTTGGATGACGTGGTCGCCCGCACTGGTCTTCCCGGTTTCATACTGTACCTGCCCAAACGCAACAAGGCGCCCAGCAAGCGTCCAAAGAACGAGGAAGAGGGGGAACAGGAGGCTGGGACCGAGGTCGTTGGCGAGCCGACCAGGACGGAGATGCCCGTGGCAGGACAACTGGGCGCAGGTCAGATTCCGACCGTGGTGCGAAAAAGAAAAAACCGTGCAGAAAAGGGGGGGCCTAAGGTGAAGAAGACCAAAGCTTCGATCGAGGGTGCGGAAGTTGTTATTGCGGGGGCGGGTACTTCAGGTCTTGAGCATCTGGATCAAGTTGATGACGTCGGGGACCTTCCAAAGACTGACGTTGTATCAATTCCAGACGACACTGAGCCCCCCGAGGCTTCAAATCCCGACGCATCCTCGTCAAGTGGCCCAAAATTTCCAGTGCTGACGATGCTCGGTAGCCCGCACACCTTTCCTCTTCGGGGCACTGATGGCCTAGCTTTATCGCTATATAACTTGCTGGTGCCGGCAGCCATGAAAGAGCGTCGGGCAAAGGAGCTGAGTCAGCAGTTAGCCTTAGCGAAGACCAAGATCACCAGTCTTACTGCAGAGGTGAAAACTGCCAACGAGGCCCGGGTGCTGGCGGAAAGTCGGGCTACTGAAGCGACAACTGCCGCGGAGGAGGCAACGACGGCGATAGAGTCGGCAAAGAAAAACGCGGAGGACGCGGTGAAGGTGTCAGAGATGGCGACGAAAACCGCGGAAGACCGCGCCGCAGCTTTGGCACTGGAGGTCCAAAAGCTGAAATCCTCAAACGTTGCTTACATCAACCGATGTAGGCAATGGGCGGATAAGGAGACTGCGGATGCCAAGGCCGCGTACGTGCTGTCACTCCACAACCGCTACCCAGACCTCCGCCTTGGATCGATGTGGCTAGACATTCCAGAGAAAGACCGACCCGAGGGAGTCGACTGCGGGGAATCCGACGATGCTGATGAGGATGAAGAAGATGAAGACGTGGATGGGGACGAAGACGGGGACCAGTGACACCGTTCTCTTTGTTTTTTTTTTGAAATTGTATAACTCTTTGGGGCCGTAGGACCCTCTGTTGTTGTTTTGATGAACCTTTCTAACTTTTTCTTTTTTAGGGGTCATGGGGCCCCCTGTGACTATATATTGAATTTGCTGCTATGTCTTTTCGTACATCGTTTGGATTGGCGTGTTTAAAGTAGCATCGAAAGTTTTCTTTAGGGCTAGTAAGGCATTCATGTAGATCGGTAAAACCGAAAAACCCATTTAAGGTTCTGTAGATCGAGTTGTCCTCGAAAGTTTTTCCAGAGGGTCGGGAAAACTAATATGTAGATCGGTAAAACCGAAAAACCCATTTAAGGTTCTGTAGATCGAGTTGTCCTCGAAAGTTTTTCCAGAGGGTCGGGAAAACTAATATGTAGATCGGTAAAACCGAAAAACCCATTTAAGGTTCTGTAGATCGAGTTGTCCTCGAAAGTTTTTCCAGAGGGTCGGGAAAACTAATATGTAGATCGGTAAAACCGAAAAACCCATTTAAGGTTCTGTAGATCGAGTAATATTAATAGAAACGGACGACGTCCAGCTCGTCAGCTGTCCAAAGTCGCAACGATTTAATATTTGGAAGGCAAAAGACTTTTTGATTAACAAAAATGTGGGTCGGGTTTTGGCTGATGCCTCGTTAAAACCTCCTCGCGCCACCGAGGTAGGAAAGAGTGCATCCCCGACCGTTTACAAACTTGAACCAAGTGGAATATAATGCGAAATACATCGTGAATTACAAACTATTCTAGATACAATTTCAAGTGCTCAATATTCCATGGTAGCCTTAAGAGGTGTCCGAGCCGGTTCTGCAGGCGGTATGTCCCGCTCTTGATTTTCGCGACAATTTCGTAGGGTCCCTCCCAGTTCGGGGCAAGCTTTCCGAGGCTCTTGTCCTTTGTGTGAAGGAAAACGCGTCGCAGAACCTTATCTCCGACCTTAAACTCCCGACGGCGGACTTTGGCTGCGTATCGACTCCTCATTAAAGTCTGGTAGTGTAAAGAGTTTAAATGGGCGCGATGGCGCTTCTCTTCTATGAGGTCGAGCTCGAGTCACCGGCTGTCGTCATTCGTCTCCTCCTGATAATTTCCGACCCTGAAAGAAGGAAAAATAGATTCTGCGGGGGTGACCGCGTCCATACCATACACTAAAGCGTAAGGTGACTCTTGGGTAGCCGTGCGGGGCGTGGTTCGGTAAGCCCATAACACTTCTTGCAAGTAGTCATGCCATTTTCCAACCTTTCCCTCGAGGTTCTTTCTGAGGCCATCCAGAATGGTTCGGTTTGTTACTTCGACCTGGCCATTGGCTTGTGGATGAAAAGGAGCAGAGAAACATTGTCGGATATTATGAGTGGTGCAGAACGCCTTCATCTCCGCACTGTCAAACTGTGGCCTGTTGTCCATAGTTAGCCGTTAGGGCACTCCGAACTGGAAACAAATGTTCGCCCAGATGAATTTGACAATATCTTTGGTCTTCGTGGCGGATAGAGGTTCGGCTTCGACCCACTTGGAGAAGTAATCTACCGCGACGACAATCGTTTGCCTTCCTCCCGATGCCATCGGTAATGGTCCGACGAGGTCGATTCCCCATCGGTCAAAGGGCAGCCCTTCGGATATGGATTCTAGGGGAGATGCGGGTATGTTGATTGCGTTCGCAAACCTTTGACACGTATCACAGGTTTTTACTATGAGTCTTGCGTCTGCCGTTATTGTCGGCCAATAGAATCCCGCGAGAAAAACTCTTCTAATCAGAGCCTTGTACCCACAATGCGCCGCGCCCTCCCCATCATGTAGTTCGGACAAAATTACTTGAGATTCGTTGAAACCTAAACATCGAAGCAGAGGTCGGCTAAAAGATTTTTTGTACAGCACATCCCCTAATACCCCGCCGCCAGTCTGAAGTTGCAACCGAAGAGATCTGGCATGCGATTTCAGGTCGGTTGTCCAACTCATGTCGTTTAACGATGGACGGGCTCTCTTGCTCTATTACCCAAGGATAACTGGTAGAGCAGGAAATCGTTGCCAAAGAGTCCGCTGTTGTGTTTTCATTTCTTGGGACATGCTCATATGTGACTTTGTCAAAAGAAGCGGCCAGAATTCTTAACGCCGCTAGGTATTGTACCAGATGTTCCTTCCGAGCCTCCGCGCTTCCCGAGGCTTGGTTTATCAAAAGTTGGGAGTCGCTTATGAGTCGTACTTGTCTTGCCCCGCACACCTGTGTCAACCGTAACCCTGCCAAAGCAGCCTCATATTCTGCTTCGTTGTTCGACGTATGAAAACCAAAACGGATGGCTTGGAGCATGCTCACACCCGACGGAGTTACCATTTGAACCCCCGCCCCACAACCATTAACGTTTACTCCCCCATCGGTGCGGATGGTCCATTCGCACTTCGCTGCCTCTTGTGAAGGCGCCTCCTGTTCGGGTCGCTCTGAGTGGAACTCGACTAAAAAATCGGCCAAGACCTGGCCTTTGATAGATGTTCGGGGTTCAAATTCGATGTCGAAATCCCCTAGTTCTACCGACTACTTGGATAGTCTCCCGGACATGTCTGGTCGTTGAAAAACGTACTTGAGCGGAAACGACGTGCGGACGACAATAGGGTGGGCTTGGAAGTATGGGCGCATTTTCCGCGCTGCCGTCACCAGGGCCAGCGCCATTTTCTCCAGTTTTAGGTACCGAGTTTCGGCGTCCAGTAAGCTTTTGCTCACATAGTATACCGCTGTCGGAGCCGGCCCTGATTCGCTGATCAGAGCTGCGCTGACCGCATAGTTCGTGACCGCAATGTAGAGGAACAGCGTCTCGCCCATAGTAGGCTTGGTGAGGCGGTTCGGGGACGATAGGTACTCTTTGATCCCTAAAAACGCCTCGTTACACTCAGGAGTCCAAACAAAAATTTTCGCCTGCCGTAGGACCTGAAAAAACGGAGCGCATTTATCAGATGATCGAGAAATGAAACGATTTAGGACGGCCAATCGCCCGGTCAGGACCTGGACTTCTTTGACGCTTCGGGGGGGGGGGGGGGGGTCATGTCGGCCAGGACTCGCAGTTGGATAGGGTCTGCTTCAATTCCTTTCTCACTGACGAAGAATCCCAAGAATTTCCCTGATCGGACCCCGAAGGAACATTTCTCCGGGTTCAGCTTAAGGTTGATCCCTCGTAGGTTACCAAAGGTTTCCCTGAGATCGGCGAGATGGGCTTCATCGGTCCCGCTTTTGACCAACATGTCATCGATGTAAACCTCCATGTTTCTCCCGATCTGGCCTTCGAATGTCCTGTTTACAAGCCTTTGGTATGTCGCGCCAGCGTTCTTCAGCCCGAAGGGCATCACTTTGTAACAATATAATCCCCGATCCGTAATGAACGTAGTATTCTCCTGATCCGCGGAATGTAACTTAATTTGATTGTAACCGGCATAGGCGTCCATAAATGAGAGTAGCTTGTTACCCGACGTCGAGTCCACCAGCAGGTCGATCCTCGGCATTGGGAAAGGGTCCTTCGGGCATGCCCGATTAAGATCAGTAAAGTCCACGCACATCCTCCATTTCCCGCTTTTCTTTTTAACTAGCACGGGGTTAGAGATCCATAAAGGGTATTTTGCTTCCTTGATATGCCCGACGCTGGTCATTCTCTCAACTTCCCGCAGAATTACATCCGCCTTTTCGGGGGAAAAAGCCCGACGCTTTTGGACGATCGGTCTGACATTTCTGTTGATAGTCAACTTGTGAATCGCGAAGGATTCTGGTACCCCCGTGACATCCCCCGAGCACCATGCAAACAAGTCTAGGTTCTCTCGTAGGAGGATCAATAGCTGTTCCCTTAGGGTCGGCAAAAGGTTTACCCCGACCCGCAAATCTTGCCCTGCTGCAAAATGATGTAGTTCACATTCCTCGTCTGTTGTCAAAAGGCTTGGGGACTCCCGAGGGTCATCCACCGGTGGTGATCCCGGGGGGACCCCCCTTAATTGCTATTCTTGAGCTGGAAGCATCTCTTGGTCTTTTTTCGGTGCCAACGCAGCTCGGTAACATTCCCGCGCTGCTTTCTGGCTGCTTCGGACCACTCCTACGTTGTTCCCGACCACGTACTTCACACATTGATGAATTGTAGAAGTCACAGCATGCATGCGCGATATCCAAGACCGGCCAAGAATGGCGTTGTGTGAGGCCGGCGCGTCCACTACTACAAACAAAACCGTGACCTCCTTTTTAAATGGGCCGCGGCCTAACTGGACCACGCCCTCGAATTCTCCTATTACGTCGGCTGCTGACCCCGTAAACCCGACAATGGTGCGGTCGGATCGCGCAATCACCAGCTGCGTCCTGAATTTGGCAAAAGTAGACGCAAAGATGATATTGGCCGAACTCCCGGTGTCTACCAAGATGCGCCAAACCTCCTCTCCCGCGATTGCTGCCCCGATTACAATGGCATCCTCTTGCGGTCCGGCTATGTCTCTCATGTCGTCGTCGTCGAAATGCAAAATCGGCGAGGGGGCGCCTCTGGTTTGGAAGCAAGTTCTGGCTTCCAACTGGGTGGTTAAGTTGACGATGTGCCTTTTCCTGGAGGAATGCGTGACTCCCGCCATCGAGTCCCCCCAAAAATTGTCAGGGATTCAAAAAGATTACAAAGGCCTCGTACTTTACCGATACTCTCCTCAAATTCTTCCTCAATGATCCCGATAATATTGTGATTAGCTTTTGGGTCACCGAAGCGCGAGGTCGGGGAAAGGGCACTTCTGGTTTTGAAGCAAGTTTGGGTTTTCAGCTGAATGGTTTGGTCGCCCAAGTGCCTTTTCCTAGATGAGCACGGGTCTCCCGTCATTGGTCCTCCCCCGGAGATGGTTAATGATTCGAAAAATTCACAGAAACCACGGACGCTACCGACGCTTTCCTCTGCCCCCTCCTCAATGATCCCGATGATATTGCGGTTGGCTTCGGGATCAAGGTACTCAACTGTCACGTCGAAGTGGTCGGTCACCTCTGAAATGGCCATGGTCGTTTCTGGTTTTGGTACGATCACCACTTCTTTCGAGTTCGTGCCCTGCAGTGCCTTCTTTACATACTCCAACAAGTTCCTGTGTTCTATGAGCATCTGTATCTCCTTCTTCAAGGCTATGCAATCCTTCGTGTCATGCCCGATGTCTTCGTGGTAGCGGCAATAGCGGTTATTCCTTTGTTCCCGGGGCGTCGGGATGGGGAAAGGTCTTCGGTACATTCCGCTCCTCTTGGTTTTTTCGTAGATCGATGACACGCACTCCGTGAGGTCCACGAAGTAGGCAGGTCGCGTCCACTTGTTGGACATGGGTCGAGAGATCGCCTGTCCAGTTTGCCTTGGTTTCAGACCGGTCGGGGTCGGAGGTTTGGTCGACGTAGGTGGGCTCGGGTGTATCGTGCTAACTGGTTGGGCCGCCCTGGTGTAATCTGACCGGGAGCCCTGCCTTATTACGACCGACGCTTGAGCACTCTGCTAGATCTGTGCCGCCAATTCAGACGCTTCTGTCTCTTCGATTAATATCTGCTTCTCTATTTGCGCCAGAAGCGCGGAAAAAGTGAATGCTTGCTTTTTTGTCACGGCTTGCTTCATCGGCCCCGGGAGTAGGCCCAAACGAAACGCCGTTAGAGCCACATTCTCTTCGCAATGGTCCAGGTCAGTTTTCGCGTCGATAAACCGCCTTGTGTATTCTCTGAGGCTCTCCCCCAGCTTCTGTCTACAATTCATGATGGTATCTCCATTCGCACGGAAACTCTTACTTCCGACGAAGTGTTTCCTGAATATCGTCCAGAAAGTTCCGAAGTTCCGAATGCACCCCTGCGGCAAGCGGTTGTACCACTTAGAAGCTCTGTCTTTGAAAGTCATAGAAAATGCTCTACACAGGAGCTTGTCATCGTTGTCAAAGCTTAACATGAAGTTTTTGAAAGCCTCCAAATGGTTATCCGGGTCCTTTTTCCCGTCGTATTTTTCTAGCTTAGAAATGTCAAATCTCCTCGGGAGCTGTCCCGCTAATATCTCATCGGACAATGGGGAGGCCCTCCAGTTGACTCCGAGCTCACATGCTCCTCCCCCAAGACCCTCGGTCCTAACTCCATAGAGCCCCTCGACTCCCGGGCTGACGAATTGGCTACTGGTTCTGTAACCATGGTTCTGGCTATTCGATGGTTGCCACGGAATCGGTGGCAATATTTCCCGCTCTCCGCGGCTGGCAGTATGCATTTCTTCTTTCTCAAAGGATACCGGGGTCGGCTTATCGGTGCCGCCCTTCTTATACTGCAGAGGGTCAGCCCTGGACCCTCGAAGGCGTCGGGATCGATTCTTTTGCGCTCGCTGAACTCTTTCCCGCCATAGGTATTCTTTGCCCGACGAATCGTCTGAGGGGTAGTCCGACGTCATGGCCCGATGGTTCCCGAGGTTCCGACGAGCCCTAGCAGCTTCTTCGTCATCGGGGAGAGAATCCCTGTAGTACCTAACAGGTCGGGCCTCTATTCGCGGATCGTTGCCATGGCCAGCTGCCCCCCGGTCCTCCAGGAGGGGCTCTTTGCCCTTTCTTTCCCGGGCTCTTTTCTCGCCCAACGCCCGCTCCCTTTCTTCTTCCAACCGAGCAATGTCCTCGAGGAGCTGCTTTTGGGTCATTATCAGAGTTGACCGCTTGTCCCGTCCGCCGTGCCATTCTCGGCCGGGGACTACCGTGCCTCCCGAACCTGAGATGGCTCGGACGACTTCTCTTCCGTCCCTCTCTATCGCCGCTTCGCTGTTTATCCCGAAAAATGTGATTTTCAAAGAACAAAAGATTCCTTTTTGGTATCACTGTTCCCACAGACGGTGCCAATGATGAGTCAATAGTTGTTTAGGGAATATATTTAGGATCTTTGTGCTAGATGTGACTAGAGAGAAAAAGTGTAGAGAGATAAAGGAAGATTCATAGTAATAATATTCAATGCCTTTTTTAGGCAAGTGGGTCACCCTTTTATACTAAAATAAGGAGGACCCATTTAGGCTCTTAGTGGGCCGTTCGTTACACAACAACGAGGCCCCTCTACTATTTTTATCTTTGCATATTGGTCCTCGAAGGACCCTGAATATTCTATTAACTACGCCAAATATTATTTATTGTGTTTTTGCCCCTATAACTTAGATCGGCGAATTCCACCCTCATCAGATATATTATTTATTTTAAAGTATCATTAATAAAGGTTATGTTAAGTATAGGTAAAAAACAGTGGCTGCAATTGAGTCGCGATTGAAAATGGAAAAATTGAGAAAATCGGGATTCTGAAAGTTGCAACTTCTAAATCTTTAACTGAATGTATTTTTTTCTAAATATTTAGGTTTAAAGACTTCTAATGGAAACTTAAAGAATGCGTTTAGCTAAATAAGTGTTACGTTACTGTTGGAATTGAAGGTGAAAAATCATTACTTCATGGATTATGGTGCAGGAACATGTAGTCGGAGGCTTCTGATTATACCTATGTGTTTCCAAAAGTAAATGATTCATGAATATATTGATGAATTTGAAATTAATTAATTAATATAAGAATTTATAGAGTAACCGTTGGCATGAAGCATGCTTAAGGAATGAGAAAATAAAATAAAATGTACAATTTTAGGTGTTAGTGTTGGTGGCGCCACCATCTGGTGTAGTGTACGAGTGTCAGTGCTATAAAAATGTTTTTGGTCGCATGACATTTTTATAGAGAGAAAGTCTCGATTTTGGCTGGTGTTAGAGAGAGCCAATGTAGTCGATAAACATTAAGAGAAATAAGGAGATTCATAGTGCTTTTTGTAAGCCGAATGAGCTTTGTAACTGACGAAAAATGGTCGTGTTAGTTATGTTTGAGAGAGTGCTCTTGTAACATTTCTCTATATAAATGATGCGTTTGTTTTCTGTGGATGTTGGAATTCTTCACAATCCAAATCACGTTAAATATGTCTTGCGTGATTGGTTTAATTTTCTGTTTTTTATTAAACTTTGTATTTGAAGGTTTATATATCTGAAGCTCTACTTATTTAAACTTGAAATAACTGAATCACAGAAGGCCTAAATCTATGACGTATTATTGAATCATATAACTAAAGACATATAGTCTTGGCTACCAACGTCTAAATTTTATTGTGAGTACCACTCAATCACAAATAAAGTTTTCTCGTTTGGCCAAATATCCCAAACAAGTTGTGCGGTGAGTATGGCTAATCGTTAAAAATATTATTTTGTAGGTTATATAAACAAATGAAAGACGAATATCATTTCAGTTGTTGAGGTTAGAAATTTAAGTCTCACCAGGAAACCAAGAAAAGTCACAAAGACGAGTTATATGAAGTTTGAGCTTCATAAATTCAACAAAGAGAATGAATTTAACCTCTGAAAATTAAGATTTAGATTTTCCTTGTACATAAAGGGTTTTTGTTGTCATTGATGAGACAGTCAAAGAAGAGGTTGACGATGAAGCACTATCCAAAGCACATAATGCTATGATATTGGATTTTGGAGGATGAGGTGCTTCGAGGGAAGCCATTTACTTCAAAAACAAATCCATGACAAACATCGTATTTTAAAAAATAGTTGTAATGCTGACAACCGATAATATCAAAGAGATCTAAAGACACTTGGATTATTCAATAGAATTATATTATATTTACTATGGTTGTTAACCCGCCTCATTCTTTGGCTGTTACATTTTGCTCGAACTTATATTTCTTCGTTGAGCGTACGTCGTTGTTGTGAGGGGTGTACCATGTACAATGGATATATCCTTATCAAGACTCCTCCCTTTAGTCATTTAAGTAAGATTGTACTAGTAATTGTTAAAAATGGTGATAAACGGGTGAGCTGCAAATGTGACCATTTGTTTGGTCACAGGTGTCCGATTTATTTTAGAAATTTATTTTATTATAACGGTATTTTCGTGCATGCAGATGCGCCATTGTCAGTTCAATGTTTCCACGTGTCAGTTTCTCTCACCTTCTACCATTTTGTTATTCTCACACCTCAGTAATTTTTCGCATGTGTATCATTAATATGGCGTTTCAATTGTTAAACAGCTTGACATATTTTTTTTTTTATTTATATGAAAAAGTAATTAGATATCGTAAGAAGTTTATCGAAATTTTAACAAACGAGTGGCAATAACTAGAGCAGGTACTTCAAAAGTTACGATATATAAAATAGATTCACTACCTTTTATGTTAAAACATCAGGAAGGAGAACGTAAAGAACCCGTATTGCCACCATTATCGTCGTAATGCTTCTTTAACTCTCACGTTCGCCGAAAATTTTAAATAAAAAATTTTATAGGTAAGATAGCTAATCTCTTTCTAAGTTGTGCAATTTTATAACTTATAGGGGTAAATTGAAAGGTTAGGCAACTATAATCGGAAGGGGAGTAGGATACTCAGTAAGCATTTCTAAAAAACCCTACGTAGACCAGATTTCAAGTGTACAAATGGTTTAACCATCGATACGCTGGAATGTCATTTGTGTATTTTAAATTTATGTTGACGACTTAGCTTCTTGCATATCATAATTGGCTCGCAAAGGGATTTTAAAGAAGAATAAAACATCAGAGGACGCGAACCTTAGCCTTCAACGGGAGGATAAGATAAAGGATAAATAATTTTTAGACCAGGTTTTTGATCGGTTGACTAAAACCTATAAAAACTGAAAATGGAAGATCATCGTAGATTTAGAATAAAACATGGTATATTTGACTCAGTTTCCAGTCAAGTACCCGAGCCGAGCGAGCAACCCCATACGGGTCGGGATGGTAAGACCTATTTTTATACCGCTCTATTTGACTGGGGACTTCGGCTATCACTTCTCTAGTTCATAAATGAGTTCTTTAGGTATATACAGACATGTCCAACATAAATAATAGCTAATATCTGGGGAATGGTGCTCAATATCCTTGTAAGTTCGAATGTGTTGATCTCTGTTAGTTTTCCAGAATTCTTGGCCAATGTGGATGTATACAAGTCTTCAGAGACCTTTTTTATTATATATAGATAATGAGCAGAAATAAAATTGTTAATTTTCCCTCATCGGATAAAATTTGGAAGACCTCTTTCATTTTTGTGTCGGGTAACTAGGAACACCTAATCGGGAAGAAAAATCTTCAATTAAAATGGAGATGGATGCAAACATGTAAGCCAAGACTTATGTCGTTTTTATTGTTGTGTTGTCTTAGACCTAATTTATTAATATTAGTCAATGTATTTTTGAAGGTACATACTTGGGCAGGTATTAATAATTGTAGAGAAAGATATATAAGGGGCCTAGGATTAATATTTTGGAAAAGCTATATTATGCTTGGTCAATGGAGTAAAACTTTTAATTACTCAAGTAGACTTTCTCTTAGCTGGGTTGTGGCCGATTCTTAAGCTGACAATGACTGAAGAGGGAGTTCTCAAGCTAACTGTAACCAAGGAGGAAGTCACCACCGATCGGTTAGGCGGTTTGTTGTTGTAGCGTTTTTAAAACCAAAATACCTCTAATATTGTCTTGGATGTGACAATAAAAATAATTTGTAAAAAATATAAAGGAGCATCCCATAGTGAGAGTGGTAAAAAGAAACGAGTTGGTAGCGATGTTGACCCCAGCTAGCAAAAACATATAAAAAGAAAAAGAAGAAGGTCACCCATCCTGTTGAAACCAGCACTCGAGGAGCGGAGACTAAAGATGCATCAAACCAGTTGGAGAAGAAATAGTCAACTAACTATGTTGTGGTATCACCCCCTACTGGGGGTAGCGGAGAATTAAGACAAAGTAGTCTCATCCCATCTGATGGTTTAGGGGTGAAGAAAGAAAGGGTGCTTACAAATAAGGGCATCTTGGATGGTTAACAAATGAGTCTTAATGTTACCGAGGTATCTAATGAGGAGAGGCTATCCATTGTTGCTAGCCCAAACTCCATAGTTAACTAGGAGGATGCTAACACTGCAGGGGTTGCTGATGAGGGTGGCAAAAAAAATAGTGTTTTGTTTACAATCTACTCGTGAAATCGAGGGGGTTGAAGTGGCTAATCATGTAAAAGTTTCCCCATTAGTTGTTGGCCATGAGCTACCAATATTTGATGATCATTTGGTTAAGGGTCGCACAAATGAGAAGATTATCTCTAGTTCTACAGTTGTTGCTATCAAGACGAGCAAATAGGTAGCGGGTCGTCAGTCGGAGAGCGATAGTAAAAATCTCTCTAAGAAGCCCAATACAAAGCCTTCTGTTATCCAGCATCCTTCTGTGTTAAAGGGTGACGAACGCCTGATGGTGATTAATATGTCGATGATATCACTGTTGATGTACCACCAGCTGAAGCACTGCCTAGAAAATGACTTATTATAACAACATGTCGATGGCTGACATCCTTCAGAGGCAATTAGAACTGGAGATAAAGGTAAATTATACTTTGTTATTGATTGTATGCGCTTGATATGAGTGTATTGACTTATCAATTTTTTATTTCGTGTTAACTTTGCAAAGTCATCACAATCCGATGGTGTTGGCATATCGTAGGATGACCCCTACATGTATAAAGGCTATGAAGTAAGTCTGAGCCTTTGGTGTTTGGCTCGGGTAAGGCTGTAAACCTGGAGCTTATGAGATATAAACGGTTTTACGCTTCATCTAAACTCCGGTTTGAGAGGCTAAAAGAAAGCTACTATTAATGAGGTTTCAACTACAACATGTGCATAGAAGGATTCCTTAAAGGCACAAAATGAAGATCTATTGAAATTGAAAGTGTCTTTTAAAACACAGAATGGGTACCAGACTGGTCAAAACGATGTACTGGTAAAGCAGACTACAGAGCTTGTAGCCCAGAATGTAGCGTTATTGAAAGAGATGGAAGAGGTAACAACGAATTCGTGCACAATGCGGGTAGAGAGTGATGATCTGAAGGCACAATTCATCCAAATGAAAGCCACCATGGAAGACGCTAAGAAATAGTGGACGAAGTGGACTGCTCGAGCTTACAAATATGGTGAAAACAATGCTCTAGGTGTTGCGTAAGGTCTACTAGAAAGGGTACGCAAAGACACCATAGTAGAGATATGAAAGATGAATCCTAAGGTTATAGTATAGGGCCTGAAATATTTGGTGTCGAAGGATGAGCATTTGTGGTTGTATGACGAGAAAGAATAGGAGGAAGAGAGTGATGAAGATAAAGAAAATGAGGACGAGGCTTTGGAGAAAGTAGATGTGAAAGTTGCACCAGTTGGAATCGAGGTGGACTATGTTCCCGAGGGGTCTAACCTTACTTTACCAAACAAAGGTGATGTTTCTCATGATGAAGCTGATCCACCTCGCTAGCGTTTCCGTGTCCCACCGTTACTGAGAGCTCGATCTTCCCCATACATCGAGTTGACTTTCCCTCGTAGCTAATTAGCTGTTTGTCTGTAGGTTTGTATGGTAGTACTCTAATAATTTTATCGCAACTATCTTTAAAAAAGATATTAGTTCCGAGTTGTCTCTCTCCACCAAAAACGCGTAACCATAACCTCTAATGTATCCAAATTAATGGTCAGGGCATCCTCATAAAGGGTAACAATTCCCTTTAAATCTTCATCATTGAACATCAAGTCTGCCATCAGATCTTGGTAGTTATGATATGGAGATTCATCTGCTGAGTGGACCTTTAGGTTCTTTCTGTGCCATTTTTGAGATGCAATGTATGTCCCTGACATGGTGTCCCCACCAAATATAGTACACAATATTTACGGCTTCTCTTTCATATACTTCTTCTTCTTTAGAGTGTCCTCTATTGGCTCTTCATCCTCTCTTTCATCATGTCGCTCACCCTCTCACTGCCAAATATATTGGATGAGCTCACCATTATCAATAAACCCGTTGAATTTATTCCTTCAATTGCCAACACTCGTCGGTGGCGTGGCCGTGCTCATTATAGTATGCACAGAAATGACGGTCGGACATTTCACAACTGGAAACTAGCTTACAATGCGACAGTTGGTATTTGACCCGGCCTTTGGTTTTCTCATAGATGGCTGTTATATTCTCAATAAGGAACGTAAACTTACGAGTTAGATTATTATAATAAGAGGGTCTTAACCTACTTAACAGGGCTCTTGTAATATCACCTCGATGTGCCTCGTCAGTGCACCTTCACTCTTCAATCGAAGTTTTGGATTCTTGAGACTTAGGGTAATAGGGGTAGGAAAAATCTCCTCTTTAGTGCACCTTCACTCTTCAATGACGTCCCCCATCTTTCTAAATGGGAATCAGACGAGTTCATTGTAGAGTGGGACTTCACGGTTCAACCATCTTTTAAAAATAACCACTGTTAGCGGCGTCTCGCATGCTGACAGCGAGTTCATCTCACCGAAAAATATTTAGACATAGTTTTTGAAAAGCTCTTTTTTTTCTTATAAATTCATAATGGTCTTTTTCTCGCTTATGTTCTTGGTTCCCCACGAAGTGGTTCCTAAACGCGACCCAAAGTCCCTCAAAATCTTGGATCGTACTCTTCGGGAGGTTGTTGAACTAGTTGAGCATATTCCCTTTGAAAATCATAGATAAATCAGACACAATAAGATGTTGTCGGGGTTGAAGGCCATCATTATGTTCCTGAATTGATCCGGTGGTGTTCTTGTTCTCCCGAGCCATCGTACGAGTCCATTTTGTAAGGTTCAAACTTTTGAGAGAGCTTTCTTTCTATTATTTTCTTGGCGAAAGAGTACTTTTGGAGCATGCATGCTGCCATGTTCGGCCTCACTTGATCGTACTTTACCAATTCTTGATCATTTGTTTTTCTTACTATTTTATTCTGCAACTGGTCCTCTCGCTCAAAGTCTTTGACTCTCATATTGTTCTGTTTTTTCCTTTTCTCTCACCGGTACGCTCAATATCCTTCGCTCATTCTTTAGTTTTTTCGGTGTGACTAGCCTTGTTGGCTTCTCGAGTGAGATCATGATTTCCCTTATCTTCTGACACAACTTTCTTGGGTAGTAGCTGGGGCGCCTTAATTATTTTTTCCATCCTCTCCTTAGCCTCTTGATCCATCTTGAGTTATAACTAACTCGTATTAAGTTTCTTTTGCTTGAGCTATTCAATCTGAGATTCTAAAAATTAAAGGTTAGACAACATAGCGGATCATTAAGACGGGTTATTGTGCATGCAGTATCAATTTGGGCCTGAGTATCATTTGCCGCTATGATCTCTTGGTTCATTTGGTCAAAGGATAGAGAAAGTCTTAGGTTGCCTCCACCATCCGGTGAGTTTTCCATGATTCTCTGAGTGTTCACTTGATCGCCCTGATAGTGGTATGCCCTTGGGACCTTCCTTTTAATTCCTGACCTTGTTACCACCATTGATAAATTCCAAATGCAACTACTTATAAAATAAAAATATTAGTTTAAGTTCCCATAGACAACGCCAAATCTGATGCGGGATTTTTGGATGAGGTGATATTAGCTTGAAGTCAAAAAAGAATATAAGTGATAGTAATATGTTTTTTATTTCGTTGTAAATCATTTCTTCGTATATAGGAATTTTTCCTTTATTTATACTTAGTTTCAAAATATCATGCTACTTATCATTATCTCTAAGATGGTTATTTTTACATCATGTATTTAGTGAGTTCACTTCGTGATGAATCGGCACCGGCATTCTCTTAGTGGAAGACAATATGGAAATACGTTCCTTTTTTAGATAACTATTTGTAATGTTCCTCAATGGTCGGTCATCACTTCATCGTGGATTATTCTTTCCTTTGATTATACTAATTTGCCAACCATACTCTCGCCGAGGTCTTAGTTTGTTATTTATGCACTTTGTCATCTTGTTGTTTGCCGATCATTCATCAATATAGGTCTGCCTCGCTCTTTATTCTATTTACTTTGGTTTTTAACCCATCTTAACGTTTGGTCGCTACGTTCTGCTCGAGATTCCATTTTTCCGTTGATCTTACCTCATTGTTGTTAGAGGTATAACTTTCCCGAGTGGTATACTTTATCAGTTGGTTGTACAAAAATAAAGTTTATATCATTAAGAAATATCCAGATATGAGAAATGATGATAAGTATTCGTAGCATGAATCCAAAGATGATGCGATGGTCTCAGATGATTACGAATACAATGATATCTTAATGTATTTCACTTATAGGTACAATGACAAATGAGTATTGGACTCGTGAGCTTCATTCTATATGAAATCCAACAAACATTAGTTTGAAAACCTAAATTGTTTTATAGTGGCAAGATCATACTCTGGAAGGATGAATGATGTGTTGTAAAGGGTATGGGAAAAATTTGGCTCAAGTTGTCCATATAACTTGAGAATGTGATAACATATATGAAGTACTTTCTTGATGTTAAATTGAATCTTTCTATCGATATGATAGATGGGGAAGGATTTACATATAAGGGTGAAAATAGCAAACTTAGGATTCTAAAAGGTTCACTAGTTATTATGAAAGCCTATCAGACTAATTGTGTGTTAATTCTTGAAGGGTATATAGTGGTCGGAGGTGTGTCTAGAATAAAAAGATGCAACCAAGTTATAGCATCTGAGGGTAGGGCATTTGAAGACCATTGATGAAATATTTGATGTTTTTATGAACTAGAAAAGTCTGGTGGAGAATCATATTGTAAGTATGCTAAATCGTTACTGATAATGACTTGGGATATATGAATCAGGCATTCACTAGTTATTGTTCTAAACTTGGTATTGCAATATACTAAAATATGAGAAAAACCCCGCCAAAATAATAGACTTGCTGAGAGGATGAACTGAAACATGTTAGAAAGGCTAAGGTGTATGCCTCTGTCAGCTGAAAGAAATCTAAAGTTTTAGAGAGAAGTTGTAATGAGAACTGGATATATCATCAACATGAGTCCATCAACATGAGTCCATAAACAAGACTGAATTTTTAAAATCCACAACATAAATGGACTAGAAAGAAACCTCTGCTAGAACATTTGAGATTGTCTGAATGTGTTATCTACGCACATGTGAAACATGATAAGATCCAGTCGAGAGCAATAAAGTGTGTGTTCCTCGAATATCTAAAATAAGTAAAATATTATAGGTCCTAGTGCATGGAACCTAGAATTCCACGATTTTATTAGCCAATAGATGATGTTCAATGAGGAGGTGATGTCATTGGTTAAGGTGGTAGATACCAAACCTAGGGCTTCCGATAAGAGATATAGAGGTTATGGTGGGTCTGAACAAGAGAGTGAAGCTGATGATGTTTATTTTTTAGATGATTTTAGGCTTGGTAAAAATATAGCTCATGTAGAGGAAGTCCACTCATTGCATGAGATATAAGATTGTCGAGAGTTTGATATTCCAGAACCTTCAGATGCTCGAAGTGAGGAGTAACATGATTAATTAACAGTTATCAATTTGTGGAGGATAGGGCATGAATACCTAGAAGATTCTTTGGACTAAAATACATGGAGATGTTCTTGAATCCGAGAGTTATTATGGTATGAAGAGTCGTGGAAAGGTGAAATGGTTGAAGTCCATCAGGGAAGAATTGAGTTCTCTAAAGAAGAATGGCATCCGGATTTTGGTGAACCAATCTAAGAGTTATAAGCTTGTTAGGAGTAATTAGATATTCAAGAGAAAGTAGTGCATTATTGAAGTTAAGTTATCTAGATGCAAAGCTAGACTAGTGACTAAGGAATTCACGCAAAATGAGGATATTTATTTCAATGAGTATTTCTCACCGGTTGTGAAATAAACCTCTATAAGAGGTTTTTTGTCGATTATTCCTACACTTGATATTGAGTTAAATAAAATGTATGTTACTACTGCTTTTCTGCATAAAGAACTGGAGAATACCATATACATGAGTCAACCTGAAGATTTTAAGAAAACGAAAATAAAAGGACTTACATTTATTAAATAGACCTTTATATAGGCTGAAATACTCGTCGAGGTAATGTAATCAAAGATTTGCTAATTTTATGAGATCCCTCAATTATGTGAGGAAATTTTATGACATTTTCTATTATAATGAATAAATACATATGGAAAGACGGATCATGTTGTTGTTATATTTAGATGACATATTGATAACTGGAAAAGACATGAGGAAAATTGAAACAATGAATACTCAATTTAAGAAAGAGTTTAAGATGAAGGATATGGGGAAGTCTAAGAGGTTACTTGGTATAGAGATCAAGCGGAAAAAATTAAGAGGGTGTATATTCTTATCTCAACAAGAATACATATATAAGGTAAAAAATGGTATATCTGAAGCCAAAGAGGTTAAAACTCTCATTGGTGTCTATTTGAAATGTAGTACCACTCAAGCACCAGCTGAAGTAAAAGATAAGAACTTCATGCAACTGATACTTTCTAATAATATCATTAGAAGAATTATGTATGCAATAAAATGTATGCGGCCTAACCTTGCCTACTTTATTAGTAGTTTTAAAGATTTATATCAAATTTGTAAACCTCACTAGCAAGCCTACAAATGAATCTTGAGTTATTTGTAGGGTTCGGCTAAAGTTGGGTTATGTTATAATCTGAAGTACAAGTCCGATGAGATGTTGATGGGGTATGTTACTCTGATTATGCAGGCTGATTTGACACAAAGAAGTTAACTTTGTATTTTTTATTTATTGTGCTAATAAAAGTGGTTAGCTAAAAATCATGTCTTTAAAAGGACATTTCCTTATCATCGAAGGAAGCCTGATACATGTCTATAACTGAAGCAATGAATGAAGTCATGTGGCTGAAAGGGTTATTGAATGAGATGGTTGATATATAACAAGTTGTGACTTTCTTATATGATAAAACCAATTCTCTTTATTTAATGAGGAATCCTAAATTTTATAAGAGAACTAACCATATAAATATCAAGTTGGACTTTATCCAGTATATGATGGAGAAAGAGAAAGTGCATATGGTAAATATTGCAAGTGTCAAAAACCCTTCAGATGCTTTAACCAAGGTATTACTGGTTTCAAAGTTCACAAACTGCATAAGACTGGTGCAAGTCTTAGAGGCAAGTGGGCTAGATGTCTCTAAAGAGCAGTTGGAACATCAGAGAAAGGATATTGTAGTCACTATAAGCCTAAGTAAAGAATTTTTAGGTGTAGGCTAAAGGTGACTACTGCATCTCAAACGAAGACTTGAGTAAACCAGAACTTAAGGGTTATAGCTACTGGATCTCTATGTGGTTGGATGCTCAACCGAATAATTAAGTGCAGAGACGTCTGATCGAACCTAAGGGATGTGCTTAGCCAAAGACAAGTATAATTTTATTGTTGGAACTGAAGGTGCATAATCATTATCTGTTAGACCATTGTATGGGAACATATAGCCAAAGGTTCTGATTATACATATGTTTTTTCTAAAAAAAAATAATTCAAAAAAATGTTGAAGAATCTATAATTGATAACTTAATATCAACCATTAATCAAGTAACCGCTAATCGGAAGCATGTTTGAGGAATGAGGAGAATATTACAAGGTACAACGTCAAGTGTTAGTGTTGGTGGTGTCACTACCTAATGTAGTGTATTGTCGTATGGATGTCATTGTTACAACATTGTTTCCATCTGGCTACTTGGGGGAACAAGCTACATGTTATTATCGTGAGCTTGAAGGTTCCGCTTGATGAGTCCAGATAAATCCACCACTGCTTACTGAGATTTCCGGACAGGGCAATTTGGACATAAACTGCCCACTTAACTATCCGGACTGGACAAAAGTATATAATTCTTAAACACTTTTTAACTAAGCTACGTGCTAATCAACTTATTAAATAAATGGGTCCTTAAACTTGACCCGGTTTTATAATTCGACACGAAAGCTCATTGGTCCATAATTAAAGTTATAAATACCCCAACCATTTTCATTAATGAGGGTAATGAACATTTAATACAACCAGGTAGCTCAAATCTCTCACTACAAAACACCCAAACATTTAATACTTTAAAAACTTTCCAAAACACTTGACAAAATTACCCTCAGTTTAAAATAATCCTCACCAAATTGGCGACCACAGTGGGAGCGGAAGGTGCCTGAATCTAGCATTCAAAACTAGCAAGAAAAACCGGTTCGGATGAATACGGACGAGCAAGCAATTCCACCACCTTTGGTGGAGGTGGTGTGGGGAAACAATGAATACACGACCGAAGAGCGAGACAAGTTGAAAGCTGAAATAGAAGCGTTGAGAGCCACTAGAAAGGTAGAGATGGGTTTAAAGGAAAATTCGAAAGTGTAAGCCATTCACCATACTGACAACCCAAGGGAGAAAAACCCATCAGCAAAGACTCATGTGAGGACAAAAAAGACCCATGTCAGTTCTAAGAAGTCTCACCGGTCTAAGCCGGTGGAGAGCTCAGAATCTGAGTCCTCTAGTAGCTCCTCGAACGAGGATGAGCTTGAGGAGTCTTTGTCATCAAGCAGTGATGAGGGGAGGACCAGGAAGAAACAAAAGTTGGTTAAAAATATTCAAGAAAGAGAGATAGGCATGGGAGACTAAAGAAGCATCTAGCAAAAGGGTCGTCTCACAGCTACAACCATAGTCACAGGCATGTGGATCAGCTGCTGATGGATCCTTTTTCTTTCCATGATGAGCCAACTATTTTTGCAACACCTAATGAAAACACAGTTTTTAGTCGTAGTCAAAATTGGAGGCAATCGCCATTTTCAGCCAAGATACTGTCCGGAAACCTTTCTAAGAGGTTTGACAGTACTAAAATGGAGAAATATGATGGGAACAAAGATCCGGACAACCATCTGGAACAGTTTAAAAAATTTATGATGAATTTTGATGATGATGACAAACTTCTTTGTAGAGCCTTCTCCCAATCTTTGACGGGAAGTGCTTTGAAATGGTACAACAGCTTGCCACAAGGTTGTATCAAAAACTTTGATACGTTTTGGGTGGCCTTCTGAAGGCAGTTTGTGAGGAGTAAGGAGGTGAAGGGCAATGGAGATACTATTATCCATTGTTACCAAGAGCCAAATGAGTCACTTAAAGACTATATAAGCTGGTTCGTAAATACCAAGAATGGGTTAGCTGATTGCTTTGAGAAATTTACAATAGCCTCTTTGAGACAAGAGTTAAACCCTGGGAATCTAGCTGATTCAGTGACAAGGAAGAAGGCCATGACTTGGGATGGTTTGCTAAATGAGGTGGGAAATCAAATCAATGTAGATGAAACAAAGAAGACTAGGGTACACAAACAAGTGAGGTCTGCCCCAGCTGCTCCAAACTAGAATCAATCCGGATACAAGGACAAAGAAACCGGACAGGGCTCCAACAGGGCCAAACAGACTCAGTCCCACCAAATCCAGCTCGAAGCCAGCAGTCCAAAAACAAATGTGGACCTTGGGTTCAACCAGAGTGGTTTGCTGAATTAAAGGAGAATGTGGAAACCATTTATGATAAAACTAAACATGAGGTGCATTTCAGGAAGCCGGCAGCGCTTTAATCTCCTAGGGAAAGTCGTAATACTTGTTTTTGCCAGTATTATTATGATATTGGCCACAACACTGAAGAGTGTATCGCCTTGAAATAAGAAGTACAGAATCTTATTGAAAGGGGCAAGTTGGGAGCTTATGTCAAGAGAAGGAGTGGAAACAGGCCTAACAATGCTCCCAGAACTGGCCCAATGAACAATGCGGGGACATCTGCTCCAGAAGGGACTATGGTGATCCTTGAAAGATTTGATGTCAAATCGGAGTATTTGGATCCGGAATAAACTGGGGGTTATAACAGAACAAAATAAGACAGTGTCCGGACTCATATCTTTTTTTAGTCACTTACTATATTTGAGAGGGATACTATGACTCCACCGACTCTTCTTCAAGGAAGAGGCATTTTCACACTCTAGCTACTCAGTTAGAGGGAAGGCATGTCTTCTTATCAGTCCAAAATTCCTTTTCCCTGCATTGTTTTTTATGAAGATGATCTAAGAAATATAGTTGGGCCTCATGAGAATACTGTGGTGATAGGAGCTTCAATTGGGGGCAACGACGTCAGGCGAATTCTGATTGACACTGGCAGCTCAGCCAATATTCTCTTTATAAATTCTTATAAACAGATGAAGAACCTGGCAGTAATTCAACGTTCGAACAAATCCATTGTGGGATTCACAGGAAGCTATGCGGATGTAATCGGAGAATTTGAGGAGGAGGTATTGTTGGGCAAAGACCCTTTCAAGAAGATGGTCAGAGTACTATTCGTGGTGGTAGATTGCCCCACATGTTACAATGAAATCTTTGGGAGGTCCTGGATTTCTAGGATGCATGTTGTAGCTTCAACAGTCCATCAATGTTTAAAGTATGCGGTTCAAGGACAAGTGACAGTTGTCCGGAGTAGCCAAAAGATAGCAAGAGAATGTTATGCAACTACACTTGCTCATAGAACTTTGGGGGCAGCTCGGATTAATGAAGATTAGTAGTTGTTGGGGCCCTCTGGGGTGAGGGTGAAATTGATGAACCTAGAGGGACCCCTGGTGTTTTGATACCGATTAAAGAAGTTGAAACCCACTCTCTGGCTGAAGGAATGAGTGTTAAAGTTGGCTCCAAGATGGCACCGGAATTAAAAAAAATATTGTTGTCCTTTTTGGCGGGTCCCCAACATGTTTTTGCTCGATGCAATGCTGATATGACCGGAGTACCAGCAAGTGTTATATCACACAAGGTGTCTATCCGGATAGATGTTGCACCAGTTGTGCAAAAAAGGAGAGCTTTTTCTAAGGAAAAAAGTTGATGTAATAGTCTAAGAAGTTGACCAGCTTATCAAGATAGGGTATATAAAGGAGTCTTAGTATCCTTTATGGATAGCCAACCCAATGCTAGTCAAGAAAAAGAATGGGAAATGGCGTTTGTGTATTGACTTCACTAACCTCAACAGAGCTTGCCCAAAGTATCTCTATCCAGTCCCCCGGATAGATCAATTGGTGGACTCCACATCTGGAAACAAGCTACTATCGTTCATGGATGCCTTCTCCGGTTATAACCATATACAGGTGGATCCGAAGGACCAAGAACACATTACCTTTGTTACAGATAGGGGTCTCCATTGTTACAAGTTGATGCCTTTTGGGTTGAAAAATGCTGGGGCTACTTATCGGAGATTAGCGAACAAAGAATTTGTTGATCAGACTGGAAGAAATATGGAAGTATATATCGATGACATGATGGTTAAAAGTTTAAAAAAAAGAGCTGCACCTGACCGATCTTCAAGAAACTTTTGCCAATTTGACAAAGGTTAGTTTAAAATTGAATCTAGAAAAGTGTGTGTTTGGGCTGCAGTCCGGAAAATTCGTGGGTTATGTAATAAGTGAAAAAAGGATACATCCCGATCCAAATCAACTTGATGCTCTGTTGAAAATGGACCCTCCTCGAAATATTAATGAAGTGCAGAGGCTGACAGGAAGGTTAGCTGCTTTGAATCGTTTCATTTCAAGGTTTTCGGAAAAATATGCTCCATTTTTCAAAACCTTGAAAGGTGTTAAAAACTTCATTTGGTCTCCACGGTGCAACCCAGGCTTTCGATGAAATAAAAAAGCATTTGTCTTCTCCCAAAACCCTTTTTAAGCCTGTTGACGGAGAAACACTATATGTATACTTGGTTGTGTCAGAATATGCAATAAGTGCAGTGCTGGTAAGAGAGGTGGACAATTATCCTCGTCTGGTATATTACATCAGTAAGAGTCTGATATGGTGTGTTTTATTTTTGTCTGAGGGTAAGTTTGTAATTTTTGTTTAGAGTTTTGTGGAAGTTTGTGAGTATTTAATGTTTGGGTAAAATGTAGAGGGAGAATTAAGCAGCCTGGTCGTATTTAATTTTCATTACCATCATTTAATGTTGGTGGTTGGGTATTTATACCCTCATATTTGGGCCTTATGGGCTTTCGGGTTGTGTTTAATGGACCCGGGTCGAGCTTAAGGACCAAAAGCACCAAAAGTTGAAAGGGAAAGGCGCATTGCAGCAGGCCTACCTACCCCCCCCCCCATCGACAAACCAGTAACTTCAAACACAGAGCCTGACCAAGGTTTCTCCTCAACAAGAAGTGTCAAACCGAGGAAATTATTTGAAACCAACCTTTCTCCCATTGTCTCACGCTCATCGATTCAAGAATCAAAACCCACCGTTGAACCAGGGCCAGCAGTTACTAGCTTAAAAAAGCCTTCCCCATTTATAGCCATGGGGTCAGATGCAGATACCTCTCCCAACAAACTGGTCGATCGAAGAAGAGGCCGACTGGTTAAGGGGCAGGCTTCCAAAGGTACTCCTTCAAAATCAGGGGTCAAAGACAACAATACTGGTTAGAGACACCCATAAAAGTACATATGGACAGGCTGTCCGGACCGGAGGCCACAAGCTCAAGCCTTCGAGTAGAGACTACCACATCTGAGCCCCAGCCGGAGGCCAGAGTTCAAGAGAGTATATAAGCTCAACAGTCCGGAGGTCAGACTGAACCAACTTCCAACTTCCCCCTCCCAAAGACAACTGAAAGCCCATCCTCGGTAATGAAGGAAGTAATGGAGGATTCCATCGAAGAGGCTCCGTTCGAGTCCGAACCCTCCGGAAAAACTTCTGATGCTGCTGCTGCCAATAAAGATAAGGGAAAAGAGAAACTATACCTTAGGCACCCAGAGTTACCAGAAATCCTCGAAGGAAACGTGGGACCTTGTTTCCACAAGGTAAACGTTAAATATCTTCTTGCCTTACAAAAAATCAACTATGCTTTCATCCATACAGCCGAGTTGGGCCGGATGCGTACGAAGTGGGGGATTCCGGAGAACGTGAAAATAAGAATCCCCATAGACCCTGAAACCCCAATGGACTGCAAACTCAGTGAAATAGTTATCTTCACTGAGCTTTTTAACTGGGGTTTAAGGTTCCCCTTAGATCTGGAGATAGTTAGGTATTTCCACCTCATCAAGCTCTGCCCTAGTCAACTGAGCCCCAACGCCTGGTATACACTTATGGCCTGCATCATGGCCTCCAGGCTCTCCGGGATTCCTTTACCAATGGAGGAATTCGCAGCTGTGGCCAGTCTCTGCAGAAATCACCACATTCCCTTCTATCACTTCAACATGGGTGATAATTATAAAGCAGTGGATGACCTGCTTGAGTCGGAGAGAAATTGGAGGACTCAATTCATGTTCGTAAGCGGCGCTTGGGAGAACGAGAGGAAAATCAAAGCTGGAGTCAGTCCGAGTCTCCTCACTAGCAGATGGAGAAGTGATCGTAAGGATCCTACCTTACATTCTTATTTTTACTTTTATCGAATTTGCTTAAACTGACCGGTCTTGTCTTTTTTCTTAACAGAGCGGCCCAAAGACTTCAATGACTATTTAAAGGCCGGGCAGACCACTTGTACCAAGATCAACACTTGGGCTGCTGAAAAGTGGGGGAACTGTTTTCATGATGCCTTTACCAGAGGAAATTTCGCAAGGTCTCACCTCTGGAACACTACTGGCCGGAGGGACTTGACCTGGGAAGAACTCACCACTCCACCCCCTCCGGATGTAGTCCTCAAGAGAACGCACAAACCGGACGGGTCACTATACTTGCCAGGTCGAGCCAAGGCCCCAAGTAAAATTAAAGGCAAGAAAGGGAAGGGTAAAAAGAGCGCGGTTGAAGCCAACCCTGCTGAAGTGGAGGAAACTGCTCCAAAAACTCAAGAGAGGCCAGCTCCAAGTCAGATTGATGCTGCTCTCCTAGAAGTGGTGGAGCAGAAGAGTGCTAGGGAAGCGGGTTGGGTCTCCAAAACCTCTAAGGGTCCCCAAGAGAGACCGAAAACGTGGAGCAGAAAACAAGGAGAGGGAGGCCAAAAAGAAAAAGACCTCCAGGGGTGATGAACTTTCTCTCCGTCCTCCGGAGCCTCTCCCTCCTGTTGACCCTACTGATCCAACAAGAGCAGAGGAGATCCCCGGTGACTTTCGAATTGACGAAGTTGGAGGAGGAGACCTCAGCATTGATGGTGTTGACATCACAGGGCTTGATGGACTTGGCGACTATTTCGCAAACCTTCCCAGAGATGACTTTGCTGGGCCTTACCTCCCTCCGAGCACTTCAAACACTGTCACTTTTAATGGTAAAACTTTCATTGTTTCAAGTGAAAGAGATGTTATAACCCACTCTATTCTGAGTACCGTTCAGCTAGTGTTGGTCCTGGAGAAGCAAGTTCAAGGTCAGGCAGCGATCATCACCTCCCTTAACTCTGACAAGGAAAAACTATCCAACGATCTCCTCACTGCCACCCAAAATGCTGACATTCTGAAGGGAGAAAACGATGAGTTAAAGAAGAACCAGGAAGGTTGGGTTACAAAGGAGGTTGGCTTAGAAGATACTATCAGAGACCTTCGAGCAAAGCTGTCTGGGTTGGAGAAAGATCTCTCCGCTTCGAAAGATGAAGTGAAGGCCAAAGACCAAGTCATCCATACTGTGACTAATGACAAGATCTTACTTGAGGATTCGGTATCCAAAGCCGCACAGGAGAAAGCAGATCTGCTAAGGGAGCAAGAGGCCAAAATCCAGGCCAAGATCGATGCTTATGCCAACAATGTAATAGATACTCAAGAGAAAATGTACGCTAAAGTGAGGTCGGACATGGTCTTGCTCTTTCATGAGAAGTTCCCGAAGAGGAACCTGGGAGATTTGTGGCTTCATGTAGAGTACGAAGACCTTCCCTTCCACACTATGGTTGATGGAGACTTGCATGATTATTCTAGTGCTTCCTCTTCTGACGAAGAAGAGAAAACCAGGGATAGCCCAAATGAGGAGAAGGACGGTCCCAAGAAGAAGAAGAAAAGTGAGGCTGAGCCATCTTTAAAGGCTTAGTCTTAGATTATGAATTATCTTTTGTGTGTGTGTGTTCTTTTTTGTTTTGATTAAACTAAAGTCCTTGGAAGGCCAAGGCATTTCTATAATTGTGTCCGGCATTTGACCGGATAGATCTTTTGTTTTGTCTGACAGTTTTAAAGTCCTTGGAAGGCCAAGGCACTTGGGTTATTTCAATGAATATCTTGGTTTTGCACAACTCTTGCATTCTTTCATAGTTTGTTTCAATTTTGGTGGCTAGTGTTTAAACAGCCCTTAGTTATTTCATAAATATTCTAAAGTGAGAGTGTTTAAATTCTCCGATGACAAATGTTTAAGTAGTCATCATTCCTTTAATTCAATCCGGATGGTGTGACAAGAAACAAATTAAAAACACTTCGAATTTTTAAGAAGGCATCAAATTTTATAAAAAAGCCCGGACACCTCATTAAAACCTCCCCGCGCCACTAGGGTAGGAAAGAGTATGCCCCCAAATATTTACATGGATTTTTAAACAAGTAAATATTTACATAGCTTCTACTCCAAGTACAACCGGAGATGCTCAACATTCCAAGGGTGATTCAAAACCCTTCTATCCTTGTCTTCTAGCCAGTATGTTCCAGGTTTGAGCCTTTCAATGACCATATAAGGTCCTTCCCAAGTTGGGGCCAGTTTGTCGAGCAGCTTCTCTTTAGTGTGTAAGAAGACTTTCCTTAACACCTTGTCCCTCGGCTGAAAATCTCTTCTTTTAACTCTGGAAGCAAACCTGCTTCTCATCAAACCCTGATAGTGTGCAACTCTAAGGTGAGCCTTAACTCGTCTTTCCTCTATTAGGTCAAGCTGACCCCTGATTGCCACTTTGTTAGCGTGTTCGGAGAAATTGTGAACTTGAAAGGAAGGGAGAGTTTCTTCTATGGGAGCTATGGCATCCATCCCATAGACCAAGGCAAAAGGTGACTCTTGTGTTGCAGCCCCAGGTGTAGTCCGGTAGGCCCACAAAACCTCTTGTAAATAACTATGCCATTTTCAAGCAGCCCCTTTTAAATTTTTCTTCAATCTGGACAGTATAGTTCTGTTAGCCACTTTAACCTGACCATTTGCTTGTGGGTGGAAAGGTGAAGAGAAACAATGTTGTATACCCCTAGAGGCACAGAAACTCTCCATTTCCTTATTGTCGAACTGTGGCCCATTGTCTGTCGTTATCTTTTGTGGAACACCAAATCTGCAACAGATATTGGATAAAATAAATTTTATGACAGCTTTTGATGTTGTACCTGCCAACGGGGCTGCTTCAATCCACTTCGAAAAATAATCAATCGCGACGATTATTGTTCTGCATCCTCCGGATGCCATAGGAAGAGGTCCCACCAAATCCAACCCCCATCGAGCAAAAGGTATAGGCTCAGAAATTGACTCTAAAGGGATGGCTGGGACATGAATTTCATTGCTATATCTCTGGCATGGGTCACACCTTTTCACTAGCTCCTTAGCATCTTGCATTATAGAGGGCCAATAATAGCTGGCCAATAAAACTCTCCATGTTCGAGCTCTGAATCCACAATGAGGTGATCCCTCACCATCATGTAATTCGGAGAGGATTATTTGAGATTCATCATCCCCCAAACATCGTAAAAGGGGTCTACTGTAAGACTTCTTATAAAGAACATCTCTTAGTATGATAAAACCACGAGCCTTGTGCTTCATTTTTCTTATTAGTGATGTATCCGGAGGCAAGATGTCATCGGAGAGATACTGTAGGAGAGGAAATCTCCAATCTTGAGGTTGTTTCATCTGTACATCGAAAATTTCTTCCTCTTTAGCCACATTGAGTTGAATGGAAGGGCACTCCAGCACATGGATCCAAGGGTATGACTCAGTATAGGCTATGGTTGCCAAGGAATCTGCTAGTTCATTTTCTGTTCGGGGTATGTGCTCATAGACGATGCTTTTGAACTTTAGTGCCTCATTTTTAAGAAGAAGTAAATACTTTACTAGTTGCTCCTTTTTAGCTTCGGACTGACCCTGTGCATGATGCATAAGAAGTTGTGAATCACTCATCAACTTGACCCTTTTGGCTCCACAAATGAAAGCCAATTTCAAACCAGCTATAGCAGCTTCATATTCGGATTCATTGTTAGAAGCCCTAAAAGCAAAGCATATAGTCTGGTACATGTTGTCACCATACGGAGAGGTCAAGCATACCCCTGGACCACATCCCATAGTACTTGATCCACCATCTGTCTGGACAATCCAGACCTTTTTATCTTTCATCTCAGTCATTTCCTCAATATCCCTATCTGAGTGGAATTTAACTAAGGAATCAGCCACAGTCTGGGCTTTAATTGCTGTTCGATGAGCAAAATCAATATCGAAGTCCCTCAGTTCTACCGACCATTTAGTCATTATGCTTGAAATGTCAGTCTTTTGAAGTACATTCTTCAAGGGAAAGGATGTCCGAACGATAATAGGATGAGCCTGAAAATAATGCCTCATCTTCCTTGCAGCAATTACCAAGGCTAATGCTAATTTTTCGAGCTTTAGATAGCGTTTCTCTGCATCTATCAAGCTCTTGCTGATGTAGTACACCGGATGGGGGTAATTATCTACCTCTCTTACCAATCCAGCATTGATGGCACAACTGGAAACTGTAAAGTATACGAAGAGTGTCTCTCCATCAACAGGTTTAAACAAAGTCTTGGGGGAGGACAGATGTTTCTTAATCTCGTTGAAGGCCTCATCACACTGTGAAGTCCAGTCAAATCCCTTTGCACCCTTTAAAGTTTGAAAAAACGGGGTACACCTGTCCGAAGACCTCGAGATGAATCGATTTAGAGCAGCCAACCTCCCAGTCAACCGTTGTACTTCTTTAATATTCCGAGGAGGCTCCATTTGGAATAAAGCATTAAGTTGGTCCGGATCGGGTTGTATCCCTTGCTCACTTATTATATACCCCAGGAATTTCACGGACTGCACTCCGAATACACATTTCTCTGGATTTAGTTTCAAATTTACTTTTACTAAGTTAGCAAAAGTTTCTTGGAGATCTGCCAAGTGTAGTTCTTCAGCCACACTTTTTACCATCATGTCATCAATGTACACTTCCATGTTCCTTCCAATTTGATCAGCAAAGGCTTTGTTTACTAACCTCTGATAGGTAGCCCCAACATTTTTTAACCCAAATGACATCACCTTGTAACAATGAAGATCCCTGTCAGTGACAAAATTGGTATGCTCATGATCCTTTGGTTCTACTTGAATCTGATTGTATCCGGAGAAGGCATCTATGAAAGACAGTAGCTTATTCCCAAAAGTGGAGTCCACAAGATGATCGATCCGAGGGACCGGGTATAAATCTTTTGGGCAAGCCCTATTGAGATCTGTGAAGTCAATGCACATACGCCACTTGCCATTTTTCATTTTTACTAACACTGGATTGGCTGTCCACAAAGGATACTGAGACTCCTTTATATGCCCCATTTTAGTAAGCCTATCAACTTCTTGAACAATAACATCAGTTTTTTCCTTGGAAAAAGCCCTTCTCTTTCGTACCACAAGTGCTACGTCTCTCCGGACGGATAGGTGATGTGACATAATATCTGCTGGAACTCCGGTAACATCAGCATTGCACCAAGCAAAAACATGCTGATGGTCTTTTAGGAACTTCAACATTTTACTCTTCAGTTCGGATGGCATTTTGGACCCTATCTTAACACTTTTTCATTCTTCCAAAGAATGTGTTTCAACTTCTTCAACCGGTATCAACACTCCAGGGGTCTCTCTGGGGTCATCAATTTCACCCTCACCCCCAGAAAGCCCCTCAAACTGCTATTCTTCATTGGTACGAACTGCCCCCAACGTCCGTGGGGCCAATGCTGTGGCATAACATTCTCTTGCAATCTTTTGGCTACTCCGAACAACTCCTACTTGTCTTTGAACAGCATATTTCAAATATTGGTGGACTATGGAGGTCACTGCATGCATCCTAGAGATCCAAGACCTCCCTAGAATAGCATTGTAAGAGGTTAAAAAGAGGATATTGGATGAGCTCCCAGTATCCACCAAGATTTGTCTTATGTCATTGCCCCCAATGGATGCTCCTATAACAACAGCATCTTCATGAGGGCCAGCTATATCCCTCAAGTCATCCTCATCGAAAACAATAAAGGGAAATAGAATTTGTGATTGATAGGAGGTCATGCCTCCTTCCAGCTGGGTTGCTAAAGTATGAACGTGCCTCTTCCTTAAAGAAGCAGTAGGAGGTGTCATAGTATCCTCTCCAAAAATTATGAGTGACTCAAAAAACTTAATAAGCCCGAAGACTGTTTTACAACGTTCCTCAATGGCACCCACTCTGTTTCGAGTTGGATCAGGATCCAAGTACTCTGACTCTACATCAAATCTTTCGATTATAACCATAGCTCCCTCCGGAGCAGATGTGCCTACATTGTTTGGACCAGCCCGATGAGCATTATCAGGCCTATTTCCTCCTCTTCTTTTGACATATTCCCCAGCTTTCCTCTTTCAATTAAATTATGGACTTCTTGCTTTAAAGCAATACAATCGTCAATGGTATGGCCAGTATCATTATGGTACTGACATAAGGAATTGTTACTGGTGTGGACAATAATCGCCTGAGGGTAGGCTGGTAATTTCAGTTGGTATTTTACGGTGGTATGTGAGTGTTTAAGTGGTGGTGTGTGGGTATTTAACGTGTTTAGAGAGTAGAGAGATAATTAAGCAGCTTGGTAGCAGTTAATTTTCATTACCCATAGTTAATGCAGGTGGTTGGGTATTTATAGTGTGATGTTTGGGACCTTATGGGCTTTCGGGTCATGTTTAATGGACCCGGGTTATGTTCAAAGACCCATGAGCTCTAAGTAGGAGAGCAAGTAGCTTAGTCAAGAAGTGTTTAGGTTTTTTAGTACTTTTGTCATAGTTCGAACAGTCCTATGGTCATAGTGTTCGGAGTGATCTGTCCGGTCCATGTGACTTGTCCGATCTGTCCGGTCCAGAGGCTTTGGACTGATTTGTCCCTGTCCGGGGAGCATGCTGAATTCGGACTCATCAGTTACGATGTTCCCTAGGAGATTGCAGTGCAGCCGGCCTTCTATAGTGTACTTCTTCCTTTGTTTTTTCATAAATGGTGGCCACACTTTCTTTTAACTCTGCAAACCACTCTGGTTGAACCCAAGGCCCTCTCTTATTCCTAGATTGTTGACTCTGGGCAGGCGCAACTGGCTGAGACTGAGCTTTAGCTCTGTTATGACCCTGCCCAGCCTCCATTGCCTTGTTCCCGGACTGATTTTGGTTGGGGTTTGGTGCAACCGGGGCAGACCTCACCTGCATGTGCACCCTATTTTTCTTTGTTTCATCAACGTTTATTTGCTTTCCGACCTGGTTTAGTAGACCTCCCCAAGTGATGGCTTTCTTTCTGGTCAGTGAATCAGCTAAATTTCCAAGGTTTAAGCCCTGCCTCAAAGATGCTATGGTTATTTGCTCAAAGCAATCAGCCAACCCGTTTTTGGTGTTTACAAAATGACTTATATATTCTTTCAGTGATTCGTTCGGTTCTTGGGCACAATGGATAATTGTGTCCCCATTGCCCTTCAATTCCTTACTTCCAACGAACTGCCTTCGAAAGGCCACCCAGAAGGTATCGAAATTCCTAATGCAACCTTGTGGTAGGCTGTTATACCACTTCAGAGCACTCCCCGTAAAGGATTGAGAGAATGCTCTACAAAGTAACTTGTCATCATCATCGAAATTCATCATTAAGTTTTTAAATTGCTCCAAGTGGTTGTCCGGATCTTTACTGCCATCGTATTTCTCCATTTTTGTGTTATCGAACCTCTTAGGGAGGTTTCCGGACAGAATCTTGGAAGACAATGGAGATTGTCTCCAATTCCGGCCACGACTGAAAACAGTATCCTCATTGGGAGTTGCAAAGATACCTGGTTCATCGTGGAAGGCAAAAGGATCCACCAGCATCCGGTCTACATGTCTCCGGCTATGAGATGATCCTTTGCCTATATTCCTCTTTAACTTCCCATGTCTATCCTTTTTTCTTGAATACTTTTTAATCAACTTTTGTTTCTTTTTAGATCGACCCTCATCGCTGCTGGAGGACAAGGATTCTTCAACTTCATCTTCGTCCGAGGAGCTGCTGGAAGACTCTGAGTCTGAATCAGATCTCTCCACTGGCTTGGACCGGTGAGAATTTTTGGAGCTAGCATGAGTCTTCTTAGTACTCACATGGGTCTTCGAAGGCTCATGCTCCCTAGGGTTGTCGGTATGATGAGCAACTGATGCATTTGACTTCTCTTTTAAGCCCATCTTTTCCTTCTCTTCCCTCAGAGCCTCTATCTCGCCCTTTAATCTCTCACGCTCCTCGATGGTATATTCATCATTTTCACCCACCACTTCAAGAAAAGCTGGTGGTACCTCCGGGGCGTCCGGATTCATTCGGACTGATTTTTTCTTATGGTTTCGAATGCTAGATTCAGGCATCGTCGTGCTCCCACTGTGGTCGCCAATTTAGTGTGGTTTATTTTCGTCTGAGGGTAAGTTTGTAATTTTTGTTTAGAGTTTTGTGGAAGTTTGTGAGTATTTAATGTTTGGGTAAAATGTAGAGGGCGAATTAAGCAGCCTGGTTGTATTTAATTTTCATTACCCTCATTTAATGTTGGTGGTTGGGTATTTATACCCTCATATTTGGGCCTTATGGGCTTTCGGGTTGTGTTTAATGGACCCGGGTCGAGCTTAAGGACCCATAAGCTCTAAGTAGGAGAGTAGGCAGCTTAGTCAAGAAGTGATTATGTTTTAAGTACTTTAGTTCTGTTCGAACAGTCCAGTGGATGATGGTGTCCTAACTGCCCCTATCTGGTTAGGTAAACATTATCCGAACTGACCCGGTCCAAAGTGGTGACAGAATCCGGACTCATCATGATATATATTGAAAAGAGGTACCTAAAGCTTGAAAAGCTGACATTAGCCCTAGTAATTGCTGCCAGAAAAATGAGGCCATGTTTTCAGTCTCATTCCATCATCGTCTGAACATCTTTTCCTTTGAAGAATGTGCTTCAGAAAGCAGACATATCAAGCAGGATGGCCAAATGGTCAGTAGAGCTTGGTGATTATGACATTGATTTTTCCCCCACGAATTGCGATTAAAGCTCAGTCTGTTGCTGTTTTCTTTGGTAGAATTTTATTCGAACAGAAGTACTAAACAAGCTTCAAAAGAGAAAACTAAAAAATAGTGGGTTATCCGGACAGATGGTGGATCAAGCACAATGGGTTGTGGGGCTGGGATTTGTTTAACCTCTTTGTATGGTGATAAGTTATATCAGGCTATATGCTTTGCTTTCAGGGCTTCTAACAATGAGTCTGAATATGAGGTAGTTATAGCTGGTCTAAAGTTAGATTTTCGGTGTGGGGCTAAAAGAGTTAGATTAATGAGTGATTCTCAGCTTCTTATCCATCATGCTCAAGGTCAATCTGAAGCCAAGAAGGAGCAATTGATCAAATACTTATTCATTCTTAAAGAAGTAGCAGCCAACTTTAAAAATATTTGCTATGAGCATATCCATAGGTCAGAAAACACTCTAGCAGACTCCTTAGCAACCATAGCATACTCTGAGTCCTACCCATGGATTCATGTATAAGGATTCCCATCCATACAATCAAATCAGAGCAAGGAAGAGGAGGAGAGCTTAAGTGTACAAGTGGTTCAATCTAAAGATTGGAGATTTCCCCTTCTTCAATACATCTCTGATGGAATTTTGCCTCCGGATAAGGGTATGGAAAGGAAAATGAAACACAAGGCTCGTGGTTTCTTGATCATAAGAGAGGTTCTTTATAAGAAGTCGTTCAGCAGACCTCTCCTACGTTGTTTGGGAGCTGAAGAGTCCCAAATTGTTTTATCCAAACTACATGATGGAGAGGGATCAGCACATTGTGGCTATAGAGCTCTAACCCGGAGGGTTTTGTTGGCCGGATACTATTGGCCATCCATAATGGAAGATGCTAAGGAATTGGTGAAGAAATGTGACCCATGCCAATGGTATGCTAACAAAATTCACATCCCAGCAGTTCCCATGGAGTCAATTTCTGAGCCAGTGCCTTTTGCTCGTTGGGGACTGGATTTAGTTGGGCCTCTACCAATGGCATCCGGAGGGTGCAGGACTATTATTGTAGCCATTGATTATTTCTCAAATTAGATAGAAGCACCCCCTGGCTAGAAATACTTCAAAAGCTGTTATAAAGTTTATCTTTTCTAACATTTGTTGCAGATTTGGAGTTCCACAAAAGATAACCACAGATAACGGGCCACAATTTGACAATAATGATATGGGGAGTTTCTGTGCCTCCAGGGGCATTCAGCATTGCTTCTCTTCTCCTTTCCACCCACAAGAAAATGGACAAGTTGAAGTGGCAAACAGGACCATTATGTCCGGTCTGAAAAAGAATTTAGAATGGGCTGCAGGGAAGTGGCCAAGCTATATGCAAGAAGTATTATGGACGTACCAGACTACTCCTAGAGCTGCTACTCAGGAGTCTCATTTTGACTTGGTATATGGGATGGATGTAATTACTCCCATAGAAGCAACTTTACCATCATACAGAGTTTAAAACTATTCTAAACAAGCCAATGAATTGGCAATTAGAAGTCAGTTGGACTTAATAGAAGAAAGAAGAGTTAAAGCTCATCTTAGAACCACCCATTACCAAGGCTTGATGAGGAGCAGATTTTCTTCCAAAATCAAGAGAATGGATTTTCAGTCAGGAGATAAAGTACTAAGAAAGGTTTTCTTGCATACTAAGGAAAAGCAGTTCGGTAAACTAGCTCCGAACTAAAAAGTCCCTTATGAGGTCTCCGAAAAACTTAAGCCTGGGATATATAGGCTTCAAGACAAAGATGGAAGAATCCTAAAGCACACATGGAATATTGAATACCTCCGGTTATATCTGGAATGAAACTTGTGTAAATATTTACTTGTTTAAAGTCAATGTAAATATTAAGGGGGCACACTCTTTCCTACCCTGGTGGCGCGGGGAGGTTTTAATGAGGTGTCTGGTTTTTTTTCAATGAAATATGATGCCTTCTTAAAGAATTCGGTGTGATTTGATTGCAATTATTTTCAAGTCTTCAATTTAATACTAAGGGTCTTTGACAGATTAAATTAATGTGGTTGAATGATGACCATTAAATACATGTCATCGGAGATTTTAAATACTCTCACCTTAAATATTTGTAAAGTAACAAAGGGTTCTTTAAACATTAGCCATTAAAATTGAAAGCAAGTATGGAACAAAGCAAAATTGGATAAGATAAGCCTATCCCGGTAAGAACCGGATAACAATATTAAAACACAAAATATGTCTTGGCCATCCAAGGACTTTAAGTGTTGTGAAAAGCTTAAACCGGACTCAAACTGGATACAATTACAAAAATGCCTTAGCCATCCAAGGACTTTAATAGTTCACAAAATAAAGAAAATACAAAAGATAGTTAAAAACCTCAGGGCTTATTACCTTCGGATGTTCCTGCGTCACCTCCTTTTTTAGGGCCTTTGAGTTCAGCGCTTGAACTCCCACCGGTTCCTTCTTCTTCATCGGAGGTAGAATCGATTCCACTGGAGTAGTTCTTTTTGTCACCATCGGCCAGGGTATGGAACGGGATGTCTTCATACTCCAGATATTGCCACAAGGTACCAAGCGTCCTCTTCGGAAACGTTTCGTGGAAGAGCAGTACCATGTCAGACTTCACTTCGGCATACTTTTTTTTCAAGGAATCTATCACCTCGTTGGTGTATTTATCGATGCTGGCCTGAATTCTTTGTTCCTGCTCTTTCTCCAAATCTTTTTTCTCCTTTGTTGCCTTAGACACAGCCTCTTCAAGGGAAGTCTTTTCACCAGACAAGGTCTGAATGACACCATCCTTGGTCTTCATGTCTTCCTTTAAGGTTGAGAGATCTTTCTCCAAACCGGAGCACTTAGCTTGGAACTCAGTATTAGCATTCTCCGAGGTGGCCAGCTTGGTTGACAAATCTTCCTTGTCCTTCTTTAACTCTTCAAGCTCTTTCTTCAGTTCCTCAATGCTCTGGTTAGCGTTGAGGAGGTTAGTTGACAGAGTCTCTTTGTCTGTGTTAAGGGTGTTGATAATGGTGGACTGATTTTTCACCTGTCTCTCCAAATCGAGAACTGGTTGGTTATGACCTAAAAGAGAATGGGCCACCGTGTCCTGGTCTTCGGAAATGGAAAAGGACTTACCATTGTAGGTTACCATGTTGGAAGAACCTGATGGACGGAAAGGACCAGCTAAGTCATCTTTCTCTGAATCGGTAGAGTAGAGACCAATGTTCTGAAGGGCTCTGATGTCAAGCCCCCCTCCGGTGCCCTCTCCCAATTGCAAGTCTGTTGGAATTTTATCTGCCAAGGTAGGGTCAACAGGTGCTGGTGGAAGAGGAAGCTCTGAAGGGCGAAGAGTTATTTATCCCCCTAAGGTGACCATCTTCTTCTTGACAGCCCTTTTATCGCTACTGGCTCCCCATTTTCGATCCTTCTTTGGAGACTTTGGTAAGTTTGGTATTTCTCCTGTCTCCTTGACAATTTCATCTTCCACCACTTGGAGCAAGGAGGCATCGATTCCTCTTTGGTTCTCCCCTCCTTGGTTCTCCGGACCGGTCTCTTATGTAGCAACCTGAACTGCCTCTGTTGCAGCCTTCTTCTTCTTTCCCTTCATCTTACTAGGAGCTTTGGCTCTAGAGGGCAAGGCCAGTTTACCGTATATTTCCTCTGTTCATTTGAGGATGACAGCTGGGGGAGGTGGTGCGGTGAATTCTTCCCATGTGACATCAATCCGGCATGTGGTATTCCACGGGTGAGATCTCACCAAATTTCCAGAAGTAAAACAGTTGTGGAAAGCGTTCCCCCACCGTTCTACGGCCCATGCATTTAACTTGGCGCAGGTGGTCTGCCCCTCCTCCAGGTATTCGATGTACTCCTTCGGTAATACTGAAAAGGAAATAATGAATTATTCAGAAGTGGAATAGTTGTAAAGTTTAAAGGATAAAATGAAAAACAAGATTGAAGAAATTACTTGTACTCTTCCACCTACTAGTGAGCATGCTAGGTTTAGTCTTGGCTTTGATCTTTCTCCCATTCTCCCATGACCCGCTGATAAAAAAGAACTAAGTTTTCCAATTCTTCTCCGACTCCAACAAATCAACTACCACTTTGAAATTGTCTTCCGTGTTGTGGTGATAGAATGGGATGTGATGACTTTTGCACAGGTTTGCCACAGTGGAAAATTGATCCATAGGAAGAGGGATTCCGGAAAACCTCGATGTCATTATGTAGGCAATGAGGGAGTACCAAGCATTTGGACTTAATTGGCTTAGGCAAAGCTTAATCAGGTGAAGATACCTGACGATCTCTGGGTCTAAGGCGAATCTGAACCCCCAGTTGAACAACTCGGTGTAGATGACCACTTCAATAAGTTTGCAGTTCATTGGAGTCTCCGGAGTGATAGGAATCCTCACCTTCACTGACTCTGGGATCCCCCACTTTGTCCGGATCCGGCCTAACTCGGCAGTATGAGTATAAACGTAGTTGATGTTCTGCATGGCCAACAAATACTTCATGTTGACCTTCTGGAAGAAAGGTCCTACTTTGCCCTCCAAGCACTCCAGAAGATCCGGATGAGCCACTCCAACCTTCACTTTGCCTTTCCCTTTCCTGTCAGAGGCAGCATCCCCAGTTTACCCTGAATCTTCAGTTTCGAAGAGGGCCTCTTCGATACTATCTTCCATCACTTCTTCCATCACTGTGGAAGGTTTATCAGTTGTTGTGGATGGAAGGGTGTCAGCTTCTGGCTCTATAGTCTGTCCAGATGGTTGAGCGCTAGTTTTTTCCAAAAGCCTGGTGTCCGGTTGGGGCTCAGTTCCGGAGGACTTCGCTTGAGAAGCTACTTTGGATGCCTCCGAAATGGAGGTCTTATCTCATGGGGATCTTATAGATATCTCTGATCCGGAGGATTTATCTTTGGATGTTGATATAGAGGCCTCCGATTTTGAGGGCTTTGATTGTTAGGCAGTCGCTTGGTCCTTCACCAAACGAGTTGCCCAACGTAGATTGGATTTCTCTGGAGATATTTCAATATCTAATGTCATAGTTATGAAAGGGGAGGATTTTCTAACGTTTGATACTATTTTTTCTTGGGTAGTAGAAGGTTGGGACTCCTGAACAGAGGAGCCTAATGGGATTAGTGAAAGGTTGGGTTTAAACAGCCGTTTGGGTGTTGGATTTCTATTAGAAGATGATCCGTGATCAGATTCTTGAGATGGTTTATCAGACTTGTCGCTTGGGGAGACTGGGAGACCAGCAGCAATGCGTCTTTCTCGTTCAACTTTCTTTGCCTTCTCTAATTCGGACAGATTCAGCCAGCCACCTTTTACAAGAGCGTTTCTAGCCGTGAACATAAAACTAACCAAGAACAATTTTGAAAGAAATGGTGAAAAGCTCTGTAAAAGATTTGTAGAAGTGATGAAGATATTGAAACAGTAAAAAAATGGTTTATATATTAGTAGAAAAAGGTAACTGATACCTAGAAGAAGACGAAGAGATTCGAGCAATGATTGAAGATGGCGCTGACGTGGGAAATATTAAATGCATAGGTTACTTTTTAGGTTTAGTTGGAGCGCCAATCTAGGTAAAAAACGACTGGTAGGTCGAATCAGACTGCGACACTTGTCCCACGACCCAAAGAAAAACTCTTAGAATTCTGGGAAGAAATCAGTCCGGACAAACCTCGAACCAGACACACAAAATGGGTCAGAAAATATCATTACTAACTAAGTGAATTTTTTAATCCTGTCAAAGATTTTTGACAAAACCTAAAAAGGGGGCTACTGATGAGTCTGAATAAATCCACCACTACTTACTAAGATTTCCGGACAAGGTCAATTCGGACATAAACTTCTCACTGAACTATCCGGAGAGGACAAAAGTATATAATAACTAAACACTTTTTTACTAAGCTAGGTGCTAATCAGCTTATTAAGTAAATGGGTGCTTGAACTTGACCCGGTTTCATAATTCGACCCGAAAGCCCATGGGTCCATAATTAAAGGTATAAATACCACAACCACTTTCATTAATGAGGGTAATGAACATTTAATACAACCAGTCAGCTCAAATCTCTCACTACAAAACACCCAAACATTTAATACCCTAAAAACTTTCCAAAACACTTGACAAAATTACCCTCAGCTTAAAATAATCTTCACCACCGCTCACTCATCATTGGTTCTATATATTGTGGAAGATATGTATGAATCTAGTGTTGTGTTATTCTTTTAGAACAATAAAATCTCGATCTTATCTAGTATTAGAGACAGAGGAAATATAGAAGATAAACTTTGAGTATTACAACAAGCCACTTTATATGAATCCCTATTTGATTTTAAAACTTGAAAATTAAGTATTTACTGTTAATTTATGCGATAATTAATTTCACATTCAATTTTTAATAAAATTTAATTAATTTCTTACTTCCTCTTAAAAAATGAAACTTCATATCATAGTATAACTATCTAAATAAAATGTAAAAAGTAATATGTTTGTTCATTAGTGGTGACATTATACCTCTCATACCATGAAAGTTAAAAAAAAAATTCCTTTTTGTTTGCAATTTTAGTGGAGAATAATAATAGTGTAGTATCACATGTATAAACCCAGTTTTACTATCACAAGTTTAATATTCATAAACTTTCTTATTATTTCTTTGTGTTATAATATGTGATGGTCTATGTTAATTATATGTTCCAACTCAAATTTTATGTATAAAACTAATCGAACCTACACAATCTCGGACTTAATATCTGAAAAGACATTTGATATCACCATTTTATATAAGAAAATCTTAAAGGCAAAAAATATTATAATACGAAGTTGACCTTATGTGATGCGTATATATGAATTCTAATATGCAAATGAAAGTGGGGTACTTTAACTTCATCTTTTTTGGTATTTTATGTTTAGATATTCTATATTCAATAAATGAATTTATTGATACTATGGTCAGATTAAGAAAACTCATGCATGCATCGTCCATACTCCTCAATCAGCATAACTTTTATACGTAATAACAAAATACTTATTGTATTTGATCACACCATCATTTTTCACATATTATATTTACATTATGTTCAACTATTCTAGGTTCCATATTCTATTATTTCTTTTATGTTTTTGGATCTATTTATAAACTTTTGAATTTTGTAAAAGCAAGAAATATGTAGTGTATTTGAAGTTTAATATATATCATGGTTATGGGTCTCCCTGTATATCAATATTTGAAGATAATTATTCTGTTCTTGTTTTTCTAATTTTAAGAAGAATATATATTAGTTTTTGTTTAGTGGGTGCAAATTTAAGGGGTGTTCAAGTAATACTTATATTTCTGTGGAAAACTCTCCCCTTTTTCTTTTCTACTCTTTTCCCCAACAGTCAAATTGTTCTTCTTCTTTGCGGCTGGTGAAGCTAAGATCAATGGACTTAGATCCATATGATTGATGGCGACATTTAGCTGGTCTTCCCCTTACTTTCTATCCTCTGTACAAGCAACATTGCTTCCATTATCCGCAACCAATCTTCACACACCTAAGCCCCCCACCCATCAAGCTGGCTGCCTTTTAAAAGCTCCATAGAATGTTGTGGAGACAAGACAGATGGTCAGCTTAAGCCTCAACCTAGTATCCTCTATACAATATTCAAATCTCTTGATTGTACTACCAGTAATCAACCTTCATTCTCCAAAGTCTCCCTCTTTTCAAGCTGTCTGCTTTCATATTGTACCATGGAATGCAGTGAAGACAAGTCTGATGGTTTGCTCTAGTCTCAACCCTTTGGCCCAAGAGGAGCAACCCAGTAGGTTCTGTAGTGTGACCAACCTTGAAGTCCCTTCTCTGAGCCTCCTTGTCTTTTTCAAGATATTTCATCCTTCCCTTTGTGTGAACCTAGCTCAGCATCCTCCCTTAGTCCAGATTTCAAATCTAAGATTCTTAGCTACCCTTCTAGTTCCCCAAACAAAACTAGATGCATTACCCTTAGTCCAGTCCCTCTATCTAGTTACACTAACTGGATGGTTCAATCTCGATTTCCCAACCTTTTCTATACTCGCCTTTCAAAAAACCCTCCCTCCTTGACCAAATTCCCTCTTCCTTTTTTGGCAAAGTTCAGTTCTCCTTTCTATCCCAGCCCCCCTCTAAAACAGAACCAGGCCCTTTATAAGCTCTACTGGCTTCTTGCCTTCTCTGCCCTAAGCCTAGACATAACCAGTCCTGACTCCTATAGTCAATCAGTCTTACCCTTGGTGGCCTCTGCCTCCTATTCTAGTCGAAACCCTAATATTCTCTCCCCTATCATTTTCCAGTCTTCTATAAACCCTTACAAATCTACTTCAACAATCCACAAAACCATTACTACTCTGTTATATCCTCCCCTATTAAAACTAAACCAAAACCATCTCACCTTATGGATTCTTCTGAGTCCCTAAGACCTTCCAATCCTTTGGGCCGCACTGGATCCTTCTCTTATTTGCGTACGCAAGGATTCTCTTCATCCCTAGCATCTTTCTCTAGCATCTTGGAGCCTGACCCATCTGTCCCTCTTCCTGCAACCAGTCCTCTCCTCTCTGATCCCACAATCTTTCAACCTCCTCTGATCTCTGTTTCCCATGAATAATACGTCAAACAAGCTTTAGCCTTAGTCAGATACCATATGGAATCCGTCCAAGGTCGAATTATATTCCAAGCAGCCCCTCTACTCGATCTGGAAAGCTACTTAACTTTGGTTGAGACGAACAGTACAGCCCCTCTGGTCATCTTCTCACTAGATCCTCCTGGGATTTGTCTCCCTCCTCAGGCCATCAGTCCCTCTCCCAGAGTCAGTAACCCTCCTCGAACTGATCTGGGGTTTTATGAAAACTTAGTGGTGGCGATTGACGAGCTCCAGTTCCCACCATTGCCGGCTTCCTTGTCTATGGAAGCTTCCCTGGCTCTGAGCCTTCAGCATCGCACTGGCCTTCTCCCAACCATCACCGGCCAAGGTGACTCCTCTTCCAGATCACCTGAGAGTCGGGGAAGATCTCTGATTTCAGCGTAGGTTTCTCCATTATCAACTAGGGCAACTGCATCTTCTGGATTAGTTGGATATTTTCCATTTAACGTCGAACCAGCTGCCTACTCACTGGATCAATCATCCTCTATCGTTGGCAATCGACTCAATCACACGTCTCTGGGATCGAATTAGCTAGGGTTTCCTCTCCCTTGTTGCTGGTTGGTACTGATAGTCGAGGAAGTAAGGGAAATGAAACAGGTTGCTCGAAAGAAAGTAGATCCGAGTCAGGTCTGGGTTCTGGAAAGAAAGAAAGACAAAAGCCCAGTCTGAATGTTGTGAAACCGGGCCTTTCTGGAGCAAATGCAGTCCAGCCAAAAGACTCCTCTTTATTGGGCCGGTCTTCTAAAACTATTGGGCCAACCCATGTTTTAACCATAGAGAAGCCTATAAAAAACAAAGACAAAGGCCTATTAGGAGAAGGTTCTTCTTATGGCCACCATTCTCTCATCCGAAATTTTAGAAATGCGGGTAAAGGCCCAAAAGGAAGAAAATACAAGCTTGCCCATGCCAAGCCTTCTTCTCTTCAATCTTCAAAGAATTTATCAAGAGGTCTCGCTAGTTCGAATTCACTTCCTAACTCTACTTTGAAATCCTCTTATGCAATCATTGTTGCGGAACACAGTGATAATTGATGAGTCCGGTTTTTCTCACCACTCACTATAGAAACCGGACAGGGGAATTTCGGACAAAAACCACCCACTGAACCATCCGAACAGGACTAAAGTATTAAAAACTAATCACTTTATGACTAAGCTAATTACCAACCTGCTTAATAAACTAATGGGCCTTTGAATTCGACCAGGTTTCATGATTTTGACCCGAAAACCCATGAGGCCCATAATTAAGGGTATAAATACCCAACACTTTCATTAATAAGGGTAATGAACATTTAATACAACCAGGCAGCTCAAATCTCTCACTACAAACTACCCAAATATTAAATACTCTTGAAACATCACAAAACTCGTGACAAAATTACCCTCAAACTAAAATTATCCTCACCAAATTGGCGACCACAGTGGGATAAGAAGGTGCCTGAATCAAGCATTCGAAACCATCAAGAAAAGTCAGTTCGGATGAATCCGGACAAGCAGGAAGTGCCACCAGCTTTGGCAGAAGTGGTGGGAGAAAATGATGAATATATTATTGAAGAGCGAGTAGACTAAAAATTGAAATAGAAGCCTTGAAGGCTGCTAAAAGGGAAGAATTTTGTGTGAAAGAAAAGTCGAAAGTATCAGTAGTTCACCATATTGACAATCCAAGAGAACATGAGCCATCAAAAACCCATGTGAGCACTAAAAAGACTCATGCTAGTTTAAAGAAGTCTCACCGATCTAAACCGGTGGAGAGCTCAGATTCAGACTCAGAATCTTCCAGCAGCTCCTCAAACAAAGACGGAGTTGAAGAATCCCTGTCATCCAGCAGTGATGAAGGCCATTCTAAGAAGAAACAGAAGTTGGTTAAAAAATACTCAAGAAAAAGGGACAGGCATGGAAGGTTGAAGAGACATCTAGGTAAAGGGTCGTCTCATAGTCATGGTCATGGCCAGAGGCACGTAGACCGGTTACTAATGGATCCTTTTGCCTTTCATGATGAGCCAGGTATCTTTGCAACCCCCAACGAAGATACTGTATTCAGTCGTGGCCGCAATTGGAGACAATCTCTGTTGTCCTCCAAGATACTGTCCGGAAACCTTCCTAAGAGGTTTGAGAGCACAAATATGGAAATATATGATGGTAGTAAAGATCCAGATAACCATCTGGAGTAATTTAAAAAAATTATGATAAACTTTGATGATGATAAGCTACTCTGTCAAGCATTCTCCCAGTCTTTTACGGGGAGTGCTCTGAAGTGGTACAATAGTTTGCCACAAGGCTGCATCAGGAATTTCGACACTTTTGGGGTGGCTTTCCAAAGATAATTCGTTGGAAGTAAAGAAGTGAAAGGCAATTGAGACACTATTATCCATTGTGCCCAAGAACCAAATGAATCTTTGAAGGAGTACATAAGTCGCTTTGTGAACACCAAAAATGGATTAGCTGATTGCTTTGAACAAGTGGCAATAGCTTCTCTGAGGCAGGGTTTGAACCTAGGCAATTTAGCTGATTCAGTAACCAGGAAAAAGGCCATGCGTGGGGAGGTTTACTGAATCAAGTCGGCAAACGGATTAATGTGGATGAAACAAATAAAACCAGAGTGCACCGACAAGTGAAATCTGCCCCAGCAACACCAAAGGAAAACCAGAATCAGTCCGGGTATAAGGCCAAGGAAGCTGGACGTGGTCAAAATAGGGCCAAGGCTCAATCCCACCCGGATGCGCCAGCTCAAAGCCAGCAAATCTAAAAATAAGCGAGGACCTTGGGTTCAACCGGAGTGGTTCACTGAATTAAAAGAAAATATAGCCACCATTTATGATAAGACGAAAGACGAAGTCTGATGAGTCTGGAATTTGTTGTCACTCTTTATGAGAACCGGACAGGGGCAATTCGGACAACATCCACCCACTGAACCGTCCGGACAGAATTAATGTACTAAAAACTTAATCCCTTCATGACTAAGCTAATTATCTACCTGCTTAAAACTAATGGGTCTTTAAACCCGACCTGAATCCATAAGTCAACCCAAAAGCCCATGTGGCCCACAATTAAGGGTATAAATACCCAACCACTTTCATTTAATGAGGGGAATGAGAATTAAATACAACTAGGCAGCTCAATTATCCCTCTACACTCTATCCAAACATTAAAAACCTTCAAAATACCACAAAACTCTGGACAAAATTACCCTCAAACGAAAATAAACCTCACTAAATTGGCGACCACAGTGGGAGCACGACGGTGCCTGAATCTAGCATTCAAAACCATCAAAAAAACCAGTTCGGATGAATCCGGACGTGCAGGAAGTACCACTAGCTTTGGTTGAAGTGGTGGGAGAAAATGATGAATATACCATTGAGGAGCGAGATAGGTTAAAAGTTGAAATAGAAGCTCTGAGGGCTGCCAAGAGGGCAGAGATGGGCACAAAAGAGAAGTCTAAGGCGTCAGTAGCTCATCATACTGACAATCCAAGGGAGCATGAGCCCTCAAAAATCCATGTGAGCACGAAAAAGACTCATGGTAGCTCAAAAAAGTCTCACCGGTCTAATCCGGTGGAGAGCTCTGATTCAGACTCAGAATCTTCCAACAGCTCCTCAGGCGAAGATGGAGTCGAAGAATCCCTGTCATCTAGCAGTGATGAAGGCCGTTCGAAAAAGATACAAAATTTAGTCAAAAATACTCAAGAAAAAGGGATATGCATGGAAAGTTAAAGAGGCATATAGGCAAAGGATCATCGCATAGCTGGAGACACGTAGATCGGATGGTGATGGATCCTTTTGCCTTCCATGATGAACCATGTATCTTTACAACTCCTAATGAGGATACCGTTTTCAGTCGTGGCTGGAATTGGAGATAATCTCCATTGTCCTCCAAAATCCTGTCCGGAAACCTTTCTAAGAGGTTTGACAGTACAAAAATGGAAAAATACGATGGCAGTAAAGACCCTGATAACCACTTGGAACAGTTTAAAAATTTCATGATGAATTTTGATGATGACGACAAGTTGCTTTGTAGAGCATTCTCCCAATTATTTACGGGGAGTGCTCTGAAGTGGTACAACAGTTTGCCACAAGGCTGCATCAAAAATTTTGATACTTTTTGGGTGGCTTTTCGAAGACAGTTTGTTGGAAGTAAGGAGGTAAAGGGAAATGGAGACACGATTATCCATTGTGCCCAAGAACCAAACGAATCTTTAAAAGAATACATAAGTCGCTTTGTAAACACCAAGAATGGGTTGGCTGATTGCTTTGAACAAGTAGCAATAGCCTTTCTGAGGCAGGGCTTAAACACTGGAAACCTGGCTGATTCAGTAACCAGAAAAAAGGCCATGACATGGGGAGGTTCGTTGATTCATGTCGGAAAGCAGATTAATGTAGATGAAACAAAGAAAACTAGGGTGCACAGGCAGGTGAGGTCTGCTTCGGCTGCACCGAATTTAAACCAAAACCAGTCCGGGAACAAGGCTAGGGAGGTCGGGCAAAGTCATAAAAGAGCCAAAGCTCAGTCTCAGCCAACTGCTCCGGCTCAGATTCAACAATCCAGAAATAAGCGAGGGCCTTGGGTTCAACCGGAGTGGTTTTCAGAATTAAAAGAAAACGTAGCCACCATTTATGACAAAACAAAAGACGAAGTACATTATAGAAGGTCGGCTGCGTTACAATCTCCTAGGGAGAGCCGCAACAATTGTTTCTGCCAGTATCATAATGATACTGGCCATACCATTGAGGATTGTATTGCTTTGAAGCAAGAAGTCCAGAATTTGATTGAAAGAGGAAAGTTGGGAGTATATGTTAAAAGAATAGGAGGAAATAGGCCTGATAACGCTCATCGGGCTGGTCCAAACAATGCAGGCACATCGGCTCCAGAAGGGGCTATGGTGATAATCGAGAGATTCGATGTAGAGTCAGAATACTTGGACCCTGATCCGACTCGGAATAGAGTGGGTATTATCACAGAACATTGCAAGTCGGTTTCTGGACTTATCAACTTGTATGAGTCACTCACAATTTTCGGAGGAGACACCATGACAGCACCAACTGCTTCTTCGAGAAAGAGGCATGTTCATACTTTAGCTACCTAACTAGAAGGAGTCATGACTTCCTATCAATCGCAGATTCCATTTCCCTTCATTGTTTTCGATGAGGATGACTTGAGGGATATAGCTGGTCCTCATGAAGATGTTGTTGTCATAGGAGCCTCCATCGGGGGTAATGGCATAAGACGAATTTTGGTGGACACCGGAAGTTCAGCCAATGTTCTCTTTTTAACTTCTTACAAAAAAAATGAAGAATCCAACAGTAATTCAGCATTCGAACAGGTCAATTGTGGGTTTCACCGGAAGCTCAGCAGATGTGATCGGGGAGTTCGAGGAAGAGGTTTTGTTGGGCAAAGGCCCTTTTAAAACGATGGTTAGAATACTGTTCGATGTGGTGGATTGTCCCACTTGTTATAATGCTATTCTGGGGAGGTCTTGTCTCTCTAGGATACATGCAGTGGCCTCAACAGTCCACCAATGTTTGAAATATGTTGTGCAAGGACAAGTGGGAGTTGTTCGGAGCAGCCAAAAGGTAGCACGAGAGTGTTATGCAACAGCACTGGCTCCTCGGACGTTGGGGGCAGTTTGGATCAATGAGGAATAGCAGTTTGAGGGGCTTTCTAGGGGAGAGGGTGAAATTGATGACCACAGAGAGGCCCCTGGAGTTTTAATACCGATTGAAGAAGTTGAAACACATTCTTTGGCTGAAGGAAAAAATGTCAAGATAGGGTCCAATATGACATCGGAATTTAAGAGTAAAATGTTAAAGTTCCTGAAAGACCATTAGCATGTTTTTGCTTGGTGCAATGCTGATGTTACTCGAGTACCAGCAGATATTATATCACACCAACTGTCCATCTGAAGGGACATAGCACCTTTGATACAAAAAAGAAGAGCTTTTTCTAAGGAAAAGGTTGATGTCATAGTTCAAGAGGTCGACCGGCTTACTAAAATGGGTCACATAAAGGAGTCTCAGTACCCTTTGTGGACAGCCAACCCGGTATTGGTGAAAACGAAAAATGACAAGTGGCGTTTGTGTATCGATTTTAAAGATTTAAACAGAGCTTGCCCAAAGGATTTATACCCAGTCCTCCGGATTGATCAGTTGGTGGATTCCACATCTGGAAACAAGTTGTTGTCTTTTATGGATGCCTTCTCCGGGTATAATCAGATTCAAGTGGATTTGAAGGATCAGGAGCATACTACGTTTGTTACTGATATGGGCCTTCATTGTTACAAGGTGATGCCATTTGGGTTAAAATATGTTAGGGCTACTTATCAAAGGTTGGTAAACAAGGATTTTGCTGATCAAATTGGAAGAAACATGGAAGTTTACATCGACGACATGATGGTGAAAAGTGTGGACGGAGAACTACACTTGGCAGATCTCCAAGAAACTTTTGCTAACTTAGTGAAATTAAATTTGAAATTAAACCCGGAAAAGTGTGTGTTTGGAGTGCAGTCCGGGAAATTCTTGGGGTATGTAATAAGTGAGCAAGGGATACAGCCTGATCCGGACCAGCTTAATGCTTTACTGCAAATGGAGCCTCCTTGGAATGTTAAGGAAGTACAACGATTGACTAGGAGGTTGGCTGCATTAAATCGATTCATTTCAAGGTCTTCGGGCAGGTGTGCCCCGTTTTTTCAAACTTTTAAAGGTGCAAAGGACTTTAATTGGTCATCACAGTGTGATGAGGCCTTTGATGAAATCAAAAAACATTTGTCCTACCCCAAGACTTTGTTTAAACCCGTTGATAGAGAGACTCTTTTCATATACTTGGCAATCTCTAGCTGTGCCATAAGTGCAGTATTGGTAAGGGAGGTAGATAACTATCCCCGTCCGGTGTATTACATTATCAAGAGTTTGATTGATGCAGAAAAGTGCTATTTGAATCTTGAGAAATTAGCACTAGCCCTGGTGATTGCTGCGAGGAAGATGAGACCTTATTTTCAGGCTCATCCCATTATTGTCCAGACGTCTTTTCCCTTAAAAACTTTATCCAAAAGGCCGACATTTCAAGTAGAATGACTAAGTGGTCAGTGGAATTGGGAGATTTTGAAATTGATTTTGCCCCTCGGGCAGCAATCAAAGCCCAAGCGGTGGCAGATTTCTTAGTTGAATTTCACTCAGATAGGGATACTAAGCAAACAACTGATGTGAAAGACAAAAACATTTGGGTCGTCCGGACTGATGGTGGATCAAGTACTATGGGATGTGGTGCTGGAGTATGTTTGACCTCTCCAACGGTGATAGAATGTACCAAGCTATATGTTTTGCTTTCAGGGCTTCTAATAATGAGTTCGAATATGAAGCTGATGTAGCTGGTTTGAATTTAGCTCTTATTTGTGGAGCCAAAAGGGTCAAGTTGATGAGCGATTCTCAGCTTCTTATCCATCATGCACAAGTTCAATCCAAAGCCAAAAAGGAGCAGCTGGTTAAATACTTACTTATTCTCAAAGAAGTGGCACTTAATTTTAAGAGCATCATCTATGAACACATACCCCGAACAGAAAATATACTGCCAGACTCCTTGGCAACCATAACCTATACTGAGTCCTACCCTTGGATTCATCTGCTGGAATGCCCATCCATTCAAATCAATCCGGATAAGGGAGAAGAAAGTTTCAATATACAGATAAAACAACCTCAAGATTGGAGATTTCCTCTCCTTCAATATCTCTCAGATGGAATCTTGCCTCCGGAAAAATCAATAGCAAGAAAAGTAAAGTACAAGGCTCGTGGTTTTGTCATCCTAAGAGATATTCCTTATAAGAAGTCTTATAGTAAGCCCCTCTTACGATGTTTGGGGGTTGACGAGTCTCAAATAGTGCTCTCCGAGTTACATGATGGCGAGGGATCAGCTCACTGTGGATTCAGGGCTCTAACAAGAAGGGTTTTGTTAGTTGGGTACTATTGGCCCTCCATAATGCAAGATGCTAGGGAGTTGGTAAAAACGTGTGACCCATGTCAGAGATATAGCAATGAAATTCATATCCCAGCCATCCCTTTAGAGTCGGTTTCTGAGCCAATACCTTTTGCTCGATGGGGTTTGGATCTATTGGAACCTCTACCCATGGCATCCGGGGGGCGCAAAACTATAATCGTTGCTATTGATTACTTTTCGAAGTGGATCGAAGCAGCCCCAATGGCAGGTACGACATCAAAAGCTGTTATAAAATTCATTTTATCCAATATTTGTTGCAGATTTGGAATTCCACAAAAGATAACAACAGACAATGGGCCATAATTCGACAACAAAGAAATGAAGAGTTTTTGTGCCTCTAGAGGCATACAATATTGCTTCTCTTCTCCTTTCCACCCACAAGCAAATGGCCAGGTCGAAGTGGCCAACAGAACAATACTGTTCGGTCTAAAGAAGAATTTAGAAGGGACTGCTGGAAAATGGCCTAGTTATTTGCAAGAAGTTTTGTGGGCTTACCGGACCACTCCCGGGGCTGCAACACAAGAGTCTCCCTTTGCCTTAATAGATGGGATGGATGTCATAGCTCCCATAGAAGCTACTCTCCCTTCATTTCGAGTTCATAATTTCTCTGAACACACTAACGAGGTGCCAATCAGAGGCCAGCTTGACTCAATAGAAGAAAGAAGAGTTAAGGCTCACCTTAGAGCTACACACTATCAAGGTTTGATGAGAAGCAGGTTTGCTTCTAAAGTTAAGAGAAGGGATTTTCAGCCAGGGGATAAGGTATTGAGAAAAGTTTTCCTACATCTTAAAGAGAAGCAATTCGGTAAGTTGGCTCCAACTTGGGAAGGACCCTATGTGGTTATTGAAAAGCTTAAGCCTGAGACATACCGACTCCAAGACAAAGATTGAAGGATTTTGAATCACCCCTGGAACATTGAACACCTCCATTTATACTTGGAATAGAAACTATGTAAATATTTACTTGCTTAACAGTTCATGTAAATATTTGGGGGCATACTATTTCCTACCCTGGTGGCGCGGGGAGGTTTTAATGAGGTGTACGGGCTTTTTTATAAAATTTGATGCCTTCTTAAAAAAGTCGGAGTGTTTCAATTAAAACAATTTCGCTAAATTTTTTTATCAATAGCAGACCGGATTAAATTGGTGGAGTGGTGACTACTTAAACATTGGTCATCGGAGAATTTAAACACTCTCACTTTAAAATACTTGTGAAATAACTAAGGGATGTTTAAACATTAGCCACCAAAAGTAAAAAAATCATGAAACGATGCAGGAGTTATGCAAAATAAAACTACTCATTATAACATACGAAATGCCTTGGCCATCCAAGGACTTTGAATTGTCAAAATAAGAAAGGTTTATTCGGACAAGGACCGGACACGGTTACAAAAAATGCCTTGGCCATCCAAGGACTTTGGTTCAATCACAACAAAATTAAAAAGATAATTAATACTTTAAGACTGAGCCTTTGAAGATGGCTCAGCCTCACTTGGCTTTTTCTTCTTTGGGTCATCATCCGGACTCTCCCCGGTCTCTTCTTCTTCATCACTGGTGTCCTCACTAGAGTAGTTGTACTTATCACCAACAGACATGGTATGACGAGGAATGTCTTCGTACTCCACGAATCGCCATAAATCCCCCAAAGTCTTCTTCGGAAATTTTTCATGAAATAGTAGAACCATATCTGACCTAACCTCAGCATACCTTGCCTCCTAAGAATCTATCACCTCATTGGTGTAAGCATCCATCGTAGCTTGAATTGTTTTCTCCTGCTCCCTCAACAAGTCAGCCTTTTCTTGCTCAGCCTTGGACACACTATTCTCAAGAGAGACCTTGCCATTAGTTAAGGCCTGAATGGTGCTATCTTTGGCCTTCACCTCTTCTTTTGATGACCGAAGGTCTCTTTCCAGGACAGATTGTTTTAGTTGGAGTTCTTTGACAACTCCTCTCGAAGTGGTTAACCTGTTGTCAAGTCCTCTTGACGTTTCTTCAACTCCTCATTCTCTTTCCTCAATGCATCAGTATTTTGGTTGGCACTAAGAAGATCGTTAGACAGTTTCTCTTTGTCATTATTGAGGGTGTTGATGATGGTTGACTGATTGCGTACTTGCTTTTCCAAAATAAGCACTGGCTGGGCATTGCTCAGAATGGAGAGAGCAATGACATCCCTTTCGCTCGAGACAGAAAAATACTTACCGTTGAATGTGACGGTGTTCGAAGAACTTGGAGGGTGGTAGGGCCCAACAAAATAATCTCTGGGGAGGCCTTCAAAATAAAGATCAATCCCCTCAAGCCCGGTGATGTCGACACCATCAATACTGATACCCCCTCCTCCAACCTCTTTGGTTCGAAAGTCCCCAGGGATCTCTTCTGCTCTCGTAGTATCAGTAGGGTCAACGGGAGGTAGTGGCTCCGGATCCCGGAGAGAAACCTCATCTCCTTTGGAAGTTTTCTTTCTTTTGGCGTCCCGACCACCACCTTTTGCTCCTCGTTTTTTAAGGACCTTTTGAGGCTTTGAAGACCCAACAGCTTCCTTGGTGCTCTCGTGTTCCACCATCTGTAGTAAGGCATCATTGATTTTCCCTTGACCTTGCCCCTCGGGATTTGTTGGGATAGCTTCTTCCACCTCAGGATGATTGGCCTCTGCCACATCTCGCCCGGCCTTGGCCTTTTTTCCCTTCATCTTGCTTGGGGCCTTAGCTTTGCCTAGCAAGGCCAATTTTCCATTCTTTCCCTCTGTCTTCCGGAGGATCACTCCCGGAGGGGGTGGAGTAGTTAATTCCTCCCAAGACATACCCCTCCGGTCCGTTGTATTCCATAGATAAGATCTGGCTAAGTTGCCTCCGGTAAAGCAGTTGTGGAAACGGTTTGCCCATTTTTCAGCTGCCCAAGCGTTCAGCTTGGTACAAGTAGTCTGCATGGACTCTAGGTAATCGTTGAAATCCTTCGGCAGCACTACCAAAAGCAAAAGGAAAAAGAGTTAGATAAAAAAAATATAAGTAAAAGTAGAAGTATCTGGTGAGATTATTATCATCACTTCGCCATCTGCTGGTGAGCATGCTTGGGTTCACACCAGCTTTAATTTTCTTTCCATTCTCCCAAGCACCACTGATGAACATAAATTGAGTCTTCCAGCCTTTATCTGACTCAAGCAAGTCATCCACCACCTTGTAGTTGTCACCCATGTTGAAGTGATAGAAAGGGATGAGATGGTTTCTGCAGAGGCTTGCCACGATAGCAAATTGCTCCATCGGAAGAGGAATTTCGTAAAGCCTTGAAGCCATGATACATGCCATAAGGGTGAACCATGCATTGGGGCTTAGCTGGCTTAGGCATAGCTTAATCAGATGGAAATATCTGACTATTTATGGGTCCAATGGAAACCTTAGTCCCCATTTGAACAGCTCAGTATAGAAGACAATCTAGTTGAGCTTACAATCCATGGGCGTCTCCGGATCGATTGGGATTCTTACTTTAACATTCTCTGGAATACCCCACTTTGTCCTTATTCGGCCAAGTTCGGCTGTGTGAATGAAAGCGTACTTGATTTTCTGCATAGCCAGCAAATATTTAACATTTACCTTGTGAAAACAAGGCCCCGCCTTTCCCACAAGTCACTCCGGCAAGTCTGGGTGCTTTAAACATACTTTTTCTTTACCTTTGCTCTTCCTAGCCATGGCAGTTTCACTTGTTTGCCCGGAGACGTCAGTCTCGAAAGGGGCTTCTTCAATGCTGTCCTCCATTACCACAGAGGGGTTGCCAGCTATTTTAGGAAGAGAGGGGCTGGTGATTGGCTCAGTAGGCCCTTCGGATTGTTGAGCATCCTTTCCCTCTTGGGGTCTAGATTCCGGTTGGGGCTCAGACCCGGAGGTCTCTTTTCGAAGATTTGAGCTAGTTGCCTCCGGTCCGGACAGCTTGTCCTTGGAAGTTTTGATGGGTGCTTCTGACCCTGTGGTTTTACTTTTTGCCCCGGATTTCAAAGGCGTGGATTTTGGTTTAGGCTGTGTGCCAGCAGCCTACCCTTTAACCAGACGATCCTTTCGTATATCTACCAGCTTCTCCGGGGAGATATCAGCATCTGACCCCATGGCAATAAATGGGGAAGGTTTCTTGAAACTTGTGACTGTCTGCCCTGGTTCAACAACAGGCTCTGACTCCTTGACCGATGAGCCCAAAACGATTGGTGAAAAGTTGGACTGGAACAACCTCCTAGGTTTAGCACTCTTAGTTGAAGAAGAACCTCGATCAGGCTCTGAGCTTGGTGTTTCTGGCTTATTAACAGGGTAAACATGGTGGCCTGCAGCGATGCGCCTTTCTCGTTCAACCTTTTGAGCCTTTTCCAACTCTGACAAATTGAGCCACCCACTTTTTACCAAAGCGTTTCTTGCTGTGAACATAAACTCACAAGAAAGAAAGGTTTTTGGAGAGATGAAAGCTTTAGAGTTTGACAAATTATAGTTAATGAAATAGTGAAAAGTGAACTAATTTATACTAATCAGGAAGATGATGTTTCGATACCTAGGAGGATTCGAAAGGGTAGATGCAATGATTAAAAGCGACGTTGATGTCATTCGCATTAAATGAAGAAGTTTCTATTTGAAGCAAGTGGGAGCGCCATTCTAGGAGAAAACGGCCGGTGTGGCGAATCAGAGAAGGACACGTGTCCTATGATCTCTGGAGAAACTGCTCAGCTTCTAAGGATTTCAGTCTGTCCGGATAAAGTCGTTACACATTTTCGAAATGTCCGGACAACGTTATAATTACACTTGAGCTATTTTTTAGGTCTTGCCAAAGGCTTTCGAACACAACCTAAAAAAGGGGCTACTAATGAGTCCGGAATTTGTTGTCACTCTTTATGAGAACCGGACAGGGGCAATTCGGACAACATCCACCCACTGAACCATCCGGACAGAACTAATGTACTAAAAACTTAATCACTTCATGACTAAGCTAATTATCTACCTGCTTAAAACTAATGGGTCTTTAAACTCGACCCGAATCTATAAGTCAACCCGAAAGCCCATGTGGCCCACAATTAAGGGTATAAATAACCAACCACTTTCATTAAATGAGGGGAATGAGAATTAAATACAACCAGGCAACTCAATTCTCCCTCTACACTCTATCCAAACATTAAAAACCTTCAAAATACCACAAAACTATGGACAAAAGTACCCTCAAACGAAAATAAACCTCACCAAAGTCCATTTCAGAAAGTCGGCTGCATTACAATCTCCCAGGGAAAGTCGAAATAATTGTTTTTGTCAGTATCACCATGATACTGTTCATACCACTGAAGATTGCATTGGATTGAAACAAGAAGTGCAGAATTTGATTGAGAGAGGAAAGTTGGGGGTTATGTTAAAAGAAGAAGTGGAAACAGGCCTGATAATACTCATCGGCCTGGCCCGAACAATGCAGGGACATCAGCTCCGGATAGGGCTATGGTAATAATTGAAAGGTTTGATGTAGAATCAGAGTACTTGTTTCTTGATCCAACGCGAAACAAGGTGGGTGTTATCATAGAGCATTGCAAGACGGTGTCCGGACTCATCAACTTTTTTGAGTCACTTACAATATTTGGGGGAGACACCATGACTGCACCGACTGCTTCTTCGAGAAAAATTTAGCCACCCAACTGGAAGGAGTCATGACTTCCTATCAATCACAAATTCTTTTTCCCTTTATTGTTTTTGACGAAGATGACTTAAGAGACATAGTTGGTCCCCATGAAGATACTGTTGTAATAGAAGCATCCATCGGGGGCAATGACATAAGGCGAATTTTGGTAGACACTGGCAGTTCGGCCAATATCCTCTTTTTAACTTCTTATAAACAGATGAAGAATCCAGCCGTGATTCAGCGTTCGAACAGGTCAATAGTGGGTTTCATTGGAAGCTCAGCTGACGTAATTGGGGAATTCAAAGAGGAAGTTATGTCGGGCAAGGGCCCTTTTAAGAAGATGGTCAGAATACTTTTTATTGTGGTGGATTGTCCTACGTGCTACAATGCCATTTTGGGGAGGTCTTGGCTCTCCAGGATGCATGTTGTGGCTTCAACAGTCCACCAGTGTCTGAAATATGTTGTGCAAGGACAAGTAGGAGTTGTCTGAAGCAGTCAAAAGGTAGCAAGAGAGTGTTATGCAACAGCACTGGCCCCTCGAACTTTGGGGGCCGTTCGGATCAGTGAGGATTAGCAATTTGAGGGGCCCTCTAGGGGAGAGGGTGAAATTGATGACCCCAGAGAGACCCTTGGTGTTTTAATACCTATTGAACAAGTTGAAACTCACTCTCTGGCTGAAGGAAGAAGTGTCAAGATCGGATCCAAAATGATATCGGGGTTAAAGAGTAAAGTGTTGGCCTTTTTGAAAAACCATCAGCATGTTTTCGCTTGGTGCAATGCTGATGTAACCGGAGTACCAGCAGACATTATATCACACCAATTATCTATCCGGAGGGATATAGCACCAGTTGTACAGAAGAGGAGAGCTTTTTCTAAGGAAAAGGCTGATGTCATAGTTTAAGAGGTTGACTAACTTACTAAAATGGGACACATAAAGGAATCTCAATATCCTTTATGGACAGCCAATCCGGTGCTAGTAAAGAAGAAAAATGGAAAGTGGCGTATGTGTATTGATTTCACAGATCTCAATAGAGCTTGCCCAAAAGATCTATATCCTATCCCTCAAATTGATCAGTTGGTGGACTTCACATCTGGGAACAAGCTACTGTCCTTTATGGATGCCTTCTCCGGGTATAACCAAATTCAAGTAGATCCGAAAGATCAAGAACATACTACATTTGTTACTGATATGGGCCTTCATTGTTACAAGGTGATGCCATTTGGGTTAAAGAATGTTGGGGCTACTTATCAGAGATTAGTAAACAAGGCTTTCGCTAATCAGATTGGAAGAAACATGGAAGTCTACATTGATGGCATGATGGTAAAAAGTATGGACGAAGAGCTACACTTAGCAGATCTCTAAGAAACCTTTGCCAACTTGGTAAAGGTGAATTTAAAATTAAATCCAGAAAAGTGTGTGTTTGGGGTGCAGTCCAGAACATTTTTGGGGTACGTAATAAGTGAGAAGGGCATACAACCTGATCCAGACCAGCTTAGTGCTTTATTTCAGATGGAGCCTCCTCGGAATATTAAAGAAGTACAAAGATTGACAGGGAGGTTAGCTGCTCTAAACCTTTTTATCTCACGGTCTTCGGATAGGTGTGCTCCGTTTTTTCAAACTTTGAAAGGCGCAAAAGAGTTTAATTGATCTCCCCAGTGTGACCAGGCTTTTGATGAAATTAAGAAACACTTATCTTCCCCTAAAACCTTATTTAAACTGTTAATGGAGAAACGCTCTGCATATACCTGGCAGTGTCTGATTGCGCCCTAAGTGCAGTGCTAGTAAGAGAGGTGGATAATTATCCTCGTCCGGTGTACTATATCAGCAAAAGCTTGATTGATGCAGAAAAAAAATATTTGAAACTTGAAAAACTAGCACTGGCATTAGTAATTGCTGCTAGGAAAATGAGGCCCTACTTTCAGTCTCATTCGATCATTGTCCGGACGTCTTTTCCCTTAAAAACGTTCTTCAAAAGGCAGATGTTTCAAGCAGAATGACCAAGTGGTCGGTGGAGTTGGGGGACTATGATATTGATTTTGCCCCTCGTACAGCAGTCAAGGCCCAGACTGTTGCTGATTTCCTAGTGGAATTTCACTCAAACAGGGACACCAAACAAGCAGCAGTTGAAAAAACTAAGAAAGTATGGGTTGTTCGGACTGATGGAGGCTCAAGTACCATGGGTTGTGGTGCTGGAATATGTTTAACCTCTCAGTACGGCGACAAAATGTAACAAGCTATATGTTTCGCTTTTAGGGCTTCCAACAACGAGTCCGAATATGAAGCTGTTATAGCATGCTTGAAGTTAGCTCTAATTTGTGGAGCCAAAAGGGTCATGTTGATTATTGATTCCCAACTTCTAATCCATCATGCACAAGGCCAATCCGAGTCCAAAAAGGATCAACTGGTTAAATACTTACTTGTTCTCAAAGAAGTGGCAGATAGTTTTAAAAACATTACCTATGAGCACATACCCCGAACAGAAAATACGTTAGCAGAATTTTTGGCAACCATAGCCTATTCTGAGTCATATCCATGGATTCATGTGCAAGAATGCCCATCCATTCAACTCAGTCAGAACAAAGAAGAAGAGATTTTAAATATACAAGTAAATAAGCCTCAAGATTGGAGATTTCCTCTTTTCTAGTACCTCTTAGATGGCAATTTGCCTTCGGAAAAAGCAGTGGCAAGAAAATTAAAGTATAAGGCTCGTGGTTTTGTCATCTTAAGAGATGTTCTTTACAAAAAATCATTTAGTAAGCATCTTTTACGATGTTTGGGTTATGAAGAGTCTCAAATGGTACTCTTCGAATTGCATGATGGCGAAGGATCAACACACTTTGGATTCAGGGCTCTAACCAGAAGGGTCTTGTTAGCAGGGTACTATTGGTCATCCATAATGTAAGATGCCAAGGAATTGGTAAAAAAGTGTGATCCATGCCAAAGATACAGTAATGAAATTCATATCCCAGCTGTCCCATTAGAGTCAATTTCTGAGCCAATACCTTTTGCTCGTTGGGGGCTAGATTTGGTGGGACCTCTACCCATGGCATCCGGAGGATGCCGAACTATAATAGTCGCTATTGATTACTTCTCAAACTGGATTGAAGCAGCCCCATTAGCAGGAACTACTTCGAAAGCTGTGATAAAATTCATCATATCTAATATTTGCTACAGATTTGGGGTTCCACAAAAGATAACCACAGACAATGGGCCACAGTTCGATAACAAGGATGTGGAGAATTTATGTGCCTCTAGAGGGATTCAACACTGTTTCTCTTCTCCTTTTTACCCACAAGAAAATGGTCAAGTTGAGGTAGCTAACAGAACCATCTTGTCCGGTCTTAAAAAGAATCTAGAAGGGGCTGCTGGAAAGTGGCCAAGTTATCTACAAGAAGTACTATGGGCTTACCGGACCACTCCCGGGGCTGCAACACAAGAATCTCCATTTGCCTTGGTATATGGTATGGATGCAATAGCTCCCATAGAGGCCACACTTCCTTCATTTCGAGTCCACCATTTTTCAGAACAAGCTAATGAAGAGGCAATCAGAAGCCAACTTGATTTGATGGAAGAAAGAAGAGTCAAGGCTCACCTTAGAGCCACACACTATCAGGGCTTGATGAGAAGCAGATCTGCTTCCAGAATCAAAAGGAGGGATTTTCAATCAGGTGATAAGGTACTAAGAAAGGTCTTCTTACACACCAAGGATAAGCATTTCGACAAGCTAGCTCCAACATGGGAAGGACCCTATGTGGTCACTGAAAAGCTTAAACCTGGAACATACAGGCTCAAAGATAAAGATGGAAGAATTTTGAATCACCCTTGGAACATCAAACACCTTCAGTTGTATTTAGAATAGATTATGTAAATATTTACTTGTTTAAAGTCCATGTAAATATTTGGGGGCATACTCTTTCCTACCCTGGTGGCACGGGGAGGTTTTAATGAGGTGTCCAGGTTTCTAAATAAAATTCGATGCCTTCTTGAAAAATTTGAAGTGGTTTAACTAGCAGTTTGATTTAATTCGATGGGGTGATGACTATTTAAACATGTGTCATCGGAGAATTTGAACACTCTCACTTTAAAACACTTATGAAATAACTAAAGGCCATTTGAATGCAAGCCATCAAAATTAAATAACTACAGAACAATCTAGGAATTATGTAAGATAAAATTTCCCGGTAGATACCGAAGAGTGATATTAAATATATAAAATGTCTTGGCCATCCAAGGACTTTGAAGTTTTAAAAGAGAAGGTTTGTCCGGACAAGTGTCGGACACAATTACAAAAATTCCTTGGCCATCCAAGGACTTTAGTTCAAACACAAAATTAAAAGATAGTTGGCATTTTGAGGACTTTAGTTCTTAGATGTCCCAGCTTCACTCGGTTTTTTCTTGGGGTCGGTGGGTTCTTCATGTGGACTCTCTCCGGTTTTTTCATCTTCATCAGTGGTATCATCCCAAACACTGGAATAACCGTGCTTATCACCATCAGCCATAGTATGGTGAGGAAGGTCTTCGTATTCCACGAATCGCCATAAGTCCCCGAGTGTCCTCTTCGAAAATTTCTGATAAAAGAGTAGGACCATGTCTGACTTGACCTCAGCGTACCTTTGTCCTTGGGAGTCTATCACATCGTTGGTGTATGCATCAATTCTAGCTTGGATAGTCTTTTTGTGTTCCTTTAGCAAGTCATCTTTCTCTTGCTTAGCCCGGAACACAGCATATTCAAGCGATATTTTGTCATTCGTCAGGGTCTGAATGACGTTGTCTTTGGACTTCACCTCATCTTTCGAAGTAGAAAGATTTTTCTCCAAGTCAGAATACTTGGATTGCAGTTCTGTGATAACCCTCTCCGAAGTGGCCAGCTTGGTGGCCAAATCTTCCTTCCCCCTCGTCAACTCTTTATTTTCTCTCTTTAATGCCTCAATGCGTTGGTTGGCAGTAAGGAGGTTGTTAGACAAACTCTCTTTATCAGAGGTGAGTGTGTTGATGATAGCTGACTGATTCCGCACCTGCTTCTCTAAGTTGAGCACTGGTTGGATATTGCCCAACAAGGAATGGGTCACCATGTCCTTCTCCCCCGAGACAGAAAAAGATTTACCATTGAAAGTGACGATGTTCGAGGAGTTTGGGGGGAGGTAAGGGCCAGCAAAATCATCCTTCTCAAGGTCATTAAAGTAAAGACCAATCCCTTGAAGCCCACTGATGTCTACTCCATCGATGTTGATGTCCTCTCCATCGCCCTCTCCTGTGTGAAAGTCACTTGGGATTGCCTCTGCTTGAGTTGGGTCTGTTGGATCAATCGGAGGAAAAGACTCCGGAGGCCGGAGAGAAACTTCATCTCCCTTGGAGGTTTTCTTCTTCTTGGCCTCCCTATCTCCACCTTCTACTCCCCGTTTTCTGTCTTTTTTGGGAGCCTTTGGGGGCTTTGGAGATCCAACCACCTCTTTGGTACTCTCGTTTTCTACCACTTGTAGCAAAGCAGCATCAATCCTTCATTGTTCCTTCCCCTCCGGGTATGCAGGGACAGTTTCCTCAACATCATCTGGGTTGACCTCAGCCACATCTTGCTTAGCCTTGCCTTTATTGCCCTTCATTTTGCTTGGGGCTTTAGCTCTGCCCGACAAGGCTAGCTTTCCATCCTTTGCATCTGTCTTCTGAAGAATCACCCCCGGAGGAGGTGGAGTGGTTAATTCCTCCCAAGATAAGTCCCTCCGGCCAGTTGTATTCCAGAGATGAGATCTTACCAAGTTGCCTCTGGTAAAACAGTTGTGGAAGCGATTTCCTTATTTCTCAGCAGCCCAAGCATTTAGCTTGGCACAAGTAGCCTGCCCCACCTCTAAGTAGTCGTTGAACTCCTTCGGCAGCACTACCAAAAAAGAGAAATTAAACAAACAAACTTATTATTAGAAAAGATAGAAATATGTAATAACATGTTTACATGTACTCCTCCATCTGCTGGTAAGCATGCTTGGATTATCACCAGCTTTAATCTTCTTCACGTTCTCCCAAGCGCCACTAATGAACAAATATTGAGTCTTCCAGTTCTTCTCCGACTCAAGAAAGTCATCCACCACTTTGTAATTGTCACCCATATTGTAATGGTAGAAGGGGATGACATGGTTTCTGCCAAGGCTGGCCACAGCAGCAAATTGCTCCATCGGAAGAGGAATTCCGGAGAGGATGGAGGCCATGATACAGGCCATGAGGGTGAACCACGCGTCGGGGCTCAGTTGAATTGGGCAGAGCTTTATCATATGAAAATACCCGAAAATCTCTGGATCCAAGGGAAACCTGAGCCCCCAGTTAAATAACTCTGTGTAGAAAACTATCTCACTGAGTTTGCAATCCATTAGCGTCTCCGGATCGACTGGTATCCTCACTTTAACATTTTCTGGGATCCCCCACTTCGTCCGCATCTGGCCTAGTTCAGCTGTATGAATAAAAACATAATTGATCTTCTGCATGGCTAGCAGGTACTTTACACTTACTTTGTGGAAACAACGTCCCACTTTTCCTACGAGTCACTTCGGCACGTTCGGGTGCTTTAAACATAATTTCTCTTTGCCTTTGCTTTTATTGACAATGGCAGTCTCACTCGTTTACCCGGAGACATCGGTCTCAAAATGGGCTTCTTCAACACTGTCCTCCATCAAATCTTCTATTACCATGGAAGGGTTATCAACTTTTTTTTGGAGGGAAGTGCTAATGGTTGGCCCAGTAAGCTGTCCGGATGGCTGAGCATTGCTTTCTTCTTGTGGTCTGGAGTCCGGCTGGGGCTCAGTTTCGGAGGGTTCATTTCGGAGACTTGAACCGGTGGCCTTCGGACCATAAAATTTGTCTTTAGGAACCTTGATGGGTGCTTCTGACCCTATAAATTTATCTTTGGCCCCAGACTTAGAGGGCACAGATTTTGGAGATTTAGACGGTGGAGCAGCAGCCTGGCCTTTTACTAAACGACCTTTTCGATGATTTACTAGATTTTCTGGGGAAACGTCAGTATCTGATCCCATGGCTATGAATGTAGAGGGTCTCCTAGCACTTGTAACTACTTGCTCTTGTTCAACAATAGGCTCCGACTCCTGGACCGATGAGCCTGAGATGATCGGTGAAAGACTAGGTTGAAATAACCTTCTAGGTTTGGAGCTTCTGGCAGAAAACGAACCTCGATCAGGCTCTGAGGTTGGTGTTTCAGGTTTGTCAATAGGAGAGACTGGGAGGCCTGCTGCAATGCGCTTTTCTCGTTCGACCCTTTGTGCTTTCTCTAACTCCGACAGATTCAGCCACCCACCTTTTACTAAAGCGTTTCTTGCTGTAAACATAAACTTACACTAAAATGCGTTTTTGGAGAAGAGAGATAAAAGCTCTGAAGATTAAAAGTGAAAAGATGTTGAATATGGTAAAATAGTGAAAAGTAATTTAATTTATACTAAAGAAACAAAAGATACCTTGAAACCTAGGAGAATTCGAAAAGATAGAGTAATGATTAAACACGGCGCTGACATCACCAGCATTAATTGAAGAGGTTACTTTTTTAGGTTAGTGGGAGAGCTATTCTAGGAGAAAAACAGCTGGTGAGGCAAATCAGGAAAGGACACATGTCCCACGATCTTTGGCAAAACCGTTGAGCTTCTAAGAGATTTTCTAGTCCGGATAAATCCGTTATACAATTCGAAATCTGTCCGGACATTGTTACAGGTGTTCATGAGAGATTTTTTAGGTCTTGTCAAAAGCCTTCGAACATAACCTTAAAAAGGGGCTACTGATGAGTCCTGTTTTTCTCACCACTCACTGTAGAAACCGGACAGGGGTATTTCGGACAAAAACCACCCACTGAACCATCCGAACAGGACTAAAGTATTAAAAACTAATCACTTTATGACTAAGCTAATTACCAACCTGCTTAATAAACTAATATGCCTTTGAATTCGACTCGGTTTCATGAGTATGACCCGAAAACCCATGAGGCCCATAATTAAGGGTATAAATACCCATCCACTTTCATTAATAAGGGTAATGAACATTTAATACAACCAGGCAGCTCAAATCTCTCACTACAAACTACCCAAATATTAAATACTCTTGAAACATCACAAAACTCCTAACAAAATTACCCTCAAACTAAAACTATCCTCACCAATAATCGCTCCCCTTTAGCGATTGGAATTAGTCATATGGAAATGGTGGGTAATGAATTCTTTATGAACGACTCGGCGTTAGAAGCTTCGGACTCTTGGAAGGCTTGCCTTTCGGGATATTTCCTTAATCAACCGTCAAATCTTGCTTTTCTAAAAGCAAATGTGGAATCTCTATAGAAAAGATTTGGTATTCTGGATTTTAACCCCTCCCTGAGGGCTATTTTCTTTTCAAATTTGGTTTTGAGATGATGGCTAAAAAGGTGTTGGAGGAAGCACCATGGCATTTGGGTGGCAATTTAATGCTTCTAAAACTATGGGAGCCTCTTATCTCTCTTATCAAAGATTCGGACACGGAAATTCGGATCTTGGTTAAGGTATTCAACCTACCTTTTGAGCTTTGGACTGCGGAAGGTTTCAGTAACATTGGATCGGTCATCAGAACTCCACTTTATGTGGATCGTCAAACGGAGAGAAGGGAAAAACTTCGTTTTACCTGCATTTGTATCATGATTAAGGCGGGACCTCCTATTCGATCTGAGCTTACCTTCAAGATACGAGGCAAGTCCATTTTGGTTTTGTTTGAATATCAGGGCCTTCCCCCCCCCCCCCCCCCCCTCCCCAAATGTGCTAATTGTAGAGTCTTCGGGCATCCTACTCGCCAATGCAAAAGAGGTCCTATCAAACTTTCCCCTTTCCCTATCTTGATTTCGTCTTCTGAGTAAGACCCTTCTGAGATTGCTCCCGAGCTAGATTCGGGATCTAGGCTTCCATCCATTTCTAAGGATGCAGAGGTGGAGCTTGTGGAAGAGGTGGACTCACTGTAAGTTCTCTATCAATGAATATTGCTTCTTGGAATGTGCGAGGTCTAAACAACACTGTTAGGAAAAAAGACGTCACTGATTTTATCATTAGTAATCATATCTCTTTAATAGTGCTTGTAGAAACAAAATTCCAAAGTCATATTGTTGATTTCATAATTAGGCGAATGATCCTTTTTTGGCATGTTTTAACCAACCACTCGTCTCATCATCTAGGTAGAATTTGGATCACCTGGAACCCTAGTGTTATCTTAATTTCTAGGATCTCTCAATCCCCTCAGTACATTCACTGCATTGCTAAATGTCATAATTATAGGGATATAATTATGAATCCCAACTCCCTTGGAATGACCTCTTTGGAATGACCTCATTGTTTTATCCAAGCATGAATCCCAACTCCCTTGGGTCTCCTTGGGAGATTTTAATGCCATCCGTCATCCTAATGAGAGGATTGGCTCCTCTGAATCTTGGTCCCAAACTATTGGTGATTTTAATAATTGTTGTTATCAATGCGAATTCAGTGATCTTCGATTATCTGGATTTCTTTTCACTTGGATTAATAAACAACCCTCTTATCCCATCCTATCCAAATTAGATCGTGTCCTTGTCAATTCCGAATGGGACGATCTCTTCCATATGTCTCATTTCCATTTTGCGTATTTTCGCACTTCTGACCACTCCACGGTTACCCTCAATCTTGGGTTTCCTCGGCCCAAGTGGAAAAAAACCCTTTCGTTATTTTAACATGTGGAAAACTCACCTCCTTTTTAAGGATATTGTTTCCAACAGTTGGAATTTTCCTATCTCTTCCTCTGGTATGAAGCTGGTCTCTGATAAGCTAGCTCATCTTCAAAGTGAGCTAGCTCTCCTCAACCGTAACGAATTCAGTGACATTTCTTCATGAGTATCCAATGCTCAAAAATCCTTGTTTGATATTCAGGATGAGCTAGCCTTTGATCCCCCCCAATCCTCGTTTAGTAACAAACGAAAGTGAGGCTTTTGCTCTATTTATATTCCTTAGTCGTGCAGAAGAATCTTTTTTAAAACAAAAATCCAGAGAAAACTGGATTAAGTTGGGGGACGAGAATTCTAAATTCTTCCATAAAAGTATCAAAGGCCGGCTATTTCGCAATAAAATTATCTCGATTTCAAATGAGCACGGGGCTCCTTCGACGTCTCCGTCTAGTGTTTCAAAAGTTCTCGTGAATTTCTTCAAAAATTCCTTGGGTACCAAGCACCCGGCTAACTATCCCGGCTTGGAAAAAGTCTCCTCTCTGATCTCTTCTAAAGTTACCAATGCTGATAGAGAGTTAATGATTCGTGAGATCACTTGTGCTGAAATTAAATCTGCTCTCTTCATTATCGATAGTGACACATCTCCTGGGCCTGACGGTTATAACTCTAACTTTTTCAAGTCATCTTGGAGCATTGTTGGCCATGACATCTGTAAGGGTGTCCAAGAATTCTTCCTTTCTGGGAAGCTGACCGAGACGTGGAATGCTACTTCTATTGCTCTAATCCCCAAATCTGAGTCGCCTTTTGTGCCAGCCTACTATAGACCCATTGCTCTCTGCAATGTTGTTTATAAAATTATCTCAAAAATTTTGGCCAATAGAATTAAAGTCTCATTTCCTTACCTTATTGATTCTTCTCAATCGGCTTTTGTTCCACGAAGGAATAAATCTGATAACATTATTTTATCCCAAGAGCCGGTTAGGGGATATCAATCTAAGGGTAGAGGCAAAAGGATTGCTCTTAAACTTGATATCATGAAAGCCTTTGATAATGTTTGATGGCACCTCATCCTAGACATTCTTGTGGCGATGAATTTCCCTGAGAAGATGATTCCTGGATTGTAAATTGTATCTTTTCTCCCTCTTACTCTGTCATTATCAATGGAGACCTTTATGGCTCATTTAAAGGGGAAAAGGCCTCAGACAAGGAGATCCCCTTTCCCCCTTCCTCTTTGTGCTTGTTATGCAAGTACTTTCTAACATTCTCAGAGAAAAAAGTCTTGATGGAAATTTCTGATTTCACTGGAAATGTAACAAGCAAAAAATCATTAACCTTTGCTTTTCCGATGATCTTATGATTTTTTGTCATGGTGACTCTCTTTCTCTTAATCTCATCAAAGACGCTCTATATGAGTTCTCTTATCTCTCTGGTCTTAAAGTTAATCCCTTAAAATATCATATATTTTTCTCCGGTATTGATGATCACCTCAGATCGATCGTTCTGCCAATTCTGAATTTTTCGGAAGGCTCTCTTCTTGTAAAGTACCTAGGAGTCCCCCTTCTTACAAGTAGACTCACTTATACGGACTGTCACCCGCTTCTTCACAATTTAACCTCTCGTATAGACTCCTGGACTTCTAAACACCTCTCCTATGCGGGAAGACTCCAATTAATTAAATCTGTCCTTTTTACGGGTCAGGTTTATTGGTCTTCGATCTTTATTCTTCCTTCTAGAATTGTTAAAGAGTTAAGACAATACTTAAGGAGATTTTTTTGGTCCGAATCTGCTATGAAACTCCACGGGGCCAAAGTGGCCTGGTCCACTGTTGTCACTCCTTATGATGAGGGCGACCTTGGGATTCTAGATTTAAAAACTCTGGAATCAGGCGGCCGTCCTCAAGCACCTTTGGTCTATAGTTAGTAATAAGAACCATTCTCTATGGTGTGACTGGATTAAAACTGAAAAGATTAAAAACAAAAGTTTTTGGAATGTTTCTATTGGTTAATCTCTTTTTGGATCTGGAGGAAAATCCTTCGTCTTCGCCCTCAGGCGAGCAATTTGTACAGGATGGCTATCGGAAATGGTCAAAACACTTCGTTCTGGCATGAACTGTGGCTCATCTCCCTGTCGTTAGCAAACCACTTCGGCTCTGATATCATTAGTGATTCTCGTCTGGAAAATTATCTAAAGGTTTCAAACATCATCATCAATGGAGAATGGAACTGGCTGGCAAATTTAAGATCGGCATGTGCCCGTAGTCGCGTTAATCTTGAAGAACTTAATAGAATGATTCTCTCTCTACCCCAACCAAATACCCTCTCGAAGGATGTTCCATTCTGGGTTACCAAGGACGGGCGCTTCAAGTTCACTATCAAAGACACGTACAACGCTATTCGTATGCCTAACCCAAAGATGGGTTGAGCAGGGTTATTATGGAACAAATACAATATTCCGTGTCACTCTTTTATTTCCTGGTTAGCAATAAAGGGTAAGCTTGCCACCAGAGACAAGCTCCTCAGTTGGGGTTTTAACACCCCTACTGTGTGTCCCCTTTGTAATTTTGTACCGGAATCTACAGCTCATGTTCTCTTTGAATGTAGTTTTGCTCAGAGTATTTGGACCTACACCAGTATTAAGCTTGGATTTACTCTTCACTCCTCTAGCTGGAAATCTTGGATTCTTAAGGCGTCAAGTTGGTCTAAAATACCAGACCATTATATTTGGCGATCTTGTTTCAACGCGGTCATTTACCACGTTTGGAAAGAGTTGAATTCAAGAATCTTTGGATCCGCTCCAGTCTTGGCCTCTTCAATTTCTTACCAAATCTTATCGGACCTACGATACAGATTCCATGGAACCAAGATTGGCTGGCCCCCATAGCTTTTTCAAACTAATTCTAATTAATCTTATTTTACCACAGGTATCTACATACGGACTGGAGCGGGATTCAGGACTCGTAGGACGTGGAGTCAGCTCACAGTCATCTAGTCACTGGCGTTTTGTTATTGCATTACTTTCATTTTGATTACTATTGCATATCCTTATCCTATGGCATCTTGATATTGTCTTTTTTCTCTATTGCCGCAGTATCACCTCGGGGTATGCCCTAGTAACAATGTATGAACTTTTTTATTTTAAATTTAATGTTTTTTCACACCAAAAAAAACTTTAATCCTAGTCCTGATTAAATTATTTTTCTATTTATCTTTTAAACGATTAGCTCTGATGTTCCCTTCTAGTTTTTAGGTTTTCAAGCGAAAGCTTTTGATTTGTATTACAATAGAAATGCAGGCTTGTCGTTTATCTAATGGTTTGAGAGTTGTAATAGACTATTTTAAAGGAATTAACAGATACATTCCAAAAAACTCAGTAGAAAAAATGGTATAGATGAAAATAGAGAAGAGCAAAATTTGAGAAGTGGTGGATTTAATGTGTTATTGAAGAAAAAAATTAGAGTTTATTTTATATAGCAATTGAAGTGAATCAATTACGATATTAAATCTCACACCCATTTAATTATTCATTTCTTTTTTACCACAAATGCTCGTTTTTCTCTTCCACTAAATTATACGTTTATTTTCTCCATGATCAATCTTTATTTCAAATAATTCACAATTGTTCATGATGGACTCTTTACAAATAAGGACTATAACCTTTGTTGGGCTCTTTAAGCCTAATACTTAATTATTAGACTAAAAGATCCTCTCACTAGGTACACTTTATCCCAACTAATACCCACACATTTTATAACACCATAAGATTGAATAATAATATATAAATATATAATAATAATATATTATTAGATATCATTATTATTTATTGGTCTAATATTCCAATTGATTGCTTTAATCAAACTTATCACAATAGGCATGAGTACCCTAAATTATACACAATGAGAAATTCAAATTTAAGATTTCTTTACAATCTTCCACTTTGATCATTCATGTGTACTGAATTGTATAAATTTTAATGTATACTTATATAATATCATTTCTTACAAATAAAAATTGAACGTCTATCCATTTCAGGCGATAACCAACAACAAACCAAATAGTTGCACCATAACGCATTTTATGTAATGTTTCTAAAATAAATCACATTGTTAATTTCCACATTTAATGGACCCTGATTTCTTATAGAGTGTGGTATTAAAGTAATACACGGCCATGTAATCAACACATGCCTATTTTTCAACTAATCCTATTGAATTGAGATCATTGAATTTCAAAGCAAAACTGAAAACTGAATCATTGAATTATTGATAATAATTCAATCTGGAGTACTGAAAATAGAATTATTGTATTATAGATAACTTAAGTGTATTCATATGATAATAATACAATTTAAAATATTGGAAGTTGATTTGAAATCAAAAGCTCTACTGTAGTCAAAATAACACTCTCACTGAATCTGAATATCCTCAAGACTAAGAAATCCCACATGAATGTTGTGTTCATCAAAGAATTTGGGCATTTGAATTAGTAGAAAGAGATGGGAAATAAAAAATAAATATGCATACCTTACTGTAACCCCAATAGAATTAAATGATTTCCTTTATTTGCTTAATCTGTATTTCCTTGATTATAATAAATTGAATGTTTTTATTTTATTGAGTGTTATTAAGTGTACTAAATAATTTATTCCCATAAAATATGCAGGTATAAATCACACTGTAACACCCACTTATCCTATAAAGTCGTGTATTTTAAATGATCTACTAAATTGTCTATTTTTTATGTAATCATGTGATGCTGGATACTTAATATTGGATTACCTATATCATATGTACAATGGTTCATCCCTAGAATCCCTTAAATGTTTACTTAAGATGAATTTTATATGTTATCCTAAATTAACCATGGTCGTACATCAAAATTTCAATTGTCAAAACATATGGACTCTTTTGCACCTCCTAAATTTTCAAATAGGTCTTGAGATGTTTAACTAAAAGACTTAGCTTAAATTAACTCACATAAATTGGAGGTTTGTGGTTTTATACCATAACACTTTAGAATGTTATTAACGAGTGACTCATGTGATATACTCATAGAATTATCCAGAGTAATCCCGATTATTCTTGGTTCTTTAATATATAAAACACCTCACCTATAGATTTTACACTTAATAAATACGAAACGCAACTCTAAATCTGAATCAACTCCCACTGAATTAATAAATAACATTATATTAAGTTTATCTCAAAACAAAAGAATATTACAACTTTGATAGATTGTGATATAACTAATGAGACAATTAAACTTGATATCATAAATAAATTTTTAATTGTTATAGATTGTTAACTATATTATATCTAAGTATGATTGTTACACGGCTAAAAAGCACTGTTAGTCCCCCTTGTTTACCACCTGTATCAACATAGTCCCTTTCGTTCACTTCTGCATAAAACTCATCCCCTTCATTTTAAAAAATTTCACAAATAGTCCCTCCGCATATTTTGGGGGACCAAAAGTGATACAAAACTTAGGATTTGAGGACCAAAAATGATATAAAACTTGGGATTTGGGGACCAAAAGTGATACAAAATTTGGGATTTGGGGACCAAAAGTGATACAAAACTTAGAATTTAAGTGCCACGTGTCAGTTTTTTAATGGTTTATATGTGCGGAGGACTATATTTGCAAATTTCTAAAACGAAGAGGATGAGTTTTATGCAGAAGTGAACGAAATGGACTATGTTGATACAAGTGGTAAACATGGAGGACTAACAATGTTTTTTACCCTTGTTACACACATGTTAACCTTTTTATGGACTGATTAACAATTGTAACTCATTATTCTTAATTAATATATTTCTTAAATTGTAGTGTATATATATATATCTCGTTTTCTTAATGTTAACATTCAGAAAGACTTGAACCTAAAATTCATTTAATGAAGCTTAATTTCTGAAGTATGCAAGATGTATAAAGATTTTCTTAAAAGATTCATTCAAAAAATTGAATTATATAATCTCTTAAAAGGTAAATGTCTTCATAATGAATGAAATTTATTTCGTATACAGCCTTATGAATATCATAACTGAATCAACTCACATTGTTATTACAATACTCTATATTTAAACATTGAAAATATGAATGTGATTGTGTGGAAGCTGAAAGTGAACTCTTTTTATACTGTATTATTTATAAATATTCTTATAGAGGTTTTTATAGTGCTACAGAAGCTAAAACTTGGATTATTTTGTTTTGCGATAAAATATATTAATGTTCTCATGAGACTCTTAATATTGTAATGCTTGAACCGGGTTCTTATGTCAATCATAATGAATCGTAATGTTCTTGTGGAACTTCTTTATAAAATTATAAAATTTTAAACTTGACTCTTGTGTAAACTACTATGTTAACGTAAATTTATACAATTTCTTGAGGATGTTGAGTTTGTCCTTCATGAATAACTACAACTTCTTAAGTGAAAATTTAAACGTTGATTCCTAAAGAGGAATAAAGAGATAATTTTGACACAATTTTTTTAATCATTATCGTTTGAATCTAAAAAAATCATTTTTGATTCTTTTCTAATATCAAGGTTATTCACTGAATACTTCCCCTAAAATTGCATAGTAGGTTTCTAGAAAATTATTATAGAATGGAATTAATTTCAAATGAAGATAATTGTTATTGTATTATACTTTATTTCCCAATACTATGCATGTAAGGATTTGTTTGTACTTAAACAATGATCTTGCTATGTTAAATCTTAATGTACTCATTTTATTAGTTATTTCCCTATGAACTTTGGTTAATAAGGAATTATTTTACATATGAATTGTGTAGACCCAAAAATTGAATCATGATATTTTTCACTAAACTGTATCCCTTGAGTGGTAACCACTAGGGATAGATATGAAAAACTACTTGAGATTACCAATGAACTTCGTCCATATTAAAATATGTGCATTTAAGAGGAAAAAGTGTATGTAAAGAAAATATATCATGTCTAGTTATCTCTAAATAAGAACATTTTCTGAATAACCATATAATTTTGTTCAAAGCAATCTGTTACTCTATATATATCTAATTTCCTTCATTTGGTATGTTCCCTCGTGTCCATCATATATGAAAATCCAGGACACGCATGGGGTTCTGAAGCATCATATCAACGAGATTATCCGCCTCTTTTCAAGAGAGATTACTTGAATATTTTTTTTATAAAGATGTATTTAATGTCCTTGTATTTCAATTAATTTTGCTAAATGATACATGAATTTGGATAGTATTATTGAAAAATTTCTTAACTACAATCCTTAGCGGAAGTTGTGGCCCTCATCGCGTTATACAGTTAAATTATTTTGCAACTGCTTAATACTTTAATCACCACCAACTATATAGATAGTTTTCATCTCTTGATCTTGGAAATTCAATGTATCTCTGAATGAAGATCAAATATCTCTCATAGTTGTAAGATAACAATAAATCACCATTATATGTAAAGATGTTTTACCATCATTTATTTTGGTAATTTAATGTATCTCTTGAATAAAGATCAAAGATCCCTAAAATCTAAATATAAATTGAAATACAAACTAGGCTTACTTAAAGTTTAAAATTTTGTGAAACATAATTAACTTATTACTCAATTTATTTTTTGTCTATATAATTTTGATTTTTAATTCTCTTTATTGGTTTTTTTTAATTTTTTGGCACTAAACTACTCGATTATTCAAAACTCCAACTGAATGATCATGTAGATCTTTGAATTTTAGATGAGAAAAAAGATAATTACGTAAATCTGATAATCGAGCCCCAATATATGACCTTCTGTCAGTCAGTCATGTTTGATTTTTACACTCGTTTTAAACACTAAAAAAATCAAAATTCTCACTTGTATTATGAATTAGGGATTCATTTTCAAAATTTATGTCTGAAACTTAACCCTGTATTTAAACTTAAAAATATTTTCTTATACATCTTTACCATTTCTTGTAAATTAACTCTAAATTTACATCAATTCCAGATTTAACCACTTGAAGATACTAAAGAACTGAAGCACCAAAATTTCTAATTTTTCAGCAATACAAATTACAGCTATATAGAAAATATTTTATAATAGTTTTTAAAGAAATGAGTTTCATCAATTTATAGTTGGATTCATAATTTTTTTATGAAGAGTAGTCCATTACCATAGTCTGATAGATATCCATGCATTCTTACCGAATAAACATATCATTATTTTCATCATATATGAATAATTTGGAATAGATTACCTAATGTATAACAATATTCAATACTCACAACACTTAAACAAAATCATATATATATATAACATAAAGGGCTTAAAGGTTATCATATGAGAAGTTTTGATTGGGCATTCATATGTATTGCACTCGTCATAATCATTAGCAAAGATGTTAAGCGACTATATGTTATACATTACCTCTAAAGCTAGTACTTTAAGGTTAGGCATTATAAGTTATATAACATATCCAATAAGTCAAGCCTTATAAAAGGGTCGTACCAGAATGGCCATGTTAACTAAACGAACCTTTCAATAATGAAAAACCAGTTATGCATGAGTATGGTGCGTGTAAATGTAGTAACGAAATTATGCAACAGGTGATCACCGTCAAGAAATATGTGTGATAGTCTTCCTTAAGGATCAGCCTACACACACAACAACGCTTTCTTAAGATGTGAGGCTACAAACTCCTTTTATTTCATTACTCGCCTGACATTACCTGCTTAGTTGGGATACTGTGTATGCCAATCATTCCTAGAGAATGAGCATCTGAATACTCGCATTGTATTGCATATCGCCTTGACTTAACGTCTATCTTAATACATACGACTTAATTTTTTTCGTACCAAAATACATTTTGAGCGTCTAAATCATTTTAAAGATGTGATATATCTCATCTAATGCTTAGAAATTTGAAGGGAGATGAATTTCAATCAAACTTCATGTACCCGAATCAAAAAAATCCATAGGGAAGTATGTCATTGTTCTGTATATCTCAGAGTCCAAGTATCAACAACAATGGAATTTTACATCACATCATGTGACCATATACTTACAGTACTAGATAATTTCTAATGCGCACATAATGAGGTCACGTAATTTTAAACACCTAAACAAATAGCACAACACCTAAACATGTCATACAGTTTGAATAATCAGACAACCCAAACGTGTTAAAAAAATAATGCATCATAAATATATTATCTCATCACACATATATAATTTAACTATATTAAACAAGCAATAAACCCATAAACATACATACATATGATATCATAAATCTCTTAATTGGTTTATTGTCTCTCTGTATAGGGTATGTACAATAACCTCACTCGAAAGTATCACAAACAAAATCTATAAAACTGCATATTTTTGGACCAACAGTATGCCTTCGCGGAGAAGTACAGTTGATATGGCGACCATGCTGATTGTCACGGAGAACTCCCCGCTTTCGGAAAAAAATGAAACCCCCACTCTCTAGGGTTTTGTCTTGATTTTTTTTAAAATTGGTCACGCACATAAGCATATAATAACATATTAACATTTGCAGACCCTCGGTCACACCAATCAAGCCCTAAACTTGTGATTTTATGTTCACCTAACACCTACTCATCATAGTTCTCTAAACATAAATCATAATAATAAAAAATTAGATGGTTTTTCTCTCAAATGAATCAATTAAAAACAATATTTGAATTTGGGGAGACTTAATTTACAATTTTTACTCTTACACGAATAGGATTTAGAGTCAGCTTTGATACCACTTATTATATCATACAAAATAAATTGGGATATTCACACCCATGATTTTAAACTAGAAATTATAATGCCTCAAACATGAGATACAATAAGAACATCAATAAACACTTACGATTAGCCATGGTGTTCCCTTCTAGTATTTTAGGTCTTGAAACGGAAGCCTTTATTTCCTGATTAGAGAGTGATTCAAGATTTTGCTTCTACTACATGCTTGAGAGTTGGTAACAAACTGCTCTAGAAGGAGTAGAACATATACTTACTGGAGAACCTCTGTGAAAATGATGTTAGAGATTAAAAAGATAAAAGACTAAAGTTTGGGAAGTGACGGATTTGATGTATTACTGAAAAAAGGATTATGGTTGCTTTATCTAGTAATTGAAGTGAATCAACTACTATATTAAAGCCCGGAATAAAACCACTTAATTATACATTTCCTTTTTACCATAAATGCTCGTTTTTCTTATCCATTTAATTATACTTTTTTCTCCATAAATTAATCTCTATTTCAAATAATCTGCAATTGATTGTGATAGACTATTCGCCAATATGGACCACAACCCTTATATGACTCTTAAATCCTAATACTTACTTGTTAGACTAAAATACTCTCTTTCTAGGTACACTTTAGTCCAACAAGTATTCATACATTATTTATGACACCATAAGACTAAATAATTATATAATTATTATTTTTTATTGGTCCAATATTCCAATGAACACTATAATGGGACTTACCATAATAAGCATGAATACCTTAAATCACCAATGGAAAAATTCATGTAAAAAATAGGTATTTGTAAGAAATCATTGGAATGATGAGTTTGAACATAAATATATTACATCCTTCAATATTCAACGAAGAGAATTAAATACAAGATTAAGCACAAGTATGATGACATCATAATGATATACTAGGCCAAGTTAGTTTCCAAAAGTCCACTCTTAGAAATAATAAATGGATTACATATAAACTTGTTTTAAATGGCCAAAATTTAATACCATCAAAACTATTATAGTCGTTGCATGTCAAAGTAAAGGCAATTTGTATTAGATGGATGTTGAGTCAGCCTTTAAAAAAAAGATTCTTAGATGAAAAGTGTGTGGAACTACCTCCTCGTTACATAAAAAGGAGAATAACGAAAGTTCTTAAGGTTGTAAAAGGCTTCGTAATGACAAGCAAGCACCAATAACATGGTATGCAATAATTGATGCATTTCTGATAAATGACGGGGTCTTTAGAATCCTAAGTGAACAAACTTTCTACATTAAATAATCTAAAAAGTGAACTATTTTTATATATATATATAGATAGCATAGTACGTATTGGATCATCCTATAATGATATCTACAGTTAAAAATCAACCAAAACTTGAATCTAAAATAAATGAGATTTGGGTGTTTAAACCATTTTCTTGGTATCAAGATAAATTGGATAGTTATGGTATAATTATGATACCACTAATGGAATTTGTTAAGAATATTTTAGCTAGGTTTGGAATAATTAATTATAAAACAGTATTCTACGAAATGAAAGCTCTACTGAAGTTAAAGGAAAGTCCTGCAAAACTCTACGGGAAATCTCAGATATTTGTCTTCTAAAACACCTGATATCATGTACTCGTTGAATGTCTTATCTAGATATATGCATGATCTTAAACCTTATCATGTAGAAGCTATTAAAAGGGTTATTATGTATCTTATTGAAACCAAATCTTATGGTATATAATTGTGTCATGTTGTATGCTCTACTATATACGGATTCACTTATAGTGATTGGGGATGATGTCCTAATAATATGAGATCCAAAATATGTTTTGCGTTCTCCATTGGATTTGGTTTCTTCACTAAACAACAAAAAACCAATGGTCTATTGCTTTATATACAGCTGACACACTATACGTAGTCGCATCAAAATATATGGGTATGGCTATGACAGATCTGATATGCGCTACTGTCAAAACAAGTTAGTTATTTATATGTCTGAAAATATAATATTCAATGGAAGTAGTAAGCATATAACAATAGACATCATTTCCTAGAGAGTTTATTGCCAAGAAGCTCAACTTGAAAACATAGTTATTGAGCTACAAATCGCATATATACTCACTGAATAACTACAAAAAAATGTATATTTATTTTATTGAGGAATAAGTTAGGTATAAAAGATTATGCTCTTAAATGAGGGTGTTAGTATAAGAGTCAAGTCTCCAAAATAAGTCTGTAGATAAAAATTTTAGTGTTTAAATATAATCAATTGTAATTGAATCCACTATAATTTTATTTACAACTGAATCACATTAAAAATAGTTATAATTCAAAAAAAACTGATAAAACTAAAAATAAAAGATGAATAGCAATCATAGTATATAGACATATTCTTTTATTTCTCTTATTTTCTTCAAAATGGAATATGAATTATCATTTTTATTATCCAAAATATAATATATACTAGTTCATGTTTAGTGGGTGTAAACCTGAACCCCAAAAAAATTATGTATGTATGACTAATTTATTTATTTTAGTTTTTGTACTTGTTAGGGTCAAGCCTAACTTAAGCCCAACTTTATAATTTAGATTTATACCCTCTGTTTATATATGATGGAAAATATGAGTTGAAATGAAAAGATAAGAGAGCCACACAAAATTAATACAAGGGGAAAATTCGGATCTATTAGTGCACCCATAATCAAAAGGTACGATCGAAAGAAAAATAGTATCAATTTTTACTGAATTTTAGACAACATATTCAAGACATATAAGTTTTTAATCTGGAGGGTTATATTGTGTTTTGGTACTACGGTTTGGAAGAAATCTCTACTAGAACGGTGTGTGTTTTTGTGATATTATTCATTTTTGTTTCTCTTATTGTTATTCTATTAATGCTTGTAATTATTGAGGGTTTGTACATATTTATGAGATTTATTTGGATGTACTTATACCATAAACTTATCATAATAATATAAGTGGTTACGGTGGACTCTTTATAAGTCATATGGTTTTAAAATCTTCACATCGAATGTGTTTTTCCACGTTAAACAAATGCTGTGTGTTTATTTATTTTACTGTTTATTTTTCGTGATTAGATTTATAAATTTAGTTAGTTAATTAAATGATGGATCATTTGTGCTAAATTGAGTTTTTATTTGAATGATTGTCTTGACAATGATCTTGTGGGTGGTTGATATATTACTCGTTGGGTCCTATAGTTTGTATTAGGATTTGTGGTTTGCTTAGCCACTAAATATGGAGTATAATAATGTTAATTCTATGAATAAGTTGACATCAACCAATTATTTTAGAGACTGATGATGGAGGATTTGTTGTAATGCAAAATTTTATTTTATCTCATTCAGTCAATTAAAAATGCTTGTGATAACTCTATAAAACCTATAAACCAACAAGATAAGCAATAAAAGATTAGGAAAATTTGAAACGAAAGACTTTAAGGACTATTAGACAATGAGTTGATATTAGCATATTCAACCATGTTTCTCAATAGTCTAACTCGTATGATCTTTTAAGCAAATTGGATGGTTTTTATGAGAGGAACATCGTTCAAAATAAAGTGTTTTTATTAAGAAACTTGTTAATTTTAAATTGAAAAGTAGGAAGTTATTATGAGCATCTTAGTGACTTTCATGATATTATAACTACTATGAATATTGTTTTTTATGATGAGTTGCATGTTTTGTTTTTATTGATTTCTTGACCAGATAGTTAGACGGCCTTAGTTGTGACTATTAGTAACTTTGCTCGAGATAGTATTTTATCTTTGGATGTTTTTAAAGAAAGAATTTCCAATGAATAGATTAGAAGAAATGAGACGGGAGTTGACAATTCATAAACTCTTGTTATTAGGAATAAAGGAAAAAACAAGAATAAAGGTCTTAAATTTCGTGATAACTTATAAAAAATCCAAGTCTACAGATGGGAATATACTAGGGCATGTCATTATTACAGTAGGCATGGGTATGTACAAAAATATTGTTATTGCTAGAAGAAAGAAAAAGGTAACAAGTCAGATTCATAAATTGAGGGTGATAATTATAGTATTGCAACTATTGTTTTTATTGGTACTGATGATGCATCTTTGATTTGTGTTGATGACGAGTGTTATCGTGTTGATGGTTTAGCTTCAAAATGGCTTACGAATACATGTGTTTTATATCATTGTCTTCCGAGCAGAGAACATTTCTTGAACTAGTAGTGTTAAGATAGAGAATCATAGCTCAACTAACGTTGTTTGGTTGGGTGACATCTGTGTGAAGACATGTATTAGTTGCATACTTATACTGAAGAATTTGCGACGTATTCTTGATTTACGTCTGAATTTGTTGTCTGCAAATGTCATTGATCCAAAAATATATCGTCACACTTTTGGTGATTGTAAGTGGAAATTACGCAAAGGATTGATGATAGTTGTTTGAGGTGATTTGTGTTACTCTTTCAATAAGATATATTTGATCTGAATGCAGTTGAGAAAAACCATTAACATCTTAAGGGTTTAAATATATTTAATCTATTATTCATCGGAACCCTTAACATCTTATATTTCGACCAACAAAATCGGTTAGTTAGTTAAACAAAACCAGTTAGTCAATTACAGTCCAAAAATAAACGGGATTTAATTTTGAGTGAAAGAAAACGCCTGAATTTGAAATTTGAATAAAAACGGTCAAATTTTCAAATTCAAAATTCTGCTGACTTGCAACAATAGCCTATTCAACCAATATAAAAAAATTTCAAGCTGACCCGTCAGCTCGACCCCAGCCAGGAGCTCCACCCCTTGACCCCGCTAATCATGATAAATAACCTAACAAGTGTGCACTCCGCACTCTACAACTTGTTCGATAACGTATCATTGTTACATTGGTCGACTAGTCGATTCAGTTACACTAAAATATCTAACAAGAAGTAGATAAATTATTGCAAGAACAAAAAAATATTAGACCTTGATAAAGAAGATAAATCCAACCGGGAAGTGTTTGGGTAGTTCACAAGACCCGCAACATAACTATTTATGTGCATATGTGAGTATCCAAATGACTTATAGGGTTGGTTGTAGGAATTTTGCATGAGAAAATTATGAAGATTGCAGTGTTGTAAGCTAGCATTATGATTTCACTTGTTATTTTCAGGACGTTGAAATTTTGGGTACGGTAGTTGGATATTTGAGTTATGAGATTGTTTAGTTAAACCATATTGTGATGGCAGAAATTTTAGTTTCCTAAAGGATCCATAAAAACAATTGAAGATGATAAGAAAAAACTTCGAAGTAGTGAAATAAGGGTAAAATGCTTAAAAACAATTATGTCAAAATCAAACAACCCAAGTCTATATTTATAGATCCCAAAGAAATAAAAAATAAAGATTATAATCTTTTTTAATTATCAATACTGAAAATCATTTCAAAAAAAATACCAACGGTGTCAAGCGCGTGATTTACTTGCGTCTAAAAGCACACTAGATGATATGCTGCTGTTGGTCGCTCTGAAGATGAATTATTTTGTATTTTTTGTACACCAACTCATTTTCCCTATCCACAACAACAAATTTTGACACTTGTTACGAATAAAATGTGCATCAACATCAAAAACAACAAATACTCATTGTTGTAAATAACCTAAATTAATTTTTGCACAAATTTGTACAATTACTTTAAATAAAAATTTAAAAATAATTCATATAACTTAAAAATAGTTAAGATAGATATAAAATATCAATTCATGTATATTTATAAAAATTATAAAAATATTCCAATAAAAATCTTCATCCACAATATTTGAATAATTTGCGGAAGTCGTGCGTATTAGCAATACTACCAAACCAAATACTACACATCTTAATCATATAAAATAAATAAATCGAACTGAAAAAAAAAACAATAAAATAAAATGAAAAGTAGATTAGCTATGACTAAGATTCAAGTTCTTTTATAATATTCTCAAATTTTCCATATTCTTTTATAGAAACCTCAAAGACCAACTATTTTTATATAGGAAAAATAATAATAATTTTATAAATATCCCCATCATCTATAAGTTTAATATTTTGTTAAGTTTAATACTTTGTTACCATCAAATCTAACGGATGTCCGATAGCCACGGGTTCATGATCTTAATTTGTTTTTTTAGTAAATAAAAACATTTATAACTTTAATTTTTGTAATAAAAAATATTGATCCTAGCATTGTCCTTTCTCTTATAAAGATCTAATACTTGACACTTCAGCTAAAAAAAATTGGAATTGATCTGTCCAAATTATCATTAGTCATCAAAATTGGTCGCTTAAAAAGTCGACGATCATTTGGTTAAAAAAAACCAACAAACATGCCGGTGTCGATATAATTGAAATTCAGTGACTCATCACAGTTTTTAATTCTCGTTCACCAACAGCTTAGCAAACGAAAGACATGCACTCTAAGTATACTAGGATATAAAAGCAGCAACCAACTTGTTATGGACTGTCCCAGTATATTTAATCAGCAGCCAACATAGCTACAGAGAGTTTTGAACAAGTCCGAGCCAAATATATAAACAAGTCAAAAGTACAACACCGAATGCTATCAATCAGCATTAAAGATTCGCAGTTTTTCTTTTGCAACAGCATAAGCAATTATTCAAGCAAACAAAACATATAGGGCATGAGAAAAAAAGATCCAAGTCCAATATCCCACAATCATTTGAAAACAGCCAATATAGCTGCCATTCATTCTTTCTTGCCGATCCCATTGGACATGTTATAGATCCCTCTTCCGATTAAAAACAGTGAAGTCCCAGCCAAAGCGAGAGGAATTGCAACAGAGGTGATCTTGTCATAAGGTGTCTTCAAGTGTGTGTACTTGTGAATGCTTTGGAATTGTTTCTGCTTCTGGATAAGCTTCTCGCGTGCTCTAAATGGTGCTTCCGTGTCCGACATCCTGAATCCCAACTTTTAGTATATAACACCGTTCATAGCAAGAATAAGTAAACCAGACTACTTTAAAAAGATGACAAAAATACGTAACATGGGCTCAAGGAAAGAAAAAACAAAGTATTCGACTCTGTGGTTACATCTCAGTCCTCAAACTCCATATTCAACGACTTGTATAAGTAAGAGGATCTGTAGTTACATCTCATTCCTCAAAACCAATTTCGAAGACAATAAGCAGAATAAACCAGCTTATGTTTAGATGAAAATGTTGGACCGACCAAACACTATTACTGCTTATACAGAAAGATAGAGGGTTCGGAAACTAGATATCGTAGGCAGTCAGAAATGTCACAGAAAGGAACAAGTAGAATTACACACAGAACAACACACCATGATGATTGCTACAAGAATTGTAAACAAGTGAGACAAAAATTAAGGAGAAATATATGACAGAGTTTCAAACCTACAATATATCATGCAAAAAGACAGCCACAAATGTTCTAAATCAAGCATATCCTTATCACACAGACACCATCTAGCACAACAAAGCCCTAAAACTCGTCCAATTCTCGATTTATAAAACTGTTCAACCCCTTAAACGAAGTAAAGTATATGCGAAATCGCAAGTGGTCAATAAAGGACACAAATTTCAGGTCAATCAACACATGAACTCCGTATAAACTCATGATAAGCAACAAAAAAATATTGGGTGAAACCCCAAAACCGGAAATCGAATAGAAAATGAAGAACAAAAAAAACATAGAGACAATCCATAGATACAATACAGAAGCAAGGAGGCCTTAATAAGACAAGAGAAACTATAGCAGCGACAATCAAGATTGATAAGTAAAACCCGATTTAGATCTGTATCTGAATCCATTATTCACGTACAGATATTCAAGGGTTTTAGGGTTCGTAATCGTATACCCTTAGTCTCGAAACCCTATTCTAAATCAATTTACATACAAAATGAGTGTATCAAAGTAGCAAAGTAAATGAAATTGAAGAGCAATTGGATCGAGAGGAGAGGAAGAGAGTACCTTGATTCGGCGTAGACTTCTGTTTGTTTTGGAAAGAAAAGAGCAGAGAAAGTGAGACCCAGAAGAAAATTGACACAAGCCGTCTGAAGTATAAATATAGGGAAGGGTAATGGCTAAAAGGTAAAAAAAGGGTCAAAATCCATACTCGCAGTTGAATTATCCATTTATCGCAGTTGAATTATCCATTTACCCAATACTTACGGGATAAAAACATGTGGTCTTTTTATCTTTTAGGGAATTGCTAAAAAGAAAAGGCCGATATTACTGTGTAAATTCGTCTGTTTTGAAATTTGAAAATTATACACCAAAAATCTTAAGTAGAAGCATTTCTTCCGTGAATTCATCATAATTTCGAGAAAAAAATAACTTATTATTTTCCTATTCTTTAAAAAGATCTTCCATCTTCAATACCCTAAACTAATTAATATCTCATTACAAAACCTAAACAAATATATTTATTGCATTAACCTAAACTAATATAAAAATTAAATTATAACTAACTAATATTATAAACTAAAATTAAAAGTAAAGTAAACCCTCCTTACTCACCACGAAACCTATTATTCACCTCCTCAACTTCAAATCCTTCTAAACATGTTATACTTCAATAATAAATTTATTCAATACAAAACCAGAAGCCAAATCAGTATATCATCTCTAGCATTTGTTGATGATATACTGATTTTCTCTAATGGTTCTCCTTATGCCATTGCTACTTTGAGCAAATTTTTACTGGATTATCAGGATTTATCTAGGCAAACCATCAATAAGGAGAAAACGTCTAACATTACTTCTAGCAATCTGTCTAACATCAAGATTCAAACCCTGATTGAAGGCACTAGTTTCACTAATGACAACATTCCTATATCCTACTTGGGTGTTAATCTCAGTAATAATAAATGGAAGAGCAATTACAATCATCTGCTTACTAACATCTGTAGTAGAATTATAGAGGGGAAGGGAAGAACCTCTCATTTGCTGGTAGACTGAGCCTGATTAATTCAGTGTTAATGACTCTCCCATTCTACTAGATGCAGAGCAATAATCTTCCAACTTGCATAATTGACAAAATTGAGAAGCTATTCAACAGTTTTCTCCGGGGATCGACTCAAAACCATTTTAAAACTCACTGGATCAAGTGGAACAGAGTTTGTAAAACGTATCCTGAAGGCGGCCTCAATGTTAGAAGCCTTAAAGATCTTCAAGTTGTAGCTTCTTACAACTTGTGGTTCAAATTCAAACATAACGATTCCCTTTGGGCAAAGTTTACTCACAACACCTATTACAGACAGACTTTGGATGCATATTCTAACTCGACCAAATCCTCAAAAATTTGGAAAAAAATATGCTTCATAAAGAACTTAGCGGATCCTCTTACACTGACCCTAATCATCCTATGTGGTCCATATCCAAAGATGGGCCATCCAACGCTAGAGACACCTGGATCTATCTCAGAATGAAGCACAACCAGTCTAATCTTTTTGGTAAGCTGTGGAACATCATTACCCCCAGGAAGTGTGCCTTTTTAACCTGGAGGATCTTTCATGGTTGGCTCCCCACTGATGAAACTCTACAGAAAAAGCATTTCACTTTAGTGTCTAAATGTCAATTATGTGAGAGTGCTGAAACAATCAATCATTTGTTTGTTGATTACCCCTTGCCCTGGAGCATTTAGAACCATTTCGCTCTGATCTTCAACATCAGAACTGACAAATTCATGATGTTCCCCCCTCTCCTTCGATTCTGGTTCTGGGCTTCAGCAAAATCCACTCACATATGCTATATTTTGCCTCTTATAGTCGCGTGGGTCATCTGGAAGATGAGAAATAAATTCAAAATTAAAGGCCTTCACTGCACATCCTAGTTTGCAATCAATCTTGTATCTCACTTTATCTACAGTCTAGACTCTGCCTCTCTCCTGAAGCCTAAGCACTGGACTCCTTTTACTCCGCTGCTATAGTACTCAATTTCTTTAACAGTGCCAGAACCAGGGCTCCCTCTGGGCATTATTGACAGGCTCCAACTATTAACAAAGTTAAAATTAATGTTGATGGTTCATCGTTACCTAATGGAGACACTAGCGGCAGTATAATCAACAGAAGGCATGACGGTAGCTTAATCTCTGCTCACAGCGAGCCCTAGGGGAAGCTCTCTTCTTTATTTCCAGAAACTAGAGCCCTTATCGATGGGCTTATCATTTGTCGTCGACTTAATTACAATAACGTCGATCTTGAAACTGATTGTGAGACTAATGTATCTCTTCTTGCCTCTGGTTCCTGCCCCAGTGCTCTCAACAGATCGATTTCTTGCATTCGAGACCTCATCAAGCGTTCTATGGTGGTCAAGCACATCAGTCGTGCTCAAAATTCAGCTGCTGACTGGTTGGCCAAATGGACCAACAAGTGCAAAATGAGACTTTGCTTCAACTCCAGCAACCTGCTCCCTCACCTTAAATCGATTATTGAGCATGAAAAACAGAGAATCCCTTACATAAAGGACAATTCTTAAATTCTCTCGATAATCATATTGTTTTACCTTTTTTTTCTAATTCTCCTACTTAATTGCAGATCTTTAAACTTGCATTTCGGATTGAAGACCTTGTTCCATCGATCTTACATTCGGATTGAAGTTAATGCCTCGTGATATAGCTATTTGTATCAATTTGGTGGAAGGAAATTCGCAAATCTTCATCTATTATTGATCCAGTCTTCAAGTGCTTCTCCGTGTTTGATAAATGAGCTACTGCTCAATTGAAGTGAAGACTAAGACCCTATTCCTAGGGATTTCTCTCTTTCGTTGTTCTTAAGGGCCTCTTAATTGCCTTTTTTTTTAATTGGCCCCCTATAATTGAATTCTAGTCTTATTTGGCCTTCGTAATAAAATAAATTTTTAGCTATAAAAAAACTTTAAATACTTCTACTCTCACTCACCAACAAAACCCAACTTCGCTATACTCACCCAAATCCTCCACTCGAAAAAAGTTGACCAGCAGCAGACCAAACTCCAATCGATGCCCAGCAGCAGACAAACCCAATCGACGCTCAGCAAGACCGAATTCTAAATTCAAAGCCCAGCAACAGCAAACCTCAGAGTCTATTATTCTTCGTCATTTGATGGCGTCGAATGAGTGTTCTTCGCCATCCAAATGACAAACTGATTCATACACACATTAGTAAACAGTGTAATAGGCATATCTCACGCCATAATGTGGCGTAGCAGTGGCCAATTACGTCATGCGCAGGCGTGGGTATGGAAAACTTCACCATTTAAATGACGTCGAACACTCATTCGACGCCATTGAATGGCGAAGAAAACAAAAAGAGAATCTATTGAAAATATGGGCTTTGTGGAAGATGACAAATTCCCTCAAGAACCAGATTAATATCTAGTGAAAGATCTCTTGTCACTGCAACTTCGACTTCTAAAAGCAAGAAATTAGTTGATAATGAAATCTTCTGTTTCACTATCCACAATCTCGGTAATCTGGTCATGAAACTCACAATTGGTTTCTCTACCAAAAGATTTGACAAAGGTTGGAAGATTTATAGAAATTCATATTAAATATTGTGTTTGGTTTCCTTTTTTGGAGTTAATTCTTGATTTTATGGTTTTATATTTAAGATTGAAAGACTTCCAATGGAGTGGTGGCAATGGATTACTCTTCACTCACCAAAGCGATAGCACATTGTTACCGACAAGGGAAAATGTAAAGTGCTCTCATGGGGTTTTGGATTTTCTATAGTGTAAAACAAGGTGCTCCAGTAGTATTGGGTTGGAGATATCCTTGGGATGGGCATGGTGACCATGGACATGGAGGTGAACATTAAACCTTCAGGCAGTTGGTTGCTGAGATAGTGGTGCAACTATAAAAAAAAAATGGTTCTTCTTTTCGGGTTTCCTCTTTCGTAGTGTCACAAGTTTAATAAATCGATTCTCGAATAGTAAATTGTTGTAATCAAATCGCATGTTGGAGTTTAAACTTTTCCAAATGTTAAATTGTAAGATTTAATTTTGTGTTTCATATCTTTGATACTTGTATTAAGCAGTGAATAGAGCCGTAATTTGCTTCAAAATAAAAAAATGAATAGTTTCTATATTGCAACTTCATTAGAAAATAATGGCAAGGCTCGTAATTAAATTAGAGTTTCGAGGATTCTTTTGGTCTTTTATTTAGTGGCAATTTTGTAAATATAAAAATCAAAAGTAGGCAACTTCATGGAACAAAAATGGCTCTTTTTTACAATTCCCTATCTTTTATGTGTCACGTTTTTGTTATTCATATTTATTTTGTAATACTTTAGTTTATGTATTTTAAGGTTTTTTATGTTATTTTTATGATAATTTGATTTTTTTATCAAAATGCAACATGTTTTAAGTTTTTTATGTATTTATATAGAGATAATAATGTAATTTTTTTACCAAGAATCAAAACAAGTAACTTTTACAATACATGAGACTGAAATACAAAAATAAACATGGATAATTAGAAGATAAAATAACTAATGTCATTTTTTAGTTCATATATAAATAATTAGTTGATATATTTTTTTAATATATTATGTTTAATATCTAGTGTAGATATTTAAAAAGAAGTTTATAATTTTTATTTATAAAAAAAATTAATTTAAGATAAGTTACCAAAAACTATTCAACCATATATTCAATTACAAATTATTATTTAAAAAAACAACTTACAAATATCTATTATGTCCAAAATATATGTCAAAAATATTCTTAATATAAATAAAATCATAAAAAAATATATAAGTCCATTTCAAGTTTACTCTTTTTATTTTTTATAGAACCAGGATTTGAAATTATGAACAAATATATATATATATATATATATATATATATATATATATATATATATATATATATTATTAGAGATCATAAATACACTGAGAAACCATACTACATGTGTGTGTTTTAGTGTCGTTGTTGGTTATTAGTTTTCTGGTTTTTAATCGGCTATTTAAATATCTCTAAAAGGATTGCCAAATACAAGACTACGGACTTGATCGGTAACTCCCCGACGGTTCCTTTAAGCATGACTTTATTTGGTTCATTCACCTATGTCCAATCCCAACGTTCTGAATAAACCATTATTCATACTCTCGCTTCCACTCAAAATTGATCTTTCACACAAACTTCTTCCACTATTCTTGTCAACCAGTTTTCTCGTTAGAACCCAAAAACTTCTCCCAACTCTCAGTTTCTAGTCAAAGGAGATCTGGGTGCCTCGTCTTCCTCTCCCGAAATGGTTCAATTAACCTCAACGATCGTTGATGTTTGAATCAACCATAACACTACTGCCACCGTTAAAGGTGTGGCACAGCATGATTCGGATCGGATACAGCGGCAATAACTTGAGGATGCCGCAACCAAAACCCAAAAAGAGTCAATTCCTCACCATGCCCGCGTCAGAAGTAGTTCCAGCTTTGTCCAAGTTGTTCCCGCCCCTGAGGAATTGGTTGTTCCTAAATAGGGTTGCTGGAAAAAATAAAAATAGATAGGTCGGCCCATACTATCCCGACGCAAAATCCCACCAAAAAGGTCGTCGCTCCAAAGAAGAAGATCAACACGAATTAAAGTGTGCCTCCCATAAGAAACCGAACAGAGACCAGCGATGTTTCTAAAAATTGCACCCTGGACAAATCAACCAATACCGCCGATGGGCTGACAGTATCAGATAAAACTAAAAAAGCCAAACCCCTACAGAGGATCGATCCAAGCGATGGTGGTGAAGGTCATGCCCAAACTCCTAGCATTAATGTCGCGGACTAGACTAGTATCAAACCGGTTGAGGTGGCGCAACGAGATAGGAAACAATTTGTTGTTGGGGGAGATGGCGTTACTATTGTTGCAGTAGACGAAGAACCTTTGCCACCAAAAATTCTCAAAGGGTTGACTCGCTATCATAACAATTTTTCCATGGATCACATCATTACCCTTTTTAGTAAAAAATATATGTACTACAACCCCGAGGAGATGTCGGAGCTGGGAACTACTTGGTGTATTCCGGATTATGTAAATATCCATTTTCCAACACTTAGGGACACGTCGTTGTCCGTGAAGAAAATAGAGTTGGTAGTATTTGTCGATGTCCTTAATTGGGGTCTCAGGTTTCCACTCGATCTCGACATGGTGAGATACTTTGAGATTATTGAGCTTTTCCCGACCCAACTCACACCTAGTGTCTGGTTCACGCTGATGTCATGTATAATGGCCTCGCATTTGTGAAGAGTATCAATGCCTATGAAGGAGTTTTTGGTGATGACTGGTCTTTGAAAGTCATCCAAATTACCCTTCTTTTATTCTTACTTAGCCAACAACATAAAGATATTAAATGATTGGTTGAAAGGAAACAAGTCATGTAAACATCGCTTCGTATTTATCACGGGGCTTGGGAGAATGGTCGGCCTCACTCGGAAGAAAATCTGAGGCGATTGACATATAAATGGGTCCAAGAAGGTTCGTATGATCATGTTTATCTTTTTCTTTTTCTTTTTCTTTTTATTTTTACAAAAAAAAGTTCATTCTTTAGCTCCTAAGGCAAAAGTGGAGGCGTTAAAAAAAGAGCACTTGAAGTCAGCCACAAAAACTTTTATAAAGCTTAAGGACTTTGCCAAAAGAAACTAGGGTCGGGATTTTCACCGTTGCTTCAAAAATGTGAACTTGATCAACAGCAACCTCTGGTGTTGCTCGAGCGAACCTTTGAGTGTTGATCAATTAAGGGTGGCACCCGATTTTGTTGATATGGTGCAAAAATTAGATTGCATCGACGCCAACGACTTTCTGCATAAATGGAACAGTGGGGGCAGTAAACTTGCTAAGTTGGAATAATTGCACGATCAAGAATTTACCCCCACCCTTTATTGGATATGAATCCCGCATTTGAGGGTATAACACTTGACGATCCAGTACCCGTAATTGCATTTCCATGTGGTTCGTGAAATTTTCCATTTTTACGGTTGGACACAATAGTCACTGCTTTATATCATATGTTGGTTCCTCTCACACTAAAAGAAAGAAAAATCGAGTAGCTTGGTGATGAAGTGACGGTGGTTAAAAACCGTATATCCAAACTGGAGGCCCAGCTTTGATGAGAGAATAAATGACTAAGGAATATTTCGGATCTTGAATCTGATGTGACTAGAGAGAGTGTAGAGAGAGAAAGTGCAAAGAGAATAGAATAATATGGAATGTCCCACCTGAAGAGTTAAAAGATGTTCTGAGGGTGATTTTGTTATGAGAAGATTTGTTGATAGAGGATTAAGAGATAGAAGAATATTTGAGTGTTAGATTTAGAGAGAGAAAATGCTAAACAGAGTAGAGAGAGAAAGTCGTACTGTTCATCTCGAGATTCGTGAAGCGTGTGTGGTCCTTTTATAGTACAATTGCGGACCCCACACGCTTTAATTTGGTTTAATTACATCTTTTGGTCCCCGCTTTTAGGTTCCTTCCTATTTTAGCTATATCTTTACAATTCATGGGTTTCAGCCCTTACACATTTATTTCTATGCATTTTGGCCCTTATACATTTATTTCTATGCATTTTGGCCCTTATACATTTATTTCTATGCATTTTGGCCCTTGTCTTTTATTCTTCCTTATCAGTAGCCCCCCAGTCTTAGTAAAAATCGTTTTGCTAAGACTGAATAATTCTCCTGACAGGCCAAAATTACTTCTTCTTTGAACTTCATAAGTCCCTCGAAAAATTGCTCCACGAGTCCCTTCGTATTGTCGAGGCCACGAACTACTTAGGCGAAAAGTCGTTCCACAAAACCTCTTCGACATAAAACCTCTTCGAATGATTTGCAAGCCTCCTCGAATATCTAAAACAGCCTCTTAGAGCTTCTGTTATACCGAGTAGCCCCCTCAATCCTTGCAACCTTTTAAGCAAAAAGGTCTTCGGATAAGTATATACTTAGGCGAAAAAGGGTGCTAGGATTGATGATGTCTTTACACACACTGATGTCAGCAAAAAAACAGTACCAATTCTTCTGACATTATTGTCAGAAAACTCTTCGCCTTCCCCTGACAATCTCTGACATAAAACTCTTCACCTTCTGCTACAGCTAGTCGACCGAACAATGTCCACCTATGTGGACCATCGTACCCCTAGGCAAACAACATGAAAATATCCCCGGGCTTCATTTGTCAAGAAAGCCCACTAGTCTTCTATAAATACCAACCTTTTTCTTCATTAATGCAACTTCTGTTCAATTATTTCTAGAGAGATAAAGCTGGCGAACAATCCCCATCGAATTCCTGAGTGGTTGTTGATTAGTAAACGGTTCGAAGAGAGGGTTGCTGCTGGTGAAGACGTAAGGTCTCATCCCCCACCATTGACTACAACCTTTTTCGGTGCCTGGCCTCCTTCGAACAACTCGAACGCTATTATTCCTAGTGAAGTAGCTCGTCAAAGCTTGCTCAACGAAACAAACCCTCCTAGGGAAATGGGTAAAGAGAGATCGCACAAGCATTCATCAGGTTCGAAGAGGAAGAAATCCCATAGAGATAGAAAAGGTTCTCATGAGCGAAAACGGGCCAGGGAAGCTCCCCTAACAATTCGAGAACCAACTGCCCCAACTAACGTTGAAAACCTTCCCCCAAAGATCTTCAAGTCCTTGAAGGACTTCGAGGAGTCCTCCTCGAAAGCCAGCTAGTCCTCCTCGAAACCAAGACCAACAATATAATTCTGGAAGCCCTCCTCGAAATCAAGACCGACAATATGATTCTGGAAGTCCTCCTCAAAATCAAGACCGTCACCGTGATACTGGTAGTTCTCCTCGAAGACAAGACCTTCATCGTGATGCTGGAAGTCCTCCTCGAAGACAAGGAACAGATGTGTCTAGTCTGCCCTCCACACCATCCATGACCATTCATGGAACTCAATTTTCCCCCTCAATGACGCTTATTACCGATGAAGACATGCGTATTTTACATGAACAAACTTTAGACCCCAAAGTTACAAAACCTCTCAATAAGTCCTTCGGACAGAAATTGCCCATTATTCCTTCCTCAAGCCCTGCGAACGGTGCAACATCTTCTTCGACAATATCCGAGGAGCAAGCTCGCCGGATTGCTCCAAAATTGAAGGGGGATATCGTGCTGCCCTTGGAGTTAGACAACATCACCGGCAACAATATTCGGGGCATTGAGAATAAACACATGGTAGCCCTTGCCAACATCAAATATAAATACTTTTCAAAGGAGGAGGAGACGATGCTGAGGGCTCGATGGGGCATCCCCACTTATATTAATATCAGATTTCCTACTGAGGGAGAGACACCCTTATTTGTGAGGGATCACGAAGTGGTGGTCTACACAGAAATCATGAATTGGGGGCTAAGGTATCCCTTAGACCCCTTTTTTATTGAATATCTCTCGAAGATAGATCTTTGCCCGTCCCAGGTTGGGCCCAATATGTGGTTCACGTTAATGGCTTGCATAATGGCCTCAAGGCTCTCAGGCCAAGAATTTTCTCTGGAGAAAATCATTGGTCTTGCTGGTCTTGCCCGAAATCCTTACTTCCCCTTCTATTCATTGACATTCAATCGGGGGCAAAAAATACTGAAGGATCTATTGGAGGCCGATAAAAAATGGAGGCAACAGTTCCTCTTTTTCTCTGGCTGCTGGGAGACTGGATCAAAAGCCACTCCTTCGAATCCTCACAAACTTTCGCTAAAATAGACAATGAAATGTAAGTATTCCACCAACTTTTACTCTTCGAACTTAAGCCTTCGAAATTTATGCTTTCTCTTAAGCCTCCTCGAATACTTGTATGTCTTCGAAGTAATATGTTCCCTCGAAATTGTATGTTGTGTTTGATATTTATTTTCTTGCTTCAGCTATGACTGGAGTGTCCAAACCCTACACCGACTATGTCGAGGGAGCTACCACTATTTTCACTAACCTTCGCTTGTGGGCAAAGGAGCAGTGGGACAATCGTTTTCGCCGTTGTTTTGTTGATGACAACTTGGCTAGGAGTCGACTCTGGAGGCTTAATCCCCAATATCGTATAAGTATGAGGGGACTGATGACTCCGCCTTCGGAACGGGAAGTGTTAGAGCGATGTAGCCAACAGGATGTCACAATCTATCTGCCCAAGCGCTCTCGCTCGCAAAGTCACCTGGATGAACCTCCAGAAGATGAAGTAACACTAACCCAACCAATAAATCCCAAAACAGCTCCTCGAAGAATGTAGGGGCCTCGAACTCTAATGACCCTCGAACAACTGAAGCCCCTCGAACAAGTGAAGCCCCCCGAACAAGTGTTATTGCTTCAACAAATCCCACTCCTCCTCCCCCTTCTCCCATCCTTCCACCAAAGAAAGATGGCAAGAAAAAAGACTTGAAGGGGAAGGGTATTCTTCTTGAGCCCATCGAAGAACAGTCTGAGGGAGGAGAAACTCCGGACAACAATGAAGGGACTAACTTTGAAAGGGAAGTCTATGATGATGCAATTGATGCTGAAAACAGGGGTGGCCAATCACCCAAGGAAACTTCCTACCAATCCTTGCACTCTCCTCTGACTGAGGCGTCTCACCCAGCTTCCCTCGAGGACAGTCCAAGGCTGGCTCATATCCCTGCTCCTCGAACAAACCCCCCACTATTCGTTCACCCAGACATTGCTTGTGGTAATTTTTCCGAATTTGATTCTTCAGCATTGGGGTCTCCTTCGAGTTCCTTCGAAGTTCCATTGGATGATGAATTCTCACTGAATCTTCGGAGACTGCTACATACTTCAGTGAACCGAGGAAAGAAGATGCGCCATTTTGAAAAGCGCAAGAATTACTACAAGTTCAAAGCATCACTAGCTGTCTCTCAGCTTGAGGAGGCCAAGAAGGAGTATGCAGTGATCGAGGGCCAAGCTGACGCCTTGTTCGAGCGTCTTTCTGCTTCTAAGAATTATGTGGCAATGCTAGAGAGGTGTTGCCAGCAAGAAAGGGACTTGTACAAGGAGAAGACTGATGCCCAGGAGCTGATGATATCTGAATACAAAAAGGGGCATCGCAAGGCTTGCGATGGATTCGAGCAGTGCACTGAGGCTCTTCGAAAAGTAGTTGGAGAACGCGATAACTTGGAGAAAAAGATCAGAGGTTTCCCAGTAGAAATCGAAGAGGCAAAGGAAAAGGCTGCGGATGCCTATGCAGCAACATGTTTGAAGACCTTACAGGCCCGTGATGCTGCTACTCGAGCTGGCTTGTTGACGCAGATATACACCGATCACCCTGAATATGACCTGAGACCTTTCTAGAAGCTTGTCCCCCCAGAGCTTCGCCCCCCCCCCAAATAGTCGTAAGTGAGAGTGAAGACTCAGAAGGCGAGGGGAGTGATACTTCGAAAAATGCCGATTGAGTAGACATGCTATGGGTAGTTTTTTTGTATATGGCCTAAAAAGGCCTCTTTTTGTGATGATTGGAACTTTGCTGTGCTACTTTAACTTTGTAAGAGCACTGAATATTTAACTTATCAATGTATTGTATCCGGAACAAGTTCATAATGATTATCAGTTGAATAGATGGTTCTTCGAATTATGATTTTATTGGTCCTTCGAACAATTAGTACTTGTAGAAATTCACAAATTCTATTAGCCTTTGAACAACTAGTGTTATATCTGCAATAAGGTCATCGAACGTCAAGTTGATTGGCCTTCGAATGATTATTATCTAGATAAATTGATTAAGGGTTATGTTTTTAATAAGGTCTTCGAATTCCAACTTATTTTGTCTTCGAACAATTTTACTTAGATAATTTTAGCAAGTTTTATGCTCGTAACAAAGCCTTCGAATTCCAACTTATTTGGCCGTCGAACAATTTTATTTGCTCAAACTTAACAAAAGTTATATTTGTAATGATGCCTTCGAATGCCAATCTTATTTGGCCTTTGAACAAATTTCACTTGGATAAATTTAGCAAGATTCATGCTCGTAATAAAGCCGTCGAATTCCTACTTATTGGTCTTCGAATAATTATAGGGTCTCCGAGGCACATGTTACCGTGATCCGAAGAATAGTTCGAAGGTCCCAAAACGTCGTGGCACATTTTACTGTGACCCGATGAATAGTTCGAAGGTCCCAAAATATCGTGGCACATTTTACTGTGACCCGATGAATAAAGTAGAAATAATAATAAAAAATCATGCGAGGGACAACAATTCGAGGCACGTGTTACTGTGACTCAAAAAATCGTGCGAGGGACAACAATTCGAGGCACATGTTACTGTGACTCAAAAAATAATGCGAGGGACAACAATTCGAGGCACATTTTACTGTGACTCAAAAAAAATCGTTAAAGGCAAAGAAACTTTGTATTTAAGGGGATCACCGAAACACCTCATTAAAACCTTCCTGTTCCTAACAGGGTAGGAAAGAGTGTGTCCTCACCAAAAATTTTCCCAAGGTATACATAGAAAGTGAACAGAAATACAATGTCATCTCCGAGCTCTGCTAATCGAGGTACAACTTTAAATGCTCAATATTCCAAGGTAAGCGGAGATATCGTCCGTCTTTATCCTTCAACCGATATGTGCCTGGTTTTATACTTTCGGTGACCTCATAAGGGCCTTCCCAATTAGGTCCCAGCTTCCCCAAACTCTTGTCCTTAGTGTGCAAGAACACTTTGCGGAGAACCTTGTCTCTTACCTGAAAGTCCCTATGGTTGACTTTGGATGCATATCGACTCCTCATAAGAGTTTGATAGTGAAGGGAAGTCAGCTGCGCCCGCTGTCTCTTTTCCTCCACCAAATCTAAAGTCAACGCTCTATGCTGGTCATTTGTGTCTGAATCATAAGTTTATATTCGATGTGAAGGGAAGAGGATCTCCGGAGGGACCACGGCATCCATCCCGTAAACTAAGGCAAATGGGGATACAGCGGTGGCTGTTCGGGGGGTCGTTCGATAGGCCCACAACACTTCCTGTAAATAGTCGGGCCATTTCCCCGCCTTACCTTTCAAGTTCTTTCGCAAACCGTCGAGGATGGTGCGATTAGTTACTTCCACCTGCCCATTTGCCTGAGGGTGAAATGGTGCCGAAAAACATTGTCGTATGCCCCTTGACACACAAAAACTCTGGAATTCTTTGTTATCAAATTGTGGTCCATTGTCCGTGGTAATCTGCAACGGTACACCAAAACGACAACAAATATTAGATAACACAAATTTGATTACGTCTTTGGCCTTTGTTCCCGCGAGCGGCTCAGCTTCCACCCACTTAGAAAAATAATCGACGACCATAATTATCGTCTGTCTGCCCCCAGAGGCCATCGGTAGAGGTCCTACCAGGTCAATGCCCCACCTATCAAAAGGAACTGCCTCTGAGATGCTTTCCATTAATACTCCCGGTTTGTGAATTACATTAGCATAGCGCTGGCATGTGTCACAGCGTTTGACCAGATCTTTTACATCAGCCGAGATAGTTGGCCAATAATAGCCTGCCAAGAATACCCTGTGTATCAAAGCCTTATATCCACAGTGAGCGGATCCTTCACCGTCATGTAACTCGGAAAGGATAATTTGTGACTCGGGCCCGCTCAAGCACCTTAGTAATGGCCGACTCAAAGATTTTTTATACAGCAATCCTCCCAGCAAAATGTAACCATGAGATTTGAATCTAACTCTTTTGGCTTCATATTTGTCGACGGGCAAAACGTCATGAGCTAAAAAATCAATGAGGACTGTTCTCCAATCAGGCGTGATCGCGTGGCTTTCCTCTGAGACGTTCATCACGTGCTCTTTACTAATTGAAATCGACGGACATGTCTGGACCAGAACCCAGGGATAACCCTCTGTCCGTGAAGTAGAGGCGAGAGAATCCAGAACGGTATTTAACTCTCGTCGAACATGCTCGAACTTGACGCCCTCAAAACCCGACGCCAAATCTTTCATTAGCTTCAAGTACTGTATAAGTGTTTCCTTCCTTGCCTCGGACTCCCCCGAAGCTTGATTTATCACCAGCTGAGAATCACTGATCAATTTTATCCGCCGAGCCCCGCAGATTTGAGCTAAACGCAGGCCGGCTATAGCTGCTTCATACTCAGCCTCATTATTAGTAGCTTTGAAACCGAAACGAATGGCTTGGAACATTGCTACCCCTTGTGGGGATACAAACTGGACACCTGCTCCGCTACCGGAGGTGTTCGACCCACCATCCGTCCGTATCACTCATTCTTCCTCGGCGACTATATCAGGCACCTCCTGCTCTTCCCTGTCTGAGTGGAACTCGACCAAAAAATCTGCCAAACCTGTGCCTTTATCGCCGTTCGAGGCTCAAATGTTATGTCAAAGTCTCCCAGCTCTACGGACCACTTAGTCATCCTGCCAGAGATGTCTGGTCTTTGTAATAGACTTTTCAGGGGAAATGTCGTTCGAACCACAATGGGATGAGCTTGAAAGTAAGGCCTCATCTTTCGTGCCGCTGTTACCAACGCCAAAGCCACCTTCTCCAAAGTAAGATACCGCTTCTTGGCGTCCAGCAAACTCTTACTGACATAATAAATTGACCTTAGGAGAGAGTCATCTTCTCGAGGAGAACAGCACTGACAGCACACTCGGATACTGCTACGTAGACGATCAACGTCTCCCCCACCAAAGGTTTAGATAGAACTTCCGGAGAGGTTAAATACTCCTGAATTTGACGAAAGGCCGTCGAACATTCATCGGTCCAACAAAATTGCTTCGCATTCCTCAATATTTTAAAGAATGGAGCACACTTATCCGACGAGCGAGAAATAAATCGATTCAGAGCAGCCAATCGTCCTGTCAGGATTTGCACCTCTTTAATGTTTCGAGGAGGGGTCATAGCGATCAAAGCTCTTAGCTGCTCAGGATCTGCCTCAATACCTTTCTCGCTGATCATATAACCCAGGAATTTACCGGACCACACGCCAAAAATGCACTTTTCCGGGTTGAGTTTGAGATTGACTCTACTCAAGTTGTGGAATGTCTCCGCAAGGTCAGCAAAATGGTCTTCGTCGTGCTCACTCTTAACCAACATATCGTCGATATAAGCTTCCATATTCCGCCCAATCTGCTCCTCGAAAGTTTTATTAACCAGGCGCTGATAAGTTGTCCCCGCGTTTTTTAACCCGAACGGCATGACCTTGTAACAATACAAACCTCGACCAGTAATGAAAGAAATGCTCTCTTCATCATTAGCAGCCAGTCGGATTTGATTGTATCCCAAGTAAGCGTCCATAAAAGATAGCAATCGATTTCCGGAGGTCGAATCCACTAACTGATCAATGCGAGGGACAGGAAAAGGATCTTTAGGACAAGCTCGGTTCAAGTCCGTGAAGTCGATACACATTCTCCACTTGCCATTTTTCTTTCTCACCAACACCGGATTCGACGCCCATATTGGATAATGTGACTCGCGAATATGACCTATGCTGAGCAGCCGTTTGACCTCCGACAAAATTGCTGAGGCTTTTTCCGGGGAGACAGGCCTTCTTTTTTGGACTATGGGTCGGACATCCGATCGTATTGCGAGCTTGTGACATATAATTTCTGCCGGCACACGAGTGACATCCTGTGCACACCAAGCAAACATATCGAGCTTATCACACAAAAAAACAATTAACTTCCCTTTAAATTCGGGGAGAGGTGGACCCCTATTTTCAGAACTTTTCCAGCCGCGAACTCGTGTATCGCAGAATCTTCCTCTGGAACTTGAAATCCGGGGGCCTCCCTCGGATCATCGCAAGGGACGACCTCGGGGGTTGGCCCCTTTAATTGCTATGTTGGGTCAGAGGGCCCCCCTCGACCCCCTTTGGAAGACAGGGCTATCTGGTAACATTCCCGTGCCATCTTCTGGCTACTTCTGACTGTTCCAATGTTGTTCCCGATCACATATTTTAGGCATTGATGCACCGTGGAGATGACACCATGCATCCGAGATAACCAAGAGCGTCCCAGGATGGCGTTATAAGATGTTGGTGCGTCAACCACAATGAAGAGTACCTCTACCTCTTTTCTGAATGGTCCACGACCCAATTCTACCATACATTGAAACTCCCCCACAACAACCGCTGTGGCTCCAGTGAAACCCACAATTGTCCTGTCGGATCTTCGGATGACCGGTGGGTCAGAAATGCGGCGGTAAGTACTCATAAACAAGATGTTCGCTGAGCTCCCTGTATCGATGAGTATTTTTTGAACCTGATCCCCAGCAATGCCCGCCGCGATCACTACCGCGTCCTCATGAGGGCCTACAACATTACGCATATCATCATCATCGAAACAAATAATTGGAGAAGGCGACCGATGCATTTGTGCAGAGACTCCAGCTTCGATTTGGGCTGTCAGATTCACCATGTGCCTTTTGCGAGAGCTGTTGGAGTTTCCTGCGATTGTGTCCCCGCCGAAAATTGCTAAGGAATCGAAAAATGCACAAAGTCTGTCCACCTTCCCCCTTGGAATCTCTTCCTCGACTATGTTTACATTGTTCCTCCCAACTTTGGGGTCCAAATACTCTTGTTCAATGTCAAAGTCGTCAACCCCTTCGGAAATTACCATGGCTGTGTCAGTATTCTTCGAGACAGCTTTTACCACGGCGCTTTTCTGGGAGTGTTTCTTGACATACTCCAACAGCATTCCATTCTCAATGAGATCTTGCACCTCCTTCTTCAAGGCTATGCAATCCTTAGTGTCATGGCCCACATCCTCGTGATATTTGCAATATTTGTTGACACTTCTGCTTTCCCTTGGTATTTGTATGGGAAAAGGCTTCCTGAACGTGACCGAAGACTTAGCCTTATCAAAGATCGCAGCGACATTTTCTGTCAACTCCGCAACGTAGTCGGGTCGAGTCCATTTGTTTGACATGTATCTTCCCCCTTGATTATAGTTTGACTGATTGCCGTAGTACTGCGGGTTCGATTTTTGCCTTGGAGGATATTGACACGTGCTTTTAGCTTGAACGTTTGATCGAGGGCCCTGAGAGCTTGGCTCAGTCCTTTGAAATTGATTGTGATCCAGTTGCTCTCCGGAACCTTTCTCTGAGGCTTGGGTTTCTTCCACCAGGATCCTCTTCTCAACTTGATCTAGCAATGCTCCGAAGGTCATCGCCTGACTTTCTGCCACCGTGTCTTTCAACAACCCGGGGAGCAAGCCCATCCTGAACGCTGCAAGCGCCACCGAATCCTTACAGTACTCCATATCTGTTTTGGTTTTGACAAAGCGATTGGTATAGTTTTTGAGGCTCTCCCCCACTTTTTGTCGACAGTAGATTATGGTGTCTCCGTTGGCCCGAAACTTCTTGCTTCCGACGAAGTGTTGTCTAAAGATGTTCCAGAACATGTCAAAGTTCTTAATGGAGCCCTGAGGTATCCTGTTGTACTATTTAGATGCCACTCCCTTGAAAGTTTGAGAGAACGCTCTGCACAAAAGCATATCATCGTCGTCGAAGTTTATCATAAAGTTCTTAAACTGCTCGATGTGATTATCTAGATCCTGAGTCCCATCGAACTTTTCAAGCTTCGAATTGTCAAAGTGCTTTGGGAGGTTCCCCACTAAGATCTCCGATGATAGAGGAGAGGCTCTCCAATTATGCCCTGTACGATAAACGTTGGACCTCAAATTATCGTTGTTTGAAAAGTACAGACCCTCCTCGGAGGGCAAAGTGTATTGCTGCTGCCATTCTGAATTTCGAGGGCCCATATCATCCTTCCCAAGGCACTTTGCCTGCTCATGAGAACGATCACCAACTCGGTCGTGGCGACTCTTCTCCCGCGAGGATTTCCTCTTCGAAGTCCTTCCCCTTCGGGCACCAGTTCGCCTCTGGTCACGCTTTTTCCTCATGTGGTATCTCCGGGGAGATGACTCAGAAGTACTATACCGTGAGTAGTCACTTGAAGTAGCCGAGTCCGAACGGTACTTTTCTCTCCTCCTCGGAGACCTTCGCTCACGCCTCCGATACTTATCATCTCTTTTCTTGGGACGAATTTCGACATCCCGCTCCTCCCTTTGTTCGACGGGTTCTCTTCTTATCTCAGATCGAACATTTTTCTGAGCGGCTTCTTTCTCCGCCTTCAACCTTTCGATTTCCAACAGCAGTTCATTCCTCTGAGCCAAGAGGGCGGAGTCATCGAAAGCGTTCTCGACTCGCCGACCTCTTTCTCCTTCGGATTCCAAGTCGTCCTAAAAGTCATCCGCCTCCATGTTTTCCTCGCAGTGATCAATCAAATCGTCCCCTGGGCCTTCCATGGTTCTCCTCGAAACGGGAATTATTTCTAGGAAGTGATTATCGTCGGAGCGATTTTCGCTTCCCACAGACGGCGCCACTGAAGAGTTAAAAGATGTTCCGAGGGTGATTTTGTTATGAGAAGATTTGTTGATAGAGGATTAGGAGATAGAAGTATATTTGAGTGTTAGATCTAGAGAGAGAAAATGCTAAACAGAGTAGAGAGAGAGAAAGTCGTACTGTTCATCTCGAGATTCGTGAAGCGTGTGTGGTCCTTTTATAGTACAATTGCGGACCCCACACGCTTTAATTTGGTTTAATTACATCTTTTGGTCCCCGCTTTTAGGTTCCTTCCTATTTTAGCTATATCTTTACAATTCATACGTTTCAGCCCTTACACATTTATTTCTATGCATTTTGGCCCTTATACATTTATTTCTATGCATTTTGGCCCTTATACATTTATTTCTATGCATTTTGGCCCTTGTCTTTTATTCTTCCTTATCACCACCTACCAAGAATAAAGAATTCTCCTTTTATAGTGTTGGAAGGTGGACCCATTTATGTCATTGGTGGGCTTACTTTATTTCCTCTTTAGTCACTGTTTATATAAATTGTTTACAAATTGCTCTCTAATTAATGATAAATATTCTAATAGGTATTTTAATCTCCTTCTATTCACAATTGGCCCCTTGTTCTTATTATCGGCGAATTGTTCCCTTATCAGTAGCCCCCCAGTCTTCGGGAGCGGAGGGAGTGAAGACTTCGGAAGTTTAGCTCAAAATGCCTTTTTACTTTGGCCTCTGGATCAATCTAGGTTTCCTCTGCGGGGCTAATCTTCCATTCCATCTGACGCCCGACCCGTCTAGTTTGTTCAGAGGTGGTTAGGAACGTTTCGTCCAGCGGGTTATTCCTGAGTCGTTTTGGGTCTCTCTTCGTTCACCTTTATGGGCCTCGGTCGGTCACACCATTTCGGGTTGGTGAAGCCCATACTAGCATCTCTGTCTGACTCAGCTAGCCTACGCCTGCTGTGTTTTTCTAACCAAAAGCGACACGTGTTGGTCGACTACTCAAGGCGTGCTTGTTTGCACAACTTCTCACGAAACCCTTTCGACTTCTCACTGCTTTCCATCGTTTGGACTTCCCCGTGCGTGCAACGGCTAGAAGGAGTTGCCTATAAATGCCTCATAAACGAACATTGCTCTCAGAAGCGTTCTAGAGAGAAAAATTGCTGCTCAGATTTTTCTAGAGAGAGAAAGCTCGTTTTATGAGACATAGCCACCCGAAGCGGAAACCAAAACCCAAAAAGAAACAACCAGTGTTCGGATTTGAGGATTGGGCTAGCATCGGTCATCGTGCTGAAGAATACCGACGCGCGGGGTTAATTTGGAGTCCTAATACCAAACCATTCACACCCATACCGCATCCTCACGACCCCGTTATTTCCCATTCGATCCCTGTTGAGGCCTTCATCTTGCCCGAATCATCTGGAGGTCAGACCTCGGAGCCTATTGCCCTATCTTCTAGCAGCAGCTCTCCGCACTCCCTCGTTGCCCAAACAAGCCGTCTAACGCCTTCGTCGGTCAATTTTTACGCAACCGCACCTCATTTCTCTTCCCGACGTCGCGGCCGAGGTCAATTTCTTCCTATGGGTGAAACCAGTCCTCCGACTTCTCCGATGAGAGGTAATTTCCTTGGGATGGTTCAGCTTACTCCCTCCATACGGGGATACCGAACCGGTACTAACACAGCTGTGACTTTTTTAGGTCTTAATAAATGGCCATTAACTCTTGTAGAAATGGATCTCGAACGCATCCGTCGAGAACAAAACGAGGCCAATCTGACCCAAACTGGCAGATGTTCGAATACTGCCGACCATGTCGTGCGAGAAACCGATCCGGGCGCGGCCATTGCCCTTAGTTCTGATAAGATTCCGGTAGCGAATACCGATGAGTCGGATGCAGATGCTCTGCCTGTCGGCGCTCTGCCTGTTGGAGACGGTGCCGCTGCTGGGACCGACGCTGCCCCTCCCGCGGAGCCACTTCCCGAGGAAATAGAAGCGATTGTTACCACTACCTATCATCGGTGGTTGCCCGCGGACTACGTCATTTCTCTGTTCGAAGGCAAGTATCTCTATTTCACTGCTGAGGAACAGCCAGAGCTGCTGGTCCAGTGGGGCATCCCTGAGTGCGTCACTGTCAGGTTTCCAGTTCCCGGGGAGACCCCCGTACATGTTCGGTCGCGAGAAATCGTGGTCTTTACCGAACTATTCAACTGGGCCTTAGATTCCCCCTGGATCCCGAGATCGTTCTATATTTCAGAACTCTGCAGATCTGTCCCTCTCAGCTGACGCCCAACGCCTGGTACACGCTGATGTCATGCATAATGGCCTCGCGCCTTTCTGGTCGGGTCATGCCCATGGACCAGTACATTACCATGTTCGGGCTAGCTAAATCCCCGAAGTCGGCTTTCTTCTATTCTTCCATTACCAACACCTGGAAGATAGTGAATGATTTCCTTGAGGGCGACAAGGGTTGGAAACACCGCTTCGTCTTCTTAAGTGGATGCTGGGAAAATGGCCGCCCTTATAGCCGAGAGAATCCGAGGTTGCTGCTGCGGACATGGGTTCCTAATGGTAAGTCTTTCCGTAATTTTTTTTTATATTAGTAATCCTGAACCTTTGTGCAGTGTCGAAGGAGTTTATCCAGGGGCTGAAAAAGGATTACTTTAAAGCTGGAAAAGCTACCTTCCAAGTGTTGAAGGATTATGCTAAAACACACTGGGGTCGGGCGATATATCGGGCATTCAAGAATACAAATCTGATCATGAGCAACCTCTGGCGTTGCTCATCAGAAGTGCTAACAATTGAGCAGCTGCGTCAGCCCCCAAGGATGGAGGACTTGATCGCAAAGACCGAAGCACCTGACGCGCACCTGTTCCCACCAAAGCGTAACAAAGCGCCTAGCAAGCACCCAAAATCCGACGACGAGGTCGAACAAGGTGCTACCGGTGCTGAAAAGGCTGATGCTCGATGGCCTCAGGATGAAGCTGCTGCTGAGGGTGATGAGGCGCCACCGACCTAGGAACTGGCGTTGAAGCGGAAAGGGAAGGCCAATGCAGATGGAACTCGGGCTAAAAAACCCAAACGCTCAAAGAAGGAAAGCGGTTCGGTCCCCGATGCTGAGAATGCCACTGTCCCGGAGCTCTTCGACCAGTACGAGAGGGTCGACGGTGGTTCAAAGGCAGCCTTCGTGGTGGTAATTCCTGACGATGCCAGTCCATCGAAAACTTCGGACCCTGTTGCGGCGTCATCGAGTGAGACAAAGTACCCGGTGCTGTCTATGCTTGGGAGTCCGCACACTTTCCCGCTGCAGGGAACCGATGGACTGGCCATTTCTCTGTACAATTTGCTTGTGCCAGCAGCCATGAAGGAGCGTCGGGCGATTGAGCTGGGCCAGAAGCTAGAGGACGCAGAGGCAAGGATTGCTGGTCTAGAAGAGCGGGTGCAGAAGGCTGAAGCGGCTCAGGTGCTGGCGGAAGGGCGGGTTGTAGAGGTCGAACAGGTCATAGAACAAACAAAGAAGGCCGGAGATTATCGCGCTGCTACCTTGACGCGGGAGATCCAAGAGCTGAAAGTTGCGAACACCGTTTTTGTTGACAAGTGCAAGAAGTGGATGGAAAAGGAGACAACCGAAGCCAAAGCCGCATATGTGCTGTCATTTCATAATCGCTTCCCGGACCTTCACCTCGGGTCGATGTGGCTGGATGTGCCGGAAGATGATCGCCCTTCTGATGTTGTCTGTGAAGATGAGTCGGATGACACTGAATCGGATGAGGATGATGCGTGATCCCGACGTCCTCGTTTTTTTGTTTTTTTGTTTTATTGTCTTATTTTTAGGGGCTGTGGAGTCCCCTATCAATTGCCCTCTGTGAACAAAATTCTCAAACAATCAATATTTCTTTTATGTTTGCATTTTATTGGGTGTTTTTTCTATAATATTTTAATAGATGTTGAGAATTTATTGGTCGGCGATGTAAACTGTATATTAGTTGAAAACTAAAAGACCCGTAAGGGTTCTGTTGACTAATCAAGTTTGTAATACTTCAAAGATTGGAAGACAAAGATTTTTAATTAACTCAATCGAGAGGGTCGGGTGTTAACGATGCCTCATTAAAACCTTCTCGCGCCACCGAGGTAGGAAAGAGTGCATCCCCGACCAATTAATTCTTACAGACGACACTTAACAAATTACAGGCAAATAAAATTATTCTAAATACAATTTCAGATGTTCGATGTTCCATGGTAGTCTTAACGAGTGCCCGAGCTTGTTCTGCAAACGATATGTCCCGTTCCTGATTTTTTCTATGACTTCGTACGGTCCCTCCCAATTCGGGGCGAGTTTGCCGAGGCTTTTGTCTTTGGTGTGCAGAAAAACGCGTCTCAAAACCTTGTCACCTACTTAGACTCCCGACGACGTAACTTGGATGCGTACCAACTTCTCATCAGGGTCTGATAGTGTGAAGAGTTCAACTGAGTGCGGCTTCGTTTTTCTTCCATGAGATCGAGAGCGAGTCTTCTGTCATCTTCGTTTGTGTTTTCGTCATAGGTACCAATTCTGAAAGATGGAAAAATTGATTCTGCCGGAGTGACCGCGTCCATACCATACACCAGAGCATAAGGTGATTCATGGGTCGTCGTCCGAGGGGTGGTTCGGTAAGCCCATAACACTTCTTGTAGGTAGTCTGGCCATTTACCGGCCTTTCCTTCGAGGTTCTTTTTGAGTCCATCCAGAATGGTTTGGTTGGTAACTTCGACTTACCCGTTCGCCTGAGGTTGGAATGGAGCAGAGAAACATTGCGTGATCCTGTGAGTTGTGCAACAAGTTTTCATTTCTCTGCTGTCGAATTGCGGTCCATTATCCATGGTTAGCCTCTGGGGTACCCCGAAACGACAACAGATGTTGGACCAAATAAATTTGATGATGTCTTTGGTCTTAGTGGCGGATAATAGCTCAGCTTCAACCCATTTGGAAAAGTAGTCCACCGCCACCACGATCGTCTGTCTCCCGCCAGATGCCATTGGTAGCGGTCCAACAAGGTCAATTCCTCATCGGTCGAAGGGCAATCCTTCTGATATGGACTCTAAAGGGGCCACGGGTACGTTTATCGCGTTCGCGAATCTTTGACAAATGTAGCAGGTTTTCTCTATTTGCCATGCGTCCGCGGTTATCGTTGGCCAATAAAATCCTGCGAGAAAAAATATTCTAATCAAGGCCTTGTAGCCACAATGTGCCGCACCCTCTCCGTCATGTAGTTCGGATACGATTATCTGCGACTCGTGAACCCCCAAACATCTGAGCAATGGGCGGCTGAATGACTTTTTGTATAGTATGTCGCCTAATAACGTGTAACCTCGGGCCTTGTTGCGAACCTTTCCGAGCCGAAGCGCCATCGCTAGGTAGTCGACCTTCGGCTAGGTAGACTACGATATCACGCCGCCAATCTGAAATCATTACCGAAGAAACCTGACAAGCGATTTCAGGTCGGTTATCAAGCTCATGCCGTTTGATGATGGATGGACTTTCTTGCTCGGTTACCCAGGGATAATTTCTCGAACAGGAAGCCGCTGCTAAAGAGTCTGCCACCATGTTCTCGCTTCTCGGGATGTGCTCGTACGTGATTTTGACAAACGAGGCAGCTAGCACTCTTAGCGCTGCTAAATATTGGACCATATGCTCTTTCCTGGCTTCCGCAACTCCCGAGGCTTGGTTTATCAGAAGCTGGGAATCGCTAACTAGGCGTACTTGCCTTGCTCCATATACTTGTGCTAACCGCAGTCCAGCCGGAGCAACTTCATATTTGGCTTCGTTGTTTGAGGTGGGAAAACTGAACCGAATGGCCTGGTGCATATTGATGCTTGTTGGGGTGACTATCTGCACGCCCACTCCGCAGCCATTGACATTTGCCTCCCCCCCCTGTCCGTGCGGATGGTCTACTCACTTGGTTTGGCCTCTCCATAGGGTACATCCCGATCCGGACACTCGGAGTGGAACTCGACTAAAAAATCAGCCAGAACTTGGCCTTTGACGGCTGTCCGTGGCTCAAAGTTGATGTCGAAATCGCCCAATTCGACCGACCATTTAGACATCCTCCCGGACATGTCTTGTCGCTGGAGGACGTATTTGAGCGGAAAAGAGGTACGGACGACGATAGGGTGGGCTTGAAAATATGGACGCATTTTTCGTGCTGCGGTCACTAGGGCTAAAGCCATTTTCTCCAGCCGTAAATACCATGTTTCCGCATCCAGTAAGCTTTTGCTTACAAAGTAGACCGCAGTAGGGGCTGGTCCTGACTCGCTGATTAAAGCCGCGCTAACTGCAAAATCCGTAACCGCAATGTAAAGGAAAAGGGTTTCGCCTGTTGAGGCTTCGTTAAAAGATTTGGAGACGATAGATATCGCTTAATCCCTAAGAATGCTTCGTTGCATTCGGGTGTCCACACAAAATTCTTGGCATGTCTCAAGACCTGGAAGAAGGGGGCGCATTTATCAGATGAACGAGAGATAAAATGATTTAAAGCGGCCAAGCGACCAGTTAGGATCTGGACTTTGCTTGATGTTCTTGGGTGGGGTCATGTAGGTGATAGCTCGGAGTTGAATGGGATCGGCTTCAATCCCTTTTTCGCTAACAAAGAAACCTAGAAACTTGTCTGACCTGACCCCGAAGGAGCATTTTTCGGGGTCGAGCTTGAGGTTTATGCCCCTGAGGTTATCAAAAGTTTCTCGCAAATCGGAAAGGTAGTTTTCGTCCGTGCCGCTCTTGACTAACATGTCGTCAATGTATACCTCCATATTCCTCCCAATTTGGTCCTCAAAAGTTTTATTAACAAGCCTCTGGTACGTTGCCCCGGCATTTTTCAGCCCGAACGACATGACCTTGTAGCAATACAGACCTCGGCCTGTTATAAACGTGGTGTTTTCTTGATCTGCTGGGTGCAACTTGATCTGATTATAGCCGGCGTAGGCATCCATGAATGACAGTAATCGATTTCCCGAAGTCGAATCTACCAATTGGTCAATCTTTGGCATCGGGAAATGGTCCTTTGGGCATGCCCGATTGAGATCAGTGAAGTCCACGCACATTCTCCACTTCCCGTTTTTTTTCTTGACCATAACAGGATTCGAGGTCCACATCGGATAACTTGCTTCTTTTATGTGCCCGACGCTGGTCATCCTTTCGACTTCGCGTAAAATAATGTCTGCCTTTTCCGAGGAAAAAGCCCGACGCTTTTGAGAGACAGGTCTGACGTTTTTGTTGACAGTTAGTCGGTGAATAACACAAGACTCTGGGACTCCGGTAACGTCCCTTGAGCACCCGGCGAATAGATCTAAATTTTCCCGTAGTAAAGACAATAACTGTTCTCTAAATATTGGCGACAAACAAACCCCGATCTGCAGAACCTTTCCTCCAGCAAACGGGTGTTGTTCACATTCTTCATCGGTAGTCAGATAGCTTGGAGCTTCCCTAGGATCATCAACAGGTAACGACCCCGGGGGGAGCCCCTTTAAATGCTATTCTCGTGCCTGAACCATCTCTTGATCTTTTTTAGGTTCCAATGCTGCTCGGTAACACTCCCGCGCCGCTTTCTGGCTGTTTCGGACTATTCCTACGTTGTTTCCGACCACGTATTTCAAACACTGATGGATTGTAGAAAATACTACATGCATTCGCGATATCCATGATCTGCCAAAAATTATGTTATGGGAAGCCGGTGCGTCTACTACCACGAATAGAACGGTGACCTCCTTCTTAAATGGGCCACAGCCTAGCTGAACGACGCCCTCAAATTCTCCGATGACGTCGGCTGCAGACCCCGTAAATCCCACAATGGTACGGTCTGACCGCGTGATGACCGGAAGTGTCCTAAATTTGGCAAAAGTGGACGCGAAGATTATGTTGGCCGAACTTCTTGTGTCCACCAAGATGCGTCTGACTTCCTCCCCTGCAATGGTCGCCCCGATCACGATGGCATCCTCGTGAGGGCCGGCTATATCTCTCATGTCGTTGTCGTCGAAGGACAGGATCGGTGACGGGACGCTTTTGGAGTGGGGGTAAGGTCGAGCCTCTAATTGAGTGGTTAGATTCACAATATGCCTCTTCATGGAAGAGTGTGTGGTACCTGCCATAGAATCTCCACCGAAGATAGTCAGAGATTCAAAGGATTCACAAAGGTTTCTCACATTACCGACGCTTTCCTCAGCTTCCTCTTCGATGATCCCAATGATGTTGCAGTTTGCCTCGGGGTCAAGGTACTCAATAGATACATCAAAAGGGTCGGTTACCTCGGAAACGGTCATGGTGGTTTCGGGCTTCGGGATTACCACGACTTCTTTCGAAATTGCATTCTGCTGGGCTTTCTTGACATATTCCAAGAGGTTACCGTGCTCTATGAGCATCTGTATTTCTTTCTTGAGGGCAATGCAATCCTTGGTATTGTGCCCCACGTCTTCGTGATAACGACAATAACGATTGTTCCTCTGTTCCCGAGGCGTTGGTATTGGGAAAGGCCTTCGATACATCCCACTTTTCTTAGTTTTTTCATAGATTGATGATACACATTCTGTTAGGTCGGTGAAATAAGCAGGTCGGACCCACTTGTTAGATATGGGTCGCGAAGCCGTTTGACTCGTCTGCTTCGTTTTCTGGCTAGGTGGCGCCGAAGGTTTGGTAGGTAAGGATTGGGTCGGATGTATTGTGCTAACCGGCTGAGCTGTCTGTGCATAGCTAGATCGAGTCCCCTGTCTTATCACTACCGCCGCTTGCGCGCTCTGCTGAATTTGTGCAGCCAGTTCGGATGCCTCGGTTTCTTTGATCAATATATGCTTTTCTACTTGAGCCAGAAGGGCAGAAAAAGTGAATGCTTGCTTCTTAGTTACTGATTGTTTCATCGGTCCCGGGAGCAAGCCCAACCGATATGCGGTCAGCGCCACGTTTTCCTCGCAATGGTCCAGGTCGGTTTTAGCGTCGATAAAACGCCTGATATAATCCCTGAGGCTTTCTCCCAACCTCTCCTTACAATTCATGATAGTGTCTTCGTTGGCCCGGAAGCTCTTGCTCCCGATGAAATGTTGCCTGAACATTGTCCAGAACATCTCGAAGTTTTTGATGCAGCCTTGTGGTAATTGGTTGTACCACTTGGACGCACGATCCCGGAAAGTCGTCAAAAAAGCCCTACATAGGAGTTTATCGTCGTTGTCGAAACTCAGCATGAAGTTTTTGAAAGCTTCCAGGTGGTTGTCCGGATCCTTCTTTCCGTCGTACTTCTCCAATTTGGAAATATCGAAACGCTTCGGGAGATGCCCCGCCAATATCTCGTTGGACAATGGGGAAGCTCTCCAATTCATCATGTACCCGAAAGCTCCGCCTCCGAGTCCTTCTGTCTGAAATCTGTAGAGTCCTTTATCCCCTGGATTGATGAACTGGCTGCTGGTTCGGTACCCCTGGTTCTGGCTGTTCGAAGGTTGCCATTGCACTTGAGGAAGTGCTATTCGCTCTTCCCGACTGGCCGCGGGCATTTCTTCTTTCTCAAACGATATTGGAGTCCGTTTTTTGGTGCTACCTTTTTTATACTTCGGAGAGTCTGACCGAGGTCCTCGGTGTCGTCGGGAACGATTTTTCTGTGCGCGTTTGTTTAGCCTTTCCGGCCGTCGATACTCCCTTCTCGATGAGTCATCCGAGGTGTAATCGGTGGAAAGACCGCGGTGGTCCTCCGGGTACCGCTGCTTTCTGGTATGTCGACCCTCCTCGGGACGAGGCTCCCGATAATACCTTACAGGTCGGGCCTCGATGCGATGCCCCGTAGCTGGATTGCCTCCGCTGTGGTCATCTACGAGCGGTTCTTTGCATTTTCCTTCCCGAACCCTTTTCTCGTCTAGTGCCTGTTCTCTTTCAGCGTTCAGCCTGACAATATCTTCCAGGAGCTGTCTTCGGGTCATGATAAGGGTCGATCGTTTGTCCCGACCTTGGTCGTAGCGTTCTCGACCCGAGGCTCATTCACCATCGGATAACGATACGGCTCGGGCTACTTCTCTCCCGAACCTCTCTTCAACAGCCGCGTCATTCATCTTTTCAATCGTGATTTTCAAAGAAGAATATTCCTTTTTGGTATCACGTGTTCCCACGGACGGCGCCAATGATGAGAGAATAAATGACTAAGGAATATTTCGGATCTTGAATCTGATGTGACTAGAGAGAGAGTGTAAAGAGAGAAAGTGTAAAGAGAATAGAATAATATGGAATGTCCCACCTACCAAGAATAAAGAATCCCCCTTTTATAGTGTCGGAAGGTGGACCCATTTATGTCATTGGTGGGCTTACTTTATTTCCTCTTTAGTCCCTGTTTATATACATTGTTTACAAATTGCTCTCTAATTAATGATAAATATTCTAATAGGTATTTTAATCTCCTTCTATTCACAATTGGCCCCTTGTTCTTATTATCGGCGAATTGTTCCCTTATCAAGCTTAAAGAGCAAACTCTTAGCTATAAAGAGTTAAAATTGAATTCCCATGAGGCAGTTGACGTGCCACTTCCTGGGTTAAGTCGGTCGAAGCCGATCTTCGGATACTCCACGGAAAAGAGTTTGAGTGGTAGAAGTCACAATCCAAACAACTTCGACTCACTGGCTTCTTGCGTGCTACCTTATCAAATGTTGAAGAAGGTCAAGATTGGGAGATTCGAGGCGTGGCAGCTCAAATAATTCAAAATCACTTTCGCCAATTTCAAACGTCTAAGGAGCTTAAGGATCTTTGTGAACTCCGACTTGATACGACAAAGAGAAGTAGGGAAGAAAACAACAAGTTCGCTGTTAAATGCATGAAATCCATGGAAAAAAAGTTGGTGATTCTAAAGTTTCTTATGTTTTGACCTTTCATCAGCAATATCCTCATTTGCCGCTAGGTTTCATGAAGAAGATCTTCCCAATTGATTTGTTTATGAGGACAAAAGAAATGAAGGAAAAACTTATCTAAAGTACCATCCGATTGTTGAGTTGGTGTTTATTTTGTTTTTATTGTTGGTTTTTTATATTCCGATTATTGTAATCGTAAGACTTCCACCTTTTGATTAATGTACTCGATGTTTGTTATGTATCTTTTCTTTTTAAGTCGAACGTGATCAGTTTCTGACGTTAAAATGAATCTTGTTTAAGAGTATTATAAATCTAAAAAGATAACTTATGTAGATCAACTGGCATTGAAAAACCCTTAAGTTTCGAGCTCATAAAATTATGTAGATCAACTATCATTGAAAAACCCTTAAGGTTCGAACTCGTAAACAATGTAGATTAACTATCGTTAAAAAATCCTTAAGGTTTGAACTCGTAAAACAATGTATATCAACTATTGTTGAAAAACCCTTAAGGTTCGAACTCGTAAAACAATGTATATCAACTATTGTTGAAAAACCCTTAAGGTTCGAACTCATAAAACAATGTAGATCAACTATCATTGAAAAAATCTTAAGGTTCAAACCCGTAAAATAATATAGATCAACTATCGTTAAAAACCCCTTAAGGTTCGACCTCGTAAAATGATGTAGATCAACTATAGTTGAAAAATCCTTAAGGTTCAAACTCTTGAAATAATGTAAATCAACTATACTTGAAACCCCCTTAAAGTTCAAACTATCCTACAAGCATTTTAATAAAAGGTTTTATTTTAAAGTAATAGATCGGTTTTCATAGACACCTCGTTAAAACATTCCCGCACCACCATAGTAGAAAAGAGTGTGTCCCCATTCAAAATTGTTTACAAGACAAAATATAAACAAATCAATATTCCAAGGAAGCCGTAAAGGTCGATCGTATTTATCCTTCAGCTTGTAGGTGTTTGGTTTTATCTTTTACATCACCTGATAAGGACTTTCCAAGTTGGAAGCCAATTTCCCGAGGCTTTTGTCTTTGGTGTGCAGAAAAACTTTCCACAGGACCTTGTCACCGAACTTGAACTCTCTTCGTCAAATTTTTGAAGTGTATCTAATTTGTATCAAGGTCTGATAATATAATGATTTCAAATAGGCACCACGTCATTTTTCTTCAATCAAATCAAGAGCAAAACGCCGACCCTCATCATTATTGTCTTCATCATAACGTTTGACCCTCAAAGAGGGGAACATTGTTTTTGCGGGGGTCACTACGTCCATACCATATACTAGGGTATAAGGTGATTTATGAGTAACAGTTCGGGGCATAGTTCGATACGCCCACAGCACTTCATATAAGTAGACTGGCTATTTCCCACATTTCCCTTCCAAATTCTTTTTGAGGCCATCGATAATTATTCTGTTTGTGACTCTGACTTGGCAATTTTCTTGTGGGTGAAAGTATGCTGAGAAACACTATTGTATTTTGCGAGATAAACAAAAGTTTCTCATTTCTCCACTATCAAATTGTGGGTCGTTGTCCATGAAAATCTACGCGAGACCCCGAAATGACAACATATATTTGACCAGAAAAATTTGATTACTACTTTACCTCTTGTTCTAGATAAATGCTCGGTCTCAACCCACTTGGAGAAGTAGTCTACAATGACAACTATTATCTGCCTCCCCTTGTTGCCAGCGGGTGTGGACCTACCAAGTCGATCCCCTATTTATGAATTGAGTTTTACAAACCTCTGACAAGTATCACACCTTTTGACCTATTGTGGCTTGGTAAAAACATGATAATAAAATTATTTTGATTAGAACCTTGAAACCACAATAAACCAACTCTTCACCATCGTGGAGTTCAGATAAGACTATTTGTGACTCAACATGCCATAGGCATCTTAACAAGGGTCTACTCAAAGATTTTTCGTAAAGTACGCCTCTCAATAGCACAAAACCGTGAGTCTTATATCGTGAATTTTTTGTAATTTTTTTATTATCGGGTAACATATTGCTTGCAAAGAAATTCTGAACATTATACCTCAGTCGATGTTAGTAAGCGTCAAAATTTGGTAGGAAAAATCTGTTTGGTTTCCTATGTCTGTCTTTTTAATGATTGATGGGTCTTATTACATTAACATTCATGGATAATCCTCGATGTACGCTGTGGTCGCCAATGAATCAACGATTATATTTTTTGTTTAATGGACGTGTTCGTACGTGATTCTTGCAAAACCCGCGGCCAAAACCCTTAGTGCAGCTAAATACTAGACCAAATGTTCTTTTCTCGCCTCGGATTGCCTGGTGGCATGATTAATCAGTAATTGGGAATTACTTACTAACTGAACATGCTTGGCCACATAAATTTGGGTGAGTCTCAATCATGTTAATGTTGCCTCGTACGCAGCTTTATTATTTGAAGCTGCAAATCTGAACCGTGTCGCTTAATGCATAGTTATTCCTAGATATGTGGTTATCTGGACGCCCGTTCTGGACCCACGAATACTCAACCCTCCAAAGGTTTTGATAATCCATTCGGTGGGCATTTTATTAAAGTCGACCTCCGTTTAATCTGGTCGGCTAGAATGGAGTTCTACTAAAAATTCTGCCAAATCACGTCTCTTAATAGTCGTTTTTTACTTAAATTCGATGTTAAATCTCCTTGCTCGACTGACCATTTAAACATTCGACCTGAAATGTTGGGGTGCTGCAACACATTTTTCAATGAGAAGATTGTTCGGACCACATGAAATAGCCCTGGAAATAAGGTCGCATCTTTCGGGCCGCAATTACTAATGTTAGGGGATAACTTCTCAAGTTTCACATACCTTTTCTCAGCGTTTAGAAAACTCGTGCTAACATAATAAACCGGTTTGGGTGTCTGATCCGCCTCGTGAACTAGCACTGCACTAACCGCATAATCTGACATTACAATATACAAAAATAAAGTTTCCTCAGGTAAAGGTTTTGTTAACAAGACATGGGGTGATATATACTCTTTTAAACCGATGAAAGCTTCGGTAGAAGCGGGGGTCCAATTGAATGCTTTGGAATTCTCAGAACCTGAAAAAAAAAAAGGTACACATTTATCATAAGATCGAGATATAAATTTGTTCAGAGCCGCCAAAAGCCCCGTCAAAATCTGAACCTCTTTAACACTTCTTAGTAGTGCTATGTTGCTCAAAGCATTCAACTATATCGAGTCTGCCTCAATTTCCTTTTCATTGATCATATATTCCAAAAACTTCATTGACCTGACCCCAAACAAACATTTTTCCGGGTTCATCTTGACATTTATTCTTTTCAAATTATTAAACATCTCATCTAGGTCGGTAAAATGGTTTCATCGGTCATACTCTTGACTAGCAAATCGTCTATGCAAATTTCAATGTTTCACCCGATCTGACCTTTAAACTCCTTATGCACCAACCTCTGATAAGTCTCTCATGCGTTCTTTATACCGAATGATATGGCTTTGTAACAATGAAGGCCTCTTCCAGTTATGAACAACGTGTTGTCCCGATACTTTGGATCCAATCTTATTTGGTTGTACCCCGCGTAGACATCCATAAAATATAATACTCTGTTTCCCGATGTTGAATCTACTAACTTGTCGATTTGCGATATTGGGAAAGGTTCTTTAGGGCATGCTCTGTTAAGGTCGGTAAAATCGACACATATTCTCCATTTAATGTTCTTCTTCTTAACCAAGAATGGGTTAGTTGTACACTACGGGTATTGGGATTCTCGTATATGACATATGGTGTGGTTTATTTCTAATCAAAGGGTGTTTTCGAAAAGAGTTTCAGGAATTTAATATGTTGAATGAGAAGTAGAGAGATAAAGAAAGTGTGTACTCGCAGTAAATATTTTATCACCCTCATTAATAAAAGTAGTTAAGGTATTTATACTCATTTAATGAACCGTGGGCCTTCCTGGTTGAATCATGGGCTTGGGTAAAGTTTAAAAACCCATAAGCCCAAGAGATGCAATGACTTGCAACTGGCTGAGTTACGTTCTACTTGGTTATACTATTTGGTAGGGTATGGTACTGGATATGTCTAAATTTCCCTCCGAATATATACAATAGTCAGTGTCAAAGAAATCCGACCTCATCAGTAACCCCTTAAGGTCTTGCAAATATACTTTGGAAGAGCTAATTTGGAAAAATAAAACTCAGTATGTATTCAAGGTGAAGTCTCATCTGACGTTTGTATCTGAAGAGATTAACTTACAGTTAAGAATTCTAAAAAGTCCATTTTTGGAAGTGGGTGTAATCTCCATAACTTAGGGTGTAATCTCCATAACTCTTAACCCATAATCATTATTGTGATTGTTTCATCTTCCCCTGGGTGAAACTTCCACATCTTCATCTCTATTTAAACAAGTTTCATTGTTTTACCTTTATGAGAATACAAAAATCTTTAGAGAGAGAAAGCTTGATATTTTTTCAAAATTTTGACAATGAAGATAATATGTTCACAGCTAGAAATACATTAGTGAAAAGAGGTTGGTTAAACTTATCCGATTTAGAAAGAGCAAGAAGAGACACACGAATCACAGCTAGACTCACTGCCTCTTCTGGTGGAGAAATCAACCAAACAAAACCAAACACAAACCAGAGCTCATCCATATAAAAAAAATCAAGAGTTGAAAAATCATCTTTTATTCCAACCCTATCTCCTTTAGAGTCAGGGTCTTCAGTCCAAGAGTCTCAAAACTCTCTACCTAAAGAAAACATTGTTTCCAGTGTTAGGAAACCTTCACCTTTACTGGCCATGGGTTCAAATGCTGAGAAATCCACCACTCAAAGGGTAACTCGTCTTTCGAAAGCCAAAATTACTCCCTCTTATTCGAAACCTGCTAGTTCGGAGACAATAAAGCCCCTAGCAGATTCTAAACCGCCCGAACAACAGTCAAGTGTAATGGATGAGACCATAGAGTACAGCATGGAAGACACTCCCTTCGAGACGTCCGGACAGACAAAAGACGACGCAGCAGATAAGAAGAACAAAGTAAAAGTAGGTTTGCCCAACACTGATTCACTTCTAGAGTGCATGGCAGGGAAAGTGGGGCCAAATGTTAACAAGGTTATTATGAAATATTTGATAGCTCTTTAGAATATTACTTATGTATACACCCATACTGCTGAGTTGGGTCGGATCCAAACAGAATGGGGTTTTCATGATTCTGTTAAAGTGAGAATTCCAATAACTTCGGAAACCGTCATGGACTGTAAATCCTATGAGTTGGTGGTATATACTGAGGTGCTCAATTGGGGCCTTCGGTTTCCTTTGGACCCATAAATAGTCAGGTATTTCCACCTGATAAAGTTATGCCCAACTCAACTGAGCCCAAAAGCATGGTATACTTTGCTGGCCGGTATAATGGCATCTAGACTGTAAAAAATTCCTCTACCCATGGAACAATTTGTTGTCGTGATTGGTCTATGCAGAAACCACCATATCCTTTTTTACCTTACAATATGATAAATGACTACAAGGTGGTAAATGATCTGTTGGAGTCCGAGAAGCCACAGAGGACTCAATTTCTTTTTATTAGCAGAGCGTGGGAGAATGACAAAAAGATAAACTCCATCATTAATCCAAGTCAGCTGACCAGCCACTGGAAAAGTTCAAGTAATATATGTTCGTATTTTTTATTAGTTTCTAAATGCTATGTTAATATTCCGAACTGACTATTGTATTGTCTTGTAGTATTTTTAAAAAAGTTCCCAGAGCACCTAGAGGCAGGGTAAGCTACATGTACCAGACTAGACAAATGGGCATTAAAGAAATGGGGATTGGGTTTCCACAACTGTTTTACTTTTGCAAACTTTGTGAGGTCTCACCTTTGGAATACTATGGGGATTAGAGACCTTACTTGGGAGAAGCTGACCACTCCTCCTCCTAAATATGCTATTTTGAAGGGAACTGACACTAAGGATGGAAAACTTCACTTGCCTTCCCGGAACAAAGCCCTTAGTCACCTAGACAAGATCAATAACAAGAAGAAGAAAACTAAAGTTGACCCATCTCAACAAGTCTCTGAAGAGGTCAGTTCGGAGAACCAATGAGGAATCAGCGCCGCTTTGCTGGAGGCAGTTGAGGTCACAGTGAAGAAAGCTGGCAGATCGGATCATCCGCCCCAGATTACAAGGAAAGATCATAGGAGGCGTAAAGAGAGAAGTGGTGAAAGAGGTGCAAAGAAGAAGAAAAGTAACCTAGGATCAGAGATGGTATTTTGTCCTACTGAACTTCCTCCTTTTGATCATACTGATCTTCCTCCTTCCAATCATGTTGATCTTCCTCCACAAGAAGAAATTCCACCTAACCCTTCCTCTCAAACAATATTACAGGCCGAGTAGGAAACTGCTGAGGGAGATGTTAATCTGGATGTGTTTCAAAACATGTACTTCATTGAGTTAGACAAAGATGGCTTCGAACAGACTTTCCCTCATGTCTCTGCGACCAATGATGTTACCCATAATGGTGAGTTGTACGAGATATCAAGTGAGCAAGATATTCTAAGCCATGCCCTTTTGGGTTATATCCGTTTGATAGTTGACCTAAAAAGGAAATTGAGGGAACAAACAACGACCATAACTTTCCTAACCACAAAAAACTAGGGTTTGAAGAAGATCTCTTCACTGCTCAACAAAGTATATAAGCCTTAAAATAAGGACTTGGCTACCGAATTGCGCTAGTCAAAAAGTGCTCAAAAGGATCTCTAGACCATGTATTCCAGACTGGAAATTTTTGCCTCTACCGAGATCAAAACTTTAAAGGAGAAACAAGCTGCAAGTGCCAGTACTATCCAAACTTTATCCGAAGAAAAAACTACTTTGGGGAGGCTTCTCAAGGAAAAGACAAATGAGAATGCTTCTTTAATAAAAAAAGCAAGCCCAAGAGATAGCTGCAGGAATAGATAAGTATGCTACTTGAGTGGTGGATTCTTTGGAGAAGAGAGATGAGGGGGTTAAATTGGACATGGTTTTGCTATTCCATGAGATTTTTCCGAAGAGGACCCTTGGTCCTTTGTGTAAATATGTACCATACGAGGAGATCCCTTTCCATACCACGGTGGATGGTGATAAGCGTGGTTACTCAAGTGGAGAAGATTCTGATGAAGGAACTGGTGAGAGCTCAAGTGCTGAGCTCAAGAGTCCTAAGAAAAGCGAATGTGATGAGGAAACCATAGGGAAAAAACCCTTAGGTTGTAATATATTGTAGTGTTTCAAAAACTAAAGTCCTTGGACGGCCAAGGTATTTTGTTGTGTTTTTTGAATTTCTGTCTTACGAACCAAAGTCCTTGAATGGTCAAGGCATTTTGTAAATTGTGGATCGGGCTTGTTCAGATCAAGTTTTAATATTGCATCTTTATTTTGTACGAACTCCATTATCTTCTTATAGTTAATGTTCTAAGTAGTTTTTAACATTTCTGATTTGTTAAATATGCGTTTAATAAGCACTGAATGACTCAAATCACAAGTGTTTAATAAATGTGATCAAGTATTTAGAAAATCTTATCAACTCAAAGATACTTCATTTGAGAGCCGAGGTGTTTAATGAGTATTTAATTTATCTAATCGCCTCATACTATGGTCTGTTGTGTTTATATGTTCGTGGCTTGACTTTTTCACATACACCATAAAGACCTTCTCATTTTGGAGCTAACTTTCCAAACTGTTTCTTTTTAGTGTGCAAGAAGACTTTTCTCAAGAATTTGTCTCCCAATTAAAAATATTTTCTTTTTATCCAGATTCAAACCTGCTTCTCATTAAACCATGATAGTGTGTTGTTCTTAAATATGCTTTGACTCTCCTTTCTTCAATCAAATCCAATTGATTCCTAACTGCCATATTATTTGTCTATTCGGAATAGTTATGGATTCTGAAAGATGGTAAAGTAGATTCTATGGGTGTAATTGCATCCATGACATAAACGAGAGAAAAAGAGGATTATTGTGTAGCAATTCGGGGATTAGTTCGGTAATCCCACAGTACCTCTTGCAAATAACTTGGCCACTTTTCTGCAACTCATTTCAAATTATTTTTTTAACCCAAACAAGATCGTTCGAATAGAAAGTTCAACTTTTCCATTAGCTTGAGGGTGAAATGGAGAGGAAAAAGTGTTGAATTCCTCTGGAAGTGCAGTACATATCCATGTCTTATTATCAAATTGTGGACTAATTATCTGTAGTGATCTTTCAGGGAACTCCAAATCTGCAACATATGTTGAATAAAATGAACTTTATAACCGTTTTAGAACTGGTTCCAAGTAAATGATTTGCTTATATCCATTTAGAGAAATCGTAATTTGCCCTATTATCGTTCGATATCGACCGGATGTCATGGGAAGAGGCCTAACCAAATCCAACCCCCAACTATCAAAAGGTATTGGTTCAGATATGGACTCCATAGGAACTGCTAACATATGGATTTCATTTCCATATCTCTGGAAAAGATCACATATCTTGACCATATCTTTGGCATCTGCCATTATCGTTGGCCAGTAATACCCTGCTAATAAGACTCTTCTGGTTAAGGCATTATAGCCACAATGTGCAGAGCCTTCTCCATCGTGCAGTTCAGAAAAACATTTTGGATTCTTCAAATCCTAAGCAACGCAAGAGGGGTCTACTAAAGGATTTTTTTATAAAGAACTTCTTTTAACACCATGAAATCACGAGCTTTATATTTAATTTTCTTAGCCATGTCTTTATCCGGAGGTAAAATTCCATCAGAAATAAACTGAAATATATCATATCTTCAGTTTTTATGTTAAATGACAAATATACTCATACTCTTTTCATTATCTTTTTTCATTTGGCTTGAATATATCGATAGACACTCCAGCATCAAAATCCACGGGTAAGATTCAGAATAGGCTATGGTTGCTAAAAAGTTAGCCACAATATTCTCCAATCTAGGGATATGTTCATATCAGATATTCTTGAAATCTGCAACAACTTCTCTCAATATGAGCAAATATTTTATCAATTGTTCCTTCTTTGCCTCAGACTGCCCCTGAGCATGATAAATAAGTAGTTGGGAGTCGCTCATCAATCAGACTCTTGTTGCCCCACATATAAGGGCTAGTTTGAGACCATCTATAACTGCTTCATATTTAGATTCATTGTTGGAGACCCTGAACCCAAAACATATAGCTTGATATATAGTATCACCACATCCCATGGTACTAGATATGCCATCAGTTTGGATTACCCATTCTTTTTTAGACTGGTTCTCTTGCATTTTCTCGGGTCTATCAGCATGAAAGTCCACTAGGAAATCAGCCATTGATTGGGCTTTGATTGCAGTTTGGGTGCAAAGTCAATATCATAATCACCCAGCTCAAATGACCACTTGGCCATCCTGCTTGATATATCAGCATTCTAGAGAATATTCTTCAAGGAAAAGATGTTTGGACGATAATCGAATGAGCTTGGAAGTATGTACTCATTTTTCTAGATGCTATTATCAATGCCAAGGCCAATTTTTCGAACTTCAAATATCTTTTTTCAACATCCAACAGACTTTTGTTGATGTAATTGATGAGGGAGAATAAAAGACAAGGGCTAAAATGCATAGAAATAAATGTATAAGGGCCAAAATGCATAGAAATAAATGTATAAGGGCCGAAATGCATAGAAATAAGTGTATAAGGGCTGAAATGCGTTAATTGCAAAGATATAGCCAAAATAGGAAGGAACCTTAGAGTAGGGACCAAAAGATGTAATTAAATCGAATTAAAGCGTGTGAGGTCCGCAATTGTACTATAAAAGGACCACACACGCTTCATGAATTTCATGATGAATAGTACGACTTTCTCTCTACCTTTTTAGCATTTTCTCTCTCTAGATCTAATACTCAAATATTCTTCTACTTCTTAATCCTCACTCAACAAACCTTCTCATAACAAAATCACCCTCGGACCATCTTTTAACTCTTCAGTGGCGCCGTCTGTGGGAAACGAAAATCGCTCTGACGATAATCGCTTCCTAGAAATAATTCCTGTTCCGAGGAGAACCATGGAAGGCCGAGGGGACGATTTAGTTGATCACTGCGAGGAAAATATGGAGGCGGATGACTTTCGAAATGACTTGGAGTCCGAAGGAGAAGGAGGTCGGCGAGTTGAAAACGTTTTTGATGACTCCGCTCTTTTGGCTCAGAGGAATGAACTATTGCTGGAGATCGAAAGGTTGAAGGCGGAGAAGGAAGCTGCGCAAGGAAATGTTCGATCGGAGATAAGAAGAGAACCCGTCGAACAAAAGGAGGAACGCGAGGTTGAAATTCGACCCAAGAGGAGAGATGACAAGCATCGGAGGCGTGAGCGACGATCTCCGAGAAGGAGAGAAAGATACCGTTCGGACTCGGCTACTTCAAGCGACTACTCGCGATATAGCACTTCTGAATCATCCCCTCGGAGATACCGTAGAAGGAAAAAGCATGACCAGAGGCAAACTGGCGCCCGAAGGGGAAGGAGTTCGGAGAGGAAATCTTCACGGGAAAAGAGTCGCCATGACCGAGTTGGTGATCGCTCTCATGAGCAGGCAAAGTGCCTTGGGAAGGAGGACATGGGCCCTCGAAATTCAGAATGGCAGCAGCAGTACACTTTGCCCTCCGAGGAGGGTCTGTACTTTTCGAACAACGATAATTTGAGGTCTAACATTTATCGTACAGGGCATAACTGGAGAGCCTCTCCTCTATCATCGGAGATCTTAGTAGGAAATCTCCCAAAGCATTTTGACATTTCGAAGCTTGAAAAGTTCGACGGGACTCAGGATCCGGACAACCACATCGAGCAGTTTAAGAACTTTATGATAAACTTCGACGACGATGATAAGCTCTTGTGCAGAGCATTCTCTCAAACCTTCAAAGGAGTGGCATCCAAATGGTACAACAGGCTACCTCAGGGCTCTATCAAGAATTTTGACATGTTCTGGAATATTTTTAGACAACACTTCGTGGGGAGTAAGAAATTTCGAGCCAACGGAGACACCATAATCTACTGTCGGCAAAAAGTGGGGGAGAGCCTCAAAAACTATACCAATCGCTTTGTCAAGACCAAAACAGATATGGAATACTGCAAGGATTCAGTAGCGCTTGCAGCGTTCAGGATGGGTTTGCTCCCCGGGTTGTTGAAAGAAACGGTGGCAGAAAGTCAGGCAATGACCTTCGGAGCATTGCTAGATCAAGTAGAGAAGATAATCTTGGTGGAAGAAACCCAAGCCTCAGAGAAAGGTTCCGGAGAGCAATTGGACCATAATCAATTTCAGAGGGCTGAGCCAAGCTCTCAGGGCCCCCGATCAACCGTTCAAGCTAAAAGCACGGGTCAGTATCCTCCAATGCAAAAATCAAACCCGCAGTACTATGGCAATCAACCAAACCATAATCAAGGGGGGAGATACATGTCAAACAAATGGACTCGGCCCGACTACTATGCGGAGTTAACAGAAAACGTCGCTGCAATATTTGATAAAGCTAAATCTTCGGTCACGTTCACGAAGCCTTTTCCCATACAAACACCGAGGGAGAGCAGAAGCGTTAACAAATATTGCAAGTATCATGAGGATGTGGGCCACGACACCAAGGATTGCATAGCCTTGAAGAATGAGGTGCAGGCTCTCATCGAAAATGGAATGCTGTTGGAGTATGTCAAGAAACACTCCCAGAAGAACGCCGTGGTAAAAGCTGTCTCGAAGAACACTGACACAGCCATGGTAATTTCCGAAGGGGTTGACGATTTTGACATCGAGCAAGAGTATTTGGACCCGAAAGTCGGGAGGAACAATGTAAACTTGGTCGAAGAGGAAATTCCAAGGGGGAAGGTGGATAGTCTTTGTGCATTTTTTGAGTCCTTAGCAATCTTTGGCGGAGACACTATCGCCGGGAATTCGAACAGCTCTCGCAAAAGGCACATGGTGAATTTGACCACCCAGATCGAAGCTGGAGTCTCCGCACAAATGCATCGATCACCTTCTCCTATTATTTGTTTTGATGATGATGATATGCGTAATGTTGCAGGCCCTCATGAGGACGCTGTGGTGATCGCGGCGGGCATTGCCGGGGATCAGATTCAAAAAATACTCATCGACATAGGAAGCTCTGCGAACATCCTGTTTATGAGCACCTATCGCCGCATTTCCGACCCACCGGTCATCTGAAGATCTGATAGAACGATAGTGGGCTTCACTGGTGCCACAGCGGTTGTCGTGGGAGAGTTCCAATGTATGGTGGAGTTGGGTCGTGGACCATTCAAAAAAGAAGTGGAGGTACTCTTCATCGTGGTTGACGCACCCACCTCATATAATGCTATCCTGGGACGCTCTTGGTTGTCTCGGATGCACGGCGTCATCTCCATGGTGCATCAATGTCTAAAGTACGTTATCGGGAACAATATTGGTACGGTCAGAAGCAGCCAGAAGATGGCACGAGAATGATACCAAATCGCCCTGTCCTCCAAGGGAGTTCGAGGGGGGCCCTCTGACTCAGCATAGCAATTAAAGGGGCTACCCTCCGAGGTCATCCCTTGTGATGATCCGAGGGAGGCCCCCGGATTTCAGGTCCCGGAGGAGGATTCTGCAACACATGAGTTCGCGGCTGGCAAAGTTCTGAAAATAGGGGTCCATCTCTCCCCCGAATTTAAAGGAAAGTTAATTGCTTTTTTATCTGATAAGCTCGATATTTTCGCTTGGTGTGCGCAGGATGTCACTGGGGTGCCGACGGAGATTATATGTCACCAACTTGCCTTGCGATCGGATGTCCGACCAATAGTCCAAAAAAGGAGGCCTGTCTCCCCGGAAAAGGCCTCAGCAATTTTGTTGGAGGTCGAGCGACTTTTAAGTATTGGTCATATTCGTGAGTCGCACTATCCCCTATGGGCGTCAAATCCGGTGTTGGTGAGGAAGAAGAACGACAAGTGGAGGATGTGTATCGACTTCACAGATTTAAACCGCGCTTGTCCTAAGGATCCTTTTCCTGTCCCGCGCATTGATCAATTAGTAGACTCGACCTCCGGAAATCGATTGCTATCTTTCATGGATGCTTACTCGGGCTACAATCAAATCCGATTGGCTGCTAACGATGAGGAGAGCACTTCTACTATTCTGCTGGACGGGTCGCTGTATAAGAAATCTCTGAGTCGGCCATTACTAAGGTGCTTGAGCGGATACGAGTCACAAGTTATCCTTTCCGAGTTACACAACGGCGAAGGATCCGCTCATTGTGGATATAAAGCTTTGACACGCAGGGTATTCTTGGCAGGTTATTATTGGCCAACTATTTCGGCTGATGCAAAAGATCTGGTTAAACGTTGTGACACGTGCCAGCGGTATGCTAATGTAATCCACAAGCCAGGAGCGTTGATGGAAAGCATCCCAGAGGCAGTTCCTTTTGACAGATGGGGCATTGACTTGGTTGGACCTCTACCGATGGCTTCTGGGGGCAGACAGACGATAATTGTGGCCGTCGATTATTTTTCTAAGTGGGTGGAAGCTGAGCCACTTGCGGGCACGAAAGCCAAGGATGTGATCAAATTTGTTTTGTCTAATATATGTTGTCGTTTTGGTGTACCATTGCAGATTACAACGGACAATGGACCACAGTTTGATAACAAAGAATTTCAGAGTTTTTGTGTGTCGAGGGGCATACGACAATGTTTCTCGGCACCATTTCACCCTCAGGCAAATGGCCAGGTGGAAGTAACTAATCGCACAATCCTCGACGGGCTGAGAAATAACTTAGAAGGTAAGGCAGAAAAATGGCCTGACTATTTACAGGAGGTGTTGTGGGCATATCGAACGACCCCGCGAACAGCCACCGCTGTGACCCCTTTCGCTTTAGTTTATGGAATGGATGCTGTGGTCCCTCCAGAGATCCTCTTCCCTTCACATCGAATAGCAACTTATAACTCCGACACCAATAAAGAGCATAGAGCGTCGGCTTTAGACTTGGTGGAGGAAAATAGGCAACGGGCGCAGCTGACTTCCCTTCATTATCAAACTCTTATGCGGAGCCGATATGCATCCAAAGTCAATCATAGGGATTTTCAGGTGGGAGACAAGGTCCTACGGAAAATCTTCTTACACACTAAGGACAAGAGTTTGGGGAAGCTGGGCCCTAATTGGGAAGGTCCATATACGGTCACCGAAAGGATAAAACCAGGCACTTATCGGTTGAAAGATAAAGATGGACGATATCTCCGCTTACCTTGGAATATTGAGCATTTAAAGCTGTACCTCGATTAGCAGAGCTCAGAGAAAATATTGTATTTCTTTTCACTTTCTATGTATCCCTTGGGAAAATTTTTGGTGAGGACACACTCTTTCCTACCCTGTTAGGCACGGGAAGGTTTTAATGAGGTGTTTCAGTGATCCTATTAATACAAAGTTTCTTTGCCTTTAACTATTTTTTGAGTCACAGTCACATGTGCCTCGAATTGTTGTCCCTCACACTATTTTTTGAGTCACAGTCACATGTGCCTCGAATTGTTGTCCCTCACACTATTTTTTGAGTCACAGTCGCATGTGGCTCAAATTGTTGTCCCTCATACTATTTTTGGAGTCACAGTACCATGTGCCTCGAATTTCCATTCTTTGAATTATTTTTTGGGACTATCGAACTATTCATCAGGTCACATTAAAGTGTGCCGCGATGCTTTGGGACCTTCGAATTATTCATCGGGTCACATTAAAGTGTGCCACGATGTTTTGGGACTTTTAAACTATTCTTCGGATCACATTAAGGTGTGCCACGATAATTTGGGACCTTTGAACTATTCTCCGGATCACATTAAGGTGTGCCACGATAATTTGGGACCTTTGAACTATTTTCCGGGTCACTTTAAGGTGTGCTTGAAGCCACTCCCAGTAATGAATCGAGAATATTTTTTCCTTACAATTATTTTTTATTTGTTATTTTTATTTTTTCGGAGACCCTACAAATTGTTCGACGGCCAAACAGATTGGCATTCGAAGGCCTCATGGCAAGTATAAAACTTGGTAAATCTATCTAAGTAATAATTGTTCGAAGACCAAGCGGGTTGAAATTCGAAGGCCTTATTGTAAGTATAAAACTTGCTAAAAATATCTAAGTAATAATTGTTCGACGGCCAAATAAAATTGGCATTCGAAGGCCTCATTGCAAGTATAAAACTTGCTGAATCTATCTAAGTGCAAATTGTTCGAAGGCCAAGTAAGTTGGAGTTCGAATGCCTAATGATAAATATGAAACCTGCTAAATCTATCTAAGTTAAATTCTGTCGAAGGCCGAAAGAATTTGTGAATTTATCCAAATGTTCATTGTTCGAACGGCTAGTGCAATAATAAGTTCGAAGAACAATACATTGATGAGTTAAATATCCAAGTACTCGTTAAAACAGCACAACAGCTTCCAACCATTACAAAAAGAGGCCTTTTAGGCCATACAAAAAACTACCTACAACACTTTCGCTTAGTCGGCATTCTTCGAACTATCACTCCCCTCGCTTTCTGAGTCTTCACTCTCACTTACAACTATTTTAGGTGGGCGAAGTTCTGGGGGGACAAGCTTCCAGAAAGGACCCAGTTCATAGTCAGGGTGATCGGTGTATATTTGGGTCAATAAGCCGGCTCGAGTGGCAACATCTCGAGCTTGTAAAGTCTTCGAACATGTGGCAGCATAAGCATCTGCACCCTTTTCCTTTGCCTCTTCGATTTCTGCTGGGAAACATCTGATCTTCCTCTCCAAATTATCGCGCTCTTCGACTACTTTTCGAAGAGACTCAGTACACTGCTCAAATCCATCGCAGGCCTTGCGATGCCCTTTCTTGTATTCAGATATCATCATCTCTTGGGCATCAGTCTTTTTCTTGTATAAGTCCCTCTCTTTCTGGCAACAATGCTCTAGTATTGTCACATAATGTTCAGCAGCCGAAAGACGCTCATACAACGCATCAGCCTGGCCTTCGACCACTGCGCACTCTTTTTTGGCTTCCTCGAGCTGGGAGGCAGCAACTAAAGCCTTGAACTTATAGTGGTTTTTGCGCTTTTCCAGATGGCGCATCTTTTTTCCCTGATTCACCGAAGTGTGTAAGATTCTTCGAAGACTCATTGAGAATTCGTCGTCCAGGGGAACCTCGAAGGAGCTTGAAGGAGATCCTAAGGCTGCAGAGTCGAATTCAGAAAAATTACCACAAGCAATGTCTGGATGAACAAGTAGTGGAGGGTCTGTTCGAGGGGCAGGGACAGGAGCCAGCCTTGGGCTATTTTCCAGAGAAGCTGGGTGAGAAGCCTCAGTAAGAGGCGACTGCAAGGTCTGGTAGGAAGCCTCCCTGGGTGACTGGTCACCCCTGTTTTCGACATCTTTTGCGATACTGTGGACTTCTCCTTCGAAATTCGTCTCCTCGTTATTGTTAGGGGTTTCTCCCCCTTCGGATTGTTCTTCAATGGTCTCGAGAAGAATCCCTTTTCCCTTTAAATCTTTTTTCTTGCTATCTTTCCTTGATGGGAGGATGGGAGCAGAGAGAGGGGCAGTAGACTTTGATGGAACAATGATATTTGTTCGAAGGACCTCACTTGTTCGAGGGACCTCATTTGTTCGAGGAACTTCACTTGTTCGAGGAACTTTTGACCTTGATGTTCCAAGATTATCTGAGGAGGGAGGTTGTTGCCTGTTAGTCACCACTTGGGGATTTAATGATTGAGCTGGTGCTACTTCCTCTTCTGAGGGTTCTTCCAAGTGACTTTGCGACCGAGAGCGTTTGGGTAGGTAAATTGTCACATATTGTTGGCTACACCGCTCTAGTACCTCCCTCTCCGAAGGCGGCGTCATTAACCTATTCATGCTAAGGAGATCGAGGGGATTCAGCCTCCACAATCGACTCCTCGCCAGATTGTCGTCGGTAAAACACTGCCGAAATCGATTGTCCCATTTATCTTTCGCCCACAGGCGAAGATTGGTGAAAATGGTTGTAGCCCCCTCGACGTACTCTGTGTAGGGTTTGGATACGCCGGTCATAGCTGGAACAAATAACAAAGGACAAGAATGGTTACACAGAGCATGCTGTTCGAAGGACTTATAAAGTTCGAAGGACTTATATCAGGAGTACATAGTGAGTCGAGGAAGTTACATTCGAGGAGTAAAAAGCAGAGCTAGTACTTACATTTCATGGTCCATTTCAAGGATAGCTTGTATGGATTCGAAGGACTGGCTTCTGATCCGGTCTCCCAGCAACCAGAGAAGAAGAGGAACTGTTGCCTCCATTTTTTATCAGCCTCCAAAAGATCTTTCAACACTTTTTGCCCCCGGTTGAATGTCAACGAGTAGAAGGGGAAGTACGGGTTTCGAGCAAGACCAGCCAGACCAATGATTTGTTCCAATAAAAAAACTTGGCCTGAGAGCCTTGAGGCCATTATGCAAGCCATTAGGGTGAACCACATATTGGGCCCAACCTGTGAGGGACAGAGATCTATCTTCGAGAGGTATTCAATAAAGAAGGGGTCTAAGGGATACCTTAGCCCCCAATTCATGATCTCAGTATAGACCACCACCTCATGGTCCCTCACAGATAAGGGCGTCTCTCCCTCCAAGGGAAATCGGATGTTGACATATTGAGGAATGCCCCATCGAGCCCTAAGCATTGTTTCCTCTGCCTTCGAAAAATACTTATACTTAATATTGGTAAGGGCCACCATGTGCTTATTCTCAATGCCCCTGATATTGTTGCCGGCAATATTATCTAACTCCAAGGGCAAAGTCACACCCCCCTTAGATTTTGGCGCAATCCGGCGAGCTTGTTCCTCGGATATTGCCGAAGAGGAGGTACCACCATTTGCAGGGCCTGACGAGGAGGTAATAGGCTTTCTCTGTCCGAGGAGCTTGTTGAAAGGTTTCATAACTATGGGGTCTAATGTTTCTTCATGCCTAATCCGCATATCTTCCTCGGTGATAAGTGTTCTTGAGGGGGAGAATTGAGTACCATGGATGGTCATGGATGGTGTGGAGGGCAGACTAGACACATCCGTCCCTTGTCTTCGAGGAGGACTCTCAGTATTGTGTTCCAAGTTTTGCCTCCGAGGAGGACTTTTAGTGTTGTGTTCCAAGTTTTGCCTACGAGGAGGATTTTCAGTGTTGTGTTCCAAGATTTGCCTTTGAGGAGGACTTTCAGTATTATGATCCAAGTTTTGCCTTCGAGGAGGACTTGCAGTATTTTGCCCCAAGTTTTGCCTACGATGAGGACTTTCAGTATTGCGTTCCAAGTTTTGCCTTCGAGGAAGAATATCAGTGTTATGATGCAAGGTTTGCCTTCGAAGCGGACTTTTTGGGTTTCGAGGAGGACTCCTCGAAGTCCTTCGAGGACTTGGAGACCTTTGGGGGAGATTTTCAACATTAATTGAGGCAGTGGGTTCTCGAATTGTTAGGGCAGTCTCATTGGCCCGCTTTCGATCGTGAGAACTTTTTCTATCTCTATGGGATTTTTTCCTCTTCGAACCTGATGAATGCTTGTGAGACCTTTCTTTGCCCATTTCTCTTGGAGGATTTGTTTCGCTGAGCAAGCTTTGACGAGCTACTTCTCGAGGGATAATGGCGGTCGAGTTTTGCGAAGGAGGCCAAGCACCAAAAAAAGTTGTAGGCAGTGGTGAGGGACGAGGCCGTACGTCTTCACCAGCAGCAACCCTCTCTTCGAATCGTTTACTGATCAGCAACCACTCAGGAATTCGACGGGGCTTGTTCGCCAGCTTTATCTCTCTAGAACTAATTGAACAGAAGTTGCAGTAATGAAGGAAAAGGTTGGTATTTATAGAATACTAGTGGGCTTTCTTGACAGATGAGGCTCGGGGATATTTTTGTGTTGTTTGCCTAGGGGTACGATGGTCAATATAGGTGGACATTGTTCGGTCACCTAGTTATAGCAGAAGGTGAAGAGTTTTGTGTCAGAAATTGTCAGGGAAGGGGAAGAGTTTTCTGAAAAAAGAATTGGTACCGTTTCTCCAAAAACATGCTGACATCGCTGTTGGTACAGTGACATCATCAATCCTAGCAACATTTTTTCGCCTAAGTACCTAATTATTCGATGACGATCCGGCTGAAAAAGTTGCAAGGATTGGGGGGGCTACTCAGTATAATAGAAATTCGAAGGAATCTTTGTAGATATTCGAGGAGGCCTTCAAGCCATTCGAAGACAGAAATTCGAAGGGATCCTTGCAGAAATTCGAGGAGGCTTTCAAGTTATTCAAAGAGGTTTCGTGGAACAACCTTTTTGCCTAAGGGACTTATGAAGTTCGAAGGAGCAACTTTTCGAAGAGATTTTGGCCGGTCAGAAGAATTATTCAGTCTTAGCAAAACAATTTTTTACTAAGACTGGGGGGCTACTGATGATGGAGAATAAAAGACAAGGGCTAAAATGCATAGAAATAAATGTATAAGGGCCAAAATGCATAGAAATAAATGTATAAGGGCCGAAATGCATAGAAATAAGTGTATAAGGGCTGAAATGCGTTAATTGCAAATATATAGCCAAAATAGGAAGGAACCTTAGAGTAGGGACCAAAAGATGTAATTAAACCGAATTAAAGCGTGTGGGGTCTGCAATTGTACTATAAAAGGACCACACACGCTTCACGAATTTCATGATGAATAGTACGACTTTCTCTCTACCTTTTTAGCATTTTCTCTCTCTAGATCTAATACTCAAATATTCTTCTACTTCTTAATCCTCTCTCAACAAACCTTCTCATAACAAAATCACCCTCGGACCATCTTTTAACTCTTCAGTAATAAATCGGACAGGGGTAATTATCCACCTCTCTTACTAGTACAACACTTACTGCATACTCAGACACAAATAAGTATATATAAAGTTTCTCCCCCTGAATAGGTTTAAAGAGTGTCTTGGGTGAAGACAAATGCTTCTTAATTTAAAAAAAATGCTTGATCACACTGCAGATACTAATTAAAGGTTTTGGCCTTCCTTAATACCTGGAAAAATAGAGCACACTTGTCTGATGATCTTGATATAAACCTGTTTAACGCAGCCAAGCATTCGTTTAATCTTTGAACTTCTTTAGTGCTCTGAGGAGAGTCCATATCTAATAGAGCATTGAGCTGATCCATATCAGGTTGAATCTTTTTTTCACTTATAACATAACCCAAGAATTTTCCAGACCGGACCCAAAAAACACATTTTTCAAGGTTTAATTTTAAATTGGCAGCCTATAAGTTAGAAAATGTTTCTCAAAGATTGGATATATGGGTGCATCTTATTTAAGGCTCTTCACCATCATGATATCTATGTAAACTTCCATATTTATGCCAATCTTATTAGCAAAAGATTTATTCACTAACCTTTGATCGATAGCCCCAACATTTTTCAATCTGAATGGCATCACTTTATAATAATGAAGACCTATATCCATAATAAAAGTGGTATGATCTTGATCCTTCATATATATTTGTATTTGGTTGTACCTTGAAAATACATCCATGAAAGACAATAGCTTGTTCCTAGAGGTAGATTCCACTAACTGATCTATCTGAGGAACATGATGAGGATCTTTGGGACATGCCCTATTAAAATCAGTGAAGTCAATACACATGCGCCATTTTCCATTCTTTTTCTTGACCAAAACACGGTTGACAGTCTATAATGGGCACTGAGATTCTTTGATGTGGCCCATTTTGGTCAAGCGATCAACTTCTTGAACAATTACATCTGTTTTTTCTTTAGAGAAAGACCTTCATCTTTGTACAACTGGTCCAACATCAGCTCGTACCAACAACTTATGACAAATTACATCAGCGGGCACTCCGGTGACATCATCATTGCACCATGCAAATACATGTAGATTATCAAAAAAAAGACAATACCCTTTGTTTCAAACTTGGTGCCAACTTGGTACCAATTTTAACACTTTTTCCCTTAACTAGGGAATGCATTTCAACTTCCTCTATAGGTATTATGACACTAGAAGCCTCCCTTGAATCATCAATTTAATTCTCATCGGTGGAATGCTTCAATAGTTGCTAGTCTTTGTTAACCTTGAGTGCCTCTAAAGACTTTGAGGGAAGGCTGTTATATAGCATTCTCTAGATACCTTGTGACTGCTTCGGACAACACCCACTAGTCCCTCCATAACAAATTTTAAGCATTGATGGATAGTAGAGGCCACACCATGCATACTGGAGAGCCAAGATCTCCCAAATATCACATTATAAGATGTTGGGCAGTCCACCACAACAAACAATACCTTCAGCATTTTCTTGACAAACCATTTTCCCAGTAATACTTTGTCCTTGAATTTTCCAATCACATCTGTCAAACTCCCTATGAATCCTACAATAGTTATGTTCGAACATTGAATAACCAAGAGGTTTCTCATTTATTTATTGGAAATTAAAAACAATATGTTTGTCGAAATACATGTGTCAATCAGGATTTAACGTATATCATTTCCTCTTATTGATGCCCCTATCACCATAGCGTCTTTATGAGGTCCTACAATGTCTTTTACGTCATCATCGACGAAAACTATGACAAGAGCTGGAGTTTGGTATAGATGTGGACATCCTTCCATCCAATTCGGTGGTCAAGCTATTGACATGCCTCTTTCTTGAAGAGCTGGAAGGTGCAGTCATAGTGTCTCCCTTAAATATGGTTAAAGACTCAAAATATTTAACCAGACCAGAAATAGTAGCAAACCTGTCCATTATCACACCTACTCGATTCTGACTTGGATCCGGATCAAGGTACTTAGAATCCATATCAAATCTTTCAATAATCGCCATAGTGTTCGCCTGCCTAAACGTTCCAAGAAGAATCGTATGAGTAGTTCGGGCAGTATTGACACTGGATGGTGTATTATCCAGCATGATCCCCTCTTGTTTTTTAACATAGGCCACCAATTTACCCCTTCCAATGAGATTCTACACCTCTTGTTTCAAAGCTATACAATCATGGGTATCATTCCCAATATCATTATGGTATTTACATAAACGGGTACTTCAGTTTTCTCTGGGAGACTATAACGCGACTGGCTTTCTAAAGTGTACTTCATTTTTAGTTTTGTCATATATCCTAGCCACACTTTCTCCCTACTCAACAAACCACTCAGGTTGAACCCAAAGTCCCCTTTTATTTCTAACATGCTGGTTCTTGTTCTGGTTGGACTGACTCTGCCTGGGCCAAAGAGATCCCTGTCCAGTTTCCTTTGATCTATAACATGATTGGTTAGTTGTTTGAGGTGTCGATATTGTAGTTGTGGATCTGATCTGGCGAGTTACTTTTGATTTCTTAGTTTCTTCAACATTAATTTGTTTCCCAACTTGATTTAGAAATCCTCCAAAGGTCATAGCTTTTTTCTGGGTCACAGAATCAGCCAAGTTCCCCGGATTCAACCCTGCCCAAGAGAGACAATTGCCACTGTTCAAAGCAATCAGCTAGCCCATTCTTTGTATTTACAAGCCTATTAATGTATTCTTTTAATGACTTGTTTGGTTCACAAGCACAATGGATTATGGTATCACCATTTTCTTTTAGCTACTTGCTTCCAGCAAACTGTCTTTGGAAAGCAACCCAAAAGATATCAAAAATTTTTATAGATCATTGAGGAAGACTGTTATACCACTTGAGGGCACTTCCCTTAAAGTTTTGAGAGAAATACCTACATAAAATTCTGTCATCATTGTCAAAATTCATCATGAATTTCTTACATTGTTCAAGATGATTGTCTGGATCTTTACTCTCATCATACTTCTCCATCTTGGAACTATCAAATCTTTTATGAAGATATCCGAAGAGTATTTTTTAGGACAAAGGTGACTGTCTCAAATTTTTTACTTCGACTAAACACGTTATCCTCATTCGGAGTAGCAAAAATACATGGTTCAGACTGGAAAGCAAATGGATCAATTAGCAAACGGTCAATATGTTGATCAGTTGATCCCTTCATTTTTCTTTAATACTTTTTGAGCCGACCATATTTGTCCCTCTTTCTTGAATGCTTTTTGAAAAGTCTTATTTTCTTTTTTAATCGCTCTTCATCACTGTTAGATGATACTGACTCTTCAAGTTCCGCATTATTAGAGAAACTGCTAGAAGATTCCGCCGTGGAGCTCTCCATTCGTTTGGATCGATGCGTTTTCTTGGAGCTGAGATGAGTTTTCAGGGACTGTTCATTTTCATCAAGATTATCAGTATGATGGAACGCTGATGCACCAGATTTTTTTATAACTCCTTTTCCTGCTTGTTCCAACGCTCTTAACGCCTCAATCTCAGACCTCAATTGATTGCGCTACCCATTATCTTATTTTTATCCTTCCACCTCTAGAGGTGGAGTAATTTGTACATTCAGATCCATCCGAACTAGTTTTTTTATTACTGTTTTGAATTCGTAATTCAGGCACCGTCGCCTCCCACTGTGCGCCAATTTGGTGTGGTTTATTTCTGATCAAAAGGTGTTTTGGAAAAGAGTTTGAGGAATTTAATATGTTGAGTGAGAAGTAGAGAGATAAAGTTTTTATCACCCTCATTAGTGAAAGTAGTTGGGGTATTTATACTCATTTAATGAACTGTGGGTCTTCCGGGTTGGATCATGGGCTTTGGTTATGTTTAAAAACCCATAAACCTAATAGATGAAATGACTAGCAACTAGCTGAGTCACGTTCCACTTAGTTATACTGCTCGGTGGGGCATGGTACTAGATATGTATGAACTGGCGTCCGGATATATACAATAATCAATGTCAAAGAAATCTGACCTTATCAACCTACTCTTGTCAACCTGTCCATTTTGGCAATAATAGCATATGCTTTCACCTGATAAGAAGCATGCCACTTTTGAATTATGGGTCGGACGTTTCATCGAATTGCCAGGCTGTAATAAATCACGGTATCGAAGACTCCTGTCACATTCTCCAAGCACTAAATGAATAAATGAAACCTTTGGCTAAGAAAAGAAATAAACCTTTCCCGAACCCCATAAGACAAGTTCGTCCCGATTTCCAAAATTTTCCCTCAGGGGAACTCGTAATTAACATAGTTCTCATCCGTCAGTTATAATCCGGGGTTCTCCTTATGATGGTCTACAGGTTCTGACCCCAAAGTGACCATGCTAACTTCTAATCTTTTACTTGCCTCATTTATTTGTTAGCTTTTGATGCTAAAACAGCTCGGTAACACTCTTTAAATATTTATGCCTGCTTCCGACTACACCCACATTGTTACCGACCACATATTTTAGACATTGGCGAACCGTGGATGTCACTGCGAGCATCCTAGACAGCCAAGATCTACCAAAAATAGCTTTATGCATTGTCGACCCATCTACAACCACAAAAACATTGTTACTTCTTTTTTGAAAGGACCCCGACCCAACTGCACTAACCCTTGAAATTCTCCAACTACTTCAACAATAGCTCCCGTGAACCCTATTATGGTTCGATACGACTTTAAAATAACTGGGGGTCTTTTGAACTTTGCTAAGTTGTCACGAAAATAATATTTGCCCTTTGTCTACCAGAAATCTCTGCACCTCCTCTCCAGCAATTGCAGCCACGATTACACACCGCGTCTTCATGTGGTCCGACGATATCCCTCATATCATCGTCATCAAAGCAAAGTATGAGGGAAGGATGTTTGTACAAGTAAGGTGACACTCCCACTTTTAATTACGTAGCTAGACTCACAATGTGTATCTTTCAAGATACATTGGTGATTTGTGTCATAAAGTCGCCCCTAAATATAGTTAGTAATTCGAAAAACCTACACAAATTACTAACCTTTCATTTACTTTTGGAAATAACTTCATCCACCATATTGATTATGCTCTGATCCTCATTAGGGTCTACATACTTTGTGGATACATCAAATAGGTCGGTAATTTCAAAGATAACCATAGCGGTCTCCTGCTTTGGTATCTTCACGATCTCTTTAACCCCTACATTCTATTGAGCCTGCTTTTTTCGCGAAAGTCATCAATTTTCAATTTTTTTTATCAACACTCATATTTATTTTGTAAGCGTAATACAATCCCTTGTATCATGCGCTGTCTCTTCATGATACTTGCAGCATCGGTTATTGCAATTTTCTCGTGGAATTTGAATAGTGAAAGGTGTTCAAAAATTGACACCCTTTTTTTTATTTCTCAAAGATGGTCGATACGCACTCGGTCAACTCAAAAAAATGCATGGGTCAGGTCCATTTGTTCAAGATGGGCCGATTTAATGCCTGATTGTTAAACCTAGCACGTTGTGGCTGTGAGCCTGATGCCCTTGATTGAAAATGATGCACTGTTGGGTAGGTATTTATCGGTTGAGGATGTGGTATGAGGAATGACCTTGGTGGATTTTGCTGGTAGAAAACGACAGTTGCTTGTGCACTTTGCTGCATTTGAGTTGCCCTCTCAGACGCTTCGGTCTCTTCAATCAAAATTTGCTTCTCCACCTGAGCTAACAAAGCTGTAAATGTAAAAGCTTGTTTCTTTGTGACAATGTCGATTTTGGCATCCACACATCATCGAGTATAGTCCCTCAAACTTTCTCCAACCTTTTGCTGGCAGTTGACGATCGTGTCCATATTTTCTCAAAAGTTTTTACTTCCCACAAATTGTTGTCTAAATATTACCCATGATATGTCGAAGCTTTTTATACACCCTTATGACAATCGATTATATCATTTTCAAGCACGGTCTTTAAACATATCGATTATATGTCGTATTATGCCGACCCCACGTGACTTGGATAATTTATGCGCTTATTAGTGTGAACTATTTTTGTTTGTTGGGTTTTTAATTTGTTGGATTGGAAGGTAGTGGTTTAGGTTTGTCGAGTAAAATAAAAATAAAGGTAAATATGGGTGTGAGTAAAAATTAAAACAAGAGTAAAATAAGATTTTTTATGGAGAAAATAACAAGATCGTTTTTTTAACAAGAGAAAATAATAGAAATTAGCGAAAAAAATAACTTTATCCAAAATATTATTGTTAAAATAATATTAAGACACGTTAAATAAACCGTGTTAAAAGTAATAACATTCTAATAATTAACAAATTAATAGTGTTTAAGTTTTAACAATAATATGTTTTTAATAATATTAAATATATTTTTATAGCACTAATAAAAAGTTTTTTGAAATATATCATTTATAATATTTTTTATTCTTCTAAAAAACAATCATAATGGTGGTTTTATTTTTTATAATTACAGTTACAAGTATACAAATTTTTTTAAAAAATCAATTATTGTTAAAAAATTCTGCTTTGAACAGTAACTCGTTCATGTACTATCGAATTTAAAAATCTGATAGTCCTTAGATTATCCAACTTGAATGTAATTAGTACTCTGCGTGTGTTGACTATCAATTTCCGTGACAGATAATCCATCAACTATTGATTTTTGATAAAGTTAGTCACTTGACTTTCTGTTTTTGATAAACTTAGTCAAACTAATAAACATGCGCAATAGATTAACTTATTCAAAATGGATTGTAACTTTTAAAAATTAAGGGATTATATGCCACCAAAACGGATAGTCTAAAAAGTAACACCATATTTTTAAAAATTCAAAAACTATCTCTCTGACTTTCGATCTACCGTTCCAAACCTAATTTTTTTAAATATATATAAAAATATTTTCATCATTGACATTAAATATTAGTGTTAAGTTTTATTGAAAAACTACCTTAAAAAAAGTAGAAGTTCTAATTGAAATCTTTTATTTACCTAGTTAGGAGAAAAATATACTATAGTATCCTCCATAATTTAAAAATCAACCTATTATCATAGGGAATTGCTAATAAAAAGCCAAAACTACTCCGCGAAGTCGCATGTTTCTGATTTTCAATATTTACAAAAATGCTACTAACCAAAAAACCTTTGGAAGTCAAATTAATTACAAGTAATGCCATTTTAGAGTCCAAACTACTCCATTAAGTTGCAAACATAATTTCAAACACCAACCTTAATTCATCTTCTTCAAACCTACTAAAAATATAAACTTAACAACCAACAAAACCCATTTTCTCAAAAACTTCAAAACCTTTACAACATGGCCGGAAAAGAGTCGGAAGCACTTCTCACGCAGAGCAGCATGGTCGCCAAGGAGCTACATTGCATTTCTCCTTTTCATTTTTGCGAAATAATAAACTTTTAGAAAAAACCCGTTTTTGTTGTTCTTCGTCACCTTCTGGCGTGGACGACACAGCGTACGCCAATGAGAAGGCGTAGGATAGGATTTCCACGCCGTCTATTGGCGTGGGGGACCTTGCATACGCCACACGTGTGGCACATGGCGGGTTCCCTACGCCAGACACTGACGTAGTGATGGTGGCTTATGCCTTCTAATTGGCGAAATGGGCTTAACTTATCCGGAATGCCGGTTTAATTGGTTTTTCTACTTCTTACATATTGCAGGAGGTGAGCCAATGTGATATTTCACTTGTTTCGGACTACGCTCACCATTTCACCACTCACGACGAGTATAGCTTAGACTTGATGACCGAGTGGGTAAAACGTAAGGGGAAGACGTTGGGTTTTTCGATAAACATAACATCGAATGAGGTAGGGAAAAGAGGGAGAGCACCGAGAGTGGATTATCGGTGCGAGCGATCCGGAATTTTTAAGCCGGCCGTTAAAGAATGCGACCGTAAGTGTAAGGCTACCGGTAGCAAAAAAATAAATTGCCATTTTCATTTGGTAGGCAATCCGGTAAGAGGAGACGATACGTGGGCTCTTAGTGCCCTTTCCGGGAAGCACAACCACGAACCGATTAAGTATGCCGAAGGACATTTGCAATGGTCCAAGTTAAAACTGAAGGAAAAAGAGCTCGTTGATCTTTTGACGGTGAACGGGATAAGGCCGCGAAAAATATTTGGTGCTTTGAAAAAGGCCGATCCGGAGAATGCTTCAAATATCTGTCATGTTTACAATTACCGTAAAAAAAACTAGGATGGTTGAAAACGACGGTCGATCCCAAATGCAATGCTTGTTAGTTAAATTACAATTGCACAAGTACAAGTATTGGGTACGGACGGGGAATGATGACTCTAACGTCATAACCGATTTGTTTTTCGCACATCCGCTTAGTATTGATTTACTACAGACCTTCCCACGCTTGCTAATCATGGATAGCACGTATAAAGTTATTCGTTACGGGATGCCTTTGTTCGAAGTAGTCGGGGTAACATCGACCAACAAAACGTTTTGCATTGGTTTCACGTTTATGGTGAGTGAAAAACAAGAGAACTACGAATGGTCATTGGGATGCTTGAAAACGATAATGGAGGAGAATGACTGTGAATTACCTTGTGTTATCGTTACAGACCGTGAACTAGCCTTGATGAATAACATTGATAAAATATTACCTAGCGCTAGTCACATGTTATGCGAGTGGCATATCAATAAAAATGTTAGCGGGAGAACGAAAAAAATGTTTCAAGACGGGAATGTGGCTAAATTGTTTTGGCGGCTTGGAACGACGTTGTTTCATCCAATACCGTTGAGGTGATGAACGAGAGGTTGGCTAAGATGCGGTCGGTGTTCAAAGACCAAGATAAGGCGGTGGATTATGTGGTTGACTCGTGAATTACGATTTATAAAGAGAGGTTTGTTCACGCTTATACTAACAAAATTATGCATTTCAATAATCACACCTCTAATAGGGCGGAAAGCTCGCATGCTACATTGAAAAAATATGTCGGGTCTAGCCGATTGTATTTTGATGGGTTTTAGGATAAAGTACATGGCTTGTTAGCGATGCAACATTCGACCATTAAAGAATCGATGGAGCTTAGCAAGTGCCGTCTAATTCAAAAATTCTAAGATTTTAAACCGTTCAAATTTTTACGGGGGTACGTATCACCTATTGCATTGGCGATAGTATACGATAACTATGTTGATAAAAGCGGCGGTGAAAAATCTTCGTGCATTTGCACCGATCTTACGATCCATGGTTTGCCGTGTTCCCATGAACTTGAGGCAATCCGAAGAATGGACGGTCATGTACCTACTCGGATTATAGATGAGCATTGGAAGAGATTAGATATCGTTCCACGAGTTAAACTCACCGGTGAAGAAGAGGTAAAATTTAATTTTGCAAATCTAAATGTGAAACTTGAAGACTTTGATGTTTACGAACAAAGTTATTGGCTAAAAAAAATTCAAAATTTTTTGGATCCGTCGACTACACTCCCTTGCGAACCCCTCGAGAAGGTTAAAACCCGCGGTAGAATTCCCGGACGTGTTGGAAGCCGTGGTCCGCGGGATGAGGAGCTCTATGCTGCCCTGTAGGTGGGGGAGGATGGCGTCGTCCGCGGGATGCGAAAACAGAAGCAGAACTTGATCCAGACGCATGCGGTCTGGAAACTATAGGCAGCTCATCCATCGGAACTGCTGAATCGGCAGCTAAAACGGGCTGACCAGCTTCCCGTACCCTACTCCGTTTTTTATTCTCCTCGTCCGCGAGCCATCCGCAGACTGTGGGGCATCACCATAATCCATCACCTGAAATAAAAAAACGTACTAAATGTCAAGGTTAGTCGAAAACGCAAATTGTCATGCTCGAAGTGTTTTTAGATAAATAATAACATAAACCATGTTAACACACACCAAAAAACAATAATAAACCGGTCCCGAGCTATTCCGATGGCCGGAGCAGCCAGCACCATCACTGTGGCGTGGGTATAAAGGTGTACGCCATAACTGAGGCGTAAACCCTTATACCTACGCCACAATGATGGCGTGAGGCAGGGTCCCTACGCCACGCGTGAGGCAGGGTCTCTACGCCACGCGTGTGGCGTAGGATGAGTTTCCTACGTCAGAGCGACGGCGTGGGATCCTAAGTTTACGCCTACAAGAGGCGTACACCCAGGATCCCACGTCATCGCTCTGGCGTAGGAAACCAATCCTACGCCGCGCGATGACGTACCGACCTTGTTCTTCGCCTCCGTGTGACGAAGAACACTTTCGCCATGACATAAGCTTGAAGCTTCTTCCAGATCCTTCCAACAGCCCTAAAATCCTTAAAACTACACTACTAGCCTAACTAAACCTAACTAAACTATCTAACACCAACGAAATCAACTTACAGTAGATTGTTTCGATTCCGATTCGGCGGATTTCCTTGTCGGTGGTGGTGGTGCGTTCCGGTGACGAAGACGACTTCGGTGGGTGGTGGTGCGTTCTGGTGACGAAGTCGGCTTCGGTGGGTGGTGAGTTTGTTCGGTTACTGAGGGTTTGGGCAGGGTCTTGCGTGAAGAGAGAGAGAAGAGAGGTGAAAAGAGGGGTTTGGGTGGGTTTCGTTATCGAGGGTTTGGGTAGTTTAGGTTAGAATTGATTTAATTTAGGTTAGATTGAATTTTAGGTTAGATTTATTTTACGTTAGATTTAAGTTCGGGTTACTTTAGGTTAGATTTAGTTTTAATTTTTGTTTTAATTTTTGTTTTAATTTTAATTATAATTTTTTAATTTTTTAAAAAGAAGTTAAAGAAAAGTTAGAGAATTGAATTTTTTTTGAAATTATACTAATTTCGCGGAGTAAATTTAACTATTTATAAGATTTTGTGTCAAACAAAATAACTTTACAAAAATAGTTTTAATTTTTTTTATAAAACTTTGAGGAGTAGTTTTAACCGTTTTTTAACCATTTCTATTATCATATTCATATCCATAGTTTGGAAGTCGCCCAACTGGAATTATAGTTCTCTTCGAGTCAAATTGTTGAGAATGGGGTTGGACCTTTCGAGTAAGTTGGAGAAGGTTTAGAGCATCCCAAGTCCCAACAGATACTCTATTTTTTAGCTAAATATAGATTATATTTGAGTAATGTAAATATACGTATTATCTTTTTGTTCCAACAGCTACTCTATATTCAAAGTACTTAGAGCATCCCGAACAGCTAGTCTATAATTTAGCTAAATATAGATTAAATTATGACACTTTATAATTTTAGACTATTAAATAATACAACAGCTAATCTATAATTAAGTTAGTTTTTAAGTTTTGTAAGTGGTGAGAAAAATAAGGAAAAAATATACAGATTGTGTAACCGCCTAGGTAAATATAGATTATCAAAATAAAATCTGTAAATTTAGATTACGTTTTAGATTAACTGTTGGAAAGCATTTTTTTTAAAGATAATAGGTATTTTTTAAAATAACTGTGATATAGCGTATCTGTTGGGATGCTTTACTAATCCCTAAAATAATCGGAAAAAATTAAAAGAAATAACAAATAAAGCTTTACCTATTACGTAACTGCTACTCTAAATATACCTAGCATAATTTACGTAAATATAGTCTATTGGAAAAATAAAAATCATATATAATAGTTAAATTTATTTTCAACTTCCAAGTAGAGTAGATAGACAGACTAGGCCGGGCCCACTTTTTTAATTTTAACCCGGCTTACGCAACCCGGTCCATATTCAATCCCCATCGCATCTAAGCTCTTACTGAACCAACGACAGATGAACGAGTAGAGAGAGAGAGCGAGTCAACTCAGAATTTTAAGTTTCTGTTAAACCAATCACTCAAACTTTCCATCGTCTTCGACATTGAGCTTTTGATACCATTGCCAACAATGGCGGCATCGTTCTAGTTATCTCTCTTTCTCTTTCTCTTTCTCTACCAGCTTTCTACTTATTTCTCATAATGCGCTCAAAGGACAGAATTTCCTACTTTTACGACGGTACAATTTTTCTGTTTATTTCTGATAGTCACCTTATATATAGTTATCTCTGTGATTGTATACACTTGTTAGCTTCTCTTAGCTTGTAGTTTTCGTCCTTTTGTTTAGTTTCGATTCGATTTTGTCTAGCGGAGAAACCTTAAACCCTAGCCCTATGACCTATCTATCGATAAAAGTCACTGGTGATATTGATTTAGGTTTTGTTCCAAATCTTGCATGATGCTCGGGTTTTATAAGATGACCCTAGCTGAGTGATTAGTTTCCTGAGAACTATAAGAATTTCTTTGCACCTAAACACATATTTTATCATCATTTTTTTCTTTTTTATTTTGTGCACAAACAGCCAATACCTGAATATATTTAGGGAGTGAAGATAGGTGGTAAAAACTTAGTAGTACTTTGATTCTTATCTACATACATAGCAATGAAGTAAAAAAGTTGTATTTTTGAAGCACTCTTTGTATATCTCTGGCTGTTTTATTCACTCGAAGTTGGCATACACAGGTGACGTGGGCAATGTTTATTTTGGGCCGAATCATCCGATGAAACCACATCGGCTTTGCATGACCCACCATCTTGTCCTCTCTTACGAACTACATAATAAGATGGAAGTTTATGTTAGTCACTCGTATTGCTGTTTGTGATTACGGGTTTGATAATTATTGTTTTTTCCGCAATCAAGGTTTTCAACCAGATTTGTTTATGCAGCGTCCTCACAAGGCCTACCCTGTGGAGATGGCCCAGTTCCATTCACCTGACTATGTTGAATTTTTACAGCGAATAACTCCTGATACTCAACATTTGTTCTCAAATGATATGACTTCATGTATGCCCTGTATCTTGTAGTTTAGTTCTATCTTATATCGCCTTTAATATGTGCTGTTGTTATCCGAATATGTATCAGCGTTTCTTATGATACATATCATTTTCAACCCAGTATGTATCTTGCTGCGTATCTTAGCAGCTGGTTTATCTTAGGAGACATAAATTGCATTTAAAGATACACCCTTGTATCTTATGATTCGGTGTGTATCATACTATAAAATTTAGGTATTGTAATGCTATTTGAACCTAAAAACTACTTTTGTTTGTGTTATACTTATACTTAAGGCCCCGTTCCGATTATAATTGTTTTACCATTTTCGTATTATCTTTCACATATGCTATCTGAAACCAAAATGCTCACTTTAAAATTTGCTACTCAATCCTGATATAGTATGATAAGTTTTGCCTTTTGTTCTTTGATGAAATTGCTAAATCTTAATTTCGTAGAATTTCTTTTAGGTGTGTAGATATAATTCAATAGGTATATTCTATTATTCTTTGATGAAATGATCAATGATCAGTGATTCTCTAGGTGTATATATATATATATATATCTATATACATATATATTTTTTATTTTATTTTTGCCTATTTCTCGAACAAGTTAGTGTATCATAAGGTTCGAAACAATACACGATCGGATACACATAAATAGAATTTAGTGCGATTCACGATTTGACAACTATGAAAATTACATTTAGAGTAAGTCTATGTCTCTTACATTAAGTTTGTAGGTACATTTGTGAAGTTAGTCTAATTTTTTACTAGCAGTCATCGTATGTATTTGTTTTGCTGTCCTTGTGCCACCGCAAATAGTTTGGTTAAAGTTCCAATCCTTAGGCCTCTTCAATAATGTCTACCAGGCAATCAGAATAATTTCTGTATTGGTTTCTCAACTTCAAGTTTCATGCAGATAATCTTGGAGAAGATTGTCCAGTCTTTGAAAACTTATTTGAATTTTGTCAAATATATGCTGGGGGAACAATAGGTAAATCAAATCGGGTTTTCACAGTTTCAGGGTCTTCATTTTTAATCTTTTTTTCTTAGCTTAAAATTCAGACTGACATCTGCTGGTAGATGCTGCACGCAGATTGAATAACAAACTATGTGATATTGCCATAAATTGGGCTGGTGGTCTACATCATGCCAAAAAGTGCGAAGCTTCGGGATTTTGTTATATCAATGACTTGGTCTTGGGAATTCTGGAGCTTCTAAAGCATCAGGCCCGTGTTCTTTATATCGATATAGACGTGCATCATGGTGATGGGGTTGAAGAAGCCTTTTTTTTCACTGATAGGTAATTTGACCTTCATATTTTACTTGAGCGGTATTCTTATCGTTATATGCATATTTAAATGCTTAAATTTTTAGCCAATTCAAAATTGGCTGGGAAAATCATTTGAAATATACAAAAAGTTCTCCAAAGAGATATTAGCTTAAGAGTTTTTCTAGGCTACAGAAAAGAATGAGTGGTTCCCTAGTGTCCGCCTCAAAATTGCATATGCTTCTATATTTTGTCTTTCATTGTGCTGGTGTAAGATCATTATAATGTATTGCTTTCTGTGGGTTTCTTCAAAGTTCCTGTGGTCAGTATTGCTTAGTTATTGTTATTGTTATAAGTGTGGTCTATATGGATAGTATCAAAATCAGTTGTACAAGTATCAATAAAGTGAACACTCTCCGCGGTTATGTCATGTTGCTTCACCTTTTCTTGGTACCATATTCATATACATGGTTTTCTAGGTATGAGTGTTTGGAACAATCTACAATTCATTGAATTACAAATGTCACCTCTTCTGGAAACTTACAAAAGTAATACTTAAACTTTTTGCGGTAATAATTTTCTTGAAAGAGTTCACCTTAGTTAATTCTGACGTGGCAGGGTGATGACTGTTAGCTTTCACAAATTCGGGGACAAGTTCTTCCCTGGAACAGGTGATTTAAAGGTGACCTAAGGACCACCTCTACTAGTTTCTTGTTATAGTCCGCAAATGCATTTGGATATGTTCTTACACTTATTATGGTCCCTTTTTCTTGTTGCTTCAAAGTTGTTTTTCTGACCAATTTAGTGAATTTACTTTCCTTTGTTTATTGTATCGTAAAGTGTAATATAGCAGTGATATCACATGTGCTGTTATTCTATGTTTTGTGTACGTGATTAAGTTATCTGCGTGATTAAGTTATCTGACATCTTAGGTGATACTGCTGCTATTCCAACATCAGCCGTGACCACTTATGATAAATACTACAGCGTTACTTATGTTAATTTGATCATGTTTACTGTTGATCTCAAATTAAGCTGTCATTGGAAAAAGTAAAATAACTTATCAGCAGACCGTAAGTAGTCTCTTTGAGATTTCCTTTGAGTTGTTTTGTTGTTGCTCTTGTCAAACCTTTTAATCTCGGCACCTTTTGAGGATACTCTGCCTTATAGATCTCATAGTTTATAGAGCAAGCGGCAATGTGATTGGCCTAATAGGGATCCATGCCATGGAGCAGTTTTCTGTTAGAACTTTTTTTTGCGGAACACAAATCAGACAATTTAAAATATTGGAGAGGTTTTTCTTGTTTGATTCCCAACTTCTTTCGTAGTTAGGCATGGATACACAATTCCTGTAAAAACAGGTTTCGCTGCTATTGGCTATCCTGTTTTTTACTTTGAGAATCATGAATTCCTTATTGTCCTGAATCCCAACCATAATCCCTGAACTGCCTCATTTTACGAAGGCAGATTGGTTTCAAACTTGTCTGGTAGTATATTCTGATATAGTTTCGAGCTCCTTAGATTCCTTCTATCTAGATCCGTATTTCATGATGCATGACCTTTTTGTAACCTTGTGCGAATGTAGGGTTTAAAATGATTTGTTGATGTATTTGCTAAGCAGGAAAATGGAGAAAGAGAAGGAAAATTTTATGCCATAAATGTACCACTCAAGGATGGAATTGATGATACTAGTTTCACTCGGCTTTTTAAGACTGTAAGTTTTTAATCGAATAATATAAATTCAACTTAATCATTGTCGTACGTTACTCAACATTGACAACCCTTTCATGCAATTACTGGTGTGTAGATTATTTCCAAAGTTGTTGAATCGTATCAACCTGGTGCAATAGTTCTTCAGTGTGGAGCTGATTCACTTGCAGGAGATAAATTAGGATGCTTTAATCTCTCTATTGATGGTGCATATCAAATTATCCCTGTTTTCATCTCAGTCTCTCTAATTCTATTTTTTCCTTTTTGTTACCTGCTTGTAATTGTTATGGTCATTACTGCATTGACTAGATATGTATTGCAGGGCATGCTGAATGTGTTAGGTTTGTGAAGAAACTCAATATCCCCTTACTGGTATTGTATATCTACTACCAAACTTTAGTTGATGCTTATGCTGTTCATTCTATTAAATAAAGAGGTACTTTGCTGTATAGGTTACTGGAGGTGGGGGATATACTAAGGAGAATGTTGCTCGGTGTTGGACAGTTGAGACAGGCGTTCTGTTAGATACTGAGCTACCTAATGGTAAGTTACTGTGTTTGTGCTTTCCGTTCTTGTGCTAGTAAGATAGCTAATGCCTTTAGGTTTATCTATTTTAGTCTCTCAAATTATTATCTTCTATTTTAACGCGGGTGTTAAGTCTTTATTATTAATTCCCTCTTGACTACGGTCTTTCACTATTATTTTATTTTCTGTAACACTTTCAGAAGTAGTCTTTTGAGAGTCAGAAAAGTTTCGAACCAACCCCTTGATCGAGGGGGTTATTTGGAAAAACTTAATAGTGCAGAAGCTGGTCAAGAAAAAATCCGGGGTTGTCAGCGACACCGTGATATTCTTTGGGATTATTTGATAGAGAAATCAGGATGATGATTCGAAAGATATGCCGTCCCTTTCCTGTTCTTAATCCCAGACCCAGACACACATAAATGCTCATATATGCATTCTCTTGATTGCGTTATTTTATGTGAATCTCCCAAACTTATACCTATGCACTAACCTCGTGATCAATTTGTTTTTATTTCAATTCACTATGTATACTTTTCTTGGTTTGTGCATCTCCTGAAACTTGTACACTTTCTTGTATTAATCTCGTGATCACTATATATACCTTTTTTGTTTGGGAATTTCCTGATTTTTTTTCTCTATATATTCATCTCGTGATCAATTTATGTCCATTCAATTCACTGTATATACTTTTTTGTGGGTTGATGTGTTTGGCAGAGATCCCAGAAAATGATTATATCAAATATTTTGGACCTGACTATGCGTTGAAGATCCACGAAGGGCATTGGCAAATTGTACGTAATTCTTGAAGACACTTTCACAAATTCTAACTTCACCAATGATTAGATAGTTATATTAACATAAAAGCAATTAAAGAATCGATAAGCACCAACAAAGGGAATAGCAACACATGATATGAAATTGGATGCTGTTTCGCATCTACTTCTGGTAAGTTTGAACACCATAATCGTTCTAATTCATTTGTCTTCCTCTTGAGCAGGAGAACTTGAATAGCAAATCATATCTTAGCACAATCAAATCTCAAGTTCTGGAAAATCTCCGATCCATTCAGCATGCTCCAAGTGTACAGATGCAAGAGGTTAGTCCCTTGTATCTTATACCTGAATCAGTAAAATTTATTTCGGTTAAGATCTCAACTGTGTATGCAATTTGCTGACTGAATAACTTTAGTAGCTGACTAAGGGCCAAAAAAGAATCATATTCGTTTTGTTTCTGTGGTGCAGGTTCCACCTGACTTCTATATTCCCGATTTTGATGAAGATGAGCAAAACCCAGATGAACGCATAAATCGTAAGTCTGAAAAATTAAAATAACTCAAACCGTCTTAAAATCCTTGTCAAATGAATTTAATGTTCCAAGATGTTAAATCTTTTTTCAGAGCACACCCAAGACAAGCATGTCCAACGTGATGATGAATACTACGATGGGGACAACGACAACGATCATAACATGGATGTTTGAAGTTAAACCGCCTGTACAAGTGTAATATATACCAAACTCTGCCTATATATAATAGTATTAAAGAGAATGTCCTTCATATTATTGAACTCTATCGATGAATTTTTGTAGCAAAGCAGCAGAGATTTCACTTATGAAACGTTAGCATACCAGACTTATTAGTTGATTAGAAGATACAACTTCATACCAAACTGTTCTAGGAATGGTTCTATCGTGGTTTTCTTCTTGGTGTTTTGTTATGCAATTTTATTAAGCTGACATGTTTCACAAACATTCATGTGAAAGAAACAAGGGAAAAAAGTTTAAAACTGTTCAATTTTGTCTAGATCTTGTTTGGATGCATGCTTAATTCAACCTTACATGTGAGAAGCAAAAATTTTGCAGTCCAAATTCATCCCAAATTCGGTTGGTCACTATTCACAGGAGTTTTTGGAGTTGATATGATTTTCTTGCTGTCATTTTGTTGTTGTTTTTCTTCTCGTCAAAATTTAAAGGCTTGAAAAAGAGGAAAACACATCAATTTTGCCTTCTAGGAAACTGTATTGTGCTCAATTGACTGTTTTGGTCCTCTATTTTACTTGCAATCTGCAGGCATCTTATGTATTTTGTACTGAAATCATTATTCCTTTAAGTTTTGGTCCTATCAATTTTTAGTAGTGTTACACAAGTTTTTTTACTGATGAAAAACGCGTGGAAGCGATATGCCACTTTATTTTGAATACGGATCTTCTCCTTAGAACTCAAGTCAGATACTTTGGTATGAAAAAGTTAAAACTAATTAAATGACATCAAATTAGTCTTCGGAAATGTAGAAGTATATTAATATATTGAGCTTTTAATATGACTATATATTGTATTTATACAATAGATCCTAAAATTAGGATTTTGCTTGCTGCTGTCCCTTATCCTGTTTGAATTTTTATTGTAGATTCTACAATATTTGAACCTTGTTTAAAGCTTTTCAAGACTCTTTTGTAATAGTTTCTAGTCTTTCTCTCAACAAAATGATCATCGCTCTTCTTTAGTTTGGATAGGATTGGTTAATTCAACAAAACGACGATGGCTCTTCTTGAGTTTGGGTTAGGCTAATTCAAGATTCTGGGTTAGGCTAATTCAAGATTCGTTTTTTCTATAATGAGACCCGGTTATAGTGAGACCTTACTTGGCTATAACGAAATTTCCATTAATTACGAAATTGCCACTGATATAAATACAAAAAATCCCAAATTCCAGCTGTTTCTCCTTTTTCAAACCCTAAACCTCTCTAAACCCTCAATTTTTAAGTGACTTTTTTCAAATCCAACACCCAAGACTTGTTAAGGTAAGCATTCTCTACTTGTTGATGTAATTTTTTTAGAAAAAATTCCATGGTTTGTTTTAGAGATATTTAGAGTTTAATTTCAGATAGAAAAATCGGATTTTCATGTATTTACAGGTGTTTACTTGAAGTATAAATGCATGTATGTGTTTAGATAGGAGATTAGGTTCGATTTTGGGTGATTTTTTTTACAGATTTTGGGTAGTTTAGGGTGTGTTAATTAACATGGGGCAGGGCTGTTGGGTTTGGTATTTCCTCGCACGTTTTCGTGCTTGGAAATACCGGATGCACACAAGATTGTGCGAGGATTTGCCAAATCCACAATGCGTGGGTTTGGTATTTCCTCGCACGGTTTCGTGCTTGGAAATACCGGATGCACGCAAGAACACGGTTGTTTCCGATATTTCCTCTCACGAAATCGTGCGAGGAAATACCAAACCCACGTCGTGTGGATTTGGCACATCCACGCACAAAATCGTGTGAGGATTTGCCAGATTCATGCATTGTGGATTTGGACAGATCCACGCTGCGTGGATTTGGAATATCTGCAATGCGTGGATCTGTCCAAATCCATGCAATTGAGTTCGTGACTCTGTAATTGAGTCTTTTTTTCCCGATTTTGATTATGTTGAACTTTGTCGCATGTTATGATACATTTGTTTATTCATTTTAAAACCGTTTAACTAAATTATTTGTCTCGTGTAGGATGCCTCCACGTCCCCGTTCTCCCACTATGGAGCGAGATACGGTTGATGAGGCCGAGGAGATGGTACGAGCCGAGACGTCTCAGAGTGTCTATTACCGTACTAGAGGGGACTTACAAGTCGCCCCTATTCGTCGTCGTCATACTACGGACCAACGCTTCCGTAGATATAACCGTCATGTGATCGACCTATACTCGACATTCCTCTCCTACAAAGAGCATGAGGCATATAGCGTATTCAGAGGCGAAGTAAGTTTTTTAGTTTTAATTTATTTGTTAAAGTTATTATTATTAGATGCAATTTGGTTTATGTTATAGTTATAGGTTTATGTCTAATACATTGTCTATTGCATTAAATTGGTTATTGGTTTGTGTTATAACTTATATTTCTTATAGTAATTATTAGTTTATGTTAGAATGAATTTATTTGTTATTAAATTTATTCGTTATTGGTTTATCTTATATGTTTTATTTGTTATTGGATTTATTGATTATTGGTGTATCTTATATGTAATACTTGTGATTTAAGTTATTGGTTATTGGTTTATCTTAGTTGTTATATTGCATATATTGAACATATTGGTTATTGGTTTATCTTAAATGTTATATTGCATATATGTTTATATTGTATTTTTTTATACAGCCGAGGGTACATATGCGGTGTTATGCTATGTACCAGACACACCGTGGTTGGGACTTAAAAGTCCGCCAGACACGAGTACATGAGCAGGTGATGGCCACATGTTTCGGGCCCATTGTTGTCGCTCTCCCTCAATGGGCTACAAATGTTTATTTGATAGAGGCATTTTTGGAGAGATGACATCCTGAGACGAACACATTTCATTTCTTTTTCGGGGAGATGACCGTCACACTTAATGATGTCTACATGATCACAGGGCTACCAGTTCTGGGTGTGAGCTGTGAGACATATGAGTACCCTACGGCTGATAAGCGTAATACGGCATACGCTCGCTTACTTGGGTGCAATGTTCAGGAGCTTGTGGCGGAGATTGGGGAGAACAAAGGGGGCGGCAAGAGGCATGTTCACCTTGCATGGCTGAAGAGAAGATTTTGCACTGATCAGTATTATGACGATGATATTACTGATGCTGATGTTCGCCGAGCTACTAGGGCTTACTTGTTGCACTTCTTTGGCTGTACCATATTGGCTAACAAGTCGGGCAACAATATTAGCCTCGACTACTTACAGTTCATAGATGATTACAGTAGCTCGATCAGGTATAATTGGGGACAAATGATACTCGCGTAGCTTTACTACCAGCTATGCAGAGGATGCCTACACGCTAATTCCGGTATTTCTGGATTTTTGGGCTTGTTAGAGACATGGATTTACGACCATTTCTTGTCATTTTCAGCTCATCACTACTCGAGTCTTAGTATCACACATCCTACTATGTGCAAGTATGCGCCTCCACCGTTTCGAAAAAAGCCAGCAGGCTCGAAACGGTGTTCGGGATTACCTAGCTACCTTCACCGAGCACGATGTAAGTCATAATTATCTTCATTTTTAATCATCGTAATATTTAAATTTAATATAATTGGCTAATGTTAAATGATTTGTTCATATTTTGTAGGTATCATTCATACCGTATACGAACATGCGGGATGCTCGACGTCACTCTGATGTAGTTTGGATAGATGCGACACTGAAGGCCTCAGATATTGTCGAGGCATACTTTCGGCTATGGGTGGCTAGACAATTGGGTGGCTAGACAGTTGGGTCGCATCCAACAGGTAATATTTTACGATACTCGAGATATTAATATTGTTTGTTTTGCGCATATGTATTACAGAATAATTGTTAAAATACAGGTACCTGGTGCACTGCTTCCCATTCTTACCTGTTTTGGTAGGGTTCGCTGTCCGAACACCCTTTACAACTGGGATGCATTCACTTGGGACAACTGGGAGTCACACTGTATTCACCAGAGTTTGAAAGGTGGGCAGTATATTCCGGGCCAGGAGGATGGTACTACTTTGATATACTCTTCGTGGGTTACGAAAAACTTGTGGTACGTCATTTCCGATCTAGAGACTCATCGAGTTGATGCAAAGGTAGGGGTGAACCCCTCCACACCCACACATGCCACCAGACTGCACGAGCTAATTACGCACCGACTCGATTTACAAGCGTTCGAGCAGAGCCACCCCGGCATTAGTTTGGAGGACCTTCGTGAGCCTCTGGACGAGTGTTACCGTCTTGCTCACGAGTACATGGATTGATTATTATTTATGTTTTCATGGTTGACAGTTTAAGACTTTTTATGTGTTTTGTACGTAACGACTAATTTAAATTTTGTGTTATGGTATTTTGTTATTGTTTAATTATGTGTTATGGTATTTTGTTACATTTAAATGATATAATTTTGATATTTCGTTACATTTTAAAGATATAATCAGAAATGACATTTGTTCAAACTTTAACTTTAAAAACAACATCAAAGTAGCACAAACTGCAACATAAACTGAAACATAAGCTGAAACACAAACTCGAACATTTTGAAACAATCCAATCTCGTACAACCGCTCTCATACATTTTGAAACAATCTAATCTCAGCAATAGGCTATCAACACGTTGTGCACCATCAAAAACCCTCTCCCAAAGATCGCATTGACTCGAAAATTCATACATCAAATCCCGTCTTACTTCATCCCATGAATCAATATTGTCTTTAATCGTCAAAGCTACGGCCCTAAATCCACAATTTTCGTCAGGAGCAACGTCTTCAATGCTAGTTATGTAGTTGTGCAAGTACTCAAGAAAACAAATCTCGTACGCGCTCAATCCTTTTCATTTATTCGATTTTATAGATCGAGTCGCTCTCTACTTTTTCGTTGGGACTTTAGATTTTGACTTGGCTTTGGGTACTAAAAATGCCTTAACTGCCGACGCGGCCGTGCTACCTATCGTACCGGGAGTACTAACGCCTAAACTATCACCGTATTCCCACTCGGATGGGTTCCGCTTAGTTGACTTGTCGGGACCGGCTTTTTTATGACCTTTCATGACACCCAGTTCCTTAGATTCCAAAACATGGCTTCTAGCGGGATCTAGACTTTGCATCATCCTATTTATTATGTGATCTTGCACTTGTGGACCGTAACCACGGATGGTACTATTTATTAAGGATAACTTTCTTGTAAGCTCATCTTCGGTACCAACGTTATCCCTAGACTTGATCTCTAAATTACTCCAATAAACATCACATTCACTCTTTTGAATCGACCTACCTTCTCTCACGATCGTAGCACACTCACACGCACAAGGTAAATTGTGTGTTGTCCTAATAACACAACCACACATTGCGGGAGTGAACCATAAATCCTCGGCCTTTTTAATAGTTTTCTCTAATATTTCTATGGCCGTACATGAAAGTTTACCTTTGATGTCGCTAAAGATAGCTCCCCTAGATGCTTGTCTAGGATGAAACAAACTTTGTTCGAACGTTTCGAAGATGGTAGAGTGCTGAATGTGAAGCAACGCGTGAACTTTATCCCAAAATTGCTCAAACGTGCATAGGCTTGTGTCGGTTTCCCGTTTTAGACTCGAGTGAGCACTCTGCTCCCTATAACATAAACTTATATTGTTTAAAAGTCTAAAAATTAATTAAATAAAGTAATGTATAGATATGATAATATAACTCACTAGTTGCTAGTTTGGTTGCCCAAATATTTAATTTTGTTCGTGTAGATATTAAAGAATTTGTGTCCGTAAGAGTCTATCCATTGTTTCATCATGTACTCGAGAACCTTAGGACAATATGCGTAGGCTTGGTGCAACTCGGTAAGGTTTTTGTTATACTCTTCGATCGTCGCCGAATGTTGAAGCGTGGTATAAAATTCTAAGAACTTTTCACCCATGTCCGGCTTAGGAAAAACTTTCTTAGAGTATGAGCTATTGTTCATATTTATATGCCAAGTGCATAACATATGACTTGCATCCAGAAATACCTCATCGATAGCGTTCATTAAAGCCAACTCCCTATCGGTGACGATAATATTTGGTAATGCGCACATGTTGTTCACCATCACTCTCCTTAGAACGCTCATTGCCCACGTGTAGTTCTCCTCTTTTTCCGAGCTAAAAAAAATAAAAGCTATACAAAAGGTCTTTTTCGTCGAAGTTTGGCCAACTACTTCTAACAAAGGCATTTTATACCTTGTAGTCTTATACGTGCTATCCATTATGAGCACTTGAGGAAAAGTGCGCAACAAATCGATGCTTATAGGATGTGCGAAAAAAAAATCAAGGATCTCGTCAGTTTCTTTCTTTGTTCGCTCCCAAACATAGTACTCGTGCTCTTTCAACTTACCGAACAAGTATTGCATTTGGGATTTGCCTGCTTTATCAACCAACTGGTGCTTGTGCCGCATGTTGTAGATGGTACGCATACTAGATACATTTTCCAGATCTTTTAACTTCAATCCATTGTATATATCACTCGGCCAAGAACCGATTGTTGTGAGTTTACGAACATACTCCTCCTCTTCCGCTTTTAGCCTCACGGCCCGTGAATGACCATTCAAGTGCAAGAAGGGTTGATGGTGTGTTTTCCATTTCTAACTACCAATTTCAAATAACCGGATAGTTCTACCACCGGATTCCCTCTAAGCATGAACGGACAACCGCATTTTTTGGATGAACAATCTCGTCGCTTCTTCACAATCCCCGGTTTTGGCCTCGGCTTGTAAACACCGTTCCTCTCGCACTTGAAATATAACCGCGGAGTTTTACTGTTTTTACTACCATCGTTATCTTTATCGACCACAACAATGAATCATATACTCTTGTTTTCTTTATCAACCCATGCTATCAATTCCGTATTGTTGTAGAAATTATCTGTAGTAAAAATTTGGCTATAATCGGCCATGTTACATGGTGCTTGTTCTGGTTCCTACATAAACAAATATCATTTAACTCACACAAAATCACCATTCTTTCATACAACCAACAACAAAAATAACTCCATCAATTTGTCAACATGTATTCATACTTCAAAAAATGAAGACAAACGCAAAATTTGGCAAAAAATGGGCATATAAAACAAAGACATACCAAAATCTCGCAGAGTTGTGCCAAGATTGTGTCAAATTTTCGCAATTCCATGCCAAGATTTTGAAAAATCCTCGCACACATTCGTGCGAATATTTGTATCTTCCACGTGTGTTCTTGCGTGGACGTGTACAATTCCAAGCATGATTTCGTGCGAGGATGTGTTTAGTTCAGAAAAAAAAAATAAAGTTTACCTCAAGGACACTCTCCATATGGTCAGTAAGCGGCTCCTCCTCGTCCGAAAGGAAATCATCAATGTTGCAGCTGAAATAGTCGTTATAGTCACTCAAATCCATAGTTTGATTTTTTGGGTTTTTACTTTTAAGAATTAAGGTTTATTAAATGTTGGAGTGAGAGTTCGGGTTTGCGGGTTTTTGTGTTTTTTTATTTTGGAGAGAGAAGTGGTAGGGAGAGAGAGAAGAAGAAGAAGAAAATGAGTTGGTAGAAAAATTGATGGTTTTTATATATGGGGGTAGTTTGGTAATTTCAACTTCACACAAAAAATCAAAATAGAGGTCTCACTATAAAGAACGGGGTCTCGTTTTAGCCGTGCCCATTGGTTTAACAACATTGCTCGTTTAAACTAGGTTTCATTTTTGATAGGTTACGTTTTTTGTCTTAATCAAGATAGGACATGGGCACATCGGCTGTTTAATCTCATTTAAGAGTCTAATATCTTTGTATTGCTTTTTTCAAAGAAAAAAAAGGTCGATTTAGTAAGCTCTTTCCCTTTCACTGCATAACTAGATCGACCGCCCCATTATACTTAGATGGTTGTATAAAGCCCATCAACTTATATCGTTTTGTGATTAGAGACATCTACCACTCAATCGATAAAATTAATTTAGTATATGAATTATCAATTCAAGTCTAGGTATTGAGATTTGATTTCACTCATTCATAGTGCCAAAATTCAACATGGTTATCACACTTATAATTTAAGAACACATTTTCACCTATAGGACCAATATCGTATAAATCATATATAATATAGTTAATCTGATTACTTTCATTATTGTAATATCTTATATATATATATATATAACACTGGTCCATAAATATTCCAACAATATCTCAGTTAGACCATAATATGTTACTCGAGAATATATTTAACTTCAATAGGTACCCTGAATCTATCTTCATGTACCACATACATGATCAATGAACAATAAATAATTATGGAAATATTTGTGATAATGTGAATAATAATATGCAACAACAATCACATTATTGTTAGCATTCAATTAGTTAGGTCAATTATGGTGCGTAGTTTAAAAATATAATATAAATTGTAATCGTACATATCTACTCTTAAATGTCATATATTTAAAGATCTAATAAAGTAACATATGTCAATAAATATAACCAAGCCATATATATATTGCAATAAATATTTATGTATACAATATCACAAACACCATCAGAACATATTACTAAAAACTCTCACTAAAATTAACTATTATATAAATTAACTACACTTATACTAATGGTGTGTTCTTGGAAAACCTTAGGCAATACCTCTTTTGTAAGAGGATCTGCTATCATGGAGTTTGTACCGATGTACTTTATATATATTGACCCATCTGAACTCTCTCTTTAACAAACATGAACTTTATGTCTACGTGTCTGGATTTAGATGAGCTCATGTTTCTGTTAGAAGACTGAACTTGCTCTATATTTATTGACCTATTTGAACTCTCTCTTTAACAAACATAAATTTTATGTCTATGTGTTTGGATTTAGACGAGTTCATGTTGTTGTTAGAAGATTGCATTGTAGAATTATTGTCGTAATACAACTCATGGGACCTTTTATCCCTTGTACAATACACAATCTAGTGACAAAATTTTATAGCCACAATGAATCATTCGATGCTTCAAAGCATGCAACAAATTATGCTTCCATGGTAGACGATGCAATAAGTGTTTGCACAACTGGAACCAATCAATTTGGGTCCAATTTATAGTCTTGAGGTTTTTAAGCCATTGCATCAGTTGGACACCCCCATATATGCAGATGCTTTAAATTGGGCATGCACTCATTCCAAAACTCATATGGGCTCCTAATCATTTCCTTAGTGGGTACTCCACTGAGTATATATATATATGCGACACATTTGATAGCTCTCATCCAGAGATATAATGGTAAAGATGGGTTACTTATTATACTTCTAACCATATAGTTTATTGTACAGTCTCATCTCTCATATACATCATTCATGCGGGGTGAACCCCACATTATATATTGAGGGATTATGCCACACTCTATTAAGTATTTTACAAATAGTTAATGACGTGGTTCACCAAATCCGTCATATCTACCATAGTATTCACCACCACAGTCAGATTTAATGCTCTTAAATTCTTAATGCCTCTACCAAATTGTTTTTCAACTTGTGTCCTAAAAAATTTGAACTTGCATATGGCCTCAAACTTTTCATGAAGGAGGTAGAGGTATCCAAAACGAGAGAAAACGTTTATAAATGATATGAAATACTAATTCCCGTTCCATGATTCCTTTGGAAACGGTCCACATATATCCGTATGAATCAATCTTAAGACTTTGATCGCTCTACATACCCCTACCCTTTTGGTTTTGTTCAGTTTTTCCCTTGATACACTCGATACATGTATTGAAACCACAATAATATGAGGGGGCAATAAACCTTCAAGTACAAGTTTCTCTATCATAACTTTGGATATATGACTTAACAATATGACCTAGCCGTTTGTGCCATAGTTCAGAGGAGTTTTCAGATTTATTAATCTTATTTGGTACAAGTTGTGCATTCATGGAAATTTTGTGCTTATCAACAGTAATTTATAAATACAAATTATGTTCCTTGAATCGGTTATCTTCCATTGACCTTCCACTTTGGCCTCATCCCCCTCTTAGACACCACCATGTTCACTTTAGATACCTCACTTTTAAGTGTTTTCTCCTCTTATGCAACGTGCGCAATCAGGTAAGTCGATTAAAAAGTGAACCTCGCCACACACTCTTTAGGTAAATGTAAGTAAATTTCCTTTAACTTTGTAGCAATCATAGACATTTTGAGAACGTTCTCTCATTTTTTTTACCTTTACTAATGTATTTCTTGGTAAGATTCTTAATGAGATGGTGAGTCTATACCTTGTCATTCCAAGCAAATGTTTTATAGACTTCCACAAGAAAATCTATAGCAATGGTAGAGTCTATTATGATGGTCCAATGAAATACAGATGGTACCCATTGAAGCATTATGACCTTGCATAATCACATAGAATTCTCACATCTCTCATATTATTTGGTTATCTCATTTGAACTTTCCTGGGTAAGAGAAGCTAGTTTGGGTTTCATTAATTCATGATAATATTTACATCAAAACAAGGATAACTGCATATCATATTTCCATTACTTAAAACCGGTGACATCTCGCATGGGGGTTTTTATTTCCAACGGATTATAACTCAACAAGTTCATTGGAAAAATGAAACAAATAACACACAACACATAAGATTGATTTGACATATAACAACTAATATGCTTGAATATGGTATATACACGTAAAATATGATATTACTATGGTAATACGATATCGCGAGACAAATCATACTAACGCGTATTTATGAGTTTAAGAAATTACCATGATCATTATTTTAATTTTCCTAACTACCAATGAAACCCTCCGGATGGCAGATTTCACCTACTTAAATTAAAATAAGCCTAATTTTACTTAAATACCAACAAAACCCTCCGGATGGATGATTTCACCTACTTAAAATAAATAGTCATAAAAACCATTTTTTCATTAAATTTTATTTAGTTCATTTTAACCAAATCCAAATATAAATCCCTTGAACCTTTTCAAATCCTAAAATATTTAAAAAGATCAATTACCTTCCGGGGTGATTAAATGATTCCATTTTCATTTACCAAAATCTAAAACATTAGTCATGCTTATCCATTTAAACATTCAGTCACATAATAAATTTATTTCACAAACACATATCAAACAAAACATGACCAAGCTTTTTTTCGTGTGAAACAAATCAGAAAAAATATGAAATTAATTAATTAATAATTAATAATTAAACAAAATATTATTATTTTCAAATATTCAAAATTTCAGCGTGTTAATGTTGTCGTTGGGCGCCTGGCCAGCCAGTAGCTTTCCGTTGTTATCATCACGACAACACTGGGTTAGCTACTTCCTTGCACAACTTGACATTCATCTGAAGAGACAACAGTTCAATGACCACGGTGAACATCATAATATAGTCTTAGGTAGACAATATCATTAGGGGTTAAATCGACGATGAGTCGATATCCTAATAGTTTTGATTTAATTTGCTAAATTATAGATTAGTTTATGTTAAATTTGAGAGAAACATTTCAACTATTAATAAAATACTAATTTAAAATAAAAATCTTAAATCTTATCCATAATCAATTTGTTCAAAAAAGCATGCCTCAAAGCGTAAAAATGTAAAATAATTAAAACGTTACTATAATTAATTAAACTTTTACTAATTAAAATATAATTATATTAGGAGGCTTAACAAAATTACTTATATTAAAAGATTGAACATAATTATATTAGGAGGCTTAAACATAGGTATATTAAGAGATTGAACTATATTATTCTCTATATACTTGAAAATAATGGTGTTGGAATACTTGTAGCACTAAATTCAATTATATTTTAAAATTTTCAAATTTTATATTAATATTTACACAATTATACTTCTGATTTAAAAAACTTGATTTATTAATGATGCAAATAATCGTAACTATAAATAGAAGAGAGAGAAAATTAGGAGTCTCGGGTATTTATAATTCATTTGTACACTTTTAATACCTTAAAATGTATGATCAAATAAAAAAATGTCTGCTATATTTATATTAGTTAATGTGTACACATTTGTTCGGTTGTTGAACACACCGACATGGTGCGCCTCAAAGCGTATGCCGCAACCGATTTTTAAAACTATAAATGTTCTCATATGAATAAATTATTAAATACATCATACCCTAACCAAGTCAATTAATTTCGATGGTACAAATTCATTACAATAAAGAAAAACACAACTTGATTCAATTATATATTCGGTTTATCTTATGAATTATTTGAGAGTTAAGATTTTGATACCAATTGATATAACTAATTGAATCACACCAGGTTATTCTATAAAACATGCAGAAATATATTGAACTCTCAATATGATTATCTAGTGTATGCATAAAGTAAATTGTAAACTTACACGTTTTACCTACTGATATCCATTGTGTGGATTAATTTCGACTGAGGGTAATTTTGTCTCAAGGTTGAGGTATTTCAAGGGTATTTAATGTTTAGTAGTTTGTAGTGAGAGATTTGAGCTGCCTGGTTGTATTTAATTTTCATTACCATCATTAAATGAAAGTGGTTGGGTATTTATACCTTTAACCTTGGGCCACATGGGCTTTCGGGTTTTGATTACGAATTCGGGTCGAGTTCAAAGACTCATTAGTTTTTAAGTAGGTATGTAATTAGCTTAGTCATGAAGTGATTAAGTTTTTAGTACATTAGTTCAATTCGAATGTTTTAGTGGGTGGATCTTGTCCGAATTGCCCCTGTCCGGTTCTCATAAAGAGTGGTGTTAAAATCCGGACTCATCAGTAGCCCCTTTTTTAGGTTGTGTTCGAAGGCCTTTGGCAAGACCTAAAAAATAGTCTGTACGTATTCATAACTATGTCCGGACAGTTTTCAAATTGTGTAACGACTTCATCCGGACCAAAAAAGTTCTCAGAAACTGAACGGTTTCTGCCAGAGATCGTGGGACACGTGTCTTTCTTTGATTCGCCACATCGGCCGTTTTTTCCTAGAACGACGCTCCCACTTGCTCCAAAAAGCAACCTCTTCAATTAATGTGGGTGACATCAGTGCCGTCTTTAATCATTACAAAATCCTTTCGTATTCTTCTAGGTATCGAAGCATTTTTGTTCCTTTACTATAAATTAGTCCCCTTTTCACTGTTTTACCATCTTCATTATCTTTGCTCTGTTAAATTTCAAAGCTTCCATCTCTCAAAAAACCCTTTTTTTGGTGTGAGTTTATGTTCACAACAAGAAACGCCTTAGTAAAAGGTGGGTGGCTCAACTTGTCAGAGTTAGAAAAAGCTCAAAAGGTTGAACGAGAAAGGCGCATTGCTGCAGGCCTCCCTGTTTCCCCTATCGATAAATCAGAAACACCAAATTCAGAGCCTGACCAGGGTTCTTCTTCAGCTAAGAGTGCTAAACCCAGGAGGTTGTTCCAGTCCAACATTTCACCAATCGTTTCGAGCTCATCGGTCCAGGAATCAGAACATGCTGTTGAACCAGGGCAGGCAATCACAAGCTTTAAGAGACCTTCCCCATTCATTGCCATGGGATCGGATGCTGACACCTCTCCAGAGAAGCTAGTAGATCGGCGAAGAGGTCGTTTGGTGAAAGGGCAGGCTCCAAAAACTACGCCTTCCAAGTCTGGGGCTAAAAATATTAATACAGGGTCAGAAGCACCCATTAAGATTCCCAAGGACAAACTGTCCGGTCCGGAAGCAACCAGTTCAAGTCTCCGGAAAGAAACCTCCATATCTGAATCTCAGCCGGAGTCCAGACCACAAGAAGATAGTAATGCCCAACCATTCGGAGGGCCTGCTGAGCCAACCACCAGTACCTCTCATCCAAAAATAATTGATAACCCTTCCATAATAATAGAGGAAGTGCTGGAGGACTCTATTGAAGAAGCCCCTTTTGAGTCCGAAGTCTCCGGGCAAACGAGTGAGACAGCTGCTGCCAAGAAGGACAAGGGCAAGGAGAAGCTATACTTAAAACATCCGGATTTTCCGGAGAGCCTTGTGGGAAAAGTGGGACCTTGCTTCCACAAGGTAAGCGTCAAATACCTGCTAGCCTTGCAGAAAATTAATTATGCTTTCATCCATACAGCCGAACTGGGTCGGATGCGAACAAAATGGGGGATCCCAGAGAATGTCAAAGTGAGGATACCGGTGGATTCGGAGACACCAATGGACTACAAGCTTAGTGAGATAGTTTTCTTTACTAAGTTATTCAACTGGGGGTTAAGGTTTCCCCATAGACCCAGAGATTGTCAAATACTTTCACCTCATCAAACTTTGTCCAAGCCAACTGAGCCCTAATGCTTGGTACACCCTCATGGCCTACATTATGGCCTCCAGGCTCTCCGGAATCCCTCTTCCAATGGAGCAGTTCGCAGCCGTGGCTAGTCTTTGCAGAAACCATATTATCCCCTTCTATCATTTTAACATGGGTGATAATTACAAGGTAGTTGACGACATGCTTGAGTCAGAAAGGAACTGGAAGACTCAATTTTTGTTTGTTAGTGGCGCTTGGGAGAATGGGAGGAAGATTAAAACCGGTGTCAACCCAAGCCTGCTTACCAGCAGGTGGCGAAGTGATGGTAAGAATCTCATCTCATATTTCCCTCTTCACTTATCACAAATTTGTTTGTCTAACTTGTCTTATTTTGTTTTTTTGGTAGTGATGCCCAAGGACTTTAGTGATTACTTAAAGACTGGGTAGACCACTTGCTCCAAGCTAAATGCTTGAGCTGCTGAGAATTGGGGAAACCGCTTCCACAATGCTTTTACCGGAGGCAATCCAACAAGTTCCTACCTTTGGAATACAACTGACCGGAGGGACTTATCTTGGGAGGAATTAACCACTCCACCCCCTCCGGAAGTAATCCTCAGGAGGACTGATGCACAGGATGGATCGTTGTATCTGCCCGGTAGAGCTAAATCCCCAAGCAAGATGAAGGGCAAGAAAGGTAAAGGCAAGCATGGTATGGTTGAAGCCAATCCTACCGAAGTAGAGGAAGCTGCCCCAACAAACCCAGAGGGGCCAGAACAAGTACAGATTGATGTTTCTCTTCTACAAGTAGTGGAGCATGAAAGTACTAGAGAAGTGGTTGGATCTCTAAAATCCCCAAAGGCTCCTAAGAAAGATAGGAAAAGGGGAGCAGAAGGAAAAGATAGGGAGGCCAAGAAGAAGAAAACCTCCAAGGGTGATGAAATTTCTCTCCGGCCTCCGGAGCCTCTTCCTCCTGTTGACCCTACTGACCCTACTCAAGCAGAAGGGATCCCTGGTGACTTTCAAACCGGAGGGGGTGCAGGAGGGGATATCAGCATTGATGGTGTCGATATCAGCGGTCTTGAAGAGATTGGTCTTTACTTCGAAAACCTCCCTAAAGATGATTTTGCTGGGCCCTACCCCCCCCCCCCCCCCCAAGCTCTTCGAACATCGTCACATTCAATGGTAAATATTTCTGTCTCAAGTGAAAGAGATGTCATAACTCACTCCATATTAATTAATATCCAGCCAGTGCTTAATTTGGATAAGCAAGTACGAGGTCAATCAGCCATCATTAATGCCCTCAATACTGACAAAGATAAATTTTCTAGCGATCTCCTCATCGCCAATCAAAATGCTGATGCATTGAAGAGGGAAAATGAGGAGTTGAAGAAAAGCCAGGAGGATTGGGCCACAAAACTAGCCACTTTGGAAGATACTATCAAAGAACTCCAATCAAAGCAATCCAACTTGGAGAGAGAGATCTCTTCTTCAAGAGAAGAGGTGAGGGTTAAGGACAAGGTCCTTCACACTTTAACTAATAATAAGATCTCGCTCGAGGACTTGGTGTTCAAGGCTGCACAAGCAAAGGCTGATTTGCTAAAGCAGCAAGAGAGAACAATCCAAGCTAGGATTGATGCTTATACCAACAGAGTAATAGATACTCAGGAGTAAAAGTATGCCAAAGTGAAGTCGGACATGGTCTTGCTCTTTCATGAGAAATTTCCGAAGAGGATGCTAGTAGATTTATGGACTTTTGTAGAGTATGAAGACCTCCCCTTCCACACGATGGCTGATTGTGACAAGCATGACTACTCCAGTGGTTTGGATGACACAACCAATGAAGAAGAGAAAACCGGGGAGAGTCCGGATGAGGAAAATGATGACCCCAAGAAGAAGAAAACTAGTGAGGCTGGGCCATCTAAGAAAGCTTAGTCTTGAATTATTAACTATCTTTTTTTTGGTGATTGAACCAAAGTCCTTGGATGGCCAAGGCATTTCTTACATGTGTTTGTCATCTAAGAGGAAAATGATGACATGTGTTTGTCTCGTAGACGATTGCTGTATCTTAGGTGCTGATATTTCAGTTATCAAATCTAATGGTTTTGGAGAAAGCTTGTCATTCACGAAACTTATCTCGGACAACACTTTTACTTGGAAGATTTATAACTTTTCAACACTTACTCTACTAAATTATAAATCTGAGACTTTTGCTATAGGGGAACACAAGTGGTATGTTGCTCTAAGGTTGGGTTTATAGATATTATTGACTTCAAAACATTTGAACATTTTTGTCCTATTGATTTTCAGGAGATTATCAATTTATCCGAAAGGAAATGGAACTGCCGAAGACAAAAGCTTGTCATTGTACTTATACAGACAGGATGACCAGACTCTAGAATCTGGAACGAAACTTTATACCGAATATATACTAAAAATAAAGGATCAAATCCAAGGCCAATACCTCGAGAAACCTGGTTTGTATCTTCTTTCCTATCTCTATCTATAACTTATTCTTAGGAAGTTTTGGTCCATGTTTAGTATAGCCTCTTTCATATATGGCATGTTTTATAATACATCCATTTCTATGTTGCAGTCATTGGTCATCATTTTAATTCCGCAACGCAAGGTTATGGTGAACCCAACCTGTTGCCTCTTACTGAATTAAATCTGCCATCTAAGGGATATATAAAGGAAAATGGTTTGGATGACACAACCAATGAAGAAGAGAAAACCGGGGAGAGTCCGGATGAGGAAAATGATGACCCCAAGAAGAAGAAAACTAGTGAGGCTGGGCCATCTAAGAAAGCTCAGTCTTGAAGTATTAACTATCTTATTTTTTTTATTTTTTTGTGATTGAACCAAAGTCCTTGGATTGCCAAGTTATCAATTTTACTAAGGGTCTTTGACATATCGGATTAATTTGGTTGAATGATGACAAACGCATGTCATCGGAGATTTTAAACACTCTCATCTTATATATTTGTAAAATAAATAAGGGCTCTTTAAACATTAGCCACTGAATTTGAAAGCAAATATGAAACAGAGAAAAAATTGAGTAAGGTAAGCCTCTCCCCAGATGATGATATTAGAACATAGAATATGCCTTGGCCATCTAAGGACTTTAAGTTTTAAGAAAGGTTTAACCGGACTCAAACCGGACACGATTACAAAAATGTCTTGTCCATCCAAAGACTTTAGTAGTTCACAAGATTAAGAAAAACAAGTAAGAAAAGATAGTTAAAACCTCAGGGTTTATTCCATTTGGATGTTCATGTATCATCGTTTTTCTAGGGGCTTTTGAGCTCAGCACTTGAACTCTCCCCAGTTCCTTCTTCCTCATCAGTAGTGTCATCAATTCCACTAGAGTAGTTATTTTTATCACCATCCACCATCGTATGGAATGGGATGTCTCCATACTCAACATATTCCCACAAGGTACCAAGTGTCCTCTTCGGAAACGTTTGGTGGAAAAGCAGAACCATGTCAGGCTTCACTCCGACATACCTTTTTTCTAGGTAATCTATCACCCTGTTGGTGTATCCATCGATGCGGGCCTGAATCTCTGATCCTGCTCTTTCACCAAGTCTTCTTTCTCCTTGGTTACCTTGAACACATCGTTTTCAAGGCAAATCTTGTCACCAAACAAGGACCGGATGGCATCGTCTTTAGTCTTCACATCTTCCTTCAAGGTGGAGAGATCTTTCTCCAAACCAAAGCACTTAGTTTGTAGCTCTGTGTTAGCCTTCTCCAAAGTGACCAGCTTGGTTGATAAATCTTCCTTATCCTTCTTCAACTCCTCAAGCTCCTTCTCCAGTGCCTCAATGCTCTGGTTGGCATTGAGGAGATTAGTTGACAAAGTCTCTTTGTCCGTGTTGAGGGTGTTGATGAGGGCATACTGATTTTTTACTTGCCTTTCCAAGTTGAGTACTGGTTGAATATAGCCCAGAAGAGAATGATCCATCACATCATTCTCCCCGGAGACAGTATAGGACTTGCTATTGTAAGTCACCATATTAGAAGAACTTGAAGGACAGTAGGGGCCGGCGAAATAATCATTCTTAGAATCGTTGAAATAAATACTAATATCTTGAAAGACACTGATGTCTACTCCATCAATCTCCCCTCCGGTACCTTCTACGAATTGCAAGTCTGTTGGAATTTTCTCTGCCAAAGTAGGGTCAACAGAAGCTGGTGGAGGAGGAAGCTCCGAATGGTTATTTCTCCCCTTAAGGTGACCTTCTTCTTCTTGGCAACCCTTTCATCACTGGCTCCCCGTTTTCGGTCCTTCTTCGGAGGTCTGGGTGGATTTTGCAATTCACTTGCCTTCTTAACGGTTTCATCTTCAACCACTTGAAGCAAGGAGACATCAATCACTCCTTGGTTCTCCCCTCCTTGGTCATCCAGACCAGTCTCTTCTGCAACAACCCGAACTGCCTCTACTGCAGCCTTCTTTGTCTTGCCCTTTCCTTTCATTTTGCTAGGGGCTTTGGCTCTGGAGGGCAAGGCCAGTTTTCCATTATTTTCCTCTGTTCGCTTAAGAATGACAGTTGGGAGAGGTGGTGTGATCAATTCCTCCCAGGTGAGATCTCTCCGGCCCGTGGTATTCCATAAGTGGGATCTCACCAAGTTTCCAGAAGTGAAACAGTTGTGGAAAGCGTTCCCCCAAAGTTCAGCAGCCCATGCATTTAGCTTGGCACATGTGGTTTGCCCCTCCTCCAGATAACCGATGAAATCCTTCGGAAATACTGACAAGGGAAAATAGGTGATTCGGGAGTGGAATGTTTGTGAAAATAAGAAAGAGAAAATGAAAAACAAAACTAAATACTTACTTGTGCTTTTCCACCTGTTGGTAAGCATGCTAGGGTTAACCTTAGCTTTGATCTTTCTCCCATTCTCTCATATCCCACTGATGAATAAGAACTGAGTTTTCCAGTTCTTCTCTGATTCCAACAAATCATCCACCACTTTGAAGTTGTCTCCCATGTTCTAGTGGTAGAATGGGATGCGATGATTTTTGCACAAGCTAGCCATAACGGCGAATTGCTTCATGGGGAGAGGGATACCAGACAGTGTCGATGCGATTATATAGGAAATGAGGGTATACCAAGCGTTTGGACTTAACTGGCTTGGACAAAGCTTGATCAAGTGAAAATACCTGACGATTTATGGGTCTAAGGCGAATCTGAGCCCCTAGTTGAATAGCTCGGTGTAAATGACAATCTCATTGAGCTTGCAGTCCATCGGAGTCTCTGGTGTGACTTATATTTCACCTTCACTGTTTCTGGGATCCCCCACTTAGTTCGGATCCGGCCTAGCTCAGTAGTGTGAGTATAAATGTAATTGATGTTCTACATGGCCAACAGATTCTTCACGTTGACCTTCTGAAAGCAAGGTCCCACCTTTCCCTCCAAGCACTCTGGTAGCTATGAATGAGCCAGTCCCACCTTCACTTTGCATTTCCCTTTTCTATCAGAGGCAGCGTCCTCAGTTTGCCCAGAGTCTTCAGTCTCGAAGGGGGACTCTTCGAAACTATTTTTCATCACTTCTTTCATCATTGTGGAAGGTTTGTCAGTTGTTGAGGATGGAAGAGTGTCAGCTTGTGGCTCAATGGTCTGTCCGGATGGTTGAGCACCAGTTTCTTCTAGAGGTCTGGTGTCCGGTTGGGGATCAGCTCCGGAGGATTTGGTGTGAGAGGCCACTTTGGATGCCTCTGATCCGGAGGGCCTATTTGGAGGAGCTTTGATGGAAATATTTGATCCGGAGGGTTTGTCTTTACTTGCCGACTTAGAGACCCCCGACTTGGAGGACTTTGATTGAGGTCCAGTCGCTTGGCCTTTCACCAAGCGTGTTGTTCGGCGTGGATTGATTTTCTCTAGGGACTATTCGATGTTAGATCCCATGGATATGACCGGAGAGGGTTTCCTAACACTTGATACTACTTTCTCTTGGGCAGTAGATGGTTGAGACTCCTGAACAGAGGAGCCTGATGGGATTGGTGAAAGGTTTGGCTTGAATAGACGTTTAGGTTTTGGACTTTTGGTAGAAGACGATCCTTGATCAGCTTCCAAAGATGGTTTATGAGACTTATCGCTTGGAGAGACTGGAAGACCAGCAGCAATGTGTCTCTCTCGTTCAACTTTCTTCGCCTTCTCTAGTTCAGAAAGATTCAACCATCTGACTTTTACAAGAGCGTTTCTCGATGTGAACATAAAACTATCCAAGAAAGGTTTTTGAAATAAAAGGTGAAAACTCTGAAAAAAGATTTGTAGAGTGATGAAGATGGTGAAACAGTAAAAGAAATTGATTTATATATTAGTAAGGGAAAAATCTACTGATACATAGGAGAAGACGAAAAGATTCAAGCAATTATTGAAAATGGCACTGACGTAGGAAGCATTAAATGTAGAGGTTACTTTTCAGGCTTAGTGGGAGCGCTGTTCTAGGGAGAAAACGGCTGGTAGGTCAAATCCAGATACGACACGTGTCCCGCGATCTAAAGAAAAACTCTTAGAATTCTGAGAAGAAATTAGTCCGGATAAACCTCGAACCAAGCACATGAACAGACCGGAAAATATTGCTACTGACTAAATGAGTTTTTTAGTTCTGCCAAAGATTTATGAATAACCTAAAAAAAGGGCTACTGATGAGTCCGGAAAAATTCACCACTACTCACTGAGAAATCCAGACAAGGGTAATTCGGACAATAAGTGCCCACTGAACTATCTGGACACGACAAAAGTATTAAATAACTAAACACCTTTTGACTAAGCTAGGTGCTAATCAGTTTATTGAATAAATGGATCCTTAAACTTGACCTAGTTTCATAACTTGACCCGAAATCCCATGAGTCCATAATTAAGGGTATAAATACCCAACTACTTTCATTAATGAGGGTAATGAACATTTAATACAACCAGGCAGCTTAAATATCTCACTACAAAACACCCAAACATGTAAGACCCTTAAAACTCTCATAAACACTTGGCAAAATTACCCTCGACTTAAAATAAACCACACTAAAAATCACAATAATTCTGGTAATGTTGATGTATATGCGTATGTTGCAGGTTTGATTCAATCTACTATTGTGTCTGTTAATTCTAGTAATACAAGTCCTTGGATTTTAGATACTTGCGCAACAGATCATATTGTCTCTCACATATCACTCTTAATTGATCTCAAACCTTCCACTATTACTAATGTTAATTTACCAAATGGTGCAGCACCACAAATCACTCACACTGGCACAATTAGTTTTAATTCAAAATTAACCCTTACAAATGTCTTGTATGTACCATACTTTAATTTAAATTTGAATTTCAGCTAGCAAACTGACCAAAAAATAGAATTGTTGCATCGTTTTCTTTCATGACTATTGTATTTTGCTAGACTTGGTTTCAAGGAAGATGATTGGCTTGGTTATGCGACATGGTGGTCTATATTATATGCATCCATCAACAAACAAACTGACTACATGTATGGTTTCTGGCACTTATGCCTAGGCCATCCATCTTTGTCTTGTTTTAAGTTACTTTCAAATTTACTTCCAAGTATTCACAAAGAGTTAGGAAATAATTATACAATTTTCCTACAAGCAAAGCAAACACGTTTGCCTTTTCCCAAAAGCTCAATAAATACAAATTTTCATTTCTCCTTATTACATTGTGATGTCTGGGTCCTCACAAAGTTCCTTCATATACCGACTCACGTTACTTCCTTACAATTGTTGATGATTTTAATCGATGCACGTGGACATTTCGTATGCACCATAAATCTGAAACACAATCTTTATTAACTAATTTTGTGCAATTCGTCAAAACCCAATTTCAAGTAGATGTTCAAACAATAAGAGTGGATAATGGTACTGAATTTTTTCATCTTTGATTTTTTTTAAAACAAAGGCATTAAAATTTAAAATTATTGTGTTCACACTCAACAATAAAACAGAGTTGTCGAACAAAAATATTGACATATTTTAAATGTTACTCGTTCTCTTATGTTTCAAACAAATGTACCACCTGAATTTTTGGGGGATTGTATTTTAGCAACTGTTTATTTAATCAACCGTATTCCTACTCCTTTACTATCAAATAAATCTCCATTTGAGGTCTTATATAACCGGTCTCCCTCACTCACGTACTTATGCGTTTTTGGTTGTGCATGTTATGTAACTAATATTCATCACAAACATAAATTTGAGTCTCGTGCATCAATTTGTGTATTTTTTGGGTATTCACATGGAAAAATAGGCTACAATTTTTTTGATTTACATACATATAAATTTTTTATAAACCGTGATGTCCACTTTGAGGAAAATATATTTCTCTTCCATCCCGCCTCCAACTTTCATTTTCCAAATCAATCATCATCGCTATCTTTCAATCAAACACCTAGCTCATCAGTTCTACCTCCAGTTCCCAATCCTACAATTTATGACTCAGAACCTCAACCATTATCTATGTCATCTACATCCAATCCCAAAAATCTCACACATTCAACCTCCAAATCTCATACATCCCTATAATCAGCTATAAATTCAACACTTTCACTTATCACTCTGTTATCACATTCCACTCCACCAACACCTTCTGATTCATCAACACCTTCCACTACCTCACCTCCCTCAACCATACGTGTTTCTCCTACCGTTCTTAATGATATCTTGGTTCGTCGTTCCACCCGTCATATTCAATGTCCTATATGGCGGCAAAACGACTACATGTCTACTGGGATCAATCAATCTTCAACGTAATCGAGTTCTTGTCAATCTACAAGGTATCCTATCTCTTCTCATATTTCAATTTTAAGTTTCCCCCCTAATCATTGTGTTTTCCTAGCTTTGTTAACATCATAAACAAAGCCTTTTTGTTTTTTGAACATGTTAATCGTGATCCACTATGACGTAAAGCCATGTCCCCTAAACTTCAGGCTCTAGAACATAACAACACTTGGCAGATGGTTCCCTTTCCTCTGGGGCACAAACCTATCGGATGTCGTTGGGTTTATAAGATCAAATACAACTTTGATGGAACCATTGAGAGATATAAATCTTGTTTGGTGGCTAAAAGATTCACCCAAGTTGAAGGTATTGACTATCAATAGACTTTTTCTCCAACTATTAAACTCACCACTCTTCGTTGTTTGTTAGCTGTTGAAACCTCCAGAAATTGGTATACTCGTCAACTTGATGTTCATGATGCCTTTCTTCATGGAAATCTAGATGAAGAGGTATATATGTCTTCACCTCATGGTCTTCGCAGATAACGGAGAATTTGGTATGTCGGTTTCAGAAGTTTATTTACGGTTTGAAACAAACATCTCAAAATTGGTTCTCCACTTTTTCAGTAGTGTCAATACTGCAGGTTACATACACTCAAAAACAGATTTGACTGGGAATGACTTGCATGAAATCAAATCGTTGAAGAATAATATAATCCAACATCTTCACATTGAATATCTTGGCGATTTAAAATATTTTATATGTATTAAATTTTCTTGATATTAGAAAGGAATATTTATGTCTCAGAGAAAGCATGCATTAGATATTTTGCAAGACACAAGATTATCACAAGTAAAACTCAAAAAAAATCCAATGGAGTATAACTTAAAATTAGCCGATAAAGACGGTGAGCTACTTCTTGATTCAACTAGATATTGCAGACTACTTGACAGGCTAATGTATCTGACAGTAACCATGCATGATATTGTGTATTCGGTGTGCATATTGAGACAATTTATGGGAGCACCTAGGAAGCCACACTGTGAAGCAGCGTTAAGATTTCTCTGTTACATTAAAAAATTATCGGGTTCTTTCTATCAGAAAACAATTTGACACGTACTTCCTTTTGTGATTCAAATTGTGGTTGATGTCGTATGTCAAGACGTTCAATTTCTAGATATTGTATTTTTCTTGGATCATCACTCGTATCATGGAGATCAAATAAACAAACTAATGTTTCACGATCATCTGCAGAAGCAGAGTATTGAGCAATGACAAATACTTGTTTGGAATTAACCTGGTTGAGATACATACTTATATATTTGAAGGTTGACTTGGACAAACCGACATAATTGTTTTGTGATAATCAACCGGTATTACATATTGTTGTTAATCCATTTTTTCATGAGTGTACTATACATATTAAGATTTATTGTCATATAATTCGAGAAAAAGTTCAGGCTAAGATAATTCACCCATGTTATATCTCTACAAATATTCAATCGACATACATATTTACTAAAACACTCGGGAAAGATCATTTTTTTGTAGCAAGTTGGGAGTCTTTCATTTACACTCTCCTATTTGAGGGGGTATTAAATTAGATTTGTATTTATTGTAAAGTAAATGTACACATTAAGATAGATTGATAGTTACACTAGTTACAGTCATATATTTAGGTGCTACTGGTCTTACTGTATTGATTATGGTGACCGAAAATAATGGTATGACTCTATTGATTAACTAGTTGTAGTTATACTCCATGTATATATATAGTTTCTTGCATTAGCACTTTGTAAACCATTCAAAAAGAGAATGAGATTCAAGTTTATTAAGTTTGTTTTCATTTATTTTCTCACAATAAATACACATCTTTATTTTTATCATTATTATCAATAAATATTGTTTATAACGAGGATTCATGAGAATTTGCTAATAAATAGATGTTTGTGGAATGTATTAGAAATTCGACTGGTATTATATTTATTTTTTGTTGTTCCAAATAGTTTATATGTTGCATATATTAGAGATATTTTTTGCATTTTAGTTTTTTCAAATCCGAAAAATATATATTTGAAATAAATGGTTGAATGGTGTTTATGTTGTGGGCATATAACTATGTAGACCCAATTGAAATGAAAAAAAAGTATTTTGGTATGATATTTTTGTTTTAAATCACATGTTACATTTATAAAACATCACAATATTTTTTCACAATATTCATTGTCGTAAAATTGATGATAATGATATAACTTAACTTTGATAATGATATAACTTAAATTTTTACTTAAGAATTACGCCAATACGATCAAATTTATGCTTAATTAAATTTATTTGTTATTAAATTAACGAATATCATATATCTAATATCATGTGACTTTTTAAGACCTATAGAATTGTATATTTAAATCCAACAATTAAAAATAATTTGATAACACAATTTTTTTAAAACAAACTTATGACATATACATATAAGAAAAAGGTTATGAGTTCGAGTCCCTCTACATACGCTTTTTCGGCTGAGCCTCTCATCTTGTGTGGTTTACCTTCTGGCATTGGTTTGCAGGCTATCGCGTCAGACTGAGGGTTTACCATGTGCGTACTCATTGCACTCTGAGTAGCGGCTGCGGGTTCCCTCCGAAAATAAATATATATATATATATATATATATATATATAATAAAAGAACATAAATAGATAAAAAGAACACGTTAAAATTCGAATAAAATCATAAAATTGATAAAAGAACCCGCGTAAAAAAACACTAACTGCTGTTTTTCTAAAAAAGAAACTTGATAGAAAATGAAAAACAAACGGACCTCTATTATATGTTAATGTTAGCATGATGTAGCAATTGAACTATTATGTTTAAACCGATAATAGTAGTTAATATTTAAAAATAAAAATACGAAAGTTTAGTAGTTATTTTAATATGTTTTAAATTAAAAATATTTTATATATAATTATATTTCTAACTAAATTAGAAAAGAAGAAGAATTTTATAACGTAACTACGTAAGGCAGAAAATAATATGTACGTTTCTTTTTTCCGGAGGGAACCCGCAGCCGCTACTCAGAGTGTAATGAGTGCGCACAGGATAAACCCTCAGTCTGACGCGATAGCCTGCAAACCAACGCCAAAAGATAAACCACACAAACTGACAGACTCAGCCGAGAAAACGTATATAGAATGACTCGAACTTATGACCGTTTGGTCATAACAATGCCATAACTACGCTTTTTTATACAAACTAGATTGGAATTATAGACCTACCCCTATCCATTTGAAGTATTGATGCTAATTTGTTTTATAGAAAAAAAATGATACACCATAAATATAAAAAAAATATACACCATAAATATAAAAAAAAATTAAATAGCAATTACCAATTTTTAAAATATTATATTAAAATGGAAATGTTAATAGATATTGGATACCATCTTTTGATTAAATTCATTTTTTTTAAATTATAAAAAAAATAAGAAGAAATAAATATTAGTTTTCTTATGGAGTGCGTTCGTTTGGAAAGTTTTTATTTAGTTTTACGTTTTCACTAATTTTTTTTTTACGAATTATAAAAATTATTTAAAATAAATAAAGAAAAACTTATTAAAAAGTTTCTATTTATTTTATTTAAAAAAACAACTGGTTATATTTTAATTAAACTAAATTTTAGGGATACTTGGTGTAATTATATGGGCTTGAATTTGGGTTAACCGAGTCCGGTCTTCATATAAAACTGATATCATACATCAAATCAATTTATTTATGTCTTTCTTCTTCTTCGCTCACACCCCAACAAATTCACTCTCTCACATGCGCGACTTCTCTTTCTAAAAACTCCTCTCTCCAACATGGAGCCATGGCTCGATGATCTAGCAGACGACCTCCAGAGTCTGAGCTTCACATCCACCGCTACAACCGCAACCACAACTACAACCACCGGCACCATCAATCGTAGCACAAGTTTCGGCTCCGGCTCTTCCTCCGCTCTCACTCCGGCCACCTCCGCTCATAGCTCCTTCTCCTCCTCAAAGCTTCCTATCTCCCTCCGATCTCTTTCCCTATCCGACCTCCGCTTCTGTCTCCGCCTCGGCTCCGGCGACATCGGTTCCGTTTTCCTAGCGGAGCTTAAATCCACCACCGCGCCGGATCAAATCGGATGCTCACTCTTCGCCGCGAAAGTTATGGATAAAAAGGAGCTTATGAGTCGAAGCAAAGAAGGTAGAGCTAAAACGGAGAGAGAAATCCTGGAATTGCTGGATCATCCGTTTTTACCGACTCTCTACGCTTCGATTGATTCTCCGAAATGGCTGTGTCTGCTAACAGAGTTTTGCCCCGGCGGTGACCTCCACGTCCTCCGCCAGAAACAACCGCTTAAACGTTTTCACGAATCTGCCGTAAGGTACATTATCTCATTTAAAATCAATACCAGTACAGTAGTACTAGTAATTAGTTAATTAATACTCCTAATATATTTCTCATTTCTTAAAAGAATCGAAAATCAAATTCAAAATTTAACAATTATGTTAAAAATGTACCAATGATGGATCAGAGAATTGTGGGGTCACCTTTTTTCGTGGCCTTGGGGGCACGGGCCCCATCGGTTGCTTACTGTCTTTCTGACTCGTTAACAGAATTCATGGCCTCGCCTGGCCTCGTGCTGGCCCTGCTGGGCCTGATGGCTGTAAGTTACTACGGTGAATCAGTAAAACTTATGGGAACTACTTTCCATAATAATAATAAAAGTACATGTAAATTTACCAAAAATATTTACTACTCAACTCAAGATTTACGGATATAGATATTATCTGACGATTTGGATTCTAAAAATGTCAACTGTTTGACTCTGTATATATCAGCCAATTAAATTTTGACACGTACTATTGTTTACTAATAGAAGCTGCCTGCGTTGGGTACCGTTTGGTTACTCAGAAACGCGTGCTGGCCTAAATCACGCAGATGTCTGGGCATGTGCTAGTGGATGCACATGTGCCAAACAGGCATGTATTTGCTATAATATTACAATAATGCCACGTATCTTTATTTTGGGATCCAAGGTTAGAGTAATTCACGACTGTATAAATAAATGACAATCGGTTGATAGACGAAAACTATATGGGTTTGGCTAAATTAGGGCCTAATCAACTCCAAAAAATTTTGCGCGGTTTTTTACCTCGCCTCGCCGGTTGAAACCCTCTCCATATGTAGACAAGCTTACACCGGCTGTTGAGAAAGGTTCAACCGCCGGTGTAAGGATAAAATTGTAAAACTTCAAAAACGTTTGATTTTTGGGTCCGAATTTAGCCACACCCAAACTATATACGGCATTTTTTTTATATACTGTTAGTATTTTTAAATCAGAAATAAATATTGCATATATATCTATGGAGGTTCAGTTTTAGAAATATATAGAAAACAATAGTGATTGCATTGTTATGTAAGGGGTATATGTGTAATTTCAAATGTTTCCTACAAAGAGAGTTTCATCATATTCATGTGGAAACAAAAGATCCCCATGAATTTCGAATCCCAAATGTTTTGGTATCCGTTTTCCTTAGCAGGATTTCTGCACTTTATATGGAAATTTAAGATTATTTTTTACTTAAGGGAGCGGCTTTGTTTCTTGGTATAATAAAAAGTCTGGTCTCCCATATATATTTATATACATATATAAAGATTGCTTATGAACAAATTTATATATTATCTATTTTAATAATTACTTATAACACAAATTTTATTTTATTTAATTAAGTTCTTATACAATTATTATATATCATAATTTTGTTCACTAGTAGATGTATGTTTACATGTTCTGTCAACCTCAAACCAATACAGGGATTAGCATTCTCACTAATTTGTAGTTTTCTCTTCTGTTTATTATATGGTAGTGAGATGTTACAAGAAGACAATAAAAAAACCAAACATAAGTTTGTTAACAAACTAACAAGTAGGGCCTATATGTTGTAAATAATTATAAAAGTTTAGTAGCGAAATAGTTTGATGTTTGATTTTCAAAAGGAAATAAAACCTGATTTTTAATATAAAAAATGTTAGAAGATCAAGTTGGTAACTAATGGTAGGTCCTTCAGTCTCTATAGAGTAAGCTATCTCAATTATTATTTTTAGTCATTATCACTGGATACTATTATTATATTATTATTTGTTCCACTTCCTAATAAGTATGTTTAATCTTGTTTAAAGATTTTGCTGATCTTAGTTGTTTATCAAATTGGTGTATGATATTAAGTTAATTGGTGTATCATTGGATTTAATATAGATAATGAAGGTAGACATGTTTGACGTAATTTTACTCTACTTGTGTCCCCCAGGTTCTACGCATCTGAAGTTATAGTAGCCCTTGAATACCTCCACATGCTGGGAATCGTGTACCGTGACCTAAAACCCGAAAACGTGCTAGTACGATCAGACGGTCACATTATGCTTACGGATTTCGACCTCTCTTTAAAATGCGATGATTCGACTTCAACACCGCACGTCATCTCTCAACAAAACCCTTTACCGCCTCATCAACTAAACCAACCAATCAACCAACAACGTTTCACATCCTCCTCGTGCATCATCCCCAACTGCATTGTCCCAGCGGTATCCTGTTTCCAGCCGAAACGCAAACGCAAGAAGAAACCCAACGCACATTCCGGCCCCGAGTTTGTAGCCGAGCCCATCGACATCCGGTCCATGTCGTACGTCGGGACCCACGAATACTTAGCTCCAGAAATTGTATCTGGCGAAGGGCATGGGAGTCCGGTTGATTGGTGGACGCTTGGTATATTTATGTTTGAGTTGTTTTATGGAGTGACGCCGTTTAAAGGTTTTGACCACGAGCTAACATTAGCTAACATCGTGGCTCGTGCACTTGAGTTTCCTAAAGAACCTGCCTTGCCTGCTGCGGCTAAAGACCTTATATCGCAGTTGTTATCTAAAGATCCGGTTACACGTTTAGGGTCTACAATGGGTGCATCGGCTATCAAGCATCATAATTTTTTCCAAGGAGTGAATTGGGCTTTGTTGAGATGCACAACGCCACCTTATACTCCACCACCCTTTAGTAAAAAGCTTGTATCATATCAAAAGTGTAATGAGACCGATCAGACTAAGGTGGAGTATTATTAGACATAATTAATAAATTAGTAGTTGAAAGTACATCCCACAACTTTTTTATCCACTTTCTATATAAGTTCTCTTAAATACTACTCCTATGTTTTCTATCTTAATTTATTTGAGTCATAATAGTACAGAAAGTGGTTGGTAAACATGACCAGAGACCTTACCAATTTGCAATTTATAAGAAGAAAACATAGTTTTGGATACAAGATTGTATAAACACACCGATGGCGTATCAGACAAGACAAATAAAACAAAGATATTGACTTAGAGCAGAAAACGCTAAGGTGTGAATAAAGTATGTCGCCAGACAAAGAGGGGTCCGTGAGAGCATTTATAGCCGAGGAGGAAAATGCCATGGTGATGGCGAGGGTGAGGCATTGATGCGTTGATTTATGAATAGTCTTTATTTCATGTTGTTGTGAAGGGTGTGTGTGCCCATGTGACTTGTTCTCTGTGTTGGAGGAAACGTGGGGCTGAGAGATACTCAGAATTTATGGTTCTTTAATGCCATTCCACCTTTCTTTTTTGTTTTCTTCTGTTATATTATATACCCAACATTCAATTTTTATATGATGTTTGGTTGGACTAGGGCATGTAGACATCCGCTTTCTATTCCGTTTATCAATCTATAAACCCTACTCAAATCTGTCAGATGAGTGTAAATGTTTGTGTAAGATATTGGACATTCTAATCATTAAAACGAAGGTACCGGGTGGGTTTGGAATTTTAACTCAACTAGGCCAGTCTGCTGACGATTGGTCCGTGCCAAACCGCTGTCCAAAACCGAGCACATGCGGAAGAGTCCTCCCAGCACTCAGGAAACCTCAATGTTTGCGTAGGATCAGTAATCCTAAATCTTCGAACCAAGCAGATTGGGGAAGCAATCAGGTTCCTTGGACGGTTGTAGTTCCTACGTGCAAAAACTGCTATGACTTGGGGCTGATAGAATGCATGGACCATCCTCGGCGGAGCATTTTGCGGCATTTATTTATCCTATTGATGACCTTAGTCCAGTTGAAAATAGCTTCAACTTACATACCTGACTCAAAATGAGTCACTTATCGAATCTTCGGCCATTTTATTTGGAAAAACATAACTACATTGAGACCTTGGTCCAATTAAAGCTGAAGGTAGGTGACGACATTGTTTTTGGAATCCAATTGGCCCAAAAGCCAAAACTGGACATACAAAAAGCTAATAATCCGCCAAATGAAAGGACGGTGTAAGGTGGTTGGGTCTCAGTTATGATGTTAGAAAAACAGTACAACATGAACATTTTTCAAAAAAATAGAGATTTGAGAAATGTATCACGAATAATTATTTTAAAAAATTATTTCTATATTTTTATTGTTTAAATATTTTGACGAGAGTTTTTTTTTTAAGATATAACAAATTTTGTGACAACCAATACAAGCAAACTAGGAAAACATAAATTAAATTAAGGAAGATTTGATAGATGATGAAGAAATATAACTTTAGATATTTAGCGAGTAAAAGTTTTGTGTTTTCATCTATAACTCAATAGTGTGTATTTACCAAAAACCTTACAAGAAGATATATCAGATCCAAAATGTATTTGTTTAAACTAATATGACTACACACTTTCATGTTTGTCGCGATAACAAATAACTCGTTAGTGAACATTTAATGATTGTTGTTCAGTTGTATATTTTTGTCGCGATAAAATTTATGTTGTTGTGGCGAAATGACCATATCGTCATGGCAAGCCCAGTCCTTATCACGACGAACATCCTCGAATTAATTTCAATAGGTTGTCTTTTGAATATTATCACGACAAACTCAACTCTTGTTGCAACAATTATTTGTAATTTTTAAGTTGACGCGATAAACAAAAGCTTTGCTGTGACAAGAACGTGTTATATCAAATATTAGATCTACATGTTAAGATTATCACTGTGAAATTTACTTTTTGTGAGGACGAGCATAACCTTTCTTGACCTTTTGCTTTGGATAACCATATACTTTTGCACCTAGTTTTCCCCTCCAATCCCGGAATAATTATGACGATCCAAACTCGTTTTCTTATCGATTTTGATCATTTCATCTAACCAATATTTCAATGATCCACTTAAATAAATCGCATCTCTCATCTTCTCATTGGTATACTTCGATTTGAATTTTACCTTAGTGTTTATAACTTTGAACCAACGTCCAGTGGCATAACCGCAAATCTCACGCACGTAATCACTTTACTAATATGTTTATCCATAATTTTGTTTGGCATTCTTTTGGTTTTGTGCTCTATTCGTTTTAAGAATCACAACTATAGAGAAATTCATTCTCTTATGAAAGGCAGCACCACCTCTAGATTCTTATAAGTACAACTCTTACCATGTTTTTATTATCTTTAAAATCACAGGTCATATGTTGACCGATTTCATTACAGTTTTTGAACTTATCTTTCCACGATAGAAACCGTTATATATCACACAACACATATGTAACCCAATTGACCTTTCACAAATAACTTGTCATTATCCATTTAAAATTTATGTATAATGTTTTAATAGGCACGATTCTCATCCTTCTAGATGTAGAGTTTACCAATTCTTGAGCCAATGGTTTGGTAAACGGATATGCTAGGTTTTTACTAGAACACGCGTACATGACCATTGTGATTCTACTATAAATCAATTTTCTAATGTATCTCAGACTTAATGTTTTTAATTTCCATTGTATATTCCATTATAGGCTCTACCCACGATAGTTTGACTATCAAAATGTATTTGAATGGTTATGTTTTTCTTCAAAGTGAACAGTAATTCCAACAATAGATTTCTCAATCATTCAACCTCTTTTCGAGTTCCAGTCTATATTATGAACTCGTACTCCATAGTTTTATGGGATATACACGCAAATAGCTTTTATGTCTTTGTTGTCGAACTGTGGACCATTATCTATTGTTAGTCACCTCAGAACTTGAAGCGACAACATATGTTAGATATGATAAAATTGATCAAATCATTTGCTTTCATCCATGACAACAGTTTGGTTTCTACCCAATTTGAAAAATAATCTACTAGTACTATAATCGTTTGTCGTCCTCTAGATGCTACTTATAACGGTCGAACTAGATCCAAACCCCATCGGTCAAATGGTAACGTCTCAAAAATAGATTTAAGCGTATATTGACCATCTCTTTAGCATCGGCCATAATAGAATACAGTAATATCTTGCCAATAAAACTCTTAATGCTAACGTTTTATACCCACAATTCCCCGGTCCTTCCCCATCATGGAATTCAGATAATATTATTTGAAATTCATGATTTCCAAGGCAACACAATAAATGAATACTTAATGATTTATTGTACAGGATATTTCTGAGGACTACAAACCCATACGCATTGAAACATAAATTTTTGGCCAACGCTTTATCAACCGATAAAACCTCTTGTACCAAAAAATATTTAATGTCATACCTCCAATCTTTATTGTTGTTTATTAAATTTGAAATTTTCGATTATACTCTGACTTTTTTTTTTAAATTTATTGCTATTGAGGGTCTCTCTTGCGTAATTATTCATGGGTACCCTTCTGAATATGTTGTGGTTACTAAAGAATCATCAATAGAATTTTCAGCCCTATGAACATGTCCGTGCTTGGCAGTTTCAAATAGTGCTGCTAACCGTCTCAAAGATTTTAGGTATTTTACCAAATCATCTTTCCTAGCCTCAGACTATTCCAATGCGTGATTCACTAAGAGTTGTGAGACATTGACTATGAAAATTCTCTTAACGCTCATAAAGTTTTGCAAGTCGTAATCTTGCCAAAGTGGCTTCGTTATTCAATGATTTGATGCAAATTGCATGATACGTATGTTCACTCATCAGAGATATTAACAGAACGTCTGCTCCACAACCCGAAGCGGTTGACCTTTTAATCAGTTTGAATGACCCACTCAACTTTTAGTTTATCACGGTCTATTTGAATATTTGGTCGTTCGGAATCAAATTACACTAAAAAATCAGCCAAAGCTTATGTTAAAAAACAAAGAGAGAATTAGCCGCAGGAAGCGGCTAGGGTTTTGTGTTTATTAGAAAATGTTTCTTTTTGTTTTATTGATGCATTAGAGATGTTAACTCAATAGTAAGGCTCTCAATATATAGAGAACTTAGAGGCATATACAAGGAAACTTAATACACTGAATATTTTAACACTCCCCCTCAAGTTGTGTAGTGGGATCACCAATACCCAACTTGGATAAAGCTGATTGGAATGTTCTTGCAGCAACCGTTTTTGTCAGGATGTCTACGAGTTGGTCTTTGGATCTAACAAACGGAAGTTCGACTGTCCCATCTTCAATCATTTCTTTTATGAAGTGCATATCTATTTTAACGTGCTTTGTTCTATCGTGTTGTACCGGGTTCTCTGAAATCTTAATCGCAACTTTATTATCGCACATTAACTAAGTTGGACACTTCAGAGGGGATCTGATCTATTTCATTATCTTTTTTAACCAAAGTATCTCGGTAATCCCTTTAACGATTCCTCTAAATTCTGATTCAGCACTTGACAGTGATACTACTTTCTGTTTCTTACTCCTCCAAGTCACCAAGTTACCTCCAAGAAGAGTAAAGTAACCAGCAGTTGATCGCTTGTCGTTAGGATTCCCTCCCCAATCAGCATCTGTGAATACTTCAACATCAAGGTGTCCATTTTTCTTGAAAATTATGCCTCTTCTCGGTGTGCCTTTGAGATATCGAATAATCTTTATTACTGCCTCCATATGGTGTTCCTGAGGATGATGCATGAACTAGCTAACTACTCCCACCGCGTATGCAATGTCGGGTCGAGTGTCAGCCAGGTAAATCAATTTTCCCACCAACCTTTGGTACCTTTCTTTACTCGCTGGTCTGGCCCCTTCAATTATCTTTAGTTTGTGATTCACAACCATAGGAGTGTCATTTGGTTTGCAATCCACCATGCCAACTTCAGCTAATAAATCCAATATATATTTCCGTTGGGAGATATAAATCCCTCCCCATGACCTAAGAACCTCGATTCCTAGGAAATACTTCAATCTTCCAAGGTCTTTCATTTCGAACTTCTTGAAGAGTTTTTTCCTAAGAGAGCTAATTTCTTCTTTGTCATTCCCCGTTATAATCATATCGTCGACATATATTATAAGACAAATGACTGATTCTCCTCTCTTTTTGTAAAACAAGGCATGATCCCAATTACTCTGTTTGTAGCTATACTACTTCATTGCCATTGTAAATCTCTCAAACCAAGCACGAGGAGACTGTTTGAGCCCATATAATACCTTTTTCAGTTTACATACCTTATTTTCTTGAAAACCATCAGAGAACCCTGGTGGGGGTTCCACATATACCTCTTCTTCCAACTCTCCATGTAAGAAAGCATTCTTTACATCAAATTGATGAAGAGGTCAATATTTATTCGCGGCTATTGAAAGTAAAACTCTGATAGTGTCAATCTTTGCAACCGGAGAGAACGTTTCAGAGTAGTCTATACCATATGTTTGTGTATATCCTTTGGCAACCAATCTTGCCTTGGGTCGCTCAATGGTGCCATCGGATTTATATTTTATATTAAACACCTATCTACACCCAGTTGTTTTCTTCCCTTGTGGTAATACACAATTCTCCCATGTACCATTCCTTTTTAGAGCTTCCATTTCGGTATTCATTGCCTCATGTCATTCAGTCATCTTCTTAGCTTCTTGAGTTGTTTTAAGGATTTGTTCAGAGAGAATAATAGCTGAAAACGCCTTTACAATCTTCGTCATTCCTTTCCTGTCCGTTTTTACCGGATATGTGAAAGCACGAGGAACGTGTTCTGGTGAATACCGGTTAGGAGGAACCCCTCCATTTTTTCTTGGGGGAAGAACTGTATTTTGAGTTTCAACAAATGGACTTCCTAAAATGTCATGGTCAGTAGCATTTTGTGAATTATGACATTGTAAATTGTTTACCTCTTGATGGACATTTTCTTCGGCTGATTCGCTGGTAGTATCTATGACATTTATTTCTTGTTAGACATTGTCTTCGGGAGAATCATTGGTGGTAAGAACTGCCTCGTCAGTCTCATTTATGTTGGAAGATGTGTGTTCGGTGGCGCCATCTACCGACTATATCGGCATATCCTCAAAGTAACTTTCATTTAGCAACCAGTCGAGTGATTCACTTACTTTCTCCCCCCTGAGCACGAGATTGGTGTTCAAAAACATAATCAGATTCTAAGAAGTTACAGTCCATGGTGACATGGATTCGACGAGTTACCGGATTGTAACACCGATATCCCATTTGATGAACACCGTACCCAACGAATACACACTTTTTAGCATATGGATTAAGTTTGTTTCGACTAGTTTTAGGGATATGAACAAACACCGAACAACCAAAGGCACGAGGTGGTAAGGTTATAACAGATGGAATTGTAACTTGGGTGGCAAGCACTTGTAATAGAGTTTTATTTCCTAGACATCGGGTTGGTAGACAATTTGCAAGATACGTAGCTGTAGCAAGAGCTTCTGGCCAAAGAGAATGAGGAACTCTAGATTCAATCATAATAGCACGAGTTTTTTCAAGTAAAGTACGATTTTTTCGTTTTGAAGTACCGTTTTGTTGACGTGTGTTTGGACAAGTGGTTTGATGGAAAAGACCATTTGTTTTGAAAAAATTATGCATTGTTTGGTTGACAAACTCTGTTCCATTATCAGAATAGAGAATCTGTATTTTTTTTTCAAATTGAGTCTGATAAGGGTAGAATTCGCCAATATAAATAATGAGGGTTTAATTGTGAATAAAAGATACTTGGTGTAGTTATTAATGTACTTAGGATCTCGGGGACCAGTTTGTAAATACGATACTTGGCAAAGGGCCTCATTAATTATGTAAACAGCCCACCAAGGATTTTAGTGGGTCCACCTTATTTTAGTATAAAAGGTGACCCACTTTCTTGGTAGGTGGGACATTGAATATTATTCTATTCCATTCTCTCTCTCTACACTTTCTCTCTCTAGTCATATCAAGCACAAGATCCAAAATATTCTTCCAAACATTTATTGACTCATCATTGGCGCCGTCTGTGGGAACGAGTGATACCAAGAAGGAATCTTTTTTCTTTGAAAATCACGCTTTACGAGATGAACAACGAAGCTGTAATAGAGAGGGTCGGTAGAGAAGTGATCCGAGCCGTCTCGTTGTCAGAGGGCGAGGAAGCACCTGGTCGGGAACACCACGATCGGGGTCGGGACAAACGGTCGACCCTAATAATGACCCGAAAATAGCTCCTTGAAGACATTGCCAGACTAAACGCAGAAAGGGAGCGGGCACTGGACGAGAAAAGGGTCCGGGAAAGGAAAGGCAAGGAACCCCTCTCGGAGGATCGTGAGGAGGCCGACCCCACTAGGCCGCGCATCGAAGCCCGACCTGTTAGGTATTATCGAGAGCCTCATCCCGAGGAAGGGCAAAATGCCAGAACACAGCGGTACCCAGAGGATCATCGCGGCATGTCGGTTGACTACACCTCAGATGATTCGTCGGGCAAGGAGTATCGCCGGCGGGAAAGGGTCCAACGCACACAAAAGAATCGTTCCCGACGCCTCCGAGGACCCAGGACGGACTCCCCAAAATACAAGAAGGGTAGCACCAAGAAGCAAACCCCGGTGTCTTTTAGGAAAGAAGAAATGCCCGCCGCCAGCCGTGAAGAGCGGGCGGTGCTGCCTCCAGTGCCGTGGCAACCGTCGAACAGCCAGAACCACAGTTACCGAACCAGCAGCCAGTTTATCAGCCCAGGAGATGAGGGACTCTACAGAGTTCAGACAGAAGGGCTTGGAGGAGGAGCGTGCGGGTTCGGAGTCAATTGGAGGGCATCTCCATTATCCGACGAGATATTGGTAGGACAGCTCCCGAAGCGATTTGACATTTCTAAGCTAGAAAAGTACGATGGGAAGAAGGACCCAGATAATCATTTGGAAGCCTTCAAAAACTTCATGCTGAGTTTCGACAATGATGACAAGCTCCTATGTAGAGCTTTCTCCATGACCTTCAGGGACCGAGCATCTAAGTGGTACAACCGCTTACCGCAGGGCAGCATCCGAAACTTCGGGATGTTTTGGACGATGTTTAGGCAACACTTTGTGGGAAGTAAGAGTTTCCGGGCCAATGGAGACACTATTATGAATTGCAGGCAGAAATTGGGGGAAAGCCTCAGAGAATACACCAGACGATTCATCGACGCAAAGACCGACCTAGACCACTGCGAAGAGAATGTGGCCCTAACTGCATTCCGCTTGGGTCTGCTCCCGGGACCAATGAAGCAAGCACTGACGAAGAAACAAGCGTTCACGTTTTCCGCACTTTTAGCTCAAATAGAAAAGCAGATATTGATCGAAGAGACCGAAGCGTCTGAATTGGTGGCACAAATTCAGCAAAGTGCCCAAGCGTCGGTAGTGATAAGGCAGGGCACCCGGTCGGATTACGCTAGAGCAGTCCAACCGGTCAGTACGATACACCCGACCCCGCATGTATCAGCCAAGCCTTCGGTCCTATCAAGCCCAAAACCAAAGCAAACAAGTCAGACGACTTCACGACCCATGTCTAACAAATGGATCTGACCTGCATATTTCGCAGACCTTACGGAGTGTGTAGCGTCGATCTATGAGAAGACTAAGAAGAGCGGAATGTACCGAAGACCTTTCTCGATACCAACACCTCGGGAACAAAGGAATAACCGCTATTGTCGCTATCACGAGGACGTTGGGCATGATACTAAAGACTGCATTGCCTTGAAGAAAGAAATACAGATGCTCATAGAACACGGAAACCTCCTGGAGTATGTGAAGAAGGCACAACAAAGTACGACCTCGAAGGAAGTCGTGATAATACCAAAACCAGAAACCACCATGGCAATTTCAGAAGTAACCGATCCGTTCGATGTTTCCATTGAGTACCTCGACCCCGAAGCAAACCGCAACATCATCGGGATTATCGAGGAGGAAGCCGAGGAGAACGTCGGTAATGTACGAGGCCTTTGTAAATTTTTTGAATCCCTAACTATTTTTGGAGGAGATTCTATGGCATGGGTTACACATTCGTCCAGGAAAAGGCACATCGTCAATCTAACCACTCAGTTGGAGGCCCGAACTTACTCCCAGTCCAGAAGCGTCCCTTCTCCGATTCTGTACTTTGACGACGACGTCATGAGGAACATAGCCGCCCCCCATGAGGATGCCATTGTAATCGGGGCAGCCATTGCTGGGGAGGAGGTTCGACGCATCTTGGTGGATACCGGTAGTTCGGCCAACATAATCTTCGCATCCACTTTCGCCAAGTTTAGGACACCACCAGTGATTGCACGGTCCGACCGTACCATAGTAGGGTTCACAGGGTCAGCAGCCGACGTTATAGGAGAATTTGAGGACGTAGTCCAATTAGGCCGCGACCCATTCAAGAAAGAGGTTACGGTTTTATTCGTGGTAGTAGACGCGTCGGCTTCCCACAATGCCATTTTCGGCCGATCATGGATATCGTGAATGCATGCGGTATCTTCTACAATCCACCAATGTTTAAAATACGTGGTCGGAAACAACGTTGGAGTGGTCCGAAGCAGCCAGAAAGCAGCACGGGAATGTTACCGAGCAGCATTGGCACCTAAAAAAGATCAAGATATGATTCAAGCTCGAGAATAGCAATTAAAGGGGCTCGCCCCGGAATCATTGCCCGTTGATGACCCCAGGGAAGCCCGAGCCTTTTGACGACGGACGAAGAATGCGAGCAACACCAATTCGCTACGGGGAAATTCTTGCGGATTGGGGTATGCCTCTTGTCGATCTTCAGGGAACAGCTGCTGACTCTCCTGCGGGAAAACCTAGATTTGTTCACGTGGTGCTCAAGAGATGTCACCGGGGTCCCGGAATCGTTTGCTGTTCACAAGCTAACTGTCAACAGAAACGCCAGACCGATCTCCCAAAAGCGTCGGGCTTTTTCCCCAGAAAAAGCAGACATATCTTACGAGAAGTCGAGAGAATGATCAGCGTCGGTCATATCAAGGAAGCAAGTTACCCGTTGTGGACTTCAAATCCCGTTCTAGTCAAGAAGAAAAACGGGAAATGGAGAATGTGCGTGGATTTCACCGACCTTAATCGGGCGTGCCCGAAGGACCCCTTCCCGATGCCAGGAATCGACCAGTTGGTAGATTCGACGTCGGGTAACAAATTGCTGTCATTCATGGATGCATACGCCGGTTATAATCAGATCAAATTACACGCTACAGATCAGGAAAGTACCACATTCATCACGGGCCGGGGACTATACTGCTACAAAGTAATGCCCTTCGGGCTAAAAAACGTCGGCGCAACATACCAAAGGCTAGTTAACAAAACGTTCGAGGGTCAAATTGGGAGGAATATGAAGGTGTACATCGATGATATGTTGGTTAAAAGCGGCACGGATGAAGCACACCTTACCGATCTGAGAGAAACCTTTGATAACCTGCGGGGAATAAATCTCAAGCTTAACCCGGAAAAATGCTCCTTCGGGGTCCGGTCAGGAAAGTTCCTAGGTTTCTTCGTTAGCGAGAAAGGGATTGAAGCCGATCCTGTCCAACTTCGAGCTCTGGCCGATATGACTCCGCCCCGAAGCATCAAGGAAGTCCAGATCCTAACTGGGCATCTGGCGGCCTTAAATCGATTTATTTCTCGCTCATCTGATAAGTGCGCTCCTTTTTTTCAGGTCTTGAGATAAGCCAAAAATTTTGTGTGGACTCCCGAATGTAATGAGGCATTCTTGGGAATTAAACAATATCTGTCATCCCCGAACCTCCTGACAAAGCCCGTCGCAGGCGAGACACTTTTCCTTTACGTTGCGGTTACCGACTTCGCGGTTAGTGCGGCTTTGATCAGCGAGTCGGGACCGGCCCCTACAGCGGTTTACTTTGTGAGCAAAAGCCTGCTGGATGCGGAAACTCGGTATTTAAAGTTGGAAAAAATGGCACTCGCCCTGGTAACAGCAGCGCGAAAAATGCGCTCATACTTTCAAGCCCACCCTATTATAGTCCGAACATCATTCCCACTCAAGTACATCCTCGGGCGATTTTGACATCGACTTCGAACCTCGGACGGCCGTTAAAGGCCAAGTCCTGGCCGATTTTTTATTAGAGTTCTATTCTGAATGACCTGATCAGGACGCGCCTTCCCAAGAAGCCGCGCTAAGCGAATGGACCATCCAAACCGACGGGGGGGCTAACGTCAGCGGCTGTGGAGCAGGGATACAAATAGTGACCCCATCGGGCATTAGCATGCACCAAGCCGTCCGATTTGGTTTCCATACTTCGAACAATGAAGCTGAATACGAGGCCGCTCTGGCGGGATTACGGTTAGCGCAGGTATGTGGGGCAAAGCAAGTACGCCTCATAAGCAATTCCCAACTTTTGATAACTCAAGCTTCGGGGAGTGCGGAAGCTCCGAAAGAACATATGGTACAATACCTAGCAGCACTCAGGGTTCTAGCCGCCTCGTTTGACAAAGTCACCTACGAACATGTCCCGAGAAGCGAAAACATAGCCGCAGATTCTTTGGCAACACTTTCCTGCTCCAGTAACTATCCTTGGGTGACCGAACAAGAAAGCCCGTCTATTATCAAACGTCACGAGTTAAACAACCGACCTGGAATTGCTTGTCAGATCTCTTTGGTAACGATCTCAGATTGGCGATGTGACATTATCGCCTTCTTAGATGAAGGTCGGTTACCTAGTGATAACGCCTCAGCTCGGAAAGTACGCAACAAGGCTCGGGGTTACGTCCTTTTAGGTGAAGTACTATACAAGAAATCCTTCAGCCGCCCCCTGCTCTGATGCTTAGGGGTCCATGAATCACAAATAATTGTATCTGAGCTGCATGATGGTGAGGGTGCAGCACATTGCGGTTACAAAGCCTTAATCAGAAGGATTCTTCTCGCAGGATTCTATTGGCTGACGATAACAGCAGATGCACGACTAATAGTCAAAACTTGCGATACATGTCAACGATTCGGAAACGCGATAAACGTCCCCGCGGCTCCTCTAGAGTCCATATCTGAAGGACTACCCTCTGACCGATGGGGAATCGACCTTGTCGGGCCGCTACCAATGGCGTCGGGAGGAAGACAGACGATCGTCGTGGCAGTGGACTATTTTTCCAAGTGGGTCGAAGCCGAACCTTATCCGCTACCAAGACCAAAGATATCATCAAATTTATCTGGTCTAACATATGTTGTCGGTTCGGGGTACCACAGAGGTTAAATATGGATAACGGACCGCAGTTCGATAGCGGGGAAATGAAAACTTTCTGCACCACGCATAAGATCAGGCAATGTTTCTCCGCTCATTTCCATCCTCAAGCAAACGGGCAAGTCGAAGTAACCAACCGGACCATTTTGGACGGCCTCAGAAAAAACCTTGAAGGAAAGGCCGGAAAATGGCCCGACTACCTACAAGAGGTACTGTGGGCTTACCGAACCACCCTCCGGACGGCTACTCAGGAATCACCTTATGCATTAGTATATGGTATGGACGCGGTAACCCCTGCGGAATCCATTTTCCATCTTTCAGGGTCGGTACCTATGAGGAGGAAGCGAACGAAGACAACCGACGACTCGAGCTCGATCTTATAGAAGAGAAGCGCAACCGTGCCCAATTGAACTCTTTGCACTATCAGACCCTGATGAGAAGTCGATACACTTCTAAAGTCCGCCGTCGGGAGTTTAAGGTCGGTGACAAGGTTTTGAGGCGCGTCTTTCTTCACACCAAAGACAAAAGCCTCGGTAAACTCGCCCCAAATTGGGAAGGGCCCTACGAAATCGTGGAAAAAATCAAGAGCGGGACATACCGCCTGCAAAACAGGCTCGGGCACCTTTTAAGGCTACCATGGAATATTGAACATCTAAAATTGTATTTAGAATAGTGGCAAAATGTTTGTAGTTCGTTCGACGTAGTCTGTAAAAACTTATTGGTCGGGGATGTACTCTTTCCTACCTCGGTGGCGCGCGAAGGTTTTAACGAGGCATCATAAACACCCGATCACCTGATTACATTAATCAAAATTTTCTTTTGCCTTCCAAATGTTAAAGTGTTACGACCTTGGTCAGCTGACGAGCTGGTCAGCGTCTGTTCCTGCTAATGTTAATGGATCCACATGTTTAATTTTCCCGACCCTTTGGGAAAAGTTTCAATGCTACATTGATCTACAGAACCTTAATAGGTTTTTCAGTTTTTACAACTGATCTACATGTTTAATTTTCCCGACCCTTTGGGAAAAGTTTCAATGATACATTGATCTACAGAACCTTAATAGGTTTTTTAGTTTTTACAACTGATCTACATGTTTAGTTTTCCCGATCCTTTGGGAAAATTTTCGATGATACATCGATCTACAGAACCTTAATGGGTTTTTCAGTGTTTACAACTGATCTACAAATTTAATTCTCAGACCCTCCGCATAAGCATCAATATTACATGTTTTTCTTTTTTCAGACCCCATCAGAAATTTTGCAAATAACGCTGATCAGACCCTATTTTGGTTTTTCACAAAAACATTTTGGTTTACCTAAGTAAAAACACCCGCACATTATGGTAATAAACAAGGATTGCTTACTCAAAACACGAATATCGAAATGTTCATATGAAATAATATGTTAGGGGACCCCCCCCCCCCCCCCCCCGCCCCCAAAGATATTAAAAAAAAAGTAACGAAACAGCCAGCCAATCACTCGTTATTCTCCTCCTCGGACTCCGTATCGTCCGACTCATCCTCGCAACTCACTCCCTCAGGTCGGTCCGCCTCGGGTACATCTAGCCACATCGCCCCAAGATGAAGGGTCGGGAAACGGTTATGGAACGAAAGCACGTAGGCGGCTTTAGCATCGGCCGCCTCTTTATCCGACCACTTATTGCACTTATCTGCAAATGCAGTGTTCGAAGCTTTCAGCTTTTGGATCTCCTGAACTAGAGTGGCAGCACGATCTTCCCCGGTCTTTTTCATCTCCTCCGAGATACGGATAGCCTCTGCAACTCGCCCCTCTGCCAATTCCTGCGCGTTTTTAGCACTCTGCACCGCCTCCTTTAAACGAGCGATTTCAGCCTCCGCGCCCGCTAGCTTCTGGCTCAGCTCGGCCGCCCTACGCTCCTTCAGAGCCGCGGGTACAAGCAGGTTGTACAAAGACAAGGTCAGTCCATCTGATCCTTGCAGCGGGAAAGTGTGCGGCGAACCAAGCATCGTTAGCATCGGGAATCGAGGACCGCTGGAGGAGGCTGCGGCTGGATCCGATGCGTTGGGAGGGTCGACCTTATCCGGAATCACAACTACCGGATTCATTGGTGATTTCCCTTTAACCCCACCAAACTGATCAAACAGCTCCGGTACAGTGGGATTGTTCGCCCCAGCAACAACCCCGCTCTCTTTGGCCTGTTTTTGCTTCTTCTTCTTGGCCCATTCAGCGTCGGTTCGGTTTTTCCTCTTAGGCACCGGAGGCTGGGCCCGGTTAGACGCGCCACCCTCAACATCATTCGCCGCTATCCGACCCACTCCCTCCCCACCAGCTGCACTGTTCCCCCCCCCCCCCCCTCACATCGTCATCCGACTTTGGGCGCTTGTTAGGCGCCTTTTTGCGTTTCGGGAGGTACAACTGATACCCAGGAGCGTCAGTTTTAGCAATAATGTCCTCCAGACTGGAGGGCTCCCGCAGTTGCTCAATGGTCAGTATTTCCGACGAGCAACGCCAGGGGTTACTCTTGAGCAAGTTGGTGTCTTTGAAGGTCCGATGCATCGCCCGACCCCACTGTTTCTTCGAAAAATCCTTCAACACTTGGAAAGTATCTTCAGCAGCTTCCGAGAAGTCATTCTTTAGCCCTTGCAAAAACTCCTTCGACACTGCACGGAGGGTCGACATTAAAAAAAAGAAAAAAAAAGGGCGGTACCGTCATGGACCCAGAACCGAAACAGTTGTCTCTTATTCTCCGGGGTATAGGGAAGGCCGTTCTCCCAACACCCGCTCAGAAACACAAATCGATGCTTCCAGCCTTTATCTCCCTCCAAGAAGTCGTTAACTATCTTCCACTTGTTTCCCAAGGAAGAGTAGAAGAACGGGGACTTAGGAGCCTTGGACATACCTGACATAGCGACATATTCCTCCATAGGCATAACCCGACCCGAAAGGCGGGAAGCCATTATGCAGGATATTAAAGTGTACCAGGCATTCGGCGTCAGCTGCGATGGGCAGATCTGGAGGGTGTGGAAGTAAAGCGCGATCTCGGGATCTAAGGGGAAGCGAAGACCCCAATTGAATAGCTCGGTAAACACCACAATTTCCCGAGATCGGACGTGAACAGGAGTTTCCCAAGGGACCGGGAACCGAACCGTGACGCATTCATGAATTCCCCAACGGATCAGCAGCTCCTTGTGCTCGGACTCGGGGAAGTAGAGGAACTTTCCTTCGTAGAGAGAAACGACGTCCTTCGAAGGAATCCAGCGGAAATAGGAGGTGGTGATTGCGGCCTCGACTTCTTCAGGCAGAGGATCGTCTTGAGGGTTAGCAGCGTTCCCAACAGCGGCAACACTGACCTCCGCGGGAGCAATATCTACCTCTGATTCTTCCAAATCGGGGATCGAAGCTTGGTCAGAGCTTCGGGCTGTAGCAACGTTCGGATACGACGATCGTACCCGAGAGCTTGAGGGCTCAGCAGCATTCCCAGAATGAGCCCGGTGAGCCGCGTCCAATTCCTTTGGCGTCAGTCGACGCTTAGGCAGACCTAAAAAAGTTACGGCAGTGTTAAGACCAGTCTGGTACCCTCGAATTGAGGGAGTAAGCTGAACCATTTAAAGATAATTACCTCCTGCGGGAGATGTAGGGGAACTGTTTTCGCCCATGGTCAAGAACTTAGTTTTGCGGACGCGTCGGGGCGGGAACGGAGGCGACGGAACGTATGAATTTACAGACGATGGGGTCGGATTCTCCGACCAAACTACAGGGGAACGAGAGGAGCTGCTGCTGGAAGAAAGGACAACAGTCTCTGGAGATAGGCTGATCTCGGGAGACAGAGAGCCAGGAGGTTCGGGCAGAAGAAAGGATTCAGCAGGGATCGGGGTAGCTAAAACGGGGTCGTGAGGATGCAGGACGAGAGTAAATGGTTTGGAATTGGATCCCCAAATCAAGCCAGCGCGTCGGTACTCTTCGGCTCGGTCTCCGATACTAGCCCACTCTTTGAAACTCCACACATGCTTTTTCTTTTTCTTGGCTGGTGTTTGCTTCGGATGTCGGGGTTTCATGAAACAAACATTCTCTCTCTAGAAATGATCTGACAACACTTTCTCTCTCTAGAATGCCTCTGAGAGAAATCAATAATTGTGGAGTATTTATAAGCGACGTTGAACGACCGAGGAATACCAATCGACAAAAGCACAGCAGGAAGACAAAGAGTCTCCCTAAAAAACTAGTTTAGCAAGGACGCATCCCGTAAATAGGTGACACGTGTTGACCACCTTCTGACGAAGGCTTACCTAGGCTAGCCCCTTCGAACCGACTGATGAGATGGGCTTTCTCGACCCGATCCACCGCGAAGAACCGGCTCATCACAGTGGGGCCAGGGATAGAAGCCCAAGAAAACGCGGGAACCGACCCCATGAGGAATGTCTAGCAGAACCCAAGTGTTGCCCTCGGGTAAAGTCAATTAGAAAACACTTCGGGAGTGTCGTCAAACACCCGTGGGACCGATCGGGAGGGGCAACATCGAATGCCCGACGCTTTTTGAAAAGGGATGATTCATCCAAGAATAAGCCGTTGGCCCGAAGCACTGGAAACTGCGGACGATAGGTGTAGGCTCGGCTATGAGTCTCCGCTCCTGAAATTCCCGAAGACTGGGGGGCTATTGATGAGGGTAGAATTCGCCGATATAAATAATGAGGGTTTAATTGTGAATAAAAGATACTTGGTGTAGTTATTAATGTACTTAGGATCTCGGGGACCAGTTTGTAAATACGGTACTTGGCAAAGGGCCTCATTAATTATGTAAACAGCCCACCAAGGATTTTAGTGGGTCCATCTTATTTTAGTATAAAAGGTGACCCACTTTCTTGGTAGGTGGGACATTGAATATTATTTTATTCCATTCTCTCTCTCTACACTTTCTCTCTCTAGTCATATCAAGCACAAGATCCAAAATATTCTTCCAAACATTTATTGACTCATCAGAGTCAAAATCATTTTGTAAAAACAAACAAATATTTATGGTACTTCCGATTTATGTTTCATGAAGTATATCCAAGTCATTCTTCAGAAATCATCCACAAATAAAAAAAAATTATATGATTTGATTGTTAGTGGAATTTGGTGCTGGACCCCAAACATCAGAATGAATTAGCGAAAAAGCATAATCAACTCCAGTATTACTTTGATTAAATGAGATCCTACGATTTTTTGCTAGAATGCAGGATTCACATTTTTTATGAATGGAATTATTCAAAAAAAGACTAGGAAACAAACTTTTAAGATAGCTAAAAGAAGGATGACCAAGTCGTCGGTGCCATAACCAAAGTTGCCTCTCGGTTGTTCCGTGAGCAAGCATGGCATGTCCCTTATGAACTACCTCATCAACATAATAGAGACCTTCTTGTTCACTACCACGCCCAATGATCTCTTTCATACGAATGTCCTGTAAAATGCAAAAAATAGATACATAAAAACCACACAATTGAGTTGTTTTGTCACTTGACTAAGAGATAATAACTTTAAGGATAGTGAAGGAATGTAGAGGCAGTTTTTAATTTCCATTTTTTCCGAAAAAATAATTGAACCTCCCCCTTTAACTTCACAAATTTCTCCACTAGCAGTTTCAATATGGGACTTCTTTGAAGATGACATGTCACCAAAGTCTTTAGGATCATAAGACATAGTTTCCGTAGCCCCGCAATCAAATATCCAATTCATTTATTTCTCAAACCATTTACCTCCACGTTTTTCATAGGAGTTCGCCGCCATTCCTCCAAAACTAGTGCCACTTCCTTGCTCATTTTTAGTCGGATCTTCACCGCCACTTGTAGACGAAGCCCGTTTGACATTAGATCTGAAACGCTAGTTATTTTTCTCCTTATGACCGTCCTCCCACCATTATGGATAGCCAACCAGCTGGAAACATGTCTCTTTAGTGTGTTTCTTCATCCCACAATGAGTGCGATACAACTTGGATTTATCTTCTTTCCCTTTGGATCGGAATTTAAACCTCTGTGCAGAATCTTTAGCAGCCAAACCCATTCCAATTTCAATCGAGTCACTATCAGAAGAACTTGATTTTAGTATATTAAGTCTGGCTACTTCCCTTCGTATTGTAGCATATGTTGTCTCCACGGAAGGAAGAGAATCCTTTTTCAGGATATCTCTCTTGACTGGTTCTAGCTTGTCATTAATCGTCATTAGCAATTGATAGAGTCTTTGTTCTTGAGTCTTCTTATTGTAGATCTGAATGTCTTTTGGGTCTTTCATAGGGTTCGGATCTCGCCTATCAATAGACGTCTAGATGTTCTGCAGTTTGCTCCACAAGTCTTCTAGTGTATCGGACCCTTTCCTTAATGAATTAGCCCTCTTATGAAGGTCAAACACCTGTAACAAATCTGTGCCAGAACCGTATATGGTGGCTAACCCATCCCAGAGGGCTTTTGCAGTGGGATATTGAGAGACATTATTCACCAAGCTGGATTCAAGATTCTGGGTAATCCATGTGAAAACACATTGATCATCTTGTTCCCACCTTATATATGTTTTGTCAGTTTTGGATGGAGGTGTCAGCTCCCCTGTAATGTGAGAACCTCTCCCCCTTCCCCCAGTCGATATCTTCATCAGGTTTGCCCATAGGGCATAGTTGTCACCACCGAGTTTAATCCCTAGCGATAAATTCTCGAGGTTAGTTATTTGTTGTTGTGTTCCGAGACCATTTCTCGGAATGGCAGCAATCTACATTGTTAATTCATCAAGGATTTGACTGACCACGACTTCATTGTCAGCCATCTTTGTTGAGGATGTTCAGAATTCCCAGAATCACACGTGCTCTGATACCATGTTAAAAAATAAAGAGAGAAGTAGCCGCAGGAAACGGCTAGGGTTTTGTGTTTATTAGAAAATGTTCCTTTTTGTTTTATTGATGCATTAGAGATGTTAACCCAATAGTAAGGCTCTCAATATATAGAGAACTTAGAGGCCTATACAGGGAAACTTAATACACTGAATATTCTAACAGCTTTGGCTTTGATTGTCGTTTGAGGCTCAAAATCAATATCATAATTCCACTGACCACTTTGTTATTCATCTCGACACATCGGCCGTTCACAAGATTTTTTCAAAGGGAAAGAAGTTCGGACCATAATCAAGTGTGCTTGAAAGTAAGGTCTCATTTTCCGAGTTGTTATAACTAGCGAGAGAGCACGTTTCTCGAGCTTCAGGTATTTTTTTTCTGGGTCTAACAATATCTTACTCAAATAGTATACATGCCGAAGACAGTTATCAACTTCTCTTACCAATACTACACTCACAACATAATCCAACACTGTTAGGCAAATAAACAATTTCTCATCTTTATGTGACTTTGTTAAGATCTCAGGAGAGGATAAGTACTCTTTTATTATAATATAAGCTTCATCGCATTCTCGAGTCCAATTTAAATGGTTTTCTTGCCTCAACACTTAAAATAAATGAGCGAATTTATCCAAAGAACTGGATATAAATCTATTGAAATCAACCAATTTTCAGTTCAATATATGAACCTCGTTAATTGATATGGGGGAATCCATAATTTTTAAAATATTTAATATACAAGGTCGATTTCGATCCCCTTGTTGATAACTATATAACCTAAAAATATTATGGATCGTACCTTATAGGTACACTTTATGGATTTTACTTCAAGTTTATTACTTTTAAGTTGTAAAAGGTTTTCTCCATAATGGAGAAATGGTCACCGTATTTGGCACTTTTCACCAACATATCATCAATATACATTTCGATGTTTCATTCGACCTGATTTGCAAATTCTTTGTTCACTAACCATTGATAAGTGGCTCCAACATTCTTTAACCCAAAAGGCATCATTATGCAACACTGTATACCCTACCCTTTATAAATGAAGTGCTCTATTGATCTTTTAGATCGATCTATATCTGGTTGTACCCCGCATAAGCATCTATAAACGATAAAAGCTTATTATTAAAAGTTTACTCCACAAGTTTGTCTATTATTAAAACTGGGAAACGGTTCTTCTGACACGTTATGTTCAAATCAATGAAGTCGACACATATTCTCCACTTTCAATTCTTTTTTTCATAAGGACTGGGTTTGTTGTCCACAAATAATATTAAAACTCTCGTATATGGCCCACATTCGGCAATCAGTCCACCTCAGCTATAATCGCTTCAGAATTCTTAATGGAATAGGTTTTTATTTTATGAATTATGGGGCGCACGTTGCGTCAAATGACAAGATTATGGCCAGTAATAACCTTTGGTACTCACGTAACATCTTTGGTATACTAAGAAAACACAAGCAACTTTTAGACAAAAAAAATATCAACATCTCTTATACTTATGGTGATAACAAAGTGCCAATATTTAAGCTTTAACCGCTCGAAAACATATAATTTTCAATATTTTCATCAGGTACCAACAAACTAGGGGTCTCCGTCGGATCGTCCACAACGTCAGACTTTGAACTAGACCCTTGTAACTGTAATTCTTTCTTAGCCTCAATATTCTTGATTTGTTTTGGGGTCAAAGCCGTTTTATAACACTCTATAGTTACTTTCTGATTACTCTGGACTATCCTCACATTGCTTCTAATCACATATATAAAATATTGATGGACTGTTGAAACAATTGTATGCATCATTGGCAACTAATACCTGCTAAAATTTATATTATACGATGTTGGCATCCACAACTATGAACAATATTGTCATCTTTGTCATAAAAGGTTTGCAGCCTAGCTCTACCACTTATTCGAATTCTCCAACTACCTCAGTGGTCACCCACATAAAGCCCACAATTGTCCAGTCTGATCGAAGAATGCTTGGTGGGTTTTTTATTTGTTCAAACATGGTCATAAATAAAATATTGGAAAAATTATATGTATCAATTAAAATTCTTCAGATCTCGCTCCCCCACAATTGAAGTTGTAATTACCACTACATAAATGTGTGCTCCATTCATCTTCTTCATATAATTCTCATCAAAACATAACAAGGACGATAGATTTCTATAGAGATGGGTCGAAGTTACCCCTTCCAACTGTGTCACCAAACTTACTATGTGCCTTTTTCGAAAGAAATTGGTAATCCTTGAAACTATATCTCCACAAAAAATAGTTCAAGATTCAAAAAAATTGCATAACTCATTAATTTTCCCTTTGATCTTTGGTTCATCAACCATCGTGATGACCCTTCATTCAAAGTTCGCATTCAGGTATTATAATAACACATTAAAATTGTCAACATGTCTTATAATCATCAACGTGTTCTCCTACTTCGGGACTACCATGACTACCTCTTTTCCTGTCAAATTACTCATTATTGATTAACATTATTCTTAACATAAGTCGTTCATTTCCTATTTTTTATTAACATTTTGAATTTCATTTTTCAAAACTATACAGTCTTTCATACCATAACCAAAGTCGTTATAATACTTATAGTATCTATTACTACTAGTATCCATTGGAGTCTGAATTAGAAAATATTTTCTGAATTATATGTGATTTCGAGCTTTATCGAAGATCGTTTCCACACACTCTATTAATTCCATAATATTATTGGGTCATAACCACTTGTTCGATATTGGTCTTGTTGGTTGCTGGATACTAAGAGCATGTTGATTCGAATTCGGTCTTGAGGGAGTTTGGTTCGAACCATTTAGTCAAAAAGTAGTCAAAGGGTAAAAATTTTGAATCGACTAAGGCTGATAAACTAGAGCGGGTGTCTGTTGATAAGCGATGAATGATTAAAAATTCTATTATCTTTGTTGGGACATGTCTTTCGTTTAAGTCTCTTTTACGATTATTCGCCTCTCGAATTTTCTAAACATAACCCTAAAATTTAAGGCCTATTTGTAGCAACATTGTCTCTTAAGAATTCGGGGAGAAGCCATTGCCTATACGCAACGTAGTCAACTTTCTCTCTGCAATCCTACATATAGGTTTTCGTTCATACAAAATGCATGGTATACTCCCTCGGGCTCTCTTCTTTCCCTTGCTGGAAATTGATGATTATGTCTTCATACCCTCGTAGTCTATAACTTCCCACAAAAAATTTCCTTAGATAAAGTCCAAAACATGTCAAAGTTTTTAATGGATCCCACCAGTAACCGATTATACCACTTAAAAGCACCGTCTTTAGAATTTTAAGAGAAAATTTGGCACAAAAACTTGTCATCATCTTTAAAATTCATCATAAAGTTTTAAATTTCTCAATGTGATTGTCCGGGTCTTGGTTTCCATCAAACTTTTACAACTTCAAAATATAGAATCGTTTTGGCAAACATCATACTAGAATGTCCACGGGAAAATGAAATGTTCTCCAATTATGGTCTTGCTTATATTGGTGTCTCATCAGGACTTCATTAATTACTGCATAAAGACCCTCATCAAAAGGATTTACAATTTGGCCACTCACCCAGTAATCAGAACTCTACCTGCCTGAACATACCTATTGGAATTGTTGATTTACTATTGGCATCGAGAGAAATTGGACTTGGCTATTACTTGTTGTTGCTCTGCTTTACATACTATCATTATCCTATCATTTTCTTTAGATAATGGCTTTTCTTTATCTGAATAATCTTGTACTTTCTTAGAATCTCGCACTTGCCGGGATGTCCGATGATAGTCGTAATGCCTTTTCAAACTCTGCTTCTTAGACTTTATCTTCATGTGACAGTGATTTATCTATGGATAAGAAGATTCGTCTGAATCATAAATTAAAATAATAACTTGAGTCCAAAAAGATTCGTCTGAATCGTAAATTAAAATAATAACTTGAGTCCGAAAAAATCGTAATGAGGGCTAGTCTTGCACTTTTTTCTCAAACTATAATGACTACGTCGCCTCTCCTCCCTGTGTTTATTATTTACTTGATGACCATACTCACTCTCATTACCCTTAAAAGATTGTTCTCTTTATATCTCTAATCATACATTCATAGTTGCGATCATTGCATCATTTTTAGCGTCGAGCTTTGCGATATCCTATAACAATTCTTTTTGTAGTGCCACCAGAGCCGACTGCTCGAGTTGTTATTCGATAACATGGTCATCATAATGTTGTTCCTCAACTACTATTTTTCGAAAATCGTTTCGATCATTACATTCTCTATTCTAACTGCAGGTTCCTCATGTGTTTTCAATATTCATCTCTTTAAATAATTCTCAGACGTGCTTAGGTTTTCAGATGGTTTTGGATGTTGAATCCGGGTACCAAATCTCTCTTATTGGGGTCGTCAATGATAATTCCATAAATCTTAGGTCTAATATATTACGGGCATTCAACTTTAGATAAAGAAATATGAGAATTCTATAAGGAAAGCTGTCAAAAGTAATAATAGTTTAATACTTATTCACACTTTTCTAAAATAATACATTGCTTTATATAGTAACGATGGTGGGCTCAAATACCACATAATTGGTCCATTTAAAGCTTGTTAACCTTATTATTATACAAATCTTAAACATATTTACTCTATATTACATGATATACCTTCAATGTTACACATTTGTTAGACCTATTTACAAGACATATATTGGACTATATTCTACTAGTTGGATCCAATGTCTGAATAAATCACACCCATATTAATGACAACTATAATTCAAATCCCTCTTGTTGATTGTTAGTGGATGAATCATTGGTGTTGTTTTATAAAGACATTTTATTTCATTATAGAACCATAATAATAATTTGGAAACATCTTTGGGGAAATGAATTCAAATTTCTCTTTTTCTTGTGGAGCTGTATAAAGTGATAAAAATGAAGTTGCTTCTAAGTTGTTGGTCCATGCTCGTGAATAATATTAAACTCCAATAGTTGGGTTTCTAAAGAATGTTTCATTAGGGAAACGCAAGTTCAGTCAACATCATATAACATTACATGTCCACATAATACATTAGATGCTCAAAATAATTTCATTTTAGCTGAAAATTGTTAGACCCAAATTTTGTTGGATGCATTTTTCGATGCAATCAACTTTATTTGTTTACAATACGGGGTCTTCTTAGTAAAAAATGCAAAGATTAACATTATGCATACTACTGTAGCAACATCTAATATGTATATGGATGTTACGAGATGTATCGATGTAAATTTAGATGAAGTGGGTAATATAAAATATTAATTTTCATTTGTTGTGTTCAAATAGAAATTTAGAGTACTTGAGAAGACGTTAAGCCGGTGTTCAAACTTACTATACATTTTGCATTTGAGGTTTTCTTATGCAATTTGAGGCTGCATAGTTTTTATTAGGTTATCTGAATAGTGGGGTTGAGTTATTTTTTGTGTAAGTGTGAAATACGATATCAAGTGTTTTACATCTCACATCTCTCATTTTGCATCTTGCATCTCTTGTCTCTTGTTTCTCGTCTCGCATGTAGTATTTAGCATCTAACATATTGCATATCCCACATCTCGTCTTTTGCATCTCTCATCTCCCGTCTCTTGTCTCACATCTAACATCTAGCATCTCACATATTTTGTATCTCGCATTTTACGACTCTCATCTCTTGTCTATCGTCTCACATCTAAAATCTAGCATATCGTCTCTCTTATCACATTTAACATCTGAAGCACGTATCATCTCACCTTTATTTTATTGCGAGATACAAAATGTTAGATACTAAATGTGAAGCCACTGTTAAATTTAATATTTCTTTTATTTTAAGTGTGAAGTGCGAACGAGAAAATATGAAATGCTAAACCAGGGTAAACTAAAATACGAAATTTGAAACCAATATTAAATTTTAATTTTGTTTTACAAAACGGTTAAATGCGAAACTAAAAATGAAAACAATGTGAAATCCGTATTAAAATGAGTGTGAAAAAATAATATTATTTTTAAATAATATTATTTATAAATTTAGTTTTTTTTTCTCAAATAAACCACATTAATATTATTTTTTTCTCAAATAACCATTCAAAATATATGAATCTATAAAAATTTGAGTAAAAAATTAAAAAAAAATTAACCTTATTATATTTTTATATGCAGGATTATTTTTGGTAAAGATTTATTATACATTTTTTAAACAATAACTCGTAAGGTTTATTAAGTATAAGAAAATAAATTGGGTTTATGTATAATATAATATTAGGTCACGTTAAAATGAGATCCTTTTTATTTTAAAACAAGGCACATGTTAATGAGACCCATTTTTCCTCATTATATTTTGTTTTCTAAAAAGTTGAAAAAACTATTTGCTTTCTACAAATGGATTTTATATGCGAGGGATAGATGATAGTTTCAAATTTTGAAAAAAAATCAAATTTTGAGATTTTATTATAACAAAAAAAAGACTCAACTCAACCGTGCTCTATAATATTTCCATAATAAATAAATCAGTATTCTTTTTTAATGGAAGAAATATATAAACCAACTACCTAACAATACAAGGGGTGAGGAGGAAATGGAGAGAGAAAACTCTGTTCTTCAAGAACAGAGTCGAATTTTGTGATTTCTGATTCATTCTTTGAATCGATCAATCCTATTTAGATTTATTGTGGGTTTTCAGTGAGATTAATGTCGTTTGAATCAAGAAAGTTGAATGAAGAATTTCCTTTGCTAAGGAATACAGTTCAGATGAAAACAGGGGAGTTGCAGAAGGATATGGAGGAAGTTATGGTTTCTGGTAAGAATTGTAATATGATATCTAATCCAATGTTTGAGGAAAAAGTCAAAGAAAATGGTGTTGAGGAGTTGCAGAAGGCTTCTTTTGCCGATCTTTTAAAAACTAAAGAAACAGAGTTCGAGCATTCGAACGTTACTGTTACAATGTCGAAGGATTTTCCTATTATTACTTTTGAGGTTGAGGATAAGGAAAGATTAGTTAGATGTCTAAGCATACATTGATTGTAAAGTTTGCTTCAGGGAAGCCTTCGATGGAGGTTTTCAGGAGTTTTCTGTCAAAATTCAAGTTTACTGGCAATTACAGTGTTTCTGTTTGGGACTACAGGCACATTTTCGTAGATTTTAATGAGATTGATGACTTCAAAAGACTCTGGTCGAGGAATGTTTGGGTCTTGGGTGGTAAAACTCTAAGGTTGTTAAAATGGACGCCGGATTTTGATCCGAATTTGGAATGTCCGTTTACACCGGTTTGGGTGTCTTTGCCAAGATTACCAGAATTCTTGTTCAACAGAGCCACAATAAATGAAGTAGCAAAAGTTTTGGGAACTCCTTTGAAAGTGTGGGTGTCATCAGTTAATAGAGCGAGACAAAATTGTTGCCGGTTTTGGGTGGAAGTTGATGTATCGAAACCATTAATACATAAGGTGCAGTTGAAATTTGGGGAGGTTGATAATTATTGGGTTGATCTGGTTTATGATAATATTCCTCTTTATTGTAATCAATGTGCTCATATTGGTCATTCGAGTGATAACTGTAAGAAGTTCTTGATGGAAGGGAAAGGTATGAGGAAGGTTCAAGATAATAATGTTGGTCTTGATGGTGTGTCTGATCGGGTTTCTTGTTCTCACCCTTCTAATGAGATCAGTGTGTATAATAGTTCTCAGGAGTTTAATAAGACTTGTGATCAAGAGGCTGGTTCTGTTGCTGTTGAAAAAGGAGTTGCTGGCTAGTTAAAGTCAATTGTGGTTAAGGAGGTTTTGGATAGTTCTTTGCAAGATAAGTTAGAGTCTGATAGCTTTCTGCCTTTGGCTAAAGAGGATGAAAATTGTGATCTAAATAGTGATGTTAATGAGGCAGAAATGATTGATGCTCTGAGGACTTTGGAAAGGAGAAATATGTTGGATGTTTTGAGTGAGGATATTCAGGTTTCTCCTAAGCATATCGGTAGTCTGCCTAATTTTCATGTGAAAGATAGATTGGACAAAGATAGACTGAGAAAGAATGATTTTCAGAAGGTTAAGAAAGTGCCAAAGTTGTGGGGATCAAAAGGACCAGTTTCTTCAAAAATTATGAAGCTCAAAAGAGCCCATAAACCATCATTTGATCAATGACCATTAACTTGTTGAATTGGAATGCAAGGGGATTGGCTAATAGAGAAACCATTAAGAGATTAAAGTCTATGGTGTTCTCTTTTAAAGTCAGTTTTGTTGCAATCCAAGAGACTTTGGTTAAGGTTGATAAATTGAGTATGGTTGCTAAGAAGTTAAAGCTATGTGGTTTTAGTAGTAATGTAAATAACAAAATTTGGGTGTTTTGGCACCAAGATTATAAAGTTGATGTGGTTTTTTACAGTGAGCAATTGCTTCATCTAAAGGTTGTTCATTCTGTTCTGAATAAAGAGTTTCATGTCTCTATTGTTTATGCAAAGTGTAATCGTGATCAGAGACTTATGCTTTGGGACTCTATAAGAAGGCTGGATGTGTTATCTGAGGATTGGATTTTGTTTGGTGATTTTAATACTATTTCCAGTGTTCAGGAGCAGCTTGCTTGTTCTATGGTTAACCAAAGGGCAATGGATGATTTTAATAATCTTATTATGGATTATGCTCTCATTGATGCTGGCTATAGTGGTTGTCCATATACATGGTCTAATGGGCGAAAATGGAGACGTTTGGATCGTGTTATGTATAGCTCATCTTGGTTGGAATATTTTGATAACACTGTTGTATCTCATTTGGCTCGTAATTGTTCTGATCACTGTCCTATGGTGATTAAGGTTTCTTCAAATGTTGCTAGAGTAAAGTCTTCATTTAAATTCATGAATATGTGGGGTACTCATTCTGATTTTTTGAGATTGGTTGAAGAGAGTTGGTCTGCTGAGTTAGAAGGTGTGAGAAATCCTATTATGCACTTCTGGTTAAAACAGCAAAAGATTGAAGGTTACTTTGAGGGGGTGGAATAAGAGTATCTTTGGCAATATTTTTGATGCAATTAAGAAGTCTGAGGAGGTCATAAATAGCAGGGAAGTAATGCTTCAAACTCAGTTTAATGAGGTCAACAATGCTGCTTTGGTTGAAGTCAGGCAGAATCATTCTATGCTTTTGGATAGAGAGGAAATGTTTTGGAGGCAGAAAGCCCATGCTTCTTGGCTAAAGGAGTCTGATAGGAATACCTCTGCTTTTCATAGTTTTGTTAAGAAAAGAAACAAGAAGAATAGAGTGGATAGAATTAAAGTGGATGGTTGTTGGTTGACTGATAAGGAGGATATTGGTAATTCAGCTGTTGATTATTTTAGATCTTTGCTTGCTCCTACTGACAGTGTTGAGTATGATACTGATCTTTTGGATGTTATTCCTACATTGGTTAGTGAGGAGGATAACATTAGCATTGCTTGTATTCCTGAAGTTGAGGAGATTTATGGGGTTGTTAAATCTTTAAGGTCTGAGTCAGCTGCTGGTCCTGATGGATACAATGCTGAGTTTTATAAGTTGTGTTGGGGAATAGTGGGTGAAGATCTGTGCAATGATGTTAAATCTTTTTTCAGAGGTTTTGTTCTTCCTAAGGGGGTTAAGTCTACAACAATTTGTTTGATCCTATTAGTTTAACCACTGTTTTCTCAAGAATTGTGAGTAAATTGCTCAATAATAGACTTGCCAATGTGTTGCCTAATCTTATATCTGAAGAACATGGTGGGTTTGTGAAGGGGAGATGTATTCAAGACTCAGTTCTTATGGCTCAGGAACTCTGCTTCGATATTAACATTAATAGAAAGAAGGGGAATGTGGTTATTAAGACTGAAATGACCAAGGCTTTTGACAAGCTGAGTCATGAGTTTCTCTTCAGTATTCTTAAGCTTTTTGGGTTTAGCACTAACGTTTCTTCTCTTATTAGAAATTGCATTAGTCAGGTCTGGTCTTCTGTTTTGGGTAATGGGGGGCTGACTGGTTTCTTTGCTAATACTCATGGCTAAGACAAGGGGATCCTCTTTCCCCGAGTCTTTTTATTATGGCAGAGGAGTACTTGATAAGGATGATAAAGCAAATTTCTGATGATAATGTTAGGTTTCGTTACAAGACTAGGAGCAATCAGAATATTGCATGTCTTGCCTTCGCTGATGACTTTATGGTCTTTTTAAGTGGAGATGTTGATTCTATGAATGCTGTTAAGGCTGGTTTGGAGCACTATCAGGCTGTATCTGGTCAAGAGATCAACCATGCTAAATCTAAAATAATAGTTTCAAACAAAATGCTTTCTCAGCAGATTTCTATTATTGAAAATATTTGGAACATAAAGCATACTCACTTGCCTTTCAGGTATCTTGGTGCTACAATTGCAATAAAAACTAGAATTGTTCATTTTGAAGACTTGTTACACAAAGTTAGATGCAGAATCATGGACTGGGATAGATTACATCTTTCCTTTGCTGGTCGTCTGTTGTTAATTCAGACCATTCTGGTTGCTTTTCCCAATTACACTTTACAGCACACTAGTCTTCCTGTTGGAATTGTCAGTAGACTGGAGACATTGTGTTAGCAAGTTCCTGTGGGGCACCAAAGAAGACAAGAAAGCCATTAGTTGGGCTAAATGGGAGAAGCTATGTAAGCCTTTAAATGAAGGTGGTCTTAATCTTAAAAGACTTAAAGATGTTCAGAATGTTTATGCATTGAAGTTGTGGTTCAATTTTAGAAGGCAACAGTCACTTTGGGCTAGTTTCATGCTTTTTGTTTATTGTAGGGATGGTATTCATCCTTCTCTTGCTATCTCTCCTAACAGAAGATCTAAACCTTGGGCTAGAATAATCATGGCTAGAGAAAAGGCTGAAGATTTTCTTTTTTGGCTTCCTGGTTGTGGTAATATCAACTTTTGGTATGAGAGATGGTGTTCTGATAAGCCTTTTATCAGGGTGGCCAATGATAATGATAGAAGGATTCTTTGGGACAGTGGTAATGTTTCTGTCAGGGATTTTTGGTTGAATGGTTCCTGGGATTGGGAAAGACTAAATTCTACTGTCACTGCTACTGAGATTACTAAGATTAGAGAGATTGGTCTAACTGATAAAAGTAATGTTCTGCATTGGTCTCTATCTAGTGATGGTTTGTTTAGTTTTAAAGATACTTGGAATCATATAAGATGCAAAGGCAGCAAATCAAGAATTTATGCAAAGACTTGGAATGCTGTTACTCCTAAGAAGTGCTCGTTCTTTCTATGGAGAGCATTGCATAATTGGTTGCCTACTGATTCTGTGATGCAAGCTAAAGGTTTTCAAATGGCTTCTAAATGTGTTCACTGTAATAATACGGAAACCACTCACCATGCTTTAGTTCAGTGTTCTCAAATCTGGGCAGTCTGACTGCATTTCAGTCTATTGTTCAATGTACATCTTCAACCTTATATGACCCTTTCTCACATCGTTATGAAATGGTATTGGTCTGCAAAAGGAGGCTGTGATATCTACACCATTCTTCCTACAATTTTGGTTTGGTCTGTTTGGTCTGCTCGTAATAAGAAAAAGGTTAGCAATGAATCAACAAGTACTGCTACAATCATTCAGCATATTATCTACATTATAACCAGTCTGGATCAGGCAAAGGTCTTGAGTAAGAAGCATTGGGCTGGTTATATTAAGGAAGCTGCGAATCTTGGTTGTGTGCATCAGATTAATGCAATGAACAAGCCTCTGTTTTTAAAATGGAAAAGTCCAAAGCATGGCAGATACAAAATTAACATAGACGGAGCATGTACCTTCAGTCATGAATCTGGGGGAGGTGCATTGATCAGAAGCAGTATTGGGAGTATGGTTTTGGGTATCGGAAGGTTGTATGGCAAGGCCACGCCTCTCATTGCTGAATGTCGAGCGCTGTTTGATGGATTGAAGCTCTGTAGGATGCTGGGTCTGAAAAGAGTTGATGTGGAGGTAGATTCGATGGTTGTTGTGAATCTGCTTCTCCATGGTTGCTCGGTTTGGTTTCTTAAACCATTGTTAAGCTGCTGTAGGAAGCTAATTTGTTCAGAAATGGTGGTTAAACATGTTTATAGGGAGGAGAATTTTGGAGCTGACTAGCTTGCAAAGGAGGTTTTAAGGGTTCAAAGGGACATTGAGTTTGATGGTGAAGATGCTCCACCAAATCTGAAGGCGATTATATTGTTGGAGAGCCTTGAGTTGGGTTATTTGAGGCTTTAAAATTAGGGTTTCTTCTCAATTTGGGGCTGTGGGTATGGAGGGAAGATTGAAGACCATGTTTTTTTTATTTGTTTTTCAATTTTTTGTAATATTCCTCAAGAGGGTTTGAATTTTCTTTGAGTTTCAATAAAAGTCCTTAATTAAAAAAAAAAACTACCTAACAATACAAGCCCAGGCTAGGTCCGGTTAGACTAAAAGGAGCCTCTTCCGAGAAGTACAATTAAACGGGTTTATCTCTATGACCCGAGTTTGAATCCCTCAACCCGTTTGAACTCGAACACCACGTTTTTGTCGTCAGGCAAGCTTCATCAGTGCACTCTCACTTCTCTTCCTCTGATTCTGCTACTATCCTCCTCTACGGATCCAGCTGCTTCGCATCCTTCAAAGCCCTAGAAATCAAATTAAAAACAGAAACAGCTATGGAGGAACCGCAAAATGGAGACGCGAGTTTGGTTCCCGCTGCGGCAGAGAACGAATCGGAGGCCTTAATCGGGCCCGGACCTGCGCCGCGCGCACGTAAGAAGCGTCCGCTCCAGTTCGAGCAGGCTTATCTCGATGCTCTTCCATCTGCGAACATGTACGGTTGCATTTAGCTCCGCAAGGGCATAATAATAATAATAGGAACTCTTGTCACTGTGCTTAATTTTACTGCTGTATACTTATTGATTGTATTGAGAAATAGTTAGATTCGAACAGTGCTTGGGGTTTTAGGTTTTAGAATTGGAATTTAGTAGGTGATAAAGTAACTTTTAATCTCTACTTTTAATTTTTAGTGGCTCCAGGACAGTGCTCATATGGTATACCGCAGCAATTAAGTTGTTGTTGCAGTCATTTGAAAAAAACTTTCTTTACGGCTAGCTGAAAATTTGAGTGTATTTGGTTGTTCTTGGTCACACTCCTTTCTATTGGAGATCTCTAATCTTACTTGTTCGGCCGTACATTTATAGGAATGTATTTAGTTGTTCTCGGGCACACTCCTTTTTATTGGAGGTATTAGTCTTGCTTGTTACACAGTTAATGTTTAGCAGGGCTCTGTGGAATCCTATTTTGTATGATATCTTATTTGCAAGCAGTAAGCTATCATGTGTGCCGGGTTTCAAGTATAAGCTTTTTCACTCCCATTTTATGTGTGCTCTTACAATTCTCTTAAAGCTCAAGTTTCAATGCTTCATTGATGTTTATGGGTTTGGTTTCATGATTATTTGAGTCTTCTCTACTAGATGGCCTTGAGTTTAAACTTTTTGAATAGTTAGATGATATTCAGAGATTTATACTAAGCGATTCTAACTTCCTAACTCTGTCATTTGGTTTTCAAAATACATTTGAAATGCGCATCTCGACACCTTTCTGTTGAATAAAGAGCTGAACACCATAAGTTTATTACGGGCATTGAAAATTTGATGGACATTCATGAATTAGAAATTGTCTATGACCTGGTGCTGAATGTTTTGAATTGTCGGCTGCAGGTATGAGAAAAGTTACATGCATAGAGATGTGGTGACCCATGTTGCTATATCAACAGCAGACTTTTTCATTACTGGAAGTATTGACGGTAAATATCAAGATTGCAATACGTATATATATATATATATATACACACACACACATCCAGCTGCTATTACTTTTGAAGAATAAAGATCATAACTTTTGGATCTAAATGTTTTTTCATCAATGGCCGGAAGGTCGTGATTTGCACCCATTAGTTGTTGCAGCAAATGTATTAGAAATGAAAAATAAAAAGATACTTTCAAGATGTCTATCTACGTGTTTGTAGTAAATGGAATGTCTAATTTTAAAAAAAAAAGACAAGAAACAAATTTCTTGATTTAACAACTATAAACTTTAGCTACTGGGAGCGTCCTCAGCTGTAATTGAGTAGATATGATCTTTCATTTAAATTACGTCCTTATATAAGGCTATCAATGAAAATAAAATAGTTAGAAGAGAAAGAAGAAGAGTTAAGAAAACAAAAGAGACTGAATTAATTAGCAATATAGCTTTCTGGTCCTCTATAGATGTTGCTTTTGATTTTCCCTTTCATTTCACAGTTCCATAAGTTAAAAACTTAGAAGTATGTTTTAACTTCAAATGTAAGATGAGGAAAGATAGAATATTTGTCTTCAAGGGGAATTCTCTGAAGTCAGATCAAGATTTTAGTGTCTGATAAAAGTAGTCTCTACGGTTATATATATATCTAGTCTAAACAATACGAGTTAGATATAGATGTGCAGCAGGCTTTCTTGGCCTAGGGTTTGAGTTTGTCGATCTGCATCTAAAGAACTAGATAATCAACTATTATTTAGTAAAATAGTTACCATCTTCTTGTTTAGAATGTACACTGTAGTATATAACAATGTATCTCCTTTCAATTTGTATGTTTGAATTTTTTTATTTCCTTAGTGCTAGCCGATGGATACTTAGGTCAAAATTAATTATTTCCCTTAATTATGCTCTACTGAACTGCCGTCGTTCCAGCAAAATGAAATATATGGGCACTAAGCTGCCATTCCTGGCCCTCTTGTTAGCTTGTTTGTTGTTGAATGAACGTTGCATAATATAAATAAATTCTTCAGCGCGCATTATTAAAACTTACTGCATCATTTATCTCAGACACCATTAAGCTAATTCCACATATCTGCAATTTTAGCCAATTATTTGGCTATCTAATTTAATTCACCATTTTGCTGCTTTGTTTTATTCTCAACCCAGGGCACTTGAAATTTTGGAAAAAGAAGTCAATTGGTATTGAGTTTGCAAAGCATTTTAGATCTCACCTTGGTCCCATTGATGGTCTAGCGGTGAGCTTTTCCTCCTCTTCATAATTTGTTCAAAATGATCCTTAGTCTTATCTTGCACTTTTTTTTGGTAAATTTAACTTGCACTGCAGTTTGGACATATTAGTTCTAAATGTATATTTGTGGTGAAAAGGTTTGGCAACTTTGTATAATATGATGGTTGTATTTTGAACCCGGAAATTACTCTTCCTCTCTTCAGACTTTGTTTCTTGAAAGATGATACTTTTGTGTTTTGAGCCGGTGTTAAATGACAACCATTATTCGTAAGAAAGATGTTTGTGCTGACATCTGTATTTCACTTTTCAGCTATAATCTGATAATGTTTATATGCCAAGCACAAGTGTATTGTAACTATTGCGAGAAATAACTAAATAATGTATCTACAAACATAAAAATCATTGATCATGTACGAAAAAATCGTGTATATATGATATAAACTTTATGGATGAACAAAAGGCAAAACATTATATAAATACAATATTACTACTATATCTACTCATCATGTAACATAAATGAAGTGGAGCCTTTTTAGTTTTAGCAGATGTTGTGGTGAAAAACTGTCAAAAGGTTATAAAACATTCATAGATAAACAAAGCCATTAATTAGATGCAATGTGTGTTACTCAAGACCTCAGTTGTATTGTATTACTGTAAAGTGTGGGGATGTATTGAAGGTAAATGAACACTCAAGATACCCAGCAAGATATGTATCATGTAGGCTTCAAATATAACTTCTCAAGCATTCAAATATTGCTTCTGGTGCAATTGTCAACCATGACTTGTTCAGCCATGCAGGTTAGTAATGATGGTTTACTTTGCTGCACGATTTCAAGTGATCGTTCTGTAAAGGTGTATGATGTCGTCAACTATGACATGATGTCTATGATTCGCCTACCATATGTTCCTGGTGCTGTTGAGTGGGTGTATAAACAAGGAGATGTCAAAGCCAAGCTTGTCGTTAGTGATCGGAACTCCTCGTTTGTGCACGTATATGATGCTCGAGCTGGTACAAACGAACCTATCGCCTCTAGAGAGGTATATCAGCTACATTAACAACACTTCAAGCTCCAATATGCATGCCTTTTATCTAATTGCTTACTGCGTCTTTCAGATTCACATGGGGCCAATTACGGTTATGAAGTACAATCTCCTATTTGACACCGTGATATCTGCTGATGCAAAGGGAATAATTGAGTACTGGAGCCCAGCTACTCTTCGCTTTCCAGACAGCGAGTATGTGCTTACACACATATTATATATATATTAGAATGTTGTATTCAGCCATCAACTATCTGATTAAAACCTTTTGAGCTTACACCGCATAGAAATTGATGCCTATGAGCCATGTTTTGTAGCTAGGTTTAGACTAGGCACGTGTGACTAGCAATTTGTTTGTTACATATTGTTGCTTTTGGCCGCTGGTTAACCTGTGTAATCTTACTTAATCCCCAGTTGGATCTTTGTCAATTGTCGTCTCTCTAGAGACTCATAAATTTACATCAAAACTATAATGTGAGAACGATTCTTGTAGGATCTATTCACTTTCATGATATTGAAGTTTGTGAATTGATGTTAGCAAGCCTAAGGCGTTCAAACTGGGGCATTAAGAGCTATGTATCGGATTAAAGAGGTGATGGAGGCAAAAATGATACTGATAAAAAACATTAGCAATCACAGGCATATAAAGACACTATATGTCAACTTGGGTGCCGCAAATAGACTTGTAAAGAGTGTTGCGGCACATTGTGAATACTAACAAAAAGTAGATAATGCAGTGCCTCTTTCCCTGCTATTTCTCAAGCTTCTGACATAAATAGTCTATTTTCCTTAAGTAACTCAATATTCTTAGCTTTTCCTTGGGTTTTATTTGAGCCACTGAGTTTTTAAGCTCAAGATATTTGCTTATTTCTTTGTTATGTCCCCCCTAGTTCTATAATATCCATCTTTTCTATCTTTATCATGAATGTCGTGCCATTTTGGCATTCTGAAACGAGCATTTAATTAGTTAATTATACAATTATATTAGTGAATAGCTTCTTCTTTATGCAGGGTTAATTTTAAGTTGAAAAGTGATACAAATCTTTTTGAAGTTGTGAAGTGCAAAACAACTGTTTCAACCCTTGAGGTACATATATTTACTCAGAATTAAGTGGATTTATGTGCTTGATCAGTTTCCTATTCCGTCAGTTCTTCTACATATAAGCTTAGCGTATTTGATCAAACTAAAGTTTCTAATACAATACATCTTATGCTTACCCTTCAGGTGAGCCCAGATGGTATGCAATTTTCAATTACATCACCTGATCGTAGGATCCGCATATTTTGGTTCCAAACTGGTAAACTGAGACGTGTATATGATGAATCACTTGAGGTAACAATAATATCTAGTGGAAGTATATAATATGTTTGTTTATTGGCAGTCTCGTGATTAAATATTGTGCATTTATTAGGTGGCCCAAGATCTCCAGAGGAGTGATGCTCCCTTGTACCGCCTGGACGCCATTGATTTTGGGCGAAGAATGGCTGTTGAGAAAGATCTTGAGAAAACAGAGACTGCACCACAACCTAATGCAATATTTGACGAAAGTTCTAACTTCATTATCTATGCAACACTCCTTGGAGTAAAGGTAAGTTAATACTTTCCTACAATTAAACCACTTTCTGCAGCGGATTATTTGTAAAGACATGCTTTGTTTGTCACCTACACTTATCATGCATATTGTTTTCTCTTCAGTGACCTATAAATCTTATACTATTGGCATATCTTATATTTTATAGATAGTAAATTTAAAAACCAACAAGGTTTCACGGATCCTTGGGAAGGTAGAGAACAATGAGAGATTTTTAAAACTCGCCTTATATCAAGGCGATCGAAGCAGTAAGAAAGTCAGAAAGATTCCTGCAGCTGCAGCGAATGCCAATGAAAGCAAGGATCCTCTAAGTGATCCTACTATCTTATGCTGTGCCTTCAAGAAGCACAGGATCTTTTTATTCAGGTACTTGAACACTTCCAAAGAAGTACTGCTGTCCAACTTATTATATGCCTATCAGAGCATATGGCCTATTTTATTTTTTACAGGCAACATATAGCATGATGGTAGAATATACCGGACATTGTAAATAAGATACTAGCATGTAGTGACATTTTGCTACAATGAGTTGGTACTTCGATCTATAATTTTATGTTTCCGTCTGTCGTTGTAGTCGGAGAGAACCAGAAGAACCTGAAGATGCAACCAAAGGAAGGGATATTTTCAACGAAAAGCCTCCAGCTGATGAAATTTTGGCTGCATCAGAGATTGGGCAATCTGTAACAAATTCACTTCCAGACAATGTGGTGCGTTTTCTTATTCCTTTGACTATCGTACTTCCTAACTTACTACAAGGAACCTTCATTCTTACGGTTTTGCCTCCTGAGCTTGGCTTTTGTGTTCATTGTTTTTCAACCTGTTAAAGCCTATTAACTGCACCATGTTTCTTATTTAACACTGATAGTTGATTTGTTCAGTCTGAATATGATTTTACTCTTGTTTGTTTGTTTGTCAATTGGCGAGTTTTTTTATTACTATAAGTGCTTTTCCTTACCATGATTGACTAAATTAATTTTTTTGGGCGTATTACACATCATTGTCAGCGCATGGCTTTTTTCATAAACCTGAGTTGCTACGATTTCTAATGACTTCCTATTCTCCATTATACTAGATCCTAAATACCTCGATGGGTGACATATACTTGAAACTATACCCGGAAGAATGTCCAAAAACAGTGGAGAACTTCACAACACACTGTCGGAATGGGTATTACGATAATCATATATTCCACCGAGTCATCAAAGGGTTTATGATACAGACAGGAGATCCTTTGGGAGATGGCACTGGAGGACAATCTATTTGGGGGAGGGAATTCGAGGACGAGTTTCATAAAAGGTGATCGTTTTCAGGAGTACTAATAGTAGTGCCGGCTTGAGTTCGTATTATCTTCATATGTGTACTTGTGCTGAGACTTTTATTGGGCTTGTTTTTTATTCTTTGAAACGTTAACTCTAATATGATAATTATTTTTTTCAAATTTTAAGACATTATTTTGCTCACATGGATGCGATATTGTTATTTTCCGCAGTTTACGACATGACAGGCCTTTTACAGTCTCAATGGCGAATGCTGGTCCAAATACAAATGGCTCGCAGTTCTTTATCACCACAGTTGCAACCCCATGGCTTGACAATAAGCATACGGTTTTTGGTAGAGTAATAAAAGGAATGGATGTTGTACAGGTATACATTTATGCTTGCACTTTCTCGGCTAATTTCATTTGAGAGGATTCTCATAGTTAGATGCTTCTATTGTTTTAGGTTAAATACCAGTTTCATGCTACCATCTTATTTATACAAGAAATTATCTATGATAAAACTTATGTCACCTTTATCAAGGCTTATTATAATTATTTAGGATGTAAGCAGATAAAATCGCCCTTCTCCATGAATCCTTGTTTGGCATAGTATAAAGTGCTACTCATGCTAGCTAATTTATGACAAATCCAATCTTTATTTTCTGTCCTATGATAAATATATTATATACATACATACTCAATGCACACGTCTGAACAGGGAATAGAGAAAGTGAAGACAGATAAAGGAGACCGGCCATATCAAGATGTTAAAATCCTTGGAGTTACAATCCCCAAGTCTTAGATGTTCCTGCAAAGGCGGTCTTATCTTCTTCCTTGGTGTATGGCTGCTTGATTCGGATGATACAAGTGGATTTCATACAAACTATCATCATTCTAAAAGAAAGTCATGGTAGGAGATTTATTCATTTGAAGAAGGGCTCCCACATCATTCTTGTTGTAGTTTTAGTTTTGCATGCAAGGTCTTATGAAACATGTGCTAATTCTCTTTGATGTTGTAATATGCTAATGTTAAAACAAATCTTGGATGGAGATTTTAGCTACTGTTTTCCTTTTCCGCTGAAATTATATATACTAAAATCAACCTTGTTTTGGTTAGGGATGGCAAGGTTGATCTCATCCTGTCGGGATTTTTGTTTAGCCTGAACTTATAGTGAACTTAATCAAGATTTTTAAATCAAAGATATTAAGTATCTCGTAGATCTCGAAGATTCAAAACTAACTAGTATAGCTTTTTCATTTCTTTTACCAATAATTAATTCTAAAAAAAATTGAAAAAGATACCACAGTAACATACCACCTGACATGTTGCGGTTGGTTTTGTGAAAGTTGAATTGGGTTCATCTTTCGAACTTTATTTCATCTTTGGACTCCATGTCAATGCATGTTGCCCAAAATAATGCGCACATCCAGCATCATTTGTACCGCTGCTGCGAGTAGCCGCTAATCTTTGGCCTACACAAAATATTGAAAAAATAGCAAAACTCTTGCTGCTGCTCAACTAGAACTCTGACAAAGAAATTGACATAATGTTACACCTTATTTGTTGTTTCAGTTTAACTGATTTCATTCCGTTATGTTTATGGGTTAACTTTTAGGCCCTATTGACCTCCTTACCGCTTCCATTACATCACTTGTTTATATTACAGATTTTGTCAAAATAGATCCGCTCATTATGTTAGGTTCTAATAGAAAACAATCTCGTTCGGCCATGGAAAATGCTACGACCCCACGCATTTGGTCGTTGCAAAAGAAAACATTGACTTCATTTATTCTCTAGCCACGATAGTTGTTACCGCTATGCACCTTCAACTGTTATGAAATATATTATCATCTTTGGTTCTTTTTTAACCATGAAAACTACTATGGATTCGCACATTCACGTGATGTAAAAGACAACCTCGATATCGTTTCTCTTTCATTTTGTATCATCTATAGGCACGACAATCAGTTTACACCTCGTTTGGCTCGCATAAAAGAAAAATCAAAATATAAGAATCAATGGATTCAAAATCGGAGGTGTTTATGATCTTACTTTATATACTCATGAACAATAATATCCTTAACAATTCTATATTTATTCGCACTAGGCACATCAACGGATCATTGTTTGGGTAAATGGGCATAATAATTTTGCATGATCTTTTGATAGAAGAGGTTTATCCTGGTCATGTTCGTTCATCCGACATATCTCATTTTATTTGTTTTGATTAACGTATCCATATATCATGAAAGTAAAAAATAAGAAAAAAAAATACAAGATATATTTGAAGAAAATGAAAACTCAATTTTGACTCATCTGGTTTATTGGAATGTGAAACGGTCTCTATTGATACAAATTTATCGTCTACAGACTCACATATGTCATCTATTGATTTGTCTTTGTAATTTATTGTTTCTTCTTTTGTCACCTACTTATCCATTTTTTCTAATATATATTTTCATATCAGATTTCACCTATAGTGGATTGTTTATTGGATTTGTCTCATGATTTTTTTCGAAAAAATAAATTTATAACGAGAACTAATCGTCTACAATGGAATCGTTAATACTTTAATAAAAAAATATGATAATGTTATAGACATAAAGAATATAGAAATTTGGTTAGTTTATTAAATAATTTACATTTATTACATTCGTATCAATTGCGCAAGTGATTTAAACGATGTAAATTCCAAAAAAAAAATTGTGAGCTTGAGAACTTGATTACAGATATGCATTATCGGCAAAAAATTGATGTAAATCATTTGCTAGATTATTATGGTGAGATAATAAATATTACGATGTTCAAAGCATTGAAATTATGGCGGATACCATTCAAAATCTGGTCGATGACGAAGTTGAAGATGACTTAGTAGCTTTGGAACTGGTCACTATAAATTAGACATTGCAAGAGACAACAAATTTTCACAATTTTTGTTTGCAATACAGGAATATAATGCCTCAACTTTTTAGTCAATGATAATATGGATAAAATTCCCAGTCAAATACCTAAACCATTTTGATAAAAAATATAGATAAAATGAAGAAAACGTTTATGGTATAAAATCTAATATATCTTTACATCTAGAGTTTAAATCATATTTATAGTATTTATACATGACGCTTAATTGTTACATTTATTACTTATACTTATTACATAATATAAATATTAAATGTAACATATTTATTAAAATATAAAATTACTTATTTATTGGATATTGAAATGTGCTAACATGCCATTCTAATTCTACAGTTATTATAATTACTACCTGGATATTATATCTTTATCAGAGTCCCCATAGTACTTGAGTTTCAGAATAATAAAACTTAAGGACTATATAATTGTCGCATATAATATCTGGATAGTGTAATCTTCTTGTTTTGTTTGTGCATTTGAGGAATCTTGTTTGTTTTATTTGGTCAATTATCGTAGCCATGTCTTCATTTATATTTTGTGTTGAGGTGTTGTTGATCATGCCGAAGAAACTAGGCCAGTCTCATCGTCTAGACTTCAAAAAGTCTTAGGGCTCGATTATATTGATTTTCCTAGCCGAACTGTTATCGGATACAACTCCAACTTAGTTTGTACTTAATTGTTCCTGTCATGTAAAAAACCTTTTCCGACCAAAACCTCGCTTGAGGATAAAAAAAACTTTATTTTGCCAAAGGAAAAAAGTGCAACTAACAATTAGTAGGCTGCTATGATGTTACCTGCTTCTTCGGCATGTTATGATTTTTTTTGATATGGATTAGTAGCCCCCCTGGTCTTTGGTGAAGGATGAAGTTAAGACTATGATGTACTTGCTTTATGTTTTAGATGTCATGAACCTTTTGTTGGAGAATTTATCGAATATCGTAGGTGACTATGTGTCGATGGTAAGCATGCAAGAAACATAGTAGGGCTTGTATGAGAATGCGCTTGATAGAGATTGAAGTAATGAATGGTTATATTAGTGGAGATCTATGTGTTTGTTCAAATTTTGTGGTGTCCAAATGTTTCCTTACAAGGTCGAGCTCCATGTGGCTCATTGCGTAGCTATGAGTGAGACTTGCTCCTCAGCTTATTCGCAGCAAGGTCATTTCGATCAATTATGTGGCCCAATAAGGGTTTGATACTAGACCATTTCGCTTTTTATTACCATGTACAAGGTATTAGGCTTAGTATGGCCTTTACGCAACCCGTCTAGCGTGACCAATTAGTTCATTCGTATTAATCGACTCAAATGGTTTGGGCTCAATATGCCCATTACGTAGCTTGTAGGTGTGATCAGTGACCCGGTCGCGGCGTTGTAAGGATGGAGAGAAGTATGTAACAAACACATAAACATACAAAGTGGGATGAAGATTATTTAGTGTATAGCGTAAAGACAACTTATCTTAGATCTTTATAGCCTTTTCGATAATGGAGATGAAGATTACTTGGTTTATATTTATTTCTTTCATGAAGTTGGAGATTACTCAACCTATAGCCTTGTCGAGCATGGAGATGGAGATTATTTGGCTTATAGTATTTTTATTGTGGAGATGGAGGTCATTTGGCTTACAACTTTTTTTATCACAAAGATGGAGAAGACTTCCCCCCTAGCCCTTAAAGTAATTATTAATCTTTAACAGAGGTCATATATAAGAAACAACTACATTATATAAGAACAGAGGTCATAAATAAATATAAGACGAACCTTAAAAAAATGTAGTTGTTTATTTCCTCTGTTTAGTATGGCTTACAACTACGTTTATTTCCTCTGTTTCTTATATAATGTAGTTGTTTTTAGGGCTAGGGGGAAGTTGTTAGAGAATTACTTGAAGGTATGTTAATCTGGTTCGTTTTTAAAATTTGTTTCATCTTACTTGGTTTGTCTTGTATGTTCCGCATCGTATTCCATCTATCTCGTATTACTTGATCTATCTCCTGCTTGGTTTGTCTTATATTTATTTATGACCTCTGTTTCTTATATAATGTAGTTGTTTTTAGGGCTAGGGGGAAGTTGTTAGATAATTACTTTAAGGTATGTTAATCTGGTTCGTTTTTAAAATTTGTTTTTTATATAATGTAGTTGTTTTTAGGTATGTTATGGTTTGTCTTTTATTTTAGTGGTTAGTTAGTCAACCACATGATTATCTATTTTTAAACTTGTTAGAGAATTATCACTCTAACATGTTGTGTCACTATTTTAATAAAATATACACACACACATATATATAACATATATACAATAATTGATAAGAGAAAATCATATTCAAATATGATGCCAAAGTAATAACTAGTGTTTAAGAAGGAATTTATAGTGAGAGAAAGTGTGTCTATTAACTATTCTATATTAAAATGTGATCAATCCTCAAATGAGGCTTTTCCTCTTTATTATGGAGTTTACAAAAAATCTTAAACCAATTGCAAGATTACACTTATAATTATCTTAATCTAATTACTAAATTACACGTATAATTTGGTTATAATCGTCTAACAACCATTATTTTCAGCCAATAATTCGGTTATAACCATATGACCACTCTTATTCAGCTCAATGCTAATCTCATATCTTTTTATGACCTTTGATTAACCTTATTTAGTTCGTCGTATACCTCTTTATGACTATCGAGTTTTATGACATCTGCTTCTTACTTTATATATCTTATGTTTGGTTCGTCTCACGTTTATTTATGACTTATGCTTCTTACCTTGTCTATTTTTTTGTTTCATCTTACTTGGTTTGTCTTGTATGTTCCGCATCGTATTCCATCTATCTCGTATTACTTGATCTATCTTCTGCTTGGTTCGTCTTATATTTATAGAGACCGTTTGGCCTATAACCTTTTCGATCATGGAGGTGGAGATTATTCGGCCAATAACATTTTTTGAACATAGAGATGGAGATTAGTTGGCCAAAACTGATTATTAATAAACTTTTCTCGTCAATGTTCTCCACCATGATTAATGTTGTCATTTTATTTATGTATCGGCCACGTGAATTCATTTGTTCATCAGATAATGAGGGTTGAAAATCTTTGGGCCAATACCTGTCTAGAGAAAATATCCCGAAAATCCATCCACCACCCTTTGGAGACCTTTTTTCCAAGCATTATTTAAACTCATGATGGTGATTCTAAACATCGGTTGATTTACTCAGAAACTGGATTATTAGCAGTGACAACTTTTTTGAGCTCTTCTTCATTGTTCTCGGGCTTTCTTAATGGATGCGTGTCTACATTGCTACTGGAATGAGTGGTACAACCGCATGAAAAGGGGTCTACTAGATTTTTGTTGGTTATGACAAAATGACGGAGCTCAGTTACAACTTCTTGATTGGCATGAGATTTTTAGATGTTATTTAAATTTGTGCCTTCGTTATCCTTCGACTCAGATTATGGTAGACAAAATAATATTTGGTTAATAACATGATCATACAGACATGACGTTAAAGATCAAAAGAACAAACCATATACAGAGTAAGATTAAATAACTATTACATAGTTTTTCATATACATAGGAACATTAAATTGGCGTCGTCTATGGGAAACAAAATTTCTCACTATAAAAATACTTAAATCGTTCTCATCTTTCAAATAAGATATTTTTCATTTTTTAGAGAAAAATGTTAGAATAATATTATCGATTCCATGTAGTTCAAATCGACGTTCGCCGTATAGAAGAAATCGCGAGGTGCATCATTATTCATAATATTTATATAACATATACTTATTTTATTTTATTTTTTTATTGATCCAATAATCAAAATTAACATTGGTGCCTTCAATAATTTTTTTAAGTTGCAGGAGAATTTGGACTTGAATTATAGTTTGTATGGCCATAACTTACATGATAAGTTTTTTATCTCTCTTATTTATTAATATATTTCATTAAAATTAGTTTATATATTTTAATATATTATTGTTTTTAATTACGGACATAACTCATTAAAAATAATTTAAAAATATACTTTAAATATAAATGTTTATATTTAAGGGAAAAGTGCCACTAAATACCTTTTCAATAATCCCAAATAAGTACCCAAATATAAGACCTTTACACTAGTAGTAAGAAGCCAATATTTTTACCAAATTAGCCCTAATTCTAGAAGAAAGAGAAAGTAGGTTATTATTAATACTCATCTCCTTCTCTCTCATTCGATTTATTCAATTATGGGTATGCTGATGTATCCATATATGTCGTCTCTGTAAAACATGGAAGAAGAACAATACCATTCTCAAATTCATCAATCTTCACCTCACAGATCCACAATTATTTGACTCAGATTTTCCTCATATGGGTTTTGTTTCTAAATAAATACTTGCTCAACAATTATGGGTTCAAGTACCCGATCTTCCTCACTATGTGCAATATGACGGTTTTTTCTTTGCTTAGCTACATCGCCGTTGTTTGGATGAAGATGGTACCTACAATCTTGCATTTTTTAATTGTGGTGCACCTCTACTGTGTTTTCCACTTGATGCCCAAGATACTGAAATGCAAATTAGTTAAACTAGCAAAAAGAGATTCATTTTCATGAACAATGGACTTGGGTATAGCTCACCAAATGGTCTGCTGAAATCAATTGCCTTTTCTGCACGTTTCTTTTTCCATATGGCATATATGCCTACTCCAATGAGACACAGAACCAAAGAAGCAACAGCAGTTTCTATCCCTATAACTACTCGAGAGCTTATCGATGTTCCTCCATGCTTTTAGCGTCATAGCCAACGAACATCGCGCGTGATGTTGGCAAGTGCAACTTATCTAGCGTCATAGTCAAGGAACATCTAGCGTCATAGTAAATAAACATCTAGCGTCATAGTCAATGAACATCTAGCGTCGTAGTACAGGTATCATCTTCAACCACCGGACATGTAAGAACAAAACACCATTACAGACCGGGTTTCTCTACTCCACTCACACCCGGGTTTCTCGCGTGATGTTGGCAAGTGCAACTCATCTAGCGTCATAGTCAAGGAACATCTAGCGTCATAGTTAAAGAACATCTAACGTCATTGTCAATGAACATCTAGCGTCATAGTCAAGGAACATCTAGCGTCGTAGTACAGCTATCGTCTAGCGTCATAGTCATAGTCAAGGAACAACTCGTTTAGCGTCATAAGTACAACTCGTATAGCGTCATATTAGACGAACATCTCGCGTGATGTTGGAAAGTGCAACTTATCTAGCGTCATAGTCAAGGAACATCTATCGTCATAGTCAAGGAACATCTAGCGTCATAGTCAAGGAACATCTAGCGTCGTAGTCAATGAACATCTAGCGTCATAGTCGAGGAACATCTAGCGTCATAGTCAATGAACATCTAACGTCATAGTCAATGAACATCTAGCGTCATAGTCGAGGAACATCTAGCGTCGCGTAAACTACTCTAACAGCTACAAAACGCGAGATACAATATAAAACAATATGCAACAGTAACTTCAGCTATCGTCTTCACCAAAACAGCAGGTAAACGCCATTAAAGAACCTGTACCAAATCTCGACTATGAAAAAACTTTAAAAAAAAATGGATTTCAGCTCCACATAACCTAAACAACACTTTAATATAAACAGATTAAAGTTGAAATCTTTGAAAACTAAAAAAAAAACAGGAACTAACAAAACCCAAGAACTAACAAAAGTTGAAAAAAAAAACAAAACCCAGCTCTACTACCCCTTTTTGAATTTCGGAAACCAGTTTAAACAGAAAGAGAAAATAGACTAACACATTTGAGGGTATTCCAGGAAGAAAAATATTAGCTGGGTATTAAAAAGGAATTAGTTTGGTGAGATGGATATTTAGTAGGCATAGAAAATAGTTGGGGTACTATATGATAATAAGTTTGGTGATAAGGTATTTAGTGTGACATTTCTCTATATTTAAACTAAATGTTTATAAGTTTCAAGTATTTTGAAATTATTTTTCCATGAGTTATGTCCTTAGTTTAAAAAAATTCTTAAAATATATGAAATTTTATTAATAAAAGATATTAATAAATGGGAGAGATCGAAAACTTATCGTGTGAAAGTTATCGCCATACAATCTGCAATTCATGCACGAAATCTCATGCAACTTAAAAAAAGTAGTAAAAATATATTAGCACCAATGTTAATTTTGATTATTGGATCAATGAAAAAATAAACTAAAATAAGTATATGTTATATAAATATTATAGAGAATGATACACCTACGAGGAACGGTTGGATTGATAGTATTATTCTTTGAAATGAGAACGATATATGAATATATTAAGTGAGAAAATTTAATTTCTACGACGCCAATTTGATAAGGATTTTTAAATCCTATTTATAGGAGTTATCTCATTGTTATGTTTATTACTTTTATTTATTTATTATATATATATATATATATATATATATATATATATATATATATATATATATATATTACATAATATAAATAATAAATATAACGACTAATTTAAAATACAAAATTACTTATTTATTAGGATAGTGAAATGTAATTAATTGGTGGGATTAATTATATATCATTCTAATTCCACATTTATTATAATTACTATACGGTAATATATTTTTATTAAATGTTTATATTTAATGTAAACTCAATATATATATATATATATATATATATATATATATATATATATATATATATATATATATATATGAAGTTAATAAAAAAAATAAGTGATTATTGATTTATTTATTATTACAAATTAATTGAATTTGTCAATTTTTTAGAAACTATTAGTAATTAGTAATGTATAGTTTTGTTGGACCAATATATATAAATTCAGATTTAAAAAAGTATTTTATTGTTTTATCGTTTGATATCCAATTTTGTACGGGTCCATAATTGAATTGGAGAAATTATTAAATTTATAAAGGTTATAATTTTATAAAATATTAATTTATAAAAAATTTATTGCACTTATTCATGTTTATAAACACCTGATAAAATATAAAAACCCAAATTTTAATCATCATATTTGTTTAATTTCTATTTAAATATTCTCTATGATTATTTTGTTAAATTTAGGGGTTATTTTTTATTCACGCTTATAAATTTTTAATATATTTTTTGTTTTTTTTATGAAAATGAAGAGACCGATATATTTATGCGTAAGTGTCTTTTTTAAAACATGTTTTAAATATATATTAATTTAATCATTAAGACGGTTTAGATTTTATTTTTAAGTAATACACGAAAAAAAACTAAAATCTTTTTATACAAAGATTCAAGTGAACTTTATTTATTTTAGCTTATGCATCATCCCAAGTCAAATATTGAAATAAGATGATAACATTTATTTCTATTTGATGATCGAATTAAACTCATTTGTTATAGTTTTTTACCAGTATTGTTTAACATGCATAAAATTGTTTTATAAAATTTTAAATAAAATAAGAGGGAAAATAACATGAATTGATTAATCTTTTGACATTTTTGTTTGGAAATAGTATGTCATATTAAGGTGTCACAAGCTAAAAATAAATTGCTAAAAGAAATTATCAAAATTATTCCATGAGTAGCGTGATACATAAATAAATAAAAATTAAAAAAAAAATAGAAGCTTTTAGTGGATAACAATTTTGTATAAAACGTAAATAAATGGAGTAAATAAAATTTTAAGGATATTAAGAGTTTTTTTTTAATCAATAATAGTTCCGTAAAATTTATTTTTTTTGTAAAATTACTCGACGAAGCAGTTTTGGCATTCATTTTAGCGATTCTCCAAGCTAAAATGCATTGCTAGCTTTTTGTTCATACTTTCTCTATGTTTTTCTCTTCAGAAAATCCCAGAGGAGTCGTTGTCTTCTTTTTCTTCTTGCTTTACAAGGAAAATCAATCTACATATTTCAGGTCTTTGTTCTTCAATCATGATTAGATAGTCGATTTTTCATATTTAAAATTTCTTCACGACCGTCTCTTTTTGTTGTTTTTTTAGGTGGCCTACCTCTGATTTTAGTAGGTTTCATACCATTTTGTCGTCAATTGCAATTAAGGTGGTTTAATTTATGATTTTAGTCAATTTTTGTGCCATCTAGTTATTGATTGCAGTCGATATGGTGTTGTTTCAGTTCTTCGTGGCCTCTGTCGATTCCATGCCTCTAGATCCGCAAACGAAGTTTATCGTGCAACTTGTTATGGTGTCCTCAAAGAGGCATATAGGTTTTTAGAAGTCTATCGTCTCCGTCTGTTCTCCTCCATTGTTATGGGCTTGCCTGAATTCGTTTTTATCGCTGGAGTATATTGCGTGGGTGGAGGTTTCCTGATTAAGAATTTCCCTCGGGTTTGTCTACTTGTTTTTTCACTTTGTTGTAAAGGCTTTTCCCTTTCCCAATTTAATGGTTGTCGGAAGTTCTTCTTGCCCTTTGTTGTCTTTGTTTGAGTTGCTACAAGCATTGTAGCTTCTGCATATCCAAGCAACGCCACATTAGTAACATTCGTTTACATATTATTTGGTTTGGGTGAGGAATGAATGTCTTTTAGTGTAAAAAGTATTATGTTTACTAACCATTTCCTATTGGATTTATTTCCTATGTATTCTGTGAGATCTTGTATGGGTAATGTACGCATTCTATAGTCTCAATTTGATCTTATTGTAGGATTTTGGATTGTTTTGTCTTTTCACGTAGGAAATGCCCCTTGAATCATGTAGTTTGCTGTTTATTATCTATTTAATGTTTTTTTAAAGTGCATTGCTAACTTTTTAATTTTATGCTTTGACTTTTTAAATTTTATAACCAAAATATTTATACTTTTTAACATTTTGGTCCTTAAATAAGTTTAAGTACAAACTTTTTGTCTTTTTATTTTATTTTTCATCATTTTTTTATTTTTTTATTTTTTTTATACTTGAAAAAATAAAAATAAAATTGTTTCTATAATACTTTTATGACGTAAATTAGATCCTTTATCTTAATGTTTTTGGTTATCTTTCTTCCCCAAAATTCAATTTCAAAATTATAAACATTAATTCTTAATTCACAAGCTTAGCTTAGCAAAACCAATAATTTTACAATTTGGATTGGTTATCTTTCAATTTTGTTAAAAATATTTTAGTCTTATATAAATTCGTATAATAATTTTCACTTTTTTATCCAAATTCACTATATTTTCTCTGTTTGTGGTTGTGATATGAATTATGTTTATAGTTATTGGTGAGGTAAACAATTCACCAACCAGATTACACATTATAATAAAATTAGAGCAAGTTCAAAAAATATTAATATAAGAACACACATTATGTATAAGAATATTTAATTTTATTTAATACTTTAGATTACAAATAATTGATTATTTGTTTATAGTTTTTTGTTAAGTTTTCACCGAATCTAAGAAAATGATCTCATTACTCTTTAGCATAGTGGCATTTATTGGGATGCTTTATTAGTGGGTGATTCATCATCGGTTTAACATTTTTTGTCGTACTTGTTGCTTAAACAGAGTCTAGTACGTTATTTTGGCTACATTTTCATATTATGTGAGGTATTTTATCTATAAGGTGTTAGATGTTATATTCTTACGATGTCGAATAAGGTCATTGTATTTTTTTGTATTAGGAAGAGCTAGTGATGAAGGTTCAAACTAATTAGACGAATAATTGGAGTATGGGCTGGATTCATCAAGATGAGAATCGAGAGGGCGTCCATGCTTTGTGATGTGGGACATTTGGGAAAGTCTGAGTAATAAGTTTTGTACAGGGGTCATACACATATGTGCCCCCCGTATGACGTAGGGTTTTTGGGTAAAAGGGGATAAAGGGGTCGCCAATCGATCGATCTTATGATTTTAGGCAGAGAAGTGAATAAGGGGTCTTTTAGGTGAGCAACCCCTATTTATAAATCTTTTGGCAAATGAAATATGATTGATTTTTCTCACTTGAGTGACCTCTATTTAAATTCATTTTGGTTAAGTAATAAGGATGATATGTCGATTAAGTGAGTGACACCTCTTTAAAGGAACTTTGACCAAATTATGAGGATGATAGGCCGTTCAGGTTAGTGATCTATGTTTAATAGAACTTTGGCTAAGTCATAGAGGTGAATGATCGCTAAGGTGAGAGACACCTCTTTAAGGGACTTTAGTTCGACCATAAGGACGAGGGTTCGCTCAGGTGAACAACCCTTCTTTAAAGGGATTTTGGCTAAATCATGGAGGTGGGGGTTGCTGAGAACCTGTGAGACCTCTCTTAAAGGGACTTCAATTAAGTTTTGGAAGGGGTATTTTGTTAAAAAAACGAGAGGTCGTAGAGCCTTATTTTAATGTATGATTTTGGGTAAACTAGAAAGGAATGGTAATTTTGGTGAACAACCGCCTTTCGATGTGAGATTTTGGATAAAATATAAGAGAAAGGTTGTCTTGGTGACCGACTCTCTTTTGGTTTGGGATTTTAGGTAAAATATAAGGGAGAGTTTGGTGAACGACCTTCTATTGGTGTGGGAACTTAGAGAAAATATAAAAGAGAGATTGATTTAGTGAAAGGCCTTTTTATGTGGGATTGGTACCAAAATTATAATGGAAAATATTTGGCTAGTATGTTAAATTGAAGAGGACTTGGGTTGCACTTCGGCTCGTTGGCCACGTTGAGGGGTCGCGTATGTATGCGATCTTCCTTTAGGTAATTTTTTTCTGGTTTTGTCTAACCTGGAGGGATACATAGCTGAACAATATTTCTTTAAAGATGTGTTATTATGTCATTCTACTATAACAAACTAAATTTTTTTTTAGTTTTGGAGCCTTACATGTGACCTTATTCATTACGTTTCTATATGTTATTTCATGTTGTATCAACTATATTGAATAAAAATTTAATTTTTAAGTATAATTGAAATCGATTATGTCTTGATAAATTCCTTAATCGAGTTAATTATGTATTTTACGTAGATGAAAAACAATCAATTAATATATGTTATAAATTTTATTTAGCGTATGTAATGGCTCAAAAATATATTAAAATTGATTTGTATTTAAAAGCCAATAAGATGAAACTCATTTATGTTTTCACCCATTGCATTATCTTGAATCGAATGATACCATACATATGTGTTAATACCTAAAATAGTATTGTTAGCCTTTGATTTCATGCGTCAAAAACTACATTTCTATTGTTAAAATTCTAAATGACCAATTCATTGATGTGTGTTTGAGACTGATCATTATTTCATATTCACCTATGTCTTTTAGATAAACAAATGTTTATTTTATGTGAGGGTTTGATGATGGGAAATCTTTGATACTTTTATGATGATTCCCTAAGACAATATAGTAAAAGGGATGCAATTATTTATTTCATTCTCGACATTGACTTGAACATTTAAATTTCAGCACTCACATAATAATTGTTGTAGTGGTTGAGACCATTAACATTTTGAGATGGTTGAAAAACATATGACCGCTGATATATTGACATGCAACAAAAAAAATTATTTAATAATAATGAAACATAAATCCAAATGAGTGGATACCAATAAAACGTTACTTTAACTCACCAAACTTGGTAAGAAAATTATAGTTTCAATGAAATCATATGTATTTTATTTTGAAACGTTTACCCATTTGAAAACGCAACATATCAACCTCTGTTTTGAGAGGTATAAGTATGGATGGTTCACTATAAATTTTATACTTCGTACGTCGATTAGTTTAATTTTTTTTCTAGTGAACTTATATACATGAGTTCGGCATTGAGGATACATAATATCAAGTTTATTATTCTCTGGCTTCATTAGTCTTATCAAAACCTTATTTAGTGACGTATTTTAATCAATTATATGAATGTATATGAGGCTTTTTGTCCATTTACGTTGTTTGATCGAATATTGTATGGGTTTAAAAAATTTTAGTTTAAGCACATAAGTAAAAATTTGAGATCTTAAATGTACAAATATAGGTGGAATTATGCAATAAAAATGAGAGAGTAAATGTTTAAAGTTTGATTTTGGAAAACCAAGTGGAATCTTAAAAATACAGGCTCCTCATTGGCGTAGCCTTTCCTAAGTTGTTGGCTCCTCACCCAAAAAAGCGTCCAGAATATTGGAAAAGTCTGCGCCAATTAGGAGCCAACAACCTAGGACTTTACCAAATCTAGACTAATATATATTGAGTGAATGTAATATTGGTGAAGTGATGAAAATTAGAGAGATAACATTATCAACAACATAAGATTTTGTTGTGTAAACCATATTATCAATAAAACTTAAGTGTTTTACATTTCATATTGCCAAGTTCTTGAGATTTCTAATTATAAATCGTCATTTATTCAAATAATTATTTTTGTTTAGGTTCGCGTGATTTCCCTCAACCGTTTTAGTTCCATTGCTAATAACGCAATAAGCTAGTTATCCTAACCTACTAAAAACCATTACTCTCCACCGTTGTGAAGCATAAATCTATGATCTGGAAAAGTGTCCACCACCAGGCCAAGGATATAGAGGCTACAACTTACTTAAGGCGGGTTTACCAAAGCCAATGTAACTCCGACCATAGAAAACTCGACGGTCGCTTGGAGCTAGCTAGCCATGCTTGGAAATTATTGGACTTAAGCGACCGAGTGATTGTTTAAGTCCAATAGAACAATGTGTTTGGTCACGTATCTTTCCTAAGTTAGGTTTCGTGGACTCGGTTTTGGTTGACTCGCCTTATACCCCTTTATGTCGTATAAAAATCAATAACCCATTTTCCACTATCACATAACCGTTGTGACATTTATCCATTAACTTCGGTTGTATATGGTTAACCTACTCAAGAGTTATGAAAAATAATATAAAATTTTATTTGCGCATTCAAATACTCTACAACATTCGATATCATTTTCCCGTAATGATAACCCTGGAAACTCACATTTGAAAAAATTATAGTAGGTAAATATTGCATAAACTCGACAACTTCATCACCACATTCTATAACCAATAAATTCAAATCAACATTAAATATATCAATATTTGGAGCCAAAACAACTTCTCACGATTTCTTAAACATCTTATCTTGCAAACCCTTATTATTATTTTCATCTTATCTTTTAGATTTCTACATATATGAACTATAAAAAATGAGTGAAAACAATATGAGAAAATTTAACTAGCCAAATTAACTAATCCTAAGTGTCGGTCATAAATAAAAGTTATTACCTGTTCATCCAAACGAGACTTTAATAACTCAAAAATCCAACTGTAATTACTATATCAAAATCGACTAATTCAAAGTGAATATGAAACAAATAAAAAAAATCATATACAACATATAAAGAAAAAACATACCAGTATTGTCATCCTCTGTAGTTGCGCATAACAATGTACTTTTGTAGTTTGATTGAAGAAATGCACCATCCAATAATAGTATCGAACAAGATTATTTTAAACCATGAAAACAAGTATGATAACTAACAAAATAACGCAAAAACTCTTTCAGTACAAGACCACACTCTAATACTATAAGATAATTTTGAACAGTTGATATGATTACATTAAAATAGTTAACTAATCGACTATAATATTTTGAAGCATCACAAAAACCTGGTCTTTTGCTTTAGCAATATCATATTTAGCAAAACAATATGATATATCAAACTCATATTTGCTTTCAGAAAATTTAATCACTTATTTAGGTGTAATAGTATGTTTAGACCCATAATCAATGAGAATTTCACTTGAATTTATATTAAAACTCAAGCTTTTGGACTTGTTTGATTTAAACACATCACCAAAACTATGATGTCTCAAATATTTTGTTGAGAGAATTGTGAATGTGTTATATGTATGGAACAAATGACGGTAGGATATGAAGATGTTGAGCAGGAAAATATCATTTAGTGAATAATCCAGAAGCACAAAGAAAACATTTGAATAGTTGAGTGAATGTGTCTCTCGCATCTTCACCCTTTCAATACATAAACCAAATCATCTCTATGGGCATATCACAATTACAGTGTATATATATAATGTGTGACAAAAAGTAAACTCTAGCTCATATACAGACTAATATTAAATAGCTCATATACATTTTATTCTAATCATGACACTCGAACACCCCTCCCTCAAGTTGGATCATGAAGATTATGAATGCCCAACTTGCCAAGAAAAACTCAAAATGATGTATGCCTAGTGCTTTGGTAAATATGTTTGCATGCTGAGACTGATTGGGCAAGTGAGATGCACAAATAACCCCATCAAGTATCGCATCTCGTAGAAAATGACAATCTACTTTAATATGCTTTGAATGCTCATGGAACACAGGATTGTGGGTAAGATATTAATCCGACTGACTATCACATAAAACTTACATAACCCCTGAGTGTGAGACCCCAAAATCCTTGAGCAAACTGTGCAACCACTTCAACTCACAAGTCAATCCTGCCATAGACCGGTACTCTGCTTCAGCGGAAGACAATTCAACAACACCTTATTTCTTAGTCTTCCAAGAAACATGGGAATCACCTAAGAACACCATCCAACCACTCACACTGCATCGTTCTTAGGACATCCAGCCCAATCAGAATCACACCAATCTGTCAGAGTGAGATTACATCTATTAGATAGAAGAATTCCTAAACCCGAGCTTTCTTTCAGATAATGAACAACTCGTAATGCAGTATGCCAATGATCGTCATGTGGTTTCTGCAGAAACCAAGATAAAATATGTACCGAATTAGCCGTGTAAATGCTAGATAAATCAGTTTGCCCACCAACCTGCGGTACGCAGACCTGTAAATGAGTAGTGTCATCTTGCTTTTGTCGACCTAGTGGTTTTTCTCCATTGGAAATGGTGTAGGCTTGCTACCGAGTAAACATATCTCTGAAATAATGTCCAAAGTATATTTACGTTGGCAAAGAATGATACCCGCAGGACTTTCCTTCATATGAAAGCAAGTGCTCAAGTATTTCTTAAACTCCACCAATGCACTAGGGTTATTCTCATATACAATAAGAGCATCAACATACACCAAAACATGCATACGAAAACCACTCATGAAATAAGAGAATAAAAAATAATATGAATAGGACTGAACAAACACGTACCTTTTCAGTGCAGCCACTAACTTGGCAAACCAACACCGAGGTGCCTGCTTCAGGCCATACAACGATTTGCAAAGGTGACAGACTTGTCCTTTGCGCCCTCTTTCAAAATATTGAGGAATTTCCATGTACACATCCTCATCCAGATCACCATGCAAAAAGGCATTATGTACATTCATCTGATGTAACTCTCAACTCTGAGCGGCTGCAACCGCCAAGAAAAGACGTACAGTAACTATCTTTGCAACATAGGCAAAGGTTTCTGTATAATCAACCCCTTCTACTTGGTGATTACCAAACACGACCAAACGAGCTTTAAGGCGCTCTACTCCCACGTCAACATGATATTTAATTTTATAAATTCATTGACTCCCTAAAGCTTTCTTCCCATAAGGTAGATATAACAAAGTCCAAGTATGATTAACCTATAGTGGCTGAATTTCTCGTTATAATTCCTTTCTCAAACGAGGGTGTCGCATAGCCTCTCAGAATGACTTAGGCTCATCCATTGAGGTAATAGATACAAGAAAATAGCGGTGTGCCAACGAGAAACGAGAACTGTCTATATAATGAGCAAGAGGATAAGGCATACCATGATCAGCAGATGGACTAGAAACGGGAGTATCTGAAATAACATTAAAAAATACTACTGTAGTCATCATAAAATCCTTGAAACGAGTATAAGGAATTTTACTACGATTTTCTCGTCCAAGATCTAAAGAAATGCCTAGAGTATCTGAAATAACATTCGAAAATACTGGCGGATCTAAGACACCGCTGCCACCAACCAAAGGCGGAGATTGCGCATCACCAACCTCAATGAGCACTACCACAAGGACACCGTCATGCTACGACTCCCCCTCTTCAATCGGTGAGGCCTTCTCAACTTCCTCCCAAAACTCCGGAGCAGTCTCATGGCAAGCCAACTCAGAGAGCATAGTAACATATACAAATGGAAATATATGTTCAAAAAAAATCATATCACGGGAAACAAATAATCTTGACTCTCCAAATCATATACTTTCCAGCCTTTCTTTCCATACGGGTAGCCCACAAAAACACACCGACGACTACAACTTGAAAACTTGTCGCCCTTAGACCTCAGATAATACACATAACACATAGACCCAAACACACAAATCTTAGAGAAAACATGAGGCACACGAAAAAGAATCTCAAATAGAGTCTTGGAACCCATAAAATTTGAGAAGGAGCTCTATTAATCAAATACCCGGCAGTCAAAATACACTCACCCCAAAATTTAACAAGTAAGTTACCCTGAAACTTGAGAGCACGGGCAACATTCAAAATATGTCTATGTTTCCATTTGACCCTACCATTTAGATGAGAAGTACCCACACATGAAGATTGAAAAACAATACCCAACTCATAAAAAACACAACGCATAAAGAAAAATTCAGTGTCATTGTCACTAAGTACTGTCTAAACAACTCCATTAATTGTTTCTTAACCATTGCGAGAGAATGTAAAAACATTGAAGTTACCTATGTCTTTTCAGCCAATAAATAAATTCATACAGCACGGGAGTTATCATCATCAATAGTGAGAAAATATCGTGCACCATAAGAGGACAAAGTATGATAAGGACCCCATAAATCACAATGAATTAATTCAAAGCAAGTAGTCGATTTGGAATCACTGACGGAAAAATACTAATGAGTCTTTTTAGCGCAAAAACAAACATCACACGGGTGAGCTACACTCCTATCACCAGTGCTATAAACAAAAGATAAAGACTGGACTATCTTAGCTAAAAGATGTCCCAACCTACGATGCCACAACTCAGCATCACTATAAACCACTACAACACTACAAACTTTGGTTTTCTCGACACTGTTGAAGTAGTACATTCCACCTATCCTCTCACCTAGTCCAATCGCAGTCCCTGATTGTTGGTCTTGGATAACACAACCAAACTTGACACAACAGATAATGCAGTTGATATCATCAGTCAAAAACAGATTACATGTAAGCTGGAGAACCAAAATTACATTATGCAAAGACAACTGAAATGACAAAAACACAGTACCATAATGTGTAGCAGTGACCTGAGAACCATCGGGCAGAAATACTACACAGGCTCGCATAAATAAAATTTTACAATAAAAATATGTCACCAGTCATGTGATTAGAAGCCCCAATATCAATAATCCAAGGGCTACTGAACAACTCAATACTCATAAGGTCATCAGTCTTGGAAACTTTGTGTGCTAAAAGAAGGTAAAACAACTGTTGCAATTGACCATAAAGACAAGAAGCCTCGTCAACAAGTAACTTGGTAATAGCCTTAGCCAACGGACCTACGGTGGATATCCCTGTCGTCGTGTTCCCAGGCCTTGGAGCGTCGCTGCCGCCTAGCAGTCTGCGCTGACCTATCTCTCCACGGTCGTAAGGTGGTACAACGCGCGGACGTTTTACCTAGCTTGCAAGATACTTATGTTTCGCATAATAATAGGATTATTTATAACCAATTCTGTGACAATAAGTACAAAAAACTGAGAATAATGTGGGGCAAACAAATAAGTACCTCAAGGAGTAGACTGAACCACAAATACCATCAGTGGCCTTAAAAAAACTACCAGAAAGCTGTTGGTGATGGGAATACATACAATACTACACCGATAATACGTCAGCGCAAGAGGAAAAAGACCGGAAATACGTCGGTCTCGAGAGAATAAAGGTCAGATAGATGTCGGCTAATGGAGACTATGTCGGAAACACGTCGACGTAAGGGAAAAACCGGAAATACGTCGGTCTTGAGAGAGAAAAGACCGGAAACATACGCCGGTTGATGAAAACTATACCAAAAACACGTCGGCGCAAAGGAAAAAAACCAGAAACACGTCGGTCTCGAGAGAACAAAGACTAGATAAACGCTGGCTGATGAAGACTAAGCCGGAAACACGTCGGCGCAAGGGGAAAATTTTGGAGGCTAGGGTTTTGGAGGCTATGGCTCTGATATGATGTTGAGAGAGTTGTGAATGTGTTATATGTATGAAACAAATGATGGTATGATCTGAAGATGTTGAGCAGGAAAATATCATTCAGTGAATAATCCAGAAGCACAAAGAAAACATTTGAATTGTTGAGTGAATGTGTCTCTCACATCTTCACTCTTTTAACGCATAAACCAAATCATATATCTAGGCATATAACAATTACCGTGTATACATATAGTGTGACAGAAAGTAAACTCTAGCCCATATACAGACTAATATTAAATAACCTATATACATTTTATTCTAATCTTGACACTCTAACATATTTTGTTATATATATAACATGTACGAATAAACCAATAACAACCATTATAAATCTGGAATTTATAATACACACCAATATTTTTTTGATAATTATGAACATAATTAAAAGATAAACTCATTTATGAACCAAATTTAGAAAGAGCATGAAACAAATTTAGGAATCCACCAATAAAAAACCTACAAACACCAATAAAACAAGTGGACTAAAACGAACTAGCAAGTAATCTATGAATATGTTCTAAAATCTGAGACCACTTAAAATATTTTCATCCATGTCTTACTTACAAAAACCAAATAAAATAAACAACATAAATCATTAGTTCTATAAGATTTGTTATAAACATTTACACTAACATGCCTGTTAACATTTAAAATCTCACATGCCTATAACACTTTGCTACAAATAATTTTATGCTTTTAAAATAATATAATATATGTTTGTTGGTAAACATAATATCATATGCCTTGTTATTTATGTTGAAAACAAAATACATATTATGACATGTTTATTTATGTATAAAATCTTTGATAACTTACATTGGAACTTAATTATTTACAAAATATAATTTGTACAGATTACAAAATTAAAGAGATAATACATATATATATATATATATATATATGAAATTTTTATATACATATAAGATCTTTCATGCCTTTCAAAAATCATCTACATACAAAATCTAAGTTATATTATTTAAAAAACTAAACAAACAAAAAAAATATATATATATATATATATATATATATATATATATATATATATAACATGCTTGTTTACCTATAAAATTTATCATGTCTTTCAAAATTATACAACATTACTTATTAATCAACAAAATTATCATACCATACACTATAAATATTATTCTAACACAATTTAACTTTTTTAAAAATAAAAAACTAAAAAACAAAATAGGACAGAAAAATCATAGTAGAGATAAATCTTTACAAAAAAATATAATTAAAACAAAAATAAAATAAAATACAAAAATAAAAAGTTAAGAATAAATAACCAAATATGTTATTTCATCTATTAAAATACAAAAAGTCAAAGTTAAAAACAAACTTTTATATCTTGAAAACAAGTTGAATTACTTCGAGTTTATCTGGAAATTTAAATCTAAAAAAATAAACCTAATAAAATTGAATAAAAAAAGAAGATGAAATCGAGTATTATAAACTAAAATATAAAACCAATTTTTTTTAAAACCTACCCTCAAATTATCGATTTAACTTAAAATACAAGTAAAAAAATAGATTTCATAATATCAAAAAAGACAATGTAAATCCAAAAGTATACATCGACAGTAAAAAAAATAGTTTTGAAATATAAACAATGGTATTGGATATTATAGATTAATTCAGTACTTTGTTGGTAAAAATATTTTACCTCTCATATTTTAGTTGTTTAAAATGAAAGAGATACGTATCGATTAGTAACTTAATTATGTTTTTAAATAAAATATATCATTTAAAAATTATTTATAAAAAATAATATAACTATGTTTCTTACAGTATTTTTTATTAAAATAAGTAACTAAATAAACTATAAACAAAACCTGTAAATTTATAAAACTATTTCAAAAATTGATATATAAAATATAAATATTTGAAAGTTATTTCCCCGTCAATTCTATTATTCCTTTTTGTGCTGATATAATTAACCATGTTTTTATCTCTTATGAAAGTAAAAATCAATTTTACTTTTTATAAATTTTAACTCAAAACTTTCAATTGCCTTTAAAAAAAATAAACCGAACATATAAAAATGATTTTTACCTCTTAGAAAAATCAACCATAAACCCTATTTAAGCGAAGCTTTCAATTTTCAATAGCTCGTCTTTACTCATCACATCACCCGTTTCTCTCTCCCCATCAAAACCTCGTTTATTGTCATTTATTTTCCTCACCAAATGTCAGTTACAGTTTAGTTTTTAGTTTCTTATTATTCGTTTTACATCGATTTCAATTTAGTTTATTTGTTTGTCCATTTTCATTTTGAGTATTATGTTTTTTGTTTTGCAGTTTATTGTGTTTGTACTCTTTACAGTTTTGTAGTTTTATTTACATTTTCCACCTTCTTCGTGTTTATACTACTGCTTGCTTCATGTCACTGATAAACTACTTGTTTGTAGTGGCTACAATTTTCAATAATGCGCATATGCTGTACTAAAATGTTTAAATTAATTAATCACTTTAAGATTTTATTGTCAATAGTTTATTTTATTTTATATGTTCTAGTTGCTTCATTAATCTAAGCAAAATTATAGGGATATTCACCTATACTTTAGTTATGACCGTTAGGTTTGACATGTTTCATGCTTTATCGTCTTCGTACCTAAACGTAACCTTAAATTTTATACTCGGATTTTATATGAAGTATTTTTATTTTATTTTATAATATCCTAGATATTCAAAGTTTTAGAAGGCTATAGTAATGCGCCAGCCAGTTTAGAGATGAGGATGATGTAAGTTATTTATTGCTTCTAGACGAAGTATTAGATGTCTAGTTTTTTTTTATTTCCATATGCTGATATATTTCATATTTATTAAGCCTTCATATTTGATATTCGTTTAATTATATAATGATATACTAAATATAAATGTTATATAATTTTTAATCATCACAAATAACTTGTTATGTTAAAAAAGGATTCTACCAAAATATACGGGGAAATTTTTTAGGATTTTTGGAGTTTTAAGTATTCCGCATGTTAATGAATGTGAACACAAACACAAGTTTGTTAATGTGGTTTCATGTTTCATGTTAGTTCAAGTTTCATTTTCTAGTTCAAGTTACTGCTTAGTTATTGCTTGTTAAGTTTATTTTAGTTTAATTAATTGAATGTTTCATATTTTAGTTCAAGGTGGTGCTTAATTAAAGTTTCATGTGCTTGTTACATGTTTTAGTCCAAGTTATTACTTAGTTATTGCTTGTTAAGTTTTTTTTAGTTCAAGTTACTATTTTTTCATATTTTAGTTTAAGTTACTACTAGTTGATTTTGTTTTAATCAAGATTCATGTTTTGGTTCAAGTTACTGCTTACATGCTGCTTGTTTCATGCTTATTATTGTAGATAATAAGAAACTTGTAACTTAAAGGATATGTCTAAATGCGATTCAACTTATAATTTGTTGGGTAACTTATATTTACGAGGACCTGCCTAATGGTGTATCAGTGACACAAACACAAAATAAGGTCCATAAAGTTTGTTTAACAATATTTTAAATCATTACTTTAACATATGACTTATTAAAAAAACAAATTGGGCATTTTAATTATGAGAACCTCTATGAGAATCACTAGTTTTTTTAAATGTTGGCATGTGATTATGCGACAAGCTCTTAAAATCATATGTTTTTTTAAAAATTTGTAATTGATTCGAATATAGGCCATCATAATCAAGTGCATTTCAAAAAATCGTATATTTACAAGATATGCCATTAGAATCATGTGTTATGTTTTAAAATTATAATATTGGAGTTCTTTTATATTGAGTTTATTATTATTTTTAATATTTCTAATATTTAGTTATTCTTTCTAGCATGAGGCTTATAAAAATGTTAAGAAGCACTTGTCAAGGTGCTCCATCGTCATCTACGGTTGTGGAAGCAAAAAAGCAAGGCCGTAATGGAGAAGCCACAACCACTAGAAGTTGGTGATTATGATTTTACGTCTAGATCGAGAGGCATAATAAGTGGGGTGCTATGAAAGAATAATCTCCAATTCTTATCCAGTAATATGATTCCAAAGATGACGAGGAAATTAAAATAAACCATCAATTTAAAAGGTTGAGAAATAGGCATTATTGTGTGAATTTCCCCATATACATATATTCAATAATTCTATCAAACATACCACATATCACATATATCATGGTCGGGAAATAATTTTTATTTGTTTGTCATACTTTTTATCACACAAGGCTAATGTATCAGTTTTTTTTATGGATAAAGAATGACTACATTTTCTTATTTTACCATTAGAATTGCGGTAAATCGTTGGAAGTTGACTAACTAAGATATAACACGTGATAATCTCAATGCTACTCTTTTCGGGCTATTGTTGGACAACTTCCATAGTTTGAGTACTAGCATTCCTTTTGTAACTACATTTGTAGAATGATGCCATTATCAGGTTATTGATAAGTGCGAGATGACTGGAGGTACAAAAAAACCATTATGATGACTGTGCCATATTGGTACGCGATGCTATCGAAGTGCCATACATAAATGCTTTAATAAAGCTTAAATTGTAAAAATGTATCATTTTGCGGTTGAATTGGCTCATGGATCATTTCTCTAACAAGCATTTTCCTGATGGAAGTTGTTGATTAATGGATGTTGATATTGAAAAATGCACTAAATCATGCGTAATAAATCTATTTGGCTCATACATCTTTACAAAAACAATAGTATATATGTCCAGATATATTAGTTATATGTAGAACCATTTGGAGAATATGCTTGGGAAATAAATATTTTAGTAAAGCTTTGTAATGGGTTGCGCGTGTCCTCAAAGCATGTTACAAAGACGATGAACAAACTCATGTAACTTTTAGAGTGCTGGATTTTCAATCACTTCACTCGTTGGAAACCACCTCATTTGGAGGAATTTTTTCCTTACATGCACACATGTGTACGCCGGAAACGTCCATACATAAATTTACGATTGAACAATTTATAGGGCAACTTAAATCGTTTAGACTCACTTTTGATAAATTAGATATTTACACAATGTAGTTTCACTTTAATCTTGTAAACTATATGTTTGTTTATAGTATATATTGTTTATATTCTAACTTATATTTTGTATTATATTTTCGAATACTTTATCATATACTGTTTGTGACTATATTTTTTTACAAGTTATATTTAAGCATACAAATATTTACGAATGTTCAAACCATTGGATGAGAAATCACAATTTACTGGTGGACTGGAATTCATGGATAAAATCGAGCCATACCAGCCCCAAAAAGTCTTGCATAAATTTGGATATATCCAAAGTTATCCACCTTACTGGACAAAACATGCGGCTTGGAAAGGTTACTTGGCAAATACAATGATTGACTTTGAAAAGGTTGTGTGGAATAATCGGTACCATAACATATTCCCGTTGAATAATAGAGGAACTTTTATCTAATAAGATAATAAGATAAGTACAAGGACACCGTTGTACTATGAATAGGTTCGGGAAAATATTTGGTATGTTGTACCAAATTCACCTAAAGAGAAAAGCCGCAACATTTAGCCCACCAATATAATATTATAGGAGATTATGCCAAAATTGTGAACACGTACAATATAATAGTATACATTATGACAGTGATGAATGTCGTACCGTTTTACAACACTACATTAAGATTTACAAATCATATTTAGAATGATGTTGTTTTTCTATGTTGTATAATATCTTATGCTACTATAGTTTGCAGATGATGTATATTTATGGATCATAATATTAACTACTAATGTATTGTTTTTAATGTTTGGATACATTTTACTCTTGTTTACGGTTGATGTATGTTTTATATTACTATTTGTTATTTCATGTTTAACATATTATATATATATACATATATATCACCTAATTTTGATAGTCCCTCTCGAAATTATGTGTTATGGAACACAGAATTAAGCCCCGATTAAAAAATAATATTTTTTTTACAAAAGATTGATTCATAATTTTGAGGATGTCTCCCTCAAAATCATATTTATTTTCATTAAGTAAAACTTAATGATCTAACTAATGATCTAACAATACTTCCAATTGTACTCGCACAAATTTGACTTAGGTATAATGGGTTTTTTTTACTATCAGCTAACTTTACATGTTCAAATTCACATAAATCTCTATTGTTTGAATTGTTGTTAACACATTTACTATATTTACCTTTAGTATTTAATTTCTCCACTTGCGGAATGGTTTAATTTTTCTAGGTTCAAGTACTTTTCAAATTTTCCTTAAGATATATAGTCTACGCTCGTGATCACAACCACCGAGTAAATAACCGATCATCGTTACTTTTTCCTCGATAAAAATATCTTCATTATATTTGTCTTGTTTCAGTAGTTTCAATGTTGTCCACCTCTTTTCGACCATACTTACATTGAAATACATTGTTGCATTACTATATAAACCGACCTCACATATGCAAGACAAAACCATGAATGCTTCTAATAACACATCTACATTCCATTTTATCGTTCTTTATTTTTATCCATTTCATATTGTTATTTCAAAAGTTTAATGGAAATTTATGATGCAAAACGTATAATAACCTCGAATATACAAGCATTATACTCAAAATTGAGAGATTAACGCAACTTTTTCGAATAATGTTTTTTATATTTGTGTGTTGCATATCTAGTCTGGTTTGGATTATTTTCAACTGAGGGTAATTTTGTCAGATATTTTGTGGTGTTTCAAGAGTATTAAATGTTTGAAGTGTTTTGTAGTGAGATATTTAAGCTGCCTGGTTGTATTAAATGTTCATTACCCTCATTAATGAAAGTGGTTGGGTATTTATACTTTTAATTATGGGCCATATGAGCTTTCGGGTCAAACTTATGAAATCGGGTCGAGTTCAAAAACCCATTAGTTTATTAAGCAGATTAGTAACTAGCTTAGTCAAAAAGTGTTTAGTGTTTTAATACTTTTGTCCTGTCCGGATGGTTCAGTGGGTGGTTATTCTCCGGATTTCCCCTGTACGGTTTCTACAGTGAGTGGCGAACATTTCCGGACTCATTACTAGCCCCTTTTTAGGTTTCGTCGAAGGCCTTTGGCAAGACCTAAAAAATCCTCTTAGGCACTTGTAACATTCTCCGGACTGTTTTAAGCGTTCAACTCAGGATTTATCCGGACTGAATACTTCTCAGAAGTTCAAAAGTTTTGTTATGGATCGTGGGACACGTGTCATCTTTTGATTTGCCTCAGCAGATGTTTTCCTCCTAAACGACGCTCCCACTAATCCCAAAAAGTAACCTCTTCATTTAATACCCATGACGTCAGCGTCGCCTTCAATCATTACTTTTATCTTTTCGTTTTCTCATAGGTATTTGGTAACTTTTTTTGTCTTACTAGTATAAATTACTTCTTTTCACTATCTTACCATCTTCATCACTCTCTCATTTTTTTCATTTCAAAGTTTTCACTTCTCTTCTCAAAATTCTTCTTATGTAGGTTTATGTTCACGGCAAGAAACGCATTGGTAAAAGGCGGATGGCTTAATCTTTCGAAGTTAGAAAAAGTGCAAAGGGTTGAGCGAGAGAGACGTATTGCTGCGGGTCTTCCAGTTTCTTCAAACGATAAGCCCGAAACACCATCTTCAGAAGCTGATCGAGGTTTATCTTCTGCTAGAAGTTCCAAACCTAAGCATTTGTTTCAACGAAGCCTTTCACCCATTCCATCAGGCTCTTCGGTTCAAGAGTCACAACCTTTTATTTAAAGGGAAAAAGCCGTATCAAGCACAAGGAGACCTTCTCCATTTATAGATATGGGGTCTGATGCTGAGAAATCCCCAGAAAAGTTTACCCTTCCCCAGACAGGTCGTTTAGTAAAGGGTCCAACTGATGTTCAACAATCTAAGTCCCCAGAATCAGGGCCTTCTAAGTCTGGGGCCAAGGACAAAGCTACAAGATCAGGGGCATCTATCAGAATCCCAAAGGATAAATCCTCTGGTCCGGAGACCACTGGAATTAACTCTCAAAATGAGCCCTCCAGAACCTGAGCCCCAGCCGGATACCAGACCCTCAAGAGAAGGTGATGTTTAACCGTCCGGACAACTTACTGAGCCTGCCACTAGCACTCCTCCACTAACAACAACTGACAAACCTTCCATGGTGATGAAAGAGGTGATGGAGGACAGTATAGAAGACGCTTCATTTGAGACCGACGTCTCAGGACAAACAAGGGATGTTGCCACTAATAAAAAAGGCAAGGGTAAAGAGAAACTGTGTTTGAAACATCCGAACCTGCCGGAGTGCCTGGAAAGAAAAGTGGAACCCTGCTTCCACAAGGTGAACGTGAAATATCTGCTGGCCATGCAGAATATCAACTATGTCTACACTCACACAGCTGAGTAAGGCCGGATCCGGACGAAGTGGGAGATCCCCGAGTCTATCAAGGTGAGGATACCAGTAACTCTAGAGACCCTAATGGACAGTACGCTGAGCGAGATAATCATCTATACAGAGCTGTTCAACTGGGGGCTCAGATTTTCCTTAGACCCAGAGATTGTCAGATATTTTCTTCTGATAAAACTTTATCCAAGCCAGCTGAGTCCCAATGCTTGGTACACCCTTATGGCCTGCATTATGGCCTATAGGCTCTCCGAAATACCGCTTCCAATGGAGCAATTCGCTGCTGTGGCCAGCCTCTACAAGAACCACGTCATCCTTTTCTACCACTACAACATGGGAGATAACTTTAAAGTGGTGGATGATTTGCTTGAATCAGAGAAGAATCGGAAGATCCAATTTTTGTTTATTAGTGGGGTTTGGGAAAATGGGAAAAAATCAAGGTTGGTTTCAACCCTAGCATGCTCACTAGCAGATGGAAAAGCTCAGGTAAATATTTAATCATGCTTGTCTTTCTTTCCTTTTAAAAAATCTGTTTATAAACCGCTCTTCATTTTCTTTGGGTAGTGCTGCCGAAGGAGTTCTCCGACTATGTAGAGGAGGGGCAGACAACTTGTGCCAAACTGAATGCTTGGGATGTTGACAAATGGGTGATTCATTTCCATAATTGCTTCACCGCTGGCAATTTAGCGAGGTCCCACCTCTGGAACACAACAGGCCAGAGGGATCTTACTTGGGAGGAGCTGACCACTCTACCTCCTCCGACTGTCATCCTCTAGAGAACAGAAAAGAAGGATGGCAAGTTGGCTTTGCCTGCCAGAGCAAAATCCCCAAGTAAGATGAAGGGCAAGAAGGCTAAGAAGAAAGAGGTTGCAACTGAGGTTGCTCAAGGTGGTGATGAGGAGATCGTCCCAGCAAATCAGAAAGTGCAGGGCCAAGGGGAATCGATGCTACTCTACTTCAAGCGGTTGAAGATGAGAGTATCAGAGAGGCATGTGGACCTCCAAATCTTCCAAAGGCTCCCAAGGAAGACCAAAAGCGGGGAGCAGATGGTGAAGTTAAAGCAGCCAAGAAGAAGAAAATCTCCTCGGGGGATGAAGTCACTCTCTGGCCTTCAGAGTCTCTTCCTCCGGTCGACCCAACAGACCCCACATTGGCAGAGCAAATCCCAAGTGGTCTACACACCGAAGAGGGTACCAGAAGGGGATACCAATATTGACGGAGTAGACATCAATGGCTTCCAAATTATGTCTCTACTTTGATGATATTGAAAATGATGACTTTGCTGGCCCCTACCTTCCCCCCAAGCTCCTCAAACATGGTTACCTTCAAAGGTAAGTCTTTTTCTATTTAAGGGGAAAATGACACGGTGACTCACTCCTTGATGAGCAACATTCAGCCAATGCTCAACTTGGAGAGGCAAGTGCGAAGCCAATCTATCCTTATCAACACACTTAATACAGACAAAGAGAGCTTGTCTAATGACCTCCTCAACGCCAATCAGAGTGTTAAAGCATTGAGGAAAGAACTCAAGGAGTTGAAGAAGGGGAAAGAAGACTTGGCCACCAGAACTCCAAACCAAGTGTTCTGGCTTGGAGAAGGATCTCTCCGCTTCGAAGGAGGAGGTGAAGGCCAAGGATAATGTCATCCAAACCCTTTCCGGTGACAAGACTTATCTTGAAGATGCTGTGTCTAAAGTCACCAAGGAGAAAGAAGTTTTGATAAAGGAGCAGGAGAAGACCATCCAAGCCAAGATCGATACATAAACCAATAAGGTGATAGATTCCCAAGAAGAGAGGTATGCTGGAGTCAAATTCGACATGGTCTTATTTTTCATCGAACATTTCCGAAGAGGACGCTCGGTACTCTATGGCAATATGTGGAATACCCAGATCTCCCATTCCACACTATGGAAGATGATGATAAGCATAATTATTCCAGTGGTTACGATGACACCCGCAATGGATATGTGGAGGTCTACCAAAATTTGTCTAATGTCATTGCCCCCAATGGATGCTCCTATCACCACAGCATCTTCATGGGGACCAGCTATGTCCCTCAAATCATCTTCATCAAACACAATAAAGGGAAAAGGAATTTGCGATTGATAGGAAGTCATGCCTCCTTCAAATTGAGTAGCCATGGTGTGAGCATGCCTCTTTCTTGAAGAAGTAGTTGGTGTCGTCATGGTGTCACCCCCAAATATGGTAAGTGACTGAAAAAGGTTTATGAGCCCGGACACCATCTTGGTGTGTTCTGTGATAACGCCCACCTTATTCCGGTCTAGATCAGGATCCAAATACTCTGACTCCACATCGAATCTTTCAATAATTACCATGGCCCCGTCCGGAGCCGACGTCCCTACATTATTTGTTGGGTCGGTCCGATGAGCATTACCAGGCCTATTCCCACTTCTTCTTTTAACATAAGCACCCAATTTTCCTCTTTCAATCAAATTTGCACCTCTTGCTTCAAAGTGATGCAATCTTCCGTGTTATGGCCAATATCATGATGATATTGACAGAAACAAGTATTACGACTTTCCTTGGGAGATTGAAGCGCATCCGGCTTCCTAAAATATACTTCATCTTTTGTTTTGTCATAGATGGTTGCCACATTTTCTTTCAACTCGGCAAACCACTCCGGCTGGACCCAAGGCCCTCGCTTATTTCTGGATTGCTGGCTCTGAGCAGGTGCTGGGTGAGATTGAGCCTTGGCCTTGTTGGGATCCTGTCCGGCTTCTTTAGCCTTGTACCCGGACTGATTCTGGTTCTGGTTTGGTGCAGCTGGGGTCGATCTCACTTGCATGTGCACCCTAGTCTTCTTTGTTTCATCCACATTGATTCAATAAACCGCCCCATGTCATGGCCTTCTTCCTGGTTACCGAATCGGCCAAATTGCCATGGTTCAAACCCTGTCTTAGAGAAGCTATTGCTACTTGTTCAAAGCAATCAGCCAATCCATTATTGGTGTTCACAAACCGACTTATATACTCTTTCAATGATTCGTTTGGCTATTTGTCACAATGGATAGTATTGTCTCAATTGCCCTTCACCTCCTTACTTTCAACAAACTGCCTCCGGAAGACCACCATAAAGGTATCGAAAATTCTGATGCAGCCCTGAGGCAGGCTATTATACCACTTCAGAGCACTCCCCGTAAAATATTTAGAGAATTCTCTACAAAGCAACTTATCATCATCGTCAAAATTCATCATAAATTTTTTAAACAGCTCCAGATGATTATCTAGATCTTTGCTCCCATCATACTTTTCCATTTTAGTATTGTGAAACCTCTTTGGAAGGTTTCCGGATAGTATCTTGGACGACAATGGAGATTATCTCCAATTCCGGCCACGGCTAAACACAATATCTTCATTGGGAGTTGGAAATATACCTGGTTCATCATATAAAGCGGAAAGATCCATTAACATATGGTCTATATGTCTCCGGCCATGGATGTGGCTATGGGATGACCCTTTACCTATATGTCTTTTCTACCTTCCATGCTTGTCCCTATTTCTTGAATATTTTTTAACCAACTTTTGCTTCTTCTTGGACCTGCCTTCATCACTGCTGGATGACAGAGACTCTTCAACTCCATCTTCATTCGAGGAGCTACCAGATGATTATGAATCTGAATACAAGCTCTCCACCGGTTCAGACCGGTGAGATTTTTTTGAGCTAGCATGAGTCTTTTTAGTACTTACATGGGTCTTTGCTGATGGGTCATGCTCCCTTGGATTGCCAATGTGGTAAACTGCTGACACTTTTGATTTTTTTCAAGCCTAACTCCATTTTTTTAGCAGCCCTCAAGGCTTCTATCTCAGCTTTCAACCTATCTCGCTCTTCGATCGTATACTCATCGTTTTCTCCCACCACTTCTGCGAACGTTGGTGACACTCCCTGCTCGTCCGGGTTCATTTGAACTGGTTTTTCTTGCTGGTTTTAAATGCTAGATTCAGGCACCTTCTTCTCCCAATGTGGTTGCCAATTTGGTCTGGATTATTTTCAACTGAGGGTAATTTTGTCAGATATTTTGTGGTGTTTCAAGAGTATTAAATGTTTGAAGTGTTTTGTAGTGAGAGATTTAAGTTGCCTGGTTGTATTAAATGTTCATTACCCTCATTAATGAAAGTGGTTGGGTATTTATACTTTTAATTATGGGCCATATGAGCTTTCGGGTCAAACTTATGAAATCGGGTCGAGTTCAAAAACCCATTAGTTTATTAAGCAGATTAGTAACTAGCTTAGTCAAAAAGTGTTTAGTGTTTTAATACTTTTGTCCTGTCCGAATGGTTCAGTGGGTGGTTATTCTCCGGATTGCCCCTGTCCGGTTTCTACAGTGAGTGGCGAACATTTTCGGACTCATCATAGTCAAGAATATAATCTTCAAAAAATTACACCAAATGCAAGCAAGTCCGTCCCAATGTAACGTTTCAAGGAGGCATATGAACTTTACACCATAATATTCATTACACTAAACATTAATTTAAAATACAAAAATATAACAATTGCATCAAATTATAACTAGTTTGGCTCACATATTCTTTGTTTTGTCACCAAAATATATGAACTTATTAGTGTAAGCATAAATAAATTTGTCATCGTAAAGAGGGTTGATTCACGTTTGAGGGTAATCAAGGGCTCAAAGATATACTTCGTATTATCCTTCCATACAATCTATGTTTGAGTTCAACTTAATTATGGTATCCGAATAAAAAAAAATATTCCAAAACATATGAAATCAGTGGAATACAATTTCGTCAGCAAAATATATATATTAATATTTGATATAATAGTTTTATATGTACGATATACATAGCATGTATGTCACTTATATATATATATATATATATATATAATGTCAATTACTTTTATTAATGCCAATTATCTATATGTCACCAAAATATTAGGTAAATAACAATTATTTTTCTCCATGAGCAACCACAAGTGATCTAATTCCCATGTATAATTTCCACCCTTACGTGACTCAAGTAACGAATGCGACTACAAATGTGATGTTGGTTGACGTAACAACAACAATCTCGAATAATTACATATTGTATCTCGTCGTCTTGTACGCACTATCCATAATAATGACCTCTGTAAATGTCCTTAGAAGATCGATAGACATCGGATGTGAAAAAAATAATCCGGTGATTATTTGAGACCTAGTACTTCCCATTTTATGCCATTCAATTTACTTTTTCTCCTTTATCTTAGCCAATATATATTGATTTTGTGATTGGCCGTATTTCTCCAATGTATGATGTATTTGTCTAGCATTACAAATGTTATGCATACTAGACACGTCATGCAGATTAATTTAATTGACGGAAGTAAAATATTATGCGGAATGACATCACATAAAAATATTTGCTTCATCAAATATTCTTCGACCGTCGTAAGTTTTCTCACTTGAGGATATACGTCTAAATATTCGGATGACGGGTGGTTACGCCTTTCATATTCAATTGTCAAATACCACAGACCACCATCGACTAGATGAGCTCTAAGTGCAAAGATGAAGTCTATTTTTTGTGCATGACTTTATTCTCTTCACGTTAGGTGCCTTTGGTTTTGTCTTGAACTTTTCAAATAACTCACAAGAATAATTCAATTGAGGAGTATTTCCTTATTTCCCAACAGTATACCTATTTTTCATTAATGAATATTTCAAGTCTTTACCGACACTCTTTATCCATACTATAAGTTTGGATCTTGTGTAATGCGCATCCGTGATGAATAAGTGGAGGAAATCGATATAATATTTTACAAAGTAATATGAGAATACAAAGTAATTTCAGGCTCTATTTTTTGTATTATTAAATTATCACTACAGAAAGTGTTTTATAAAAGAAAATGCAAGTGATTCCAATGACATGTCTAAAAATGAGTTGCATTTTTAAAAAACATCTGAAACTGAGACAGGCCTTCCGAACCATACTTGCAAAATCATAATTTTCAAATTTGGTTTATTGTTAGTGAGATTTTGATATTTAATGAATGTAAAACTTAAAAATAAAATTAAAATATCTTGGTGGTCGGGATGTTCTTTCATTATTGTTTTTTTCCCATTAAAAGTATAAAATATATCGTTATTTTTTGAGGGTTTTAGATTAATTAGTATTATTTTTTTGAATAAATGTTGAATTGAATATAAAAATTTATGTATTTATAGGAAAAAAAACCCATAAAATATAAATTCGAAGTTAAATAAAAAATAAAAAATAATGTGTTAATTTTTTAAATTTCTTTTATAGAGGAAGAGACTATGTTTCTCCTAACATTCATCTCTTTAAGTGGCTTAGAACAAAAAGATAGCCCAAACAAAAGAAATTGCTCTTTTAGTAGTTCGAAGCCCATTTACGTCCATGATTTTACGCGGGAAAATCATCTCCTCCTTCGTCTTCGTTGAAGCTCAATAAAGGGTTTCAGAAATGAAAATGCGTTTTTCTCTAAAAAGTAACAAAAACTGACAGACAAAACACGACTCGACATTTTCAAAGTAAGGAGAAACTCAAAAAGAGATCGTCAAACGAATAGAGATGAAAAGTGCTAATAGGAAATGGGAACGCAACGATTCGCGGCGGTCGAAGCAGCAGAAGGTAATGATTAGCGACGAAGAAAAGCTAGAGGCGAAGTTAGGGTTTGATATCTTCTCAGAAGGAGACAAACGCCTCGGTTGGCTACTCAATTATACCACAGTAAGCTCAATTTTTCTTCAGATAGCAAAATTGCTTTCTCAATATTTCTTGTTAGCCGCCTAACTACTAAGTCCTTCGAACAAGCGTATAATTATTGATGGGATGCTACAAATGTTTATAGTCATGTTTAACTTCAATTTTCGTTTCACAGTCATCTTGGGAGGATCCAGACACGCGTAAAACTTATAGCTGTGTTGATCTGTATTTTGTTACCCAGGTGAGCCGCTTGGGATATATCCCATCCTCAAGTTGCTGCTATTGTTTAGCCTGCCAAAAATATCACTGTTCTTGTTATTCAATTATTTAATTCTTCATTGTAGGATGGTACTTCTTTCAAGTCAAAGTTCAGATTTCGTCCTTATCTCTATGCCGCCACAAAGGTATAGTTTTATTTCCGGAAGCCTTACTAACTCTCATTACATTACTTACGAAATTTTGTTGGTGATAGACTAAATTATTTCCACATTATAGGACAAATTGGAAATGGATGTTGAAGCATACCTGAGGCGACGTTTTGAAAGTCAGATTGCTGATATAAAAATTGTGGAGAAAGAGGACCTTAGTCTTGTGAGTTAAAGCACTACGTAGCACGTTTCATTTGTTGATTATTATGTCTTATTTCACATTTATCTACTTTAAGAAAAACACTATGCCTTCATTATTTTCTCGACCATTTCCAATTACTTACTCAATTTGCATCATATAGCTGGTAATTTTTGGTTGTGATTAGACAAGCCCTGCATGAAATACCATGACATTTGTTTGCCCGAAATTGGGTTGCTAAAAGTTTCACAAACCTTAGGCATAAATGCTGGGAGTCCCGAATGGGTTTCACGAAAGAACTAGAATTCCCATCAGGCTATATGGCACAATAGCATTGGAAGTTAGAGATTTTTTTTTTATATTTAATATCCTAATTGGACCCGTTTGTCGATCTTTTTTTTGAAATAAATTCAGGATTATTAGCATACTCATTTTTCTTTTAAAGTTCTCATGAATTGATAAAACTAAACAGGCGGACAAGCTCTATATCCACTGGCTTTGCAATTGGTTAATGCAATTGGATAAGGTTACATGAGATTCCATGATATATGATCGTATGTATCGGGGGTGTGATAGTTTTGTGCTACTAAAACATGAAAGTTTTTCGAATATAATAGTTGCTCACATTTATCTAATCCTGAAGTCCATATTTCGTTTCTGATATTAATATGGTTAGGCACTTCATGCTTGTATCTTTAATATTGATGGTTCTCCAGTTGAGGAATAATGATTGCATCTAATGTTCGTGAACAGAAAAATCATTTGTCAGGCTTACGCAAAACTTACTTGAAGATATCTTTTGATACAATTCAACATCTGATGGATGTAAAGAGAGATTTGTTACAAATTGTTGCAAGAAACAAGGCAAAATTTGATGCAGTGGAAGCCTATGAATCGATACTAGCACATAAAAGGTAAAGAGTCTTATCTTTTTAGTTATTAATAATCTAAACTCAAGCAATTTGTTTGTGTTTCTTATTTGACTATGCACACCTCTTCCTGACATTGCTCTGATTTTTTGGTTTAAAGAGAACAAAAGTTTCAAGATATGTTAGACTGTATAGTGGATCTACGTGAGTTTGATGTTCCATACCATGTTCGCTTTGCCATCGATAATGGTAACTTCTTGATGCTCCTTTCCTTCATACAGTTCTCAACCTAAGTTGAAATTATATGATGTTTTTAAATATTTATATTTACTGGCATATTAGATGTGCGATGCGGGCAGTGGTACAATGTCAGTGTATCTAGCAGTGGCGTTGTGCTTGAAAAGAGGACCGATATTCTTCAACGTGCCGAAGTTCGTGTTTGTGCATTTGACATAGAGACAACAAAGCTTCCCTTAAAGTTTCCCGATGCTGAATATGATATGATAATGATGATCTCATACATGGTTGATGGGCAAGGGTATTTAATTATAAACAGAGAGGTAAATCTAATATGTTTTTAATTATTGTCTTATTGTTTTCTTGGAGTCTATTACTTATTATTTTCTGCTTCAGAACTGATTCCTAATTTCTGTCGGGATTCTTGGGCACTGATAGTTGTGTTAAGCACTGATTTCTGAGCGCCATTGGTTTTAATTAGAGTTGGGGAAAACCATATACTTGCCTCGGTTTATGCTTAGGGACTATGCAAGAAATTCAGGATCTTCAATAATTTATGTGTCATAGATGTCTCATTAGTCTTTAGAATTACCCAGGAAATATAGCTGAATATACTATTACTTTGGAAATTAGAGTTGTATTTGCATTTTCTGAGCTTCTTCTATGGACATTGGGGATGTAGCCCCTTAGTATTTTAAAGGTCAGGAACTGAAGAGCAGAAGCCATACGCGGCCTTAACATATTTCTTACTTTCCGTGCTCAATTATATCCAAAGCAGGAACAATGATAGAAAAACATAGATGTGGGGTAGTCATCTTGGTCATGTGACACTTCACATTTATTAAGTTAATAAAGCAATGCATTTCCTGTATTTTATTTGGTTTAACAATGCTACGAAATATAAAAAAATGATGATTCTTGGAGCAAACAGATTTTAGTCTCACTATAATTACTGTTTTCAACATTTGAACTTGTTAGCGGTTCCTCTTTGCTTGACTGGGCATCGTTTAAAAATGGACATCCGATGTTTATATTTAGTTGCCTAGAAAATAAGTAGTAAAATTGTTTTGTACTTGTTTATGTGGTAAATTGTTTTTAGTCTACACCTCAGACCTTTCCTTAGACAACATTTTCAATTTGGATCTGGTGTCAATTATCTGTTTATCCGTTCGGGAGTAATTGGTTAAGTAAGGTACATTTTCTTTGAATTGACCCCACTTAGGCAATTTGGTCCTCTCCATGATTCTCCTGCTGCTTTGTTCAGAGTATCTTTCATGATCGAGCATTCATTTGAAATGTGTTTTCTCAGTGTGTTGGGGAAGCTATCGAGGATTTGGAGTACACCCCAAAGCCAGAATATGAAGGGTTTTTCAAAGTGGCCAATGTTAAAAATGAGGTACATAAATCTCTCTGATTCGTTCCGTAGTTAATTCTAGCAATCTTAATAAATTTGATAATCATGTTATTTTGCTGAATAATTTTCCTGTTTTCTTGCAGGCTGAACTCATTAGGCATTGGTTTTCTCATATGCGAGAGGTGAAGCCTGGTATTTATGTTACATACAATGGTGATTTCTTTGACTGGCCATTTGTGGAGCAAAGAGCAGCCCATCATGGAATCCAAATGAGTGATGTATGTTGTCCTTTGTTTTGAAAAAAGTATTTTTCTCTTGACGTGTCAAAGCATTTATTCATCTATACCTATAGTGTTATCTAGCAGTGTGTATATATCCATTTATTCTTTCCGGTACTCAACGGAAATGAATTACTCTTCAATTACATCAGGGATTTGTGATGTCATGTTTTTACATGTTAAACTCTTCCACAATATTACTTCGGCCCTTTATATACTTCTGTCTGGCTTGTAAAATGTCAAGAGTGCTTCCGTCTTGTAATATTTTAGTCATTTTCATACTTGATTATTATGTACAAACTAGTTTGGTGCATGAATCTCCTCTTGCACAAAAAGAGAAGCCAAGGAAATGTGTTTTCTTATGCTTTTCTGTGGGAGTTATTTATGTTACTTTTTCTTATCGGGCACTCTAACTAACTTTTGTTCTCTGGCGGTGGCTTCTGTTTTCTTATCGAACCTCTTTTTTATGTATGTTTTTATAAACAAAGTTTCAGCAGTTTAATAATGCGAATACTTTTTGATTGAGCTCTCATAAATTTATTGCATTTACCATATATAGATGAAAGCAAATCTAAACCTTTAATTTTGCAATTAAAGGTAGACTTGACCATTGTCGTTCCCCGTCACGTGCGACCATGGTCATATTCAAGAATTTTTCATAACTGCTATTAGCTTAAGTATTGTGTATTGTTCTATTTTTTTATAAAAATGTCATGCTATTAACTGACTTATTTTGCTTTATTTCTAACCTCTTATCATGGCTTCAGGAGATTGGATTCCGTTGTGACAAAACGCAAGGGGAGTGTCTAGCTAAATTTGCTTGCCATTTGGATTGTTTTGCTTGGGTCAAACGGGATAGTTACCTCCCACAGGGAAGCCAGGGCCTGAAGGTGCATTATCTCGTTATCTTGACATGTAGTTCTTCTAGTTATGTTGGTTTCTCGTTCCGATGTGTGGTGATGTGTAATCAACTGATAATATTCCTATTTTTAATATTTGAGTGTAACCAATATCCCATCCATGTAAGTTTTCCTCATTTATTAATACATGCCTGCCTGTCTTCTCTGAGGCCTAGGAAATTAAATTTCATACAATTTATGTTTTGTCCATTTTGTTTCTCTTTTTAAAATAAAACATCAGTTGAAGTGGATGTAAATGGGCATACAGAGAACGCTAGCAGTTTAAGAAAGCAGGAACATAGTCGGGATAATAGAGAAAACAATCTGAGAACTCATTTTTACCTTACATACTTTTTAGGATAACTTTTTGCTTGCCAATACTTAATAATCAAGCAAGTAACTCAGCTGTTTGTCAAGCAAGTAATTCGTTGTCGATAGACTTTAGTTTAAAAATTATAGATTTCGTAGGCTATCGTAAGTTATCATAGATGAAGTCATCTTTCAGGCATACTGGTGTAAAATATTTCTCACCATAATAAAATGAAGTTGACAGCTTTGTAATTGTCAAATAGACACCTTTCTCTGTTCCTGATGTTCCAATAGAAAACTATTTTGGCAATCTGCAATTGTGGCAGTATCTCACTATTTCTTCATGTCGTAGAACTAGAGCTGACCCATTATTATGTTGCTAGCCACAATATGTTCTTGAAGTCTTTTATAAATTGTTGATAATTGAAACTTCTAAAAGGGATCCTCTATATTCATTTAGAGGCAGATATGGTGGCATAAAGCTTGTACTAAGAAGTACTGCTTAAAAGACCTTCTATTTTATTGGTCCGAGGTCTATTTGGGCAAACATTATTGATACTTCCATCTTTTTGTTTGATATTCAATAAGCGGAAAGGTGATATCGTTCCTCATCATATTTTAGGCTGTTACAAAGGCAAAATTGGGCTTTGATCCTCTTGAGGTAAATCCGGAGGAGATGGTTCGCTTTGCAAAAGAAAAGCCTCAGGTATGACTGAGAAAGATCTTTACTTTATTTTCGTAGTTTGGTTTTCAAACTAGCTATAGTATGCGAAGGCGGGTGAAAATGTTAAAAAGTAATTGAGCATAAGTGTAGCAAGATGCATAATATGCATGTAAAGCTAAATCAAATACGTTATTGTTTTCTAAATTACAACTGAAGATTATTTTTAGTGATGCTGTTGTTTGCAAGTACATTGCATGCAATCCCTGCTACTTAAACGTTTTGACTTTGGTCTTGGTATATAAATGGCTATGGTTAGTGCCAAAAGATAAGTATACCTGTTGTGCTAGGTTTTCATAACTTGCAATGTTGTTTGATTGTTTGTCCCAAGAGCCATAGTTGGCCTTTCTATGATTTAGCATCCTTATTGTTATACATCTCAATAGGACTATAGTTTATGATCAAATATTTGTTGGAACTTGATCTTACTTTGGGGTCCTTTCCCACTTAGACAAAGCTGATTTCCCACTAAGAGCAGCTGAGCCTCGAACCTTCCTTTAGTTAACAATGGTAGTAGCATGTACTTACTGACACATTGTGGATTCTGAAGTTTAGTTTGTCGGAGATTGTTTTGGGATATCCAATCTTTTCAGCCCTATGATAGCTATGTATACTTTTTAAAAAAAATATTCTGACATAGTTGTCTTGGATGGCGACTACTGAGTTTTTCATATGCAATCCTTACAAGATAAGTACTGCCAGCTTTCTGTTTGTGTTCGTTATAATTCCTGATTTTGTAAAACTGAAGTTAGTCTGTTAGTGCATATGGCTATGAGATTATTGCTTATAGTAGTTCTGGTTTTATTCTTGCATATGATATCACAGATGATGGCCTCTTACTCTGTTTCTGATGCTGTTTCAACTTATTACTTATATATGACCTATGTCCATCCATTCATTTTCTCCCTTGCAACTATAATTCCGATGTCTCCTGATGAGGTTTTACGCAAGGGTAGTGGGACTCTGTGCGAAATGCTTCTTATGGTCGAGGTGATTTACTTTTGCACATTTTATGCAGAGAGTTTTACACAACTTATATCTTCAATAGTTTATATAGAGTCAATTTTACTCTACCACAGGCTTATAAGGCAAATGTTATCTGTCCTAACAAAAATCAAGCTGAGACAGAGAAGTTCCACAAAAATCACCTTCTTCACAGTGAGACATATATAGGTGGGCATGTCGAGTGTCTTGAAAGTGGTGTTTTTAGATCGGATCTTCCAACCAGCTTCAAGCTTGATCCATCAGCGTACGAGGTAAGTTCTGCTCTTTTTGTTCGGCATAATCCTGGTTCCTAACAATTTTTATTTCATGTTTACTATACCTTTGTATTTGGGCTTTAGTTGGCTTATAAATTTACTCTCTATCTCTTCGGGGTTAGCATAGGTGTATGTTTATGATATATGCACAATATGTTTTACGGTATTAAGCTTGTTGTCACATTTAAAGACCTATGTTTAGTTATAAAGAGCGGCCTATACTGTGTCTCTGGTGTAGTAAACGTGGCTTCATCTTATATCAACTGACGTGTTACTACTCTAATTCCAGCAACTGATCAACAACCTTGATCGAGATCTGCAATATGCTATAACGGTTGAGGGTAAAATGGAGTTAGAATCAGTCTCCAATTATGATGAAGTCAAAAATGAAATCAGAGAAAAGGTGCTGATATTCTCTTCTCAAGCTGAGTAGTTAATTATGTTTGCCAATATGCATTTCAAGGTTACGTCTTTTAAGCTTTACTGTTGAGATTTAACTATAAACAAATGGTACATAAGGAAACATAAAGGAGATACTTAAGCATCTTTTGAAAGTGGAACTTGTACTCTAGATCTTGTCATGAATCATCCCGATATATCTCTTAAGACTATTATGCAGGAAAATACACATCATCCCCATTAAGCTGTTCCTTTTTGTGCAGCTTGTAAGGCTACGAGATAAGCCAATACGTGAAGAATGTCCTCTTATTTATCATCTTGATGTGGCTGCAATGTATCCAAATATCATTTTAACAAACAGGCTTCAGGTATGCTTGAGTTTGTATTCTGAATAATTAGTTTATTTATCTGTGTCATTTTCATTTCATTCCCGAGTAATAATCAAAATTTAGTATTCGTTTTCGGAATTCGTATAGATGCGAAGTTAAAAAAAAATTCATCATTCGAGAATCTTCCTATCACAGGGCTGTAATTGTTAAGAAATATAGAATATGAGCAAGGTCTCTGATTAAGCCTTACTGTGTGCTAGGCCTTCTGAACAGAGAGATTAATAGAATGAGCTGATTAAGGTCTGTATCATAGGTGGCCAGTGAAACATGTATCCAGTGGTCGTTTGTGTAGTTGTTTTATTCTTGGATCCTCTCCTCTTGTAGAGGTATGTTCGCAATTGATATTGATGATGCATAATATTGGATTTCAGCCACCTTCTATAGTAACAGATGAGATCTGTACTGCCTGTGATTTCAACCGTCCTGGAAAGACTTGTCTTCGGACACTTGAATGGGTATGGCGTGGAGAAACATTCACGGCTGACAAAAGGTTTAACTCTACCTTTCAGATGCTTGCCTTTTCATTCCTTTGGATTTATATCAGCATATTAGTTGCAGATATCCAATGAAATTTGGTTTAATATTTCCAGTGAATATTATCATATGAAGAAGCAAATTGAGTCGGAGTTTGTTGATGATGGGAATGGTCAGTCTAAATCTTTCCTGGACCTTCCCAAGGTGGATCAGCAATCAAGTCTCAGAGAGCGTCTAAAGAAATATTGTCAAAAGGTATGCTTGTGCTAGCTCTTTAGACATGTTTCCCTAAGTGATGCTTCACGGTCACGGTGTATTATGCAGGCATACAAAAGGGTGCTTGACAAGCCAGCCAATGAAGTTCGTGAAGCAGGGATATGTATGCGTGAGAATCCGTTTTATGTTGACACCGTTCGCAGGTTTGTTTTTTCTACAAAATGTTATGTGTAACTGTAACATCACTTACTCTGCGGTTAAACTATTAACCAAACTTCCATTGCCTTACATTAAGTGTACTCTGTCCACTGACTGACATTTTCGTTCAATCTAAATTAAGCTTTCGAGATAGGAGGTATGAATACAAAACACTCAATAAGGTCTGGAAGGGCAAGTTATCAGAGGCCAAAGCAAGTGGAAATTCTATCAAGATCCAGGAGGCTCAAGTATATTTAATTGCTAACTCTGCAGATGTAGTTACTCTTTAATAATCACTAGTTTTATTATTCATCAGCACTGTTTATAAATTGTTCCAGGACATGGTAGTGGTTTATGATTCGTTGCAGCTAGCCCATAAATGTATTCTTAACTCCTTCTATGGATATGTCATGCGCAAGTGAGTCAGTTACTTTTCGGTTTGTTCATTAGTCTGTGTTTTGCTATAATAGAATTGTCTGCTCTAGCTAAGACATCACTTTTCTATGTACTCTAGGGGGGCAAGGTGGTACTCAATGGAAATGGCTGGTGTTGTTACATACACCGGAGCAAAAATCATTCAGAATGCTCGAGTGCTTGTTGAAAAGATTGGGAAACCGCTTGAATTAGATACAGATGGTATATGGTGCACTCTCCCGGGATCATTCCCTGAGAATTTTACTTTCAAAACGATGTAAGCAGACCATAAATTTGCACATAAACTGCTGGGTCCTGGAGTCTTCTCTTGTTAAATTCCCTAAAATGTTGATTCATGAGATTCTGAAAAATCTTATCCTAGATATAATCTTAGCATTTGGGGACGATACATCATGTTTCTGGTGTTTCTTATAGACTACATGAATTGCAGAGACTTAAAGAAGAAGCTGACCATATCTTACCCATGCGTAATGCTTAATGTTGACGTGGCAAGAAATAATACTAACGATCAATACCAGGTCAGCTCGGAACTTTACTTCGTTAACTAATTTCTTTCTCATATCATTCTTTTCATTCTGTTCAATTGACTCTCAAAGGTTCTTTCTTTCTTATTCCACTATCTTTCTGATGAGTTTAATCCTCAACAGACACTCGTAGATCCCGTAAATAAGAGATATGAAGTGCAAAGTGAATGCTCAATTGAATTTGAAGTAGATGGACCCTACAAGGTAAAATCCAACTGCGAGTTATTAAATCTTGATTTCGGTTTACATGTATCTATTTCAGTCATTTGCTTTATCTTTCCCGCAGGCAATGATTCTTCCTGCATCTAAGGAAGAAGGAATCCTGATAAAGAAGCGATATGCTGTTTTTAACGATGATGGGACCTTGGCAGAGCTGAAAGGTTTTGAGATTAAGCGTAGAGGTGAGCTGAAACTTATCAAAGTTTTCCAGGTAAGCCCTTCTGTTCTTTTCTTAAATTTCTGAAAACTTTGTACTTGTGATATTTAGGCTTATTTTGATAACTACAATAGTGTATATATATACATATGGCTTCAAGTTTTTATATTTCTCTTTTAGAGGATTAATGGTTTGTTTATGTGTATATATATATATATATTTGGTTTCTATATGCTCAAGTGAAATATGTCTTTTGTTATATTTTATTTTTCTGAAGAAAAGGTGAACTCTTTTGTTAGTGTAGAAAGCAAGAGTAAACATGTATTTTGAAATCAACTCTTTTGCTTATTCTAAAAGTATACTTCCTAAAAGGTGATAATTTTGTCAGAGTCCTTACACTATTATTTTTTCACAACTGCTTGTAATAATATTTATATCTATAACCATTTCTACTAATTTTTCAAACCTTTCAAATAATCTTCACAGATTTTTATAAACTATTTTTTTTTGTAATTGCTTTATTTGAAGAAACTTATACAAACTCTGAGTGTACTATTCTAGAGTTGTAAATGCATTGACAGTTCATTGGCACTACAAACAATACATCTATGGGTTGTTTTTACCCACCTGTAAAGAACAGAATGCTGGCTAGGTATATTGTTTCAGTTTGTGGATAATAGAAGCTATTTGAATTTAAGGGCAAACACAAGGAAAATAATAGGCCTTTAACCTCTATTGGAGTTATTTTATTCTTGTGATGCTTTCAAATGTTAACATACTTCATATTGTGAACTCTCTACTTTTTATTATCTAGAAAGACAGTTGTGGTCAGTTGACCAAGATATTCACGGGCCAGCTTAAGTTATTTGGGTACTTAAGCCATGACCAAACAAATAAATCTAGTCAGACACGGGATTAAGTGATTTTGGTACCTGAACCATGACCAAACCAATAAAGACAGTTAGACACAACAGAGATTGAAAATAATGTAAACCAACCCTAAGCATTATCAGTAGATATATAAAAGCACAAAGATTTAACTTCATGAGACATAGTTATGTTATCCATGCTTTAGAGTTTTAATATCACGCTGTTATTTTCAACTTATAAAAGCTTTCCTTTTGGTAGGCTGAACTTTTTGACAAATTCCTTCACGGCTCAACCCTAGAAGAATGTTACTCAGCTGTGGCTGCTGTTGCAAATCGCTGGCTTGACCTTCTTGATGTATGTAAGAGGGAAAAGGATGTCTATTTTTTAAGCAATTTTTTTTTATAATCAGCTCTCCAATTGAATCCTTGTTTCTTACTTCTAAATTTTAGCATGGTATGTTAATATGCAATGCCGAGGATTATTCATAATTTTGCTCTTCTTTTTTCAACTTTTAGAGTCAGGGAAATGATATTGCAGATAGTGAGTTGCTAGACTATATATCAGAATCCAGTACAATGAGCAAGTCTTTAGCAGATTATGGTGAACAAAAGTCGTGTGCAGTAACCACTGCAAAGCGCCTTGCTGATTTTCTTGGTGATACAGTGGTTAAAGACAAAGGACTGCGCTGTCAGTATATAGTTGCATGTGAACCAAAGGTACAGCTCTTTTGGTAACATACATTTTCCCCGTGGAGAGTAGTTTACTTCTAACTGAAGCTTTCTCGATCATGCTCCGGTTTTTGCATATCAAATCAAGAGCCTACTAAATTATACACTATCTACTAAGTTATACAGTATTCTGCAAAAGCCTACTAAATTTACATTATTTTGCAAAAGCCTATTAAATCATAAATTATTGTGCAAAAGCTATTTACTCAATTTTTATTTATTTTTGGTATCATATGCAAAAAGGTAAATGATAATAATATCGATGATCTACTGATTAGTCATTGTAGATTAAACTAATTAAAAACTTCTAAGACTATTCAATTAGCAAAAGTACAACTGAATAACAATTAGCCGAATATAATTAGTCCAAGACTATCACAAATTAACAAGACATGCATTTTCTTGCTAGTTCTGACAAAAGTCTGTAATGTTGTTACAGATGATTTCTGTATGTAAAGTTACTTGTCTTAGCTGCCTCTTATATGCTTTGTCTATTATAGTTGGCATCATAATGTCTCATTCACACAACTCATTAAGCTTTAACCCTCTACTTTTTAATCTCGTTGGATGATCGTTGCACTTATAATTGGAGCAGGGGACGCCTGTAAGTGAACGTGCTGTTCCTGTTGCAATATTCGAAACCGAGTCTGGTAATTACAATTATTTGGTTATATGTTATTGCTTAATTAAGAACACATGATATGTATTTTCCATTTTTTTTCCAGAGATAATGAAGTTTTATCTGCGAAAATGGTGCAAAACTTCGTCAGATGTTGGCATCCGTTCCATCATTGATTGGTCATATTACAAACAAAGGCTTGGTTCAGCAATTCAAAAAATTGTTACTATTCCTGCTGCTATGCAAAAGGTTTCAGGCTTGCTCATTTTTATACGTTGAAGTAAGAAAAGAAAGTTTTGAGGTGTCACGGTCTTTTTTGGTCTTTTGTAGGTATCAAATCCTGTTCCAAGAGTTGAGTATCCTGATTGGCTGCATAAAAAGGTGCGTGAAAAAGAGGACAAGTTCCGTCAAAGGAAGTTGGTTGATATCTTCAAAAAGTCAGACAAAAATGAAAATTCAAAAATGCATACCAACTCTTGCACCCTGGACGATCTGACAAATGAAGAGAATGTTCAAGACATGGAGGACTTCCGAAGCAAAAGCAGGGATTCTACAAATGGCCCGAATCCAATTGTTCGTTGTTATGAAGTCAATAATAAACAATCAGGCAAGACAATAAACCGAGAAAATTCCCAGGAGAAGCAAAATACACAGAAAGACTCTTCACCCTTGAAGAATAATGGGATTTCCTCGATTGACAAAACTGTTGATTACAATGGTTGGCTTGAACTGAAGAAGAGGAAATGGAAAAATACCATTGAAACCAGAAAGAGGCAAAGGTATAGTTAGCTTGCTATAGTATGGCGAGGCATTTATCGTCTCATAACCATTTTGATCCTTCTAAAAATTATGAATACCTCCGTAGAACCTCAAACCGCTCATGCTTTTGCATTTAATCACGATATATATAGGGAAGAAAGCATGATATATGCTGTTGGTAGTTCACAATTGTTTTGTTTTGGCGATAATTGAAGATATGTTAATTGAATGCGTAATAGGGTAAACCAAGAGCCACGCACATCAACGTAGCTCTATGCGATAAAAAACTTTTTAATATTATTTAAAACAAAAATAAATCATTCATGATACTATGTTGGCTTTGCCATGGAAGGTTTCTCTAGTTACATTTACTGATTTTGATATGTTATGTGTTACTGTACATTTGATGGATCCTCAATGGATACTCCAAAGAAGAATCGTGTGGTTTGAATCTATTGACAAACACAACGCTGCTATAATTGTGAGTTATAAGCATATAGGTGTAACCTTTATGAATGATTCATTGTGACATTTGAATCTCATGAATGAGGGATAAGAAATCTGAAAAAATATGGCTCTGAAGCTTGCTTTGTACACTTTGTAAAGCTGATAAATTCTCTGGATGCACATGCTTTGATTTGGAAGTGTTCATCTCAATCATGGCTCCCTTCTTGCTATTTCACAGATCAGACAACTGTGGTTATGGGTGTGTTTCTATTCTGAGTCAATTAAATTGCATTGTATTTGGCAGGTTGGGAAATTTACGGTCTTCACAACAGGTTAATGAGGTATCCAGACCGTTGGGTGGCGCAATAAACGGCAAGGGCTCTCAAGGGAGAGCTGGTGTTGGTTCAATTTTCAAGAGAGCTGAAGTTTCTCTAAAACGCTACCACTGGCAGGTATGCAATTGCAATCAAAACTTTAGTTTGCCTGATCCTTGATCTTTACTTAATATTTTTTCTTTCTGATATTTTAGATAATACAACTAGTACCCAGCTCACTTGGTGGAAGTTTCATGGCTTGGGTCGTTGTTGACGGAATTATGATGAAGATCCCTCTTGTTATTCCTAGAGTATTCTACCTTAACTCTAAAGCACCTATGGCAGAGAAATATCCTGGAAGGCGAGTCAACAAGAACCTTCCTCATGGAAGGCATAGCTATAACCTTATTGAGGTCAGTCTCTTGTTTCACTTTTATAAGTTTGAATCCTCAATCTCTTCGGTAGAAATCTTAACTGGCTATTACTTTTTAAACCCTAATAGGTTATAATTGACGAAGATCAGTTTAAGACTGAAAGCAAAAAACTTGCATCTCTCCTTGCAGATCCCGAAATAGAGGTTAGTACTTGAAACAACATTATATCTGTTAGTGTAATATCACCGTTATCAGCTACTAGTATAATTTTTTTTGAGTTATGTTCATAAAACAACATTAATGTTTACACATCACTAGCACTCTGTTATTTACCTTTTTTAAATTTTATCTACTTTCCCTGTTCTCTCGTCATTTGGTCAATTATCAGTTAAGTAGAAAACATAGCTGCTTCCAGGAATAAGATTTTCTTTATACTGCCAACCTAGTTCAGTGATTTATTTTCCTGATGCTTTGGCAGGGAATATATGAAGCAAAGGTGCCACTGGAGTTGAGCGCTATTCTTCAGATTGGTTGCGTTTGTAAAGTAGATAAAACAACTAAGCAGCGAAAGAACCCTCAAGATAGATGGAACCTTGGCGATCTGCACATGAAATCTACAGCAGAGTGTCCTTACTTGGAGCAGTCAATCTCTTACTTCTATCTTTATCTCAGGTATTGTGCTATGCTGATGAAGCATGGCTTTATTATGAAAGACTCTTAGGAAACTATGACGACGTGTGTCTCTATGTCTCTGATTATGCATGTTATGGTTGGATATCGTAACATTTCTCAATCATGAGAAGCAGGAAATAGTGCATACTAATTTCGTCGAGATTCTATTCATTTAAAATATCGGTATAATATGAAAATGGGAAATGTCGACTTCGATATGGAAGTAATTACAGTTTGCATTCAATTATAATGATTTATATTTATCTGTGTAAAATGACTTACAGAATACTCTGTTTTTCTTTTTTATGTTTAAATGTGTAAAGCTGAAATATTTTCTATATATTTCTGGGTTTTAACGTGCAGATTTGTGAGTTGATATTCAGATGTACACATTAATTTGCGATTAGACTTGTAATTTCACGTGGTGTATCGAAATTTCAGACACCGTAATTTGGACCTAGCAAGCAAAAACCATTTAATCTGTAGGATAGCATCCCTGAACAATATTAGTGTTCTTACATAATACTTTGTTTAAATACTATTACGTAGAAAACTTGTTTCTCTTGAATTTTTAACGAAAGGACTCCAAGTATTATTGCAAACTATATAACTCTTAGTCTTAGTAGTAACAGGCTAGAGCAGCCTATCCAGCAGACTGATTATGACGATTGTTTTGGTGCCAAGTATCCCAAAGACTCAGGATATAGGGAACTAAACCAACTTGCTATGACTATGCGTGTAAATGGAAACATCTGTATTAAATTGATCATAATCAGTCATGTCTACATATTTTATTCAGCTAAGTCTTCACTTTGAAGTGGACTCATTACTTCTAACTACAAAGCTCGTATGCTATTCTGCAAGTATATATGCACCCCACCCATAAATCTTCTTAGTTCCTTCGGCAATTTCTTGAATTTGAGACATCTATCTTTGAGATTATAAATGGAAACTGATACAGTTTCCTAGTTTGTAATAGTCTTCTAGTCTTTTGCAGTTAGTGTTAACGATTTTTGTGACTTACTGTAACTTTAGTTGTTATTAATGTATCCAGCGGCATTTTTGCATCTTATATTTCTCATACCAAGCTATATCCTTGTTTACTTTAGTAAGTTTTTCATTTCAGCATCTCTGCAGGGCGTGCTATATACGTTGTTCATTTCTGTGCATCAAAATCCATATTTGTTGTGGTAGTAAACCCTTATCAGAATAAGGATTTGTCAACATCTATCTTAGAGCGGCAATTCCGTGAAGCTTGTGAAATGTTATCGCTTGAAGCACCTTCTAGGAATGATATCCTTGTACAGGTGAATTATTACTGACACTGACAAAAGAGTTGATGCCATTTTTACCTACTTGGAATCTTGATTTTCGCTATACTGTAATACATACTAATTTCAGGTGGAATATGTTGGACACACTAAAGATGCTGAAAAGTTTCTGCAAAGAGCTATAAATGAACACCGGTAATCTTATTGCCTAATTTTATCTATATTTTTGATTGTAACTCTCGGTCACTTGGGTTGATTTCTTATGTCAGTGCTAGTTTGTCGACGCTTTTTATACATTGATTTATATCCTTAAGGAGACTCGGGGAGCAGACAGAATATGCTGACTTAAGCACCTTCATTATCTATGGGGAGGGACTCGTAAATGGGCTCTCATTTATGAAGACCCATGCATTTGTTCTCCAATGTATGTGTCGAAGAAAAGAAAGAAAATTGCAACTGCAAAAATGTGTCATAGTGTTACTGTCCTGGCATTTTCGACTACATGACATTGCCTTATTTTTACGCAAATTAATAATTTCTTGCTATCTCAAATACCCACCATATTTTAGTAAATATCCAAGCTGCAGAACCTTGACTTGCTAACGGTCTAATTTAGCCTTAAGTTTAGATACATTTGCGTCTAATGTTTTGAGAGGATTTCAGTGATGCTAAAGGGTTTAGTTTTTATCATGTGAATATTTGTTTATATCCATAGGTTCCATCTTTTTTGATATAAAAGAATTAAGCAGATGGATCCATTGTCGTGATCTTTTTGCAGACATGTTTTCTGAATAGAAGAAAAGGAATGTGTTTTATTATGATAGATATTATGAAAAGTGAAATTGCCGAGGCCGATACTTAAGTGAGTGGCATGTACGAGAAGGCTATCTTTGTTTTTTGTTCTGTCTTACATGTGTGCCATTTGATCAATAGTAGTGTTTTTTTTTGGCAGCTACACATGTTTTTCCTTCTATATATATATATTGAAGTGTTAATAAGGTGCTGCTGCGGCCAAAGTTTTTTAAGTACTACTCCTCGATAGAACCATTCTATATATACTTATATCTGACTATGTATATAATGTTTTTGTTTATATATATATATATACATACATCGAGGTTTTGATAACGTGTGCCTCATATATTTCATGTAAGATAGCTTTTAAGTATTCCTCACTGGAACGTTACTATGTATACTTATATGATACCGAATTGTGTATATCGTGCAGTTTAATTTAGCGTGGTTTTGTTACGTGGTTATCTGTAAGTGATTGATTAATTATCTGTGCGTCTCAGTACCCGAATTCCTAATCTTCTATTTAGCTGAAAGTTTGTACCTGTACGTTTTCCCCTTTTTTGGTTACGTCTCTGATTAATAGCGACGTTATTATTGTTTTTGTGATTCACAGTATAGTGTTTACTTAATTATACCTAAAAGGAGCCTTCAGTTGACCATTACCCTTCTTATTTATATTTGATTGTGTATATAGTGCATTATTAATTGTTACAGTTTCTTAATTGTTATCCTTCAAGCGATTGATTAGCCTTCTGTGCCTTTAGATTCTAGAGTTCATAATTGTCAGTTTAGCTGAAAAGTTATACCTTTACTTCTTTCCCATTTTTAGGTCTCTGATTAATAATGAAATTTAATGATTATTGTGGGTGGCAGACATGAACAGCATGGACCTACTATTGCTCTTATTGAGTGCCCAGATTCTACCTTGCTGAAGGAAGGTATACGAGCATTGGATGATTTCCCCTGCGTAAGCATTCCTTTCAATGCACGTGATAACAATTATCAGGTAATTTGCGGACACTTTTACATGCATGTCTTTTCTAGTTATTCAGTTGATTAGAAAAACATTTCATTAAATTCTTCGTAACATTAATTTCTCATGCTATATGTAGCTTCTTTCCTGGCAATACCCAGCAGCAAAAATTGGAATACAACGTTGTGCTGCATCAGCCCAATGGTTAAAAGATAGAATTTCTCTTGCAAGATATGCTCATGTAAAAATCATGTTAAGAAAGCAAAAGAAGTCCTTCCTTATGTATCTTCGCACAGCGACTAACTTCTTTAATATTGGTCAGGTGCCTCTAGCAAATTTTGAACTTGATTGGTTGATACACACAGCAGATGTTTTCTTTTCAAGAGCATTACACGATCAACAACAGGTTATCTGTAATATAATTTTTTGCTCTTCTTTCCTGGCTGTGTTAGTTGTTTATTTTAATGTTTGGCCAAATCCATTTCACAAAATTTGAAACTTTCCATTTGCCTTAACTCGTACAAATGCTTACTTTTCTATTTTAATAGTTCATAAAGAAATCTTAAACTTCGTTTGTGTTGCTAACAGGTGCTTTGGGTATCTGATAACGCTGTTCCAGACCTTGGAGGCATTAATGAGGAGGATACGTGTTTCGCTGACGAGGTTAGTTAGGTGCCAAGATAATAATTATTACTTTTTGGGCGCTTGAGTTCACTCTCTGGTCTGGATATTTTTCCTTGGTCGTCAAGTGTTTTCTTTTCAGTAATCTCTTCATATAATATTTTGTATTGGTTTGCACAATAAATATGATTAAAATCAACAGGTTCATCAATCAGTCCTGACATGCCGTGGAGCATATAGAAAAGTCTGTGTGGAGCTAAAGGTTTGCAAACTATATATATATTTCCATTGATCGTAGATTTTAATCGTGTAAGGCTCCTTTACATCTTTTACTTATGCAGATTCATAACCTAGCCGTAGATGCTCTTCTGAAAAGCAACCAGGTGAATGAAATGGAAGGAGGGTCGTCTTTTGGGTTCGAAGAAGACATAAATTCTGGGGATCCTGGCGATCTCAATGAAGCAACCGCATGTGCTCCTGCATTCCGTGTCTTGAAGCAACTAATACAGAGGTGTCTTACAGATGCATTGACATCAGGAAATGTATTTGCTGAGTCAATATTGCAACATTTATATCGATGGCTCTGCAGGTTGTTGTCTTAACACATTCGGCATGCGTCTGAATAATTACTCATATACTAACTGCTTTCCATTTCGTCTTACAGCCCTCGCTCGAAACTTCATGACCCAGCTCTTCACCGCATGCTTCACAAGGTAAATGTTGGTTATGTTTTCGTATCATATATAATATTATATGACGTGGTCAAGTTATAGGTTCCTGTCTAGCTTTGTGCTTTCTATATTCTCTCATTTAGAATTAAATTACTTTTTGAAGTTATCTGTAGGAAAGCTATACTGGTTTTAGTGGATTGGAAGTTCTTACTTAGTTATTCTGCGAGTTTATATCATGCTCATCCATAGGATATGTGATCAACTGCTTAAAAACAACATAACCTTGTTGTTCATATGTTTTGACATTTTAAATTCCATTCGTCTACTTAGGCTATGCAGAAGGTGTTTGCTTTGCTGCTGGCTGAATTTCGCAAATTAGGTGCTGCAATAATCTTTGCAGATTTCTCAAAGATTATTATAGATACTGGGCGGTTCGAGCTCTCTGCAGCTGAAGCTTACTGTGATAGTCTGCTCAAGGCACTGCAGAATAGGTTAGTTTTGATTCAATCGGGTTTCATTATAACTATCTTAATATCTCTATCTCTGTATGAGACTCCGTCCGTTAACATTTTTCAGAGATCTTTTTGAGTGGATTGAGCTTGAGCCATTGCAGTACTGGCACTCATTGCTCTTTATGGATCAGGTTTGATCTTTTAACTTCCCTTTTTGGTTGTTGTACAAGTTTTTTGTCTTTTTTAAGTCAGAGTATGAATGCAGTATACAAATATAAGTTTGTTTTATATGTTAACGCGTTTAATATTACCCAAAAATTATTTAGCATACACATAGCAGTTGCGAACTTCATTCAGTTAAATGCATCAATTGATTCAATTGTGTCAGTCAATTTCGGTGATAGATTCTCCAGCTTTGTTCATCATAGTCGTCTATTGCACCCACAAAGCCCATCACTGGACCCAAAATGATTGCGTAGAGGGAAATTTCAATATCCTTTGAGGGTTTTAACATATTTGTAAAGAATATTTGTCAAGACATGTAAAAACTTCCATGTCACTCCGAATTTATTTTTGGTAGCATTAATGGGCAAACAAGTGAGTCTCTGCATGTTGGCACATGCATGGAGCCGCCCAGTCATGTAAACTTGTCCAAGATTCTTTGGGGAACAAAATAGACTAATATGTGGCAAAGAAGTGGTAGAATAGGGTGTCCCCTTTTCTCCCCGTAATGTGTTATTTTTCAGCAAATTTGTGTTTGCTTTAAGATGTGGGTCTGTTTTCCAATTTTGCTAATGTTAAAATAGTTACAAAAAATAAAGTCAATGTTCTGCTTCATGGATATATTGGAGATGAACCAACAATTCCCAGAAGTCTTGTCTTTTTGTGTAAATCTACACTTGTCTGTCTAGATATATTCTCACAATGGTTTGAATTCTTTCATTCAGTCAATTGCTTGCATATTACCATCTAATTAACCAAGACTCCAAGAAAAATCTGATTCAAATTAAGAAATAGATAGCCAATGCTATTATTGGCAATTAAGCCCTATCATTATCTGTGTCATAATTTCCTGCCATATGGACACCAGAAGAATCAGTATGAGAACTCATACTAAGAAACTGTTCTAAAAATATCCTAGTGTCAAGTCTTGTATAGTATAATAATTTTTTGTAATTGTATAGAAATCAGTAGAAATATTTCCTTCTATTTTTGTGTTATCTAACGGTCTTTTATTTTGAACTTAAAAGTATAATTACGGTGGGATCCCAGCTAAAGGCAATGAAACTTCATTGGATAAAGTGGATATTCCAGCTAAAGGCGATGAAACTTTACTGGATAAAGTGGAAATTGTGTCAAGCTGGAATATCGCTCGTTTTTTACCTGAGAAAATTAGGGTTAGTATTCTCTTTTAGACTATTGTCTTAATTTGTTCATTATTACGTTCTTTTATTCTGACTTAGCAATTCATCTTTTGGCTATTACAGGATCATTTCGTTCTAATTGTTTCTAAGTTTATATATGATCCCTGGAAATTTGCCCAAGATCAGTTAATTGCAAGATTATCTATGAACGAGAGCAGCTTATGCACCCCATCAGTCACTGTCGCAGCTGCAGAAACCTTTGAGTTGCATGTGGTTAATTATCTCAAAGAGCAGGTTAGAGAAGTGGTCCTGAAGGTTGCTCAAGAACAAATTTTTTTTCATTGTTATAGAGCTGTGCTAATACTTTTTCTACAGATCCGATCCAACTTCACAGAGACACTTCTAAATAATGTCCGCGATATTGATCTCCATATAAAAGAGATAAACAAGTCTGGCCATGCTCAGATGACTGGTAACAATCTTGTGGGAAATGCCGCTTTGGAGTTCATCAAGCATGTCTGTCATGTTCTAGCTCTTGACTATAATGTTCAGCATGATGTTATGGTAATACTTGTAACAAATATCAGATTTGATGTTAAACTTGAATTTGTTTCCGTCAGATTTCGATGTTCTGGTGTGGGGACTTTATTTATGCATTCTTTTTGCACAGGTAATGAGAAAGAATTTATTGAAGTATGTGCATGTGAGGGAGTTTGATCCCGAGGCTGAATTTAACGATCCTTGTCCTTCCTTCATCTTACCCAATGTGGCTTGCAGGTAATGATTCAGATTCTACTCGTAAATACATATTTCAATAGATTTTTTGAAAAAGAGTATCAGTGAAACATGTTCCTCACTCGTAGATTTCTCTTTGCAGCTTCTGCAATGACTGCAGGGACCTAGACCTATGTCGTGACCCGGCTCTACTTACCGGGGAGTGGTGCTGTGCAGTTCCAAACTGTGGTCAGCCTTATGATCGCGAGATTATGGAGAACACTCTTCTGCAAATTGTACGACAAAGAGAGCGTCTCTACCACCTGCAGGATCTTGTATGCATTCGGTGCAATCAAGTGAAAGCTGGCCATTTAGCCGAACAATGCGAATGTGCTGGCTCTTTTAGATGCAAAGAAAGCCAATCTGAATTCCAAGAAAAAATGCAGGTTATCTTCAACATAGCCAACAGCCAAAAATTTACACTCCTACAAGAGATTACCTCGTGGATCTTAGGACTCAACACATCTCTATAGCATAGACAGCCATTTGCTATTCATTTATTTCAAGTTTTCATTCACAAGTCTAAAAAAGAGGATATTTAGGGATTGCGATACAATCCGTTGATTACACTAGAATGGAAGAGATCTATTCATTGTAGGAATATAGTAACCAGAACTTAAGTTATGTAGTGTATTTATAATAATTTATTATTTCAGTTATTTCTAGTTCGTACCATTATTTGAATAATATAAAAAATCATAACTGGGAAATGTTATTATATTCGACAAAATAATAAAGTAAAAATTATAAAATAAAGCAATTGCTAAGCTTTTGCGCTACTAGTTAGTTCCCTGTACTTTTTTTCTTTTAAATCGCAATCAAACCACAAAAAAACAGTTTAGTGTAAATAACAACAGACCAAACCTACACTGGATACATTGTTCAATTTTCAGGTAATAAAAGATAGATTTGTTAATCCAAAATAACTTACATACCAAACAATTTTTTTTTTTTCGGAGGGGCTACTCAGAATGCAATGAGTGCGTACAGGGTAAACCCTCAGTCTGACGCGATAGCCTGCAGACCAACGCTAGAAGGTAAACCACACAAGGTGACAGGCTCAGCCGAGAAAGCGTATGTAGAAGGAGTCGAACTCATGACCTTTTGATCATAAGAATACCATACTCAACCAACTCGGCTACCCCCATGGGGGCAAACAAATTTCTTCTGTTAATAAGAGAAATGAGTTTAGTTCAAGAGTTATTGATTATTAAGTGTCTCCACCGTATTAAATAAGAGCTAGTTTATAGTTGAATATCAAGGTCAAATATATTTATTAATAACCAGCGAAACCAAAAATTTGATTAATGGGCTGTTAGTCTAAAATATATAGAACCATTTTTTGTATTTTTAAAAATATTTATATTTTTGTTTTTTTAAAACAAATAAAATTAGATTCATGATTTTTTTTTAAAAAAATTAGTTGTATAATTACGTGTAATTGGGTTGCAAAATAAGTTTAGAAAAATAAATTTGTTCTAGTTGCAGAATTACGTGTAATTTAGTTACTAAAAACAATTATGTTTCAGTTAAGGAATTACGTGTAATTGGGTTGAAAGAAATTATTTGAGTTGAAATTGTGGAAGTACGTGCAAATGAGTTGTGTAAATAAAAAAAATAGTTACACAAGTATGACTTCGGTTGCGATAAAGCAATCGTGTTCTAGTTGTGGAATTACGTACAAATAAGAAAAAAATAATTGCGCAAATAGGATTTTGGTTGCAAAATAAGTTTGAAAAAGTAATAGTGTCCAAATTTCATAATTACATGTAATTTGGTTGTTAAAAAAATGTGTTTCGTAATGACATATAATTTGGTTGCGAAAATTGGAAAAAATTAAAAGATATTCAAAAATATCACTCACAATTTTGTTTGTGCCATTAAAAATAAAAATAAAAATGTTTTTGGATTTTTTCTGAGTTAGGGTTTGAAAGATATGAAAATTTTGAAGGTTAAAACTATAACACCCAAACTATAACATCCGAAAACCTAATAATTCCTTCAAAAATTACACTAATTAAAAATGAACTAAGAGAAGTCTTCTCTAGTAGTTTAATTAAAAACACCTAAAAAAATACAACAATTAAAAACAAACTAAATGAAGTCTTCACTAATAGTTTCGTTAACAACAATTCAACAAATATTAGTTACTAATTGATAAGGGAGAATAAAAGATAATGGTGAAATTACAAAGAAACAGTAAAGTTAGGGGAGAATTGTAAAGTAAATATTAAAATAGGAGCAATTGTAACTAAACAATAAAAGTAAGGGTCAAGCTTGTAGTTAAGAGGTACTTAGACTTGTGGGGCCCAACACTTGTACTATAAAAGAACCCACCAGATTTGGGAAAGGTGGTTGATTATTATAATATACTTTTTTCTCAATATTTGTTAACACACTCTCTCTACAATTTTAGCAATCAAGAGGTTGTGTTCACGAATCAGTCCTTCTATGTAAAGTTCATTACGAGTAATTCCTCCTTAAGTTCATATCTCATCAGTGACGCCGTCTGTGGGAACGAAAATCAGCTTGTAGGTTTTTTTTTTCCGAAAGTTCTTTTGAATCCAAACAAGATGCTGGATGAACATGAGGATTTGAACGTGAATGACTGTGAGGAAAATCTCATGGGCAACAATTTTCGAAGTAGCAAGGACTTTGGAAGGCATGATGGTCAGTGTTCGGGAGAAGTTGTAGATGAGTCAGTATTGGTGGCTCAGAAAAACGAGTTGCTGATGGAAATCGAAAAATTAAAAGCAGAAAAAGAAGCTGTTCAGGGGAGTCTTCGTTCAGAAGTTCGGAGAGAAAATGATGACGGAAAAGATGAGCGTGAGGCACATCATCGTCTTAGTGGAAAAAATGATCGGTACATAGGGTGTGGTCGATATTCTTCGAGGAGGAAAGGAAAACACCACTACGATTCTTCTGACTCAAGTGATTATTCATGATATAGTTCGCCAGATTCATCTCCTCAAAGAAGTCATCGGAAGAGGAGACATGGGAAAAAACATGTGGAGTACCACAGAGGAAGAAGTTCGGAGAGGGAAGCTTCGAAGGAAAAGAATGTCCATGCTGGGGAGCAAGTTCACAACTAGAGAAATTTTCCTTCTGGGAATCAAAATGTCGACCAGCAGAATCCAGAGTGGCAGTATCAGTATACCTTGCTTTCCGGGGGGGGGGGGTCTTTATTTTTCGAGCCATGAAGATTCGAGGGCTAATGTTTACAGGACATGGCATAACTGGAGAGCTTCCCCTTTATCCTCAGAAATTATGTCAGGAAATCTCCCAAAATATTTTGATATTTTGAAGCTAGAGCAGTTCGATGGAACGCAGGATCCCGATAATCATATCTTTCATTTTAAAAATTTCATGATCAACTTTGATGATGACGATAAATTGCTGTGTCGGCATTTTCTCAGACCTTTAAGGGAGTTGCTTCTAAATGGTACAACATGATACCCCACGGTTCTATTAAAAATTTCGATATGTTCTGTAATATCTTCAGACAACATTTTGTGGGGAGCAAGAAATTTCGAGCTAATGAGGATACGATAATTTACTACAAGCAAAAAGTTGGGGAGAGTTTGAAAAATTACACCAACCGGTTTGTTAAAACAAAAACGGATATGGAATATTGCAAAGATTCGGTGGCGCTTGCAGACTTCAGAATGGGACTCCTCCCCAGACTTTTGAAGGATACAGTAGTTGAGAGTCAAGCAATGACTTTTAGAGCTCTACTTGATCAGGTTGAGAAGAAGATTTTATTGGAAGAAACTCAAGCATCGAAGAAAGGATCAAGTGATCAGCTAGAGCAGAATCAGTTTCAGAGGTCTGAGTCTAGTAATCAAATGCCTCGGGTTAATGTGCAACCTAAACCAGTGGGCCGGTATCCGCCGAGGCCACGAACGAATCAACAGAACTACATGCAGCAGGATCTAGGCCTATCTCAAATAAGTGGATCCGTCCAGACTATTTCGCCAAGCTAACCGAAAATATAGCTACAATATTTGATAAAGCAAAGTCAATTATGCAATTCCGAAAGCCTTTTCCTATCCAAACTCCCAAAGAAAGCAGAAGTGCTAATCGATTTTTTAAGTACCATGAGGATATTGGGAATGACACTAAGGAGTGTATTGCTTTGAAGAAAGAGGTACACGATTTAATTGAAAACGACACGTTATTGGAGTTTGTGAAGAAACATACTCAGAAAAATATTGCAGTAAAGGCTGTTCTAAATAATGCTGATACGACAATGGTGATTTCCGAGGAGATTGATGCTTTTGATAATGCAACAGAATATTTGGATCCTAAGGTGGGAAGAAACAATGTTAAATTGGTAGAGGAAGTTATTCCTAAGGGAAAAGTGAATGATCTTTGTGCGTTTTTTGAATCGTTGGCTATTTTTGGAGGGGATACTATTGCAGGAAACTCCAACAGTTCACGAAAGAGGCATATGGTAAATTTGACTACGCAATTGGAAGTAGGGTTTCAGCACAAATGCATCGGTTACCCTTCCCAATTATTTGTGTTGATAATGATGACATGCAGAATGTAGCGGGCCCGCATGAGGATGTAGTAGTGATTGCTGCAGGGATAACTGGTGATCAGGTACATAAAATATTAATTGATACGGGAAGTTCTGCTAACATTTTGTTCATGAGTACTTACATGAGAATTTCCGACCCACCTTTATATGACGGTCGGAAAGGACTATAGTAGGCTTTACAGGGGCAACAACAATAGTTGTGGGGGAGTTTGAGTGTCTGGTAGAGCTTGGTCGGGGACCGTTTAAAAAGGAGGTTGAGGTTTTGTTTATGGTAGTAGATACACCAACAGCATATAATGCGATTTTGGGCCGTTCCTGGTTATCAACGATGCATGGCGTTATTTCAATGATGCACCAATGTTTGAAGTACGTAGTAGGAAACGATATCGGAACGATTAGGATTAGCTAGAAGATGGCTAAAGAATGTTACCAGATAGCTTTGTCCACAAAACAAGTTCAAGGAAGTTCATCGTAGAAAGTATAGCAGCTAAAGGGGACTCTCTCTGCAATAATTCCCTATGATGATCTGAGGGAGTCCCCCGGGTTTTTGGTTCCGGATAATGATAGGAAGAGTACAAGTTTTAGGATGAATTTTTTTTTAAAAGTAGGAGTAAAACTTTCTTTTGAGTTCAGACAGAAGTTGATTGCATTTTTATCAACAAAGTTGAACATGTTTGTCTATTGTGCGGAGGACGTTACAGGGGTGCCTCTGGAAATAATTTGTCATAAACTAGCAATGCAGAATGATGTTCGACCCATCGTACAGAAAAGAATACCGGTCTCTCAGGAAAAGTTTGCAGCTATAATTTCAGAGGTTGAGCGGTTGTTAAGCATATGACATATCAAAGAGTCACAGTACCATGTATGGGCCTCAAATCCAGTGTTAGTCAGGAAAATGAATGGCAAGTGGAGAATGTGCGTGGACTTCATGGATCTGAATAAAGATTTTCTAAAAGATCCTTTCCCAGTGCCCAGAATTGATCAGTTAGTGGACTCTACATCATGTAATCGATTGTTGTATTTCATGAATGCTTATTCAGGTTATAATCAAATCAGATTAGATGTGAAAGATGAAGAAAGCACATCGTTCATTATTGGAAGAGGATTATATTGCTACAAGGTAATACCGTTTGGCCTGAAAAATGCGGGGGCGACTTATCAACGTATGGTAAACAAAACCTTTGTGGAACAGATTGGGCGAAACGTAGAAGTGTATATCGACGATATGCTGGTAAAGAGTTTATAGGATGAAGACCATTTTTCTGATTTGGAGGAAACTTTTAATAATTTAAAAAAGATCAATCTGAAATTAAACCCGGAAAAGTGTATTTTTGGTGTTCGATCTAGAAAATTTCTCGGCTATATGGTAAGTGAGAAGGGAATTGAGGCTGATCCAGAGCAGATAAAGGCTTTGGCGACGATGACTCCTCCTTAGAATATTAAGGAAATCCAGATTTTGACAGGAAGATTAGCGGTTTTAAAAAGGTTTATATCTCGCTCTTCGGATAAATGTGCGCCTTTCTTTAAAGTGCTCAGAAATACTAGTAAATTTAATTGGATTGAAGAATGTTCTGAAGCGTTTCGTCAGATTCAGGAGTATTTGTTGTCCCCGGAAATACTTTCTAAACCATTGTTGGGAGAAAGCTTGATCGTTTATGTGTCGGTCTCAGATTTTGCAGTCAACGCTGTGTTACTTCGTGAAGAGCTTGATGTATTAAAGACGGTGTATTATGTTAGCAAGAGTTTGTTAGACGCAGAAAAATGATATTTGAAGTTAGAAAAGTTAGCTTTGGCCTTGGTAACAACTGCTCGGAAAATGAGGCCGTATTTTCAAGCGTATTCCATAGTAGTTCGAACAACATTCCCCCTGAAAAGCTTATTGCAAAGACCAGATATTTTAGGAAGAATGACGAAGTGGTCGGTCGAATTGGGAGACTTTGACATAACTTTTGAGCCTCGGACAGCTATACAGGCTCAAATTTTGGCAGACTTTTTGGTTGAATTTCATTCAGAGCGAGTGGATACGGAGGTAAATGATCAGCATGCCAAGACTGAGTGGTTAGTCCGAACATATGGAGGGTCGAATGTTTCTGGAAGTGGTGCAGGGGTGCAGTTAATATCTCCAGATAGGATAGCTATGTTTCAGGCCATACGTTTTGGCTTTAAAGCAACAAATAATGAGGTGGAATACGAAGCAGAATTGGCAGGGTTGAGGCTGGCTCGAATATATGGGGCGAGAAGGGTCAAATTGATTAGTAATTCACAGATCATGATAAATCAAGCACTAGGAGAATCAGAAGCGAGAAAAGATCAGTTAGTCAAATATTTGAAAGTCTTGATGGATTTGGGTTTAGCGTTTGATGAAGTCAGATATAAGCATGTTCGAAGAGAGGCAAATTTGACTCTTTAGCAGCCGCCTCACGATCAGGAAATCATCCCTGGGTTATAATTTAAGAGTGCCCCTCAGTTGTAAGGAGTACAGAGCAGTTGATGGTAATCGATGGGGAAAGCAATGCTATTGTGGAAGATTGGAGGCGTAAAATCATGGAATACATGAAAAATGATGTTTTACCAACGGATAAATATGAAGCCAGAAAAATTGATTCAAGTCACATGGTTATATTGTGTTGGGAGGAGTTCTGTACAAGAAATCTTTTAGTCAGCCTTTGCTCAGGTGCTTAGCAAATGATGAGTCGCAGATAATCTTATCAGAATTACACGATGGGGAAGGATCGGCTCATTGTGGATATAAAGCATTGATTCAATGAATATTTTTGGTAGGTTATTATTGGCCTACAATATTAAACGATGCTAAAAAGTTAGTAAAAAGGTGTGATACATGCCAGAGATATGCCAACATAATTCATAAACCAAGTGTTTTCCTTGAAAGTATTTCTGAAACCCTACCGTTTGATCGTTGGGGATTTGATTTGGTGCATACAACAGTGCTTTGCTGCTCCGTTTCATCCGCAAGATAACAGGTAGGTGAAGGTAACCAACAGAACAATTCTCGATGGGTTAAAGAAAAACTTGGAAGGAAAGGCTGGAAAATGGCGTGATTATTTGGAAGAAGTATTGTGGGCTTACAGAACGACACCGCGGACAGCGACTTCGGAGTCTCCATTTGCTTTGGTTTATGGAATGGATGTGGTGGTGCCTTCGGAAACTAATTTCCCATCATACCGTGTGGCAGCATATACAGAGGAATTGAATGGACAGAGCAGGGCAGTAGAGCTGGATTTGGTGGAAGAAAAAAGACGACGGGCACACTTGAAATCCCTACATTATCAAACATTAATGAGGAGTAGATATATTTCACAGGTAAAGCAGAGAAATTTCAAGGCGGGGGATAAGGTGTTACAAATTTTTTTTCTTCATACCAAAGAAAAGAGCCTCAGAAAGTTGGGACCAAATTGGGAAGGCCCTTATGAAGTAACAAAGAAAGTGAAGCAGTGAACGTATCGTTTAAAGGATAAAAAGGGAAGATACCTCAGACATCCGTGGAACATAGAGCATCTAAAGTTGTATCTTGAGTAGGAATGATAATTTTAACATGTAATGGTTTTTTTTTCTACTTTCAGGTTTGAAAAAACAGCGAAGGTATACTCTTTCCTATCCTGTTAGGCACATGAAGGTTTTAACGAGGTGCCATTATCAACTGATCAATACATTTGAACTTTTGCCTCAAATTATTGTTTCTCATTTACAAGTTGTGATCGGATAAGTAGGTTAGCAATTATGACAATCATAAACATGCCTAAGGTCAGCATACGATGATTATTATGTCCAACAAAAGTTGGCATAAAACAATTATTTTATTAAACGCAAGTTGACACACAACCATTTTCAGACCCAATATGAAGTTGCAAATTTTATAAATTGATAAAGTGTTCTAGACAATGATATATAAGGAAAATTGAGCTAAATGTTTGGAACATGTTGATACCATTACAAAAAACTGCCTCGAAGTTAACAAGGACTTGTACAAAAGGGGTTGAAACAAAAAACACTTGCTTACTCAGAATGTTTCGAGGAGTCACTCTCCTCAGAATCTGATGAATCACTCTCACTCACAACTATGTTAGATGGGCGAAGTTCGGGGGAGACAAGTTTCTAGAAACTGCCTAAGTCATATTCAGGATACTCCTCGTGAATTTGGGTGATCAATCCAGCTCGGGTGGTAGCATCCCTGGCATTGAGCTTGTCTACGCATTTTGATGCATAGGCATTCACAAGTGCCTCTTTGTCTTTCTCAAGATTCTTCAGCATATATTTTTTCTCTTCCACAATCGTTTCAAAGTCTGATAGGCAATCCTTGAAACCTTTTGTTGAAAGTTGGTTAGCTTTTTTGTATTCAGTGATGAGTCTTTCTTGAGCACCAGTCTTTTTTTGGTACAGATCCCTTTCTTCTTGACAGAACTTTTCTAGCATAAGAATATAGTTTTCCGAGGCAACCAATTTTTCCCAAACAGCATCAGCTTGTTTTTCTAGATAAGAGTTTTGTTTCTTCATTTCCTCAAGTTGTGAGGAGGCAAGAGAAGCTTTAAATTTATAGTGGTTTTTCCTCTCTTTTAGATGTTGCATTTTCTTTCCCATGTTAACAGAGGAATGAAGTAGTCTTCGAGCGCTAAGAGAAAACTCATCTCCCTAAAGGAATTTTGAAGGAGTTGTTGGGAGATTCTATTTCAGTGGAGTCAAAGTTCGAAGACTCTCTTGTTAGTATGATGGGATCAACAATATGTGGAGGATTACTTTGAGGAATTGAAAATGTGCTAATTTTGGGAGAGGGTCACTATTCGATGAGGGGCTTGAAGATAGGGTAAGTGGGGAGGTTGGAATTTGACCTGAATTTTCTCTATCTTTATCTTCATCCTCATCTTCAGTAGCAGCATCTTGGGCTCCAGTTTCCTCGGAAATTTCTTGGATAGGCTCCAGAATAACTTGCTTCTTCTTGGGTTCTTTCTTCTTGATGGGATGAACTGTTTTCCGAGGAGGGAAAACTGAGGTGGTGGTTGCAGTGTTTTTCGAAATCATCCAAAGCGAAATCTCTCTTTTGGTTAGTAGCTTGCCCTTCAGAATCTGAGTGAAGATCTTTGGTTGATACTCCTTCTTCGGAACCATCCAAATGCCCGAGAGCGCTTTGGAAGGTAAATAACAATGTCTTTTTTTTCAACTCGATCGATGACTTCTTGTTGAGAATGAGGAGTCATCAATTCTTTCATAGTCAGTATTTCTCGGGGGTTTAGCCTCCAAAGTCGACTTTTGGCCAAGTTGTTGTTCATGAAGCAAAGGTGAAAATTGTTTTCACAGTTTTCTTTTGCCCATTCACTAAGTTTAGTGAAAATCTTGGTGGCACTCTCCACATAGTCAACATAGGGCTTAGAAATCCCAGTCATGGCTGTGCGAAAGTTCGAGGAGTAAAATTAGTAAATTATTGTACGAGGAAGATTAAAGTAAGAGTTGAGAGAATTACATCTTTTAGTCTCAAGCAAGTCTTTCATTATTTTACGTCCTCGTCCAAAGGTTAGTGAGTAAAACGGGAAAAAAAGATTCTTTGCCAAAGCCAGATAATCTGATGAGCTCCTCTAAAGAAAATTCATTCTCAGAAATCCTAGAAGCCATGATACACACCATGAGCGTTAACCACATGTTTGGACTAGCTTGTGAAGGGAAAAGATCAATTTTGGAAAAGTATTCGATGAAGAACAGGTCTAAGGGATACCAATTCATAATCTTTGTATTGACAATCAATTCATTGTCCCTAACATATAAAAGAGTCTTACCTTCCATAGGGAATCTGATGGTAATATACAAGGGGATGCACCATCGAGTCCTTAGCATGGTTTCTTCCGAAAGCAAGAAATATTTGTAGGAGATATGGTGGAGTGCAACCAGATGCTTTTTTTTCGATGCCTCAGATGTTGTTTCCTACTATAGCGTCAAGTTCCAAAGGAAGAGCGATATCGCCTTTGAACTTTGGGGCAATCCTTAGAGCTTGTTCTTCAGAAATTGGTGTAGGGGTTATGGATACTTTATTAGATGAGACGAAGGAAGGACCATCAGATTTACTTTTCTCTGCGATGGGTATCTCTTTTGGCCCTGAGTTAGGGTTTTCTGAGGCGATTCATTTTCCTTTACTTTTTAAGGCTTCGTTTCTTGCTGATTGTACCTCATCGTCAGTTATGGTAATTTCAGAAGGAGAGAATCTTGGACTTCCTTGCCTTGTCATCGAGGGGGTGTCCAGGATGTCTAATCTAGAGGCGTCCACGTTTCGAGGAGGGTTGTTGATAATTGGAGTTGGGATCGGATTTTGGGGTTCCGAAGAGGTTTCTTTGGAACGTTTATGTTTGTGGGAACGTTTCTTTTCTTTGTGATGTCTTTTCCTTTTACCAGTAGAATGTTTAAGGTGTTTATCTTTACCCGATTGGAGGGGGTGAGATCGGAGTTTCGGGTTTGACAAGAAATTTCGTAGGGTATGATTGAAGAAGAATTTTCCGATAAGGGCCAAGAACCGTAGAAGGTGGTTACAGGAGATTTGAGTTGAGGCTCAATGTAGGTTCCATCAGCAACTTTCTCTTCGAACTTTTTACTAATCAGTAGCCATTCTGGAATTCGACGAGGCTTAAGGGGCATAAGCTAGCTTTCTCTCTCTAGAAAGTTTAGAAGAAAATAGTTTGGATTACAAATGTGAAATGAAAGTATTTATAGAAGCAAGTGGGCTTTGGAGGAGAGAGGCTCGAAGACATTTTTCCTTTATTTTCCCAGGGGTATTATGGGTAACATAAGTGTAAATGTATTGAATCAAGAACTATGATAGAATTTGAAGAGGCAAAAGGTATGATAAGAAAACTTTGGGAAGTGTAATAATATATTTAAAAATATTTGGTGACAACATTAATTCTGTAAGATGACATCATCAAGAAAAAGACGGGAGATTATTGACTGGAATTGAAAGATGGCATAGGGAAATTCGACGGAATTTATTGGTAAAAGTTTTTTTATCAAAGAATGTTGAAGTACGACCCAGTTTCTGCAATTGGTTAGCCAAGACTGTGGGGCCTAACTATACTCGTGTGATTGTTTTCGAAGAGGGTATCTCAAAGACACAGGATATTTCGAAGGTACAAAAAGTATCCATATGATGGTTTTCGATGAAATTATTTCGAGGAGGAAAATTCATGCTAAAATATATTCTAGTCTTTGCTAACAAATTGCAAAAATTGGGGGTTGCGTGAGTTTTGACAAGGAAGCAAAGTGTTACAAAAATTATACCAAAGGAATTGTTGCGGGAAAAATTCGAGGGGTAATATTACAAGACATAATGATTATTTTGAAGAAGCCAGAAAGTTATTTCCGGTTAGGCGTTTTTTGAGGAAAATTAGAAGACAAGAAGAAATTCGAAGGCTTCATCACAGTCTTTGTAAAAATATTTTAACAAGGACTGTGGGGCTATTGATAAGGGAGAATAAAAGATAAGGGTGAAATTGCAAAGAAACAATAAAGTTAGAGGAGGATTGTAAAGTAAATATTAAAATGTGACCAATTGTAACTAAACAATAAAAGTAAGGGTCAAACTTGTAATTAAGAGGTAGTTAGACTTGTGAGGCCCAACACTTGTACTATAAAAGGACCCCATCAGATTTGGGAAAAGTGAGTGATTGAACCATGTAATGGTTTTTTTTTCTACTTTCAGGTTTGGAAAAACAGCGAAGGTATACTCTTTCCTATCCTGTTAGGCACATGAAGGTTTTAACGAGGTGCCATTATCAACTGATCAATACATTTGAACTTTTGCCTCAAATTATTGTTTCTCATTTACAAGTTGTGATCGGATAAGTAGGTTAGCAATTATGACAATCATAAACATGCCTAAGGTCAGCATACGATGATTATTATGTCCAACAAAAGTTGGCATAAAACAATTATTTTATTAAACGCAAGTTGACACACAACCATTTTCAGACCCAATATGAAGTTGCAAATTTTATAAATTGATAAAGTGTTCTAGACAATGATATATAAGGAAAATTGAGCTAAATGTTTGGAACATGTTGATACCATTACAAAAAACTGCCTCGAAGTTAACAAGGACTTGTACAAAAGGGGTTGAAACAAAAAACACTTGCTTACTCAGAATGTTTCGAGGAGTCACTCTCCTCAGAATCTGATGAATCACTCTCACTCACAACTATGTTAGATGGGCGAAGTTCGGGGGAGACAAGTTTCTAGAAACTGCCTAAGTCATATTCAGGATACTCCTCGTGAATTTGGGTGATCAATCCAGCTCGGGTGGTAGCATCCCTGCCTAAGTCATAAGAAGTTGTGTTCACGAATTAGTCCTTCTAAGTAAAGTTCGTTACGAGCAATTCCTCCTTAAGTTCATATCTCATCACTAATACTGATTTTCTTAACACCCATCGTATGGAGAAACATTTTTGTAGTTTTAAAATAAAATGATTAAATCCCCTTTCTAACCCTACTTAAAATTATCAATTTGAGAACTCTAGAATTCTAAGTAAGAATCTCATTAAATATTTCAAACATGTTGTCTCATCGAAAATACGCATGCAAGCAAGTTAGGTGTGACTCCAAAAAAGAGAATATATATTTTGCCGCAACCCGTTCATCTGTGCTCCCGTCTATTTTACACTCCCGAAAATTTATGAGTATTATGATAATTATTATATTATTATTGGTACAAACTTACATCTACCCGCAAATTCTTTAGATAAGGTGATATTTACAAGTTTAGCAAAACACGAACACACATATGACGAACTTCTACCGTTAGGTCTATAAAGTGCTTTAAGAAAGAACAATGCATATATTTGGGTTTCTATATTGATAAAAGCTTAAAAAGAGAAAAACAAATTTAGGTTATGAATAAACTAAAAATATTCAAAAGTAGACAAGGACAAAATAACTTCCAAAGATACCTACATTGTTATGATAATACACTAGCTCTAACTTTCTTAAGTGGTGGACAACAAGCCTATCATGTGTATAAGTATGGAGCACGGTAAGTCGCTAATCTCTGCAAACACTTTCATCTTATCAAGATCAAACATGTAACCATAATCAAACAAAATAAAGATCCATAAAATAAAAACAACAAAAATAACCAAGACACATAATTTCATTTGCACATAATATCGACACGCCAATAAAACTTACTAATATTGAGACACAATAAAACCCAAACGTAGATCCTAAATCACAAACCTCCAATAGAAAGACTCCACTCTCACGCCAGATTCGTTAAAATAAATCTATAAACTCAACATACATACTTAACTAATAATTTATTATAACCGAAAACTAATTTCAACTATTATAGTAAGAAATCTAGATTTTTATAGTTTTGTTTAAAATAATGAACATTAATTTGAAACAAATATGGTTCATGATAGAAACACTAAATACAACTAATTAATCATCAAATAAACCTTCATTTACCTTCCATTTGAACAATTTTTATTTCTACATTATTGTATCTAATGATAAAATATATTTTACTACATATTGTATTTAACAATTTTGGAGAAATAAATAATACAAGGCGTATTTACTATAAAAAAAATAGACATATATAATCAAAACTATTTTAGGAAGATAGACAATTATAAACTTACAATTAAAAAAGAGACATGGTTAATAAAAAATAGATTTATTTACCTTTTTGTTATGCATGTTAATTTTTTTATGATTTAATTTTTCAATATTTTATTAAATATCTAAACTAATAAAGCACAAATATTACACACGTTTTTATAATTATTTTAATACATCAGTTTTTCATACTCATAATTTATTTTCTTTATATTTGAGATTATTATTTTACTTTTACATTTTAAATCAAATTTACATTTTTTACAAATCGTCCTAAATCTAACAAATACCTAATTTAGTCTAACAAATCGTCCTAAATCGTCGAAAATATTTACCAATGTGGACTCCATACATCAATATATTTGATATTTTTTGCAGTTTTTAATTTACAAATTTTTTGGTGTATGACTTAATTTATCTTTTTTTCTTGGTTGTTAAATTTGATAATGATTCAAGATCAAGATATAACCAATTATTTATAAACCGACATTGAAGGGGCATACCTTTACATGGAGAGTACAAAGACAAACAACAAATGAGAAGAGTACAAGCAATGAATGGACGATATAGTGAGAAAACGATCACTAGAAATAGAGCAAGAGTTGAACTATCCAAAAAAAATACGGTGACCTCTAAAATAAATAAATAAAAGTTAGTGGTGCTTAATTAGGCCAATGGATCTCTGTGCTTATCTGGAACGAAGGTAAGAGAGAATGTGATGTGTAATTTTCGAAGCAAGGATCCTATCATTTCTTTTATGCTATATATGGTAGACCACCGCACAGAAGGTAGTGCACCAAAGATGACCAAGGTTGGAAGATGATGGGGTCTATGAACTGGAAATATGTAGCCATGATGGCCAATTGATAATATGAGAAAAGAACATTAGTTTCCTAGATGAAGACTCCCAAATGAGACTGAATAATGATTATTCATACCATTGGTATATTTCGGGGAGCTATTGCACAAAATACAATATGAGACTGTGGTATAACCCCAAGAGAGGAGTTTATCCATGGTAGAGAGCTTCCCTTGGATGACCAGCCAGATATTGAATGAGTGTATGATAATATTATTTTTGTTCCAAACAAGATTAACCCACGACACCTTAGGGGTTGAGTGGGCCAGTTCGAAGAGCCATTGTTGATGATATTATCACTCTTGTTATTAATGTGAATTCTTACATAACGAATAATATTGGGACCGTAGCGGTCAACTAAAGAGTTAGGAAAAAGTCACGGGTTATACCAAAGAAAAGTAGAGAGGTCATTACCAACACCTGCATTATATAGTTTCACGGCTAGCAGTATTAAAATGATAATTTTCATCCACCTGAGCTAGTTGAGGAACCAACATGAAGGTTCCATAGATTTGTTTCTTTTACCTTCTCGACAAGTACCCGGTTACACCAAACGGATGACGTTTTGCTCTTCAAAATGGACAACAAATTTTTTGAAGGCGGCTTCCTAATTCCAGAGAGGTCTATAATCCCAAGGTTGCCCTCTTGTAAGGGCAAGGTAATCTTAGGCCAAACAACTTTAGAGCCAACGATTTTCATCTCAGGATCCGATCATAGAATCCTACATAATAGTTTGGTAAGGTCTTTAATGACACATACATAGAGGATAAACATCGAAGACCAATAGATATGTCTTACCAAAAAACAACCTTAATTATTCAGAGTCTTCTCCATATATGAAAGGTGTTTAGACGTTCAAGATTTGATACGACTAGTAATCTTATTATATAGTGGTCTACACTAATTGTAGGAGAGACGAGAGATAATGAGAGAAACACCTAGGTAATGCACCAAAAAGGAACCTTCCTTAAAGTCCAATATAGTTATGATGGAATGACGGATAGAGCCAAAAAAGCTCTTACCAGAATTGATTCAAGGAGACGAAGTTTGAAATGAATAACGATTTATTAAAATCAATAAGATTAGAAAAAAAAAGTATCTCTCTAACTCAAACCATCTTTCCACACAAAATCATTTAGTTGGATCAAAATATATATTTTTAAACTATAATCAAATTTAAAATTGATATATATTGAATATACGTAGTCATATTGTATTTGCTTATTCTCAAGCGACTTAAAACACACATGTAAGGATAAAATGATAAACAAGAAAAAAGAAAAAACTACAAAAAAAAGGGTTATCAAAAAATGCGAAAGAAAATAACCAAAACCCCCAATTTCGTATCAATTTGTACATGAAACATACCATATAATTGGAAGCACATGTATCAACATATTGGAAGCACATGTATCATTCACTTGCAATAAACCATTGCGTATTTCATATCGATTCTTAGATCCAAAATCTTTCACTCTGAATTTAACACTAGACTAAACGAATCTAAGACTGTCTTCTGCATGTAAACTCTTTTTGCCGGAGGGACAAAAAATTATGATGAATATACCTTGGATCCAAAGTTTTATTTATGAAGATGACTAAAGTGATTCATGTAGTATATTTCTGAGTTTCATCGGCTCTCTATTCATTGACAAATCAAATTGTGTATCTTTTGCTGTTTCTCTAAAAGCAGCAAAAGATGAGAGAGGGTCCAATAACCTTCTTCTTACTTCAACAAAATTGACAGTCTAAGTTTGCAGCACCAAACAATCACCAAAAGAACCACTTTTTGCTTTTGCCGTTGCTGCTGCTATCTGCATTGCTAGTTGGAGCTTGAGCAGCAGCATTAGGAGCAGCAGCAGCAGTAGGAGCAGCAGCAGTAATAGTAGTAGGTTCGTTCTTCTTTCTATTCTCCATTCCATGCTTTAAGGACTCCAACCTTTTCCTGCAAGATTCGATTTCTCAGGTTAAAAGAAAAATCAAACATTGAAGAGATAATGAATGTGTTCATACTTCGTACTTGATATCAAATATGCGGCCATGCAAACTCCATCTCTGACGAAACCCTTCAATGCCTTCAACTCCGCTTGCTAGAATAAAGCGTCTGGAAATATACAAAGTTTTCAATTCAGGTTACTTGACATAAATGATTTTGTTACCTTTTAACGAAAGATTATGAACCTCTCTAATGAAGTGACCTCTGCTTCGAGTTGAGCAGCTCGTTCCGTTGCCTGATCTAAAGGCATCGACAACCCCAATTTCCGCTCACTTTCTTCCAGGCGTTGCCTCAGTACCTTGTCCTGTCATTCAATTTCACAACATAGTATTATTTTCATAAGAATGCGTCCATTTATATTGTACCATAAATCTTACCCTGTTTTCAGCACACCGACGATACATGACAATCTCATCTTGACAAAATGGTTCAATATCATTGATTTGTAAGCCTGCATCCCAAGATTCAATTCTCTTTACATGTATGTATTTATAGAAGAGTTTTCCATCAAAGAATGTTCCTATACCAACTTATAGAGAAGGTAAGATCTTTGCATACCGAACATAATATCAGTTTTTTCCCTTAACACAACATTATAACATAAAAGAGAAATCCTTAAAAACAAAACTTAAATACTACGAACAATTCATCAAAACTTGAGATATAAAATGAAAGTGTCTCGAACAAATCCCAGTTTACAGTCATTTGACTACTAACCTGTACTGTATAGAGTTTGAAAACGTCAAGCTAATGAATTACTTACACAAAAATAGATTCCTTAAAGCACCATCGCACAAATCAACACCTTCGAGGACGTGCGAGGCAATCTCTGGTGGGATGATAGGAGATGGTGGGCCTGTCATGAGATCATCACCCACCAATATAGTCTCCTCCATACTCGGCTGCGAATCGACTGAAAACAAACCAAGTTGTAACTATAACCAAACATTTGCAAAATCAATACAGCTTCTTTAAATTCAGAGAAGCAAGGCAAATTCTAAATTGCATAAGAAACCACATAGCTATCTCATACCATCCATTCTTGCTTTTGTTTAGTAGTCTCAAACTCTCAAGATAGAAAACGAAATTAAAATCTGGCTTCAGGCTGATGAAGATCTGTGAATCAACATAAAGAACAGGTTTAGAGAATGGGCACAGAACAATGGAACAGATAATGTAACGAAACCAGTTTTCTAAACTGATTAGCTTCTTAAAACAAAAAATTACTCGTCTGAGAATAGAAAATAACAACTTTGATATAAATTGAGTAAAATAGACCTTCAGTTAGGCATTTCATCGAACAATTGATAGGCGCTATCTCAATACAAAAGTTGTAGAACAAACGTACCCTGTGCAAAATACAGGAGTTGGAGAGAGTAAGTTCGTTGAGCAAAGTTGCCCTAACATCAATGATTCGACTTGACAAATCTTCCAAGATTGTTGGGAGATGAAAGTGAGCAAGAATAAACCCCAGACTAGTTTAAGAGTTTGGCAAAAGAAAGCATCTGTCTTTGGTCTTTCTAATAGACTTCAGTAAAAATATGACATTCCGGAACACTGTGGCCTCGCAAATATTTTATGTATATGTTTCAGCTGTTGAATAAAAATGTTGTTTATATGATGTAACATTTTACGGAAAAACAAATGATTTTTAAATTATTAGATAAAAATGTTATAATAAAAAAATTGGGGTAGGTTATATATGGATCCCATCTTATTGGATCCAGTCATCCAAATTTTCATTTTTCCAAAAATAAATTTTATCAAAATGTTATTATTACTTTTTAGATTTTGCTCATGTAAAATTTAAAAAGAGAAGGAGAAATTAAAATCTAATAGGTCGAGATTTAACTGGGTTTAAATTCATCAAAACCGAATTTAGATGTAACCTGGAATATTTTTTTTTATTATAGAATTTGTTGTTGATACATAATTTAATTAAAAAATACTACTAGACTTCGATCTGTTTTTGTTAGATCTCACTTTGTTCTAATTTTGTTTTTAATTTAAATTTAAAAAACAAAAATATTGTTACTATCTTAACTAATTACAAAATTGTCACGCAACCAAAAATCAAATGTTTTTAAAATTCCTAATAATATCTAACCTAATCTAACTTAAACTGCCTTCCTTAAACAATCCTAAATGTTTAAAAAAACATGAAAGATGAGACATTAGAATGCTTATTGGAAGACTTTACGGATGAAGACGAAACCACTGTAAATGGAGGTAATTTTCAAACTTTCGTTGCTATAAAACATCGAATCGCACGACATGCGCGATAAACTATAATATTTTCGCACCCAATGTGCGATTAGGGTTACGATTATCGTACGCACGATGCGATTTAGGGTAGTTTCAGCACAATCCTTATGCGACTTAAGTGTTTGTTCATCGTAAGTATGTGTGCGACATAATGTATAATTGTCCAGTATGTTTGTGCGATTTATTTATTGTTTTTTATCACTTCATGCAATTGATGTATTATTGTCTTTATTTAGGGTATGTTTATTTGTTGGAGGAACTTGAGAACCCACCATTTAGATATTTTACTAAACCAAAATTGGATGAATGGATTTTTCTCAAGCGAAGAAGATAAGATATATTAACATTATTACCCTATACGACGATGTGAGATGGGAAAAAACTCATAGGTTAACCTACTAATGCGAGAGGTACGGTATTTATGTTTCAAAAACTAAACCAGAAATTTTAAAAAGAGAAAGTGCACAACCAAAAGGGAATCCGGTTGACGCACTAGCTCAACAATGACAACTGGCCGTTGAAAACGCGAAACACAACCATGAAAAATATGTCTGGTTAGACGATCATTCGCAAGCTTGTAGACTCAAGGCAGACTAGTCCTTAATTTATATTTCATTGGTTAGTGTGCTAGGAAAATAGATGTTGGTTTAAAGATGCATACCACGGAAAATAGTTTTAACATGTGTACGATATACAATTATCGTAAAAACATCGTGATGTTGATCATTGTGGTCAATCTTGCAATATTTATTGGCGAAATAGAAGAAACATAAATATTACGTATGAGATCGGACAAGTGATACATCAGACATGATCAACAATTTATTTTTACGCATTTTTACAAGTATTGACTTGTTGCGCATATTCCCGCACGTAATTATCATGGATTGTACGTAGACGAGGTCTAGGTATAAAATTCCATTGCTCAAGATTGTTGAGTAACTTCAACATCACTTAGATTTAGCGTTGCCTATGTGTTTATGAGTGAGAAGAATGATATTAACTATAGGTGGTCTTTAAATGTTCTACGATGTATGACGAGGGTTCATATGTGTCTGTTTCCTAGCGTCATTTTGACTAATCAAGGGTTAGCATTGATGCTAGGTATTGTAGATATATTTTCGGGTGCAATAAACTTGATTTAGAAGATTCATATAAACAATAATGTTATTGGCACAGTTAGAAAATTTATGTCCGACAACGCTTTGAAGAAATTTATGGAGTTTTATAACTTTGTTGTCGAAACAAACATGATATAAGCTTATGACCGAAATCTAGCATCATTATGTCAATTGTTCGTCGATCACCAAAATTTATAGAATATGTTATGTCATCATGGATAACAAAATGCGACGATAAATTTATTAATCATCGAACGAACGAGATCAAACATTGTGTCAATAAAACAACCAATCGGTATGTCCGAACTTTGTTATAAATGTTACCATAATATCACAAAAATTCAATATTGTAAAAATAGTTTTTTTGGTGTGAGAATATTCATGCGATCATACTTAGGAAACATTCATTGATTCTCCAATTTTTTGAGCGAAGTAAGTTTTGTATTGTACCAGATAATAGAAATCCATTAAACTCGCAACTATTAAGTTATATCTTACATTCAGATCTAGAATAAATGTCTCACGATATTAGACGTGTTAGACAAATAGGCGTAGATCGGGTAGCATGTGGATGCGTCATTAGGAAAACACACAGGTTACATTGTGCATGCGAAATAACTGCAAGAAAATGCAGTTATTTTCAAACACATGGGTTACATTGTTCAAAGGAAGATTTGGATATATTTTGGAGAAGAGTAGATATCGTTCAAAAAGATGTCACTACGCATGAAAATGCTGTATTAAAAAACTTCTATCATAGATAGTTTCATACTTGGTTATGGGCCTCAACATCAAGATCATATTATTTATAGGATTGTACAGATCCCAAATTCCGAAACCAGACACATTGTAGAGCCTAAAGAATTGGTTGTTACTAAAGGTATACTAAAATCATTAATCAAACCGTGAGTGCTAGCACACCTATGAACACGTCAAGTAGCATTGATGCCTCAAGAAAATAAATTGTGTAGGGTAAAAAAAACTACTAACAACGAAAAATTAATTATGTACCTCGAGTGCGTCCGAACCTTTATGCATCTGTATATTACTAGTTTGGTAGGTATTATTCCATACAGACATTGTGAATATCAGACTGTATCGAGACTGATATACAGTAAAGAAGATAATTTGAAATTAGTTAGACGTAATTTGATCTTGGAATTAGATGATATATGTGATTTATGGTTCAAAGTTTATGGTTCAGTCGATGCTTTAGATGACATATACGTAGGTTAATTGGTTCAAAAATCACTCGGGAAGCCATTATTGGATGACACTCCTAGATATCAGATTAGTGTTAACCACTTGATATCAAGTAGTATACACGACATTGATATCCTTTGACTTCAATTACCCGAAAATGCTTATATTATCGCATAATTCTCCCTATCGTTGATATCTCGCCTAATAAGAATTCTCGCATATAATTGATATACTGCCTAATAATATTTACTGCCAAGTTGGATTTCCCACCCTCCCCCCATTTTCACTTTGTTTTATATAGCTATTGAAGCATATCATATTTATTCATCTATCAAATATCATATTGTAAAACTACTTAAACTATGTTAGGTGTGAAATAGGTCGTTAACGAAGACAATCACTTGCTTGAAGCCGTCAAATTTGTATGAGATTGAGGTTTTTTTATAAACTTTTTTTTGTAGAATATACTACATGTACGATTGTCTATGAGCTCTCTCTCTACCTCCGTGCAATCGTGTAAAAGTCTTTAACATGTGCAATAAATTGAAATATGAACCAATGGTCCGGGTGTTCGATTGAGCATATAAAGTAAGGGAAGAGGCCTTCCACGTGTAGTACTTAAACATTGCTAATTTCATTACAAAGCATATGATAGCTTACTTGAAAAATCACCTTTTTGATCAAGTGGATGCGATAAAAAGTTGATCACTTATTGATTTTAACCTCATGTATGACTACGACTAATAAGTTATTATGTTTATTGTACTATAATGTTTAATGTTATTTCCGTAATGTCATCTCAATTAATAAGTTAATCTCAATTTATATTAAGAATGTTTTTATATATTTCAATTTTATAAGTTAATCTTGTCTTGTATCGAAAGAAAATACGATGAAAAAACAACAAAACTGAAAATCGCACAACATATGCGATGTAATATTAAAAAATCTCATGTTATATGCAAAACATTACCTATTGTCTGAATTTCTGAGCAAAAATGTTAGCCTTGTATCACACAGTTTATACAGCACTGGGTATTTTAGTCATATACCTTGTGCGAAACAAAGCTTACATTTTGGCTCTAAAATTTAGACATTATGGAATGTTGTGTGATTTTCAGTAATTATTGTTTTTGTTCATCGTATTTTTTTCAATGCTGTTCAGTTTATGATGTATCTTTCAATTCATCTTCTATGTACTTATTCTTTATGTTAATAAATTTATGTTAGTTTTTATTTCTTTTAATGCGATGCGTTCATCTGGTATTTACCAATCAAACAGAATAGTCATAAACAAACATAAACACAAGTGATAATTATAAAAAGTTAAAAACAATAATTATAGCACATGATGATCATAAATAAAAAGTTAATAAAGTAATTACAAACAAGAATTACGATCTAAGAACGATCTCAATACCGCTCGGCTACACGAAGACACTGCTCTTATGCATTAACCTTCTCGTCCTTCGTCATCGTTGATGAGTCCGAATTCTGCATGCTCCCCAGACAAGGACAGATCGGTCCAAGGCCTCCAGACCAGACAGGTCACACGAACCGGACAGATCACTTCGAACACTCTGACCATAGGACTGTTCGAACTATGACAAAAGTACTAAAAAACCTAAACACTTCGTGACTAAGCTACTTGCTCTCCTACTTAGAGCTCATGGGTCTTTGAACATGACCCGGGTCCATTAAACATGACCCGAAAGCCCATAAGGGCCCAAACATCAGGGTATAAATACCCAACCACCTGTATTAAGTGTGGGTAATGAGAATTAACTGCTACCAGCCAGCTTAATCATCTCTTTACTCTCTACTCTAAACACATAACACCCACACACTACTATAAAACACCAACCAAATTACAAGCCTACCCTCAGGCGATAATTATCCTCACCAAATTGGCGACCACAGTGGGAGGAGAAGGTGCCTGAATCAAACATTCAAAACCAGCTAAGAAAGTCTGTCCGAATGAATCCGGACAATCCAGAAGTACCACCAGCTCAGCAGATGTGATCGGAGAGTTCGAAGAAGAAGTTTTATTGGGCAAGGGCCCTTTCAAGAAAATGGTCAGAATACTCTTTATTGTGGTGGATTGTCCCACTTGCTATAATGCTATTCTAGGGAGGTCTTGGATCTCTAGGATGCATGCAGTGGCTTCAACAGTCCATCAGTGGTTGAAATATGCTGTTCAGGGACAGGTTGGGGTCGTCCGGAGCAGCCAAAAGATTGCAAGAGAATGTTATGCCACTGCCTTGGCTTCTCGAACGCTGGGGGCAGTCCGTATTAATGAACAAAAGCAATTTTAGGGCCTTTCTAGGGGTGAGAATGAAATTGATGACCCCAGAGAGACGCTTGGAGTATTGATACCGGTTGAAGAGGTAGAAACACACTGTTTGGAAGATGGGAAAAGTGTCAAGATAGGGTATAAGGTGTCACCTGTTTTGAAAGATGAAATGTTAAAGTTTTTGAAGAACCATCAGCACGTTTTTGCTTGGAGAAATGTTGATGTTACTGGGGTTCCATCAGAAGTGATATCACATCACCTATCTGTTCGGAGAGACGTAGCACCAGTGGTTCAAAAAAGAAGAGCTTTTTCTAAAGAGAAGGCTGATGTCATTGTGCAAGAAGTTGATAGGCTCACAAAGATGGGACACATCAAGGAGTCTCAATACCCTTTGTGGACTGCCAATCCGGTCTTGGTGAAAAAGAAGAATGGCAAGTGGCGCATGTGCATTGACTTCACAGATCTCAATAGAGCTTGCCCAAAAGATTTGTATCAAGTCCCCCGGATTGATCAGTTAGTAGACTCCACCTCTGGGAACAAGCTGCTTTCCTTTATGGATGCCTTCTCCGGATACAATCAGATTCAAGTAGATCCGAAGGATCAAGAGCATACCATGTTTGTCACTGACAGAGGTCTTCATTGCTATAAGGTGATGCCCTTTGGGTTGAAAAATGCTGGGGCTACTTATCAGAGATTGGTAAACAAGGCATTTGCTGATCAAATTGGAAGAAATATGGAAGTATACATTGATGACATGATGGTGAAGAGTGTGGATGAGCAGTTGCACTTGTCCGATCTCCAAGAAACTTTTGCCAACTTGGTAAAGGTAAATTTGAAATTAAACCCAGAAAAGTGTGTGTTCGGAGTGCAGTCTGGGAAATTTCTGGGCTATATCATAAGTGAGCATGGAATACAACCCGACCCGGACCAGCTCAATGCTCTTTTCCAAATGGAGCCACCCAGAAATATTAAAGAAGTTCAGCGATTAACGGGGATGTTAGTTGCCTTAAATAGATTTATCTCAAGGTCTTCGGACAGGTGTGCTCCTTTCTTTCAAACCTTGAAGGGTGCAAAGAGATTCGATTGGACCCCACAGTGTGATGAGGCTTTCAATGAGATCAAGAAGCACATGTCCTCCCCCAAAAATTTGTTTAAGCCAGTTGATGGGGAGACACTCTTCGTATATTTGGCAGTTTCAAGTTGTGCCATCAGCGCTGTGTTGGTAAGAGAGGTTGATGGTCATCCCCATCCAGTGTACTACATCAGCAAAAGCTTGATAGATGCAGAAAGGCGTTACTTGAAACTTGAAAAATTAGCATTGGCCCTGGTGATAGCTGCTAGGAAGATGAGGCCTTATTTCCAGGCTCATCCCATCATCGTCCAGACCTCTTTTCCCCTGAAGAATGTCCTCCAAAAAGCATACATTTCGAGCAGGATGACTAAGTGGTCAGTATAGTTGGGGGACTTCGACATAGACTTTGCTCCCCGAACAAAAGTCAAGGCCCAAGCTGTGGCTGATTTTTTGGTTGAATTTCACTCCGACAGGGATTCGGAGCAAACTACTAACATAAAAGATAAAAAGGTATGGGTCGTCCAAACAGATGGTGGATCTAGCACTATGGGATGTGGTGCAGGAGTATGTTTAACTTCCCCATATGGAGACAAAATGTACCAGGCTATTTGTTTTGCTTTCAGGGCATCTAATAATGAGTCCGAATACGAAGCAGCTATAGCTGGGTTAAAGTTAGCCTACATTTGTGGGGCTAAGAGGGTCAAGCTGCTAAGTGACTCCCAACTTCTTATCCACCATGCCCAAGGCCAATCTGAGGCTAAAAAGAGCAGCTTGTGAAATATTTACTCCTCCTTAAGAACGAAGCACTCAAGTTTAAAGGTGTTGTCTATGAGCACATTCCCCGGGCAGAAAATGAGCTAGCAGACTCATTGGCAACCATAGCATATACGGAGTTATATCCATGGATCCATGTGCTCGAAAGCCCCTCCATTCAACTTAGCAAGGGTAAAGAAGAGGAAATTTTTGAAATCTAAGTGAAACAACCTCAAGACTGGAGGTTTCCTCTCTTCCAATATCTCTCCGATGGTGTCGTACCTCCGGATAAGTCACTAGCCAGAACACTGAAACACAAGGCTTGTGGTTTCATCATATTGAGAGACGTGTTATACAAAAAATCTTACAGTAAACCACTCCTGCGCTGTTTGGGGGATGAAGATTCTCAAGTAGTCCTCTCCGAATTGCATGATGGTGATGGATCAGCCCATTGTGGGTTTAGAGCTTTAACAAGAAGAGTTTTACTCTCCGGTTACTATTGGCCATCAATCATGAAAGATGCTAAGGAATTGGTAAGAAGGTGTGACCCATGCTAGAGGTACAGCAATGAAATTCATGTATCAGCCATTCCTTTAGAGTCAATTTCTGAGCCTATTCCTTTTGCACGATGGGGATTGGATTTAGTAGGGCCTCTCCCTGTGGCGTCCGGAGGACGCAAAACTATAATTGTGGCCATAGAATACTTCTCGAAGTGGATAGAAGCAGCCCCTCTAGCAGGGACAACATCAAAAGTTGTTATAAAATTCATACTATCCAACATCTGTTGCAGATTTGGTGTCCCACAAAAGATAACAACAGATAATGGGCCACAATTCGACAATAGGGAAATGGAGAGTTTCTGTGCCTCAACGGGTATACAACATTGTTTCTCTTCACCTTTCCACCCACAAGCAAATGGGCAAGTTGAAGTGGCTAATAGAACTATACTGTCCGGTTTAAAGAAGAATTTGGAAGGGGCCGCTGGGAAGTGGCCTAGTTATCTACAAGAGGTCTTGTGGGCCTACCAGACAACACCTGGGGCTGCAACACAAGAGTCACCCTTTGCCTTGGTCTATGGGATGGATGCAGTAGCTCCCATAGAAGCAACTCTCCCCTCCTTTCGTGTTCACAACTTCTCCGAACATGCTAACGAGGTGGCAATCAGAGGTCAACTTGATTTGATAGAAGAAAGACGAGTTAAAGCTCACCTTAGAGTTGCACACTATCAGGGCTTGATGAGAAGCAGGTTTGCTTCCAAAGTTAAAAGAAGAGATTTCCAACCGGGGGACAAAGTATTGAGGAAGGTCTTCTTACACACTAAAGAAAAGTTGTTCGGAAAGCTGGCCCCAACTTGGGAGGGTCCGTATATTGTTGTTGAAAGAATTAAACCTGGAACATATTGGTTGGAAGACAAAGATGGAAGAGTCTTGATTCATCCTTAGAATATTGAGCATCTCCGGATGTACTTAGAGTAGCGTTTGTGTAAATATTTACTTGTTTAAACATCCATCTAAATATTTGGGGGCATACTCTTTCCTCCCTGGTGGCACGGGGAGGTTTTAATGAGGTGTCCGGGCTTTTGAATAAAATTTGGTGCCTTCTTAAAAAATTTTCTAAGTGTTTTAAAGTTTTGTCCCTTGTCACACTATCCAAATTGAAATAACTAAGGGCTATTTAAACTCTAGCCGGAGAACTTAAACACTCTCATTATGAAATATCTAAAGGCTATTTAAACTCTAGCCAATAAAATTGGAACAGAATATGAAAGAAGATGAGAATTGCATGAAACAAAGATATTCATTAAAAGTGCCTTGGCCTTCCAAGGACTTTTCAAATTGTAAAAAAAACAGAACAGAAAACCTATCCGGTCAGATACCAGACACAATTACAAAAAAGAATGCCTTGGCCTTCCAAAGACTTTAGTCTGGATAGAAAATAAACAAAATAGATCATAAGTTAAGGTTGATCCTTTGAACATGGCTCACCTTCATCTACCTTCTTTCCCTTAGGATCGTCTTTCTCTTCATCTGGGATCTCCCCAGTGTGTTCTTCATCATCTGAGGAATCACTAGAGTAGCCATACCTGTCGCCTTCGACCATCGTGTGGTATGGGAGGTCTTCAGGCTCAACATGAAGCCATAAGTCCCATAGGTTCCTCTTCGGAACTTTTCACGGAAGAGTAGAACCACGTCAGACCTCACCTTGGCAAGCAGTTGCTCTTCGCTTTTGATCATCTGGTTGGCATAAGCATCAATCTTGGCCTGGATTTTAGCCTCTTGCTCCCTTAACAAAGTGGTTTTCTCCTCGGCATCCTTAGACACTGCATTCTCAAGAGCAATCTTGTCAGTGGTTAAGTTGGTGATGATTTTTTCCTTTGCCTTGGTTTCTTCCTTTGAGGTAGCAAGGTCTTTCTCCAGACCGGACAGTTTCTCCCGGAGGTCTTTAATGGTTTCCTCTAAAGTGGCGACTTTTGTGGTGCTTGTCTTTTGGCTTCTCTTCAACTCCTCGTTTTCTTCTTTCAACATGGCAGCATTGGAGGTGGCAGTGCGAAGGTCTTCAGACAATTTCTCCTTGTCAGACTTAAGGTCTTTAATGATGTCTGCCTGACTCCGAACTTGTCTCTCCAACATAAGTACAGGTTGCACGTTGCTTAACAAGGAGTGGGCTATAGCATCCCTTTCACTAGAAACAATAAAAGTCTTACCATTAAAATTGACTGTGTTGGAGCTGCTCGGAGGAAGATAAGGCCCTGCAAAGTCATCTCTGGGGAGATTGAGGAAGTATTCACCAAGCTCACCAAGGCCGGTGATGTCTACTCCATCAATGTTAATATCTCCCCCCTCAACCTCATTGGTGTGAAAGTCTCTCGGAATCTCTTCGGCATGCGTTGGGTCAGCAGGGTCAGCATGGACAGAAGGCTCCGGAGCCCGGAGAGAAAGCTCGTCTCCCTTAGACGTTTTCTTCTTCTTGGCCTCCCGGTCTGTGCCTTCGCTTCCCTGTTTACGATTCCTCTTAGAAGCCCTTGGAGGTTTTGGGAGGTTCGCTTCTTGTTTCTCAGTCTCTTGCTCCACCACTTCCAGGAGAGCAGCATCAATTTGGCTCTGGGCTGGCCCCTCCGGATCTGTTGGAGTATCCTTCTCTGCATCAGGAGGGTTAGCATCACCCACCACCTTTTTGCCCTTCTTCTTCTTGCCTTTCATCTTCCTCGAGGCTTTGGCCCGGCCTGGCAGGAAGAGTGTCCCATCTGGTTCATGGGTCCTCTTAAGCACAAAGTCCGGAGGAGGCTGGGTGGTGAGCTCCTCCCAAGTCAAGTCTCTCCGACCTATGGTATTCCACAGGTGAGACCTTGCCAAGTTGCCACTGGTGAAAGCAGCGTGGAATCGGTTCCCCCATTCCTCAGCAGCCCAGGCATTAATCTTGCCACAAGTAACATGCCCGGCTTTCTGATAGTCACTGAACTCCTTGGGCAGTACTGCTAAGACAAAAGTAAGACAAATTAGTATAAACTAAGTCTAAAAAGAAAAGAGAAGAGAGACAAAAATATAAAGGCAAGATACTTACGGTCACTCCTCCATCTGCTTCTGAGGAGGCTTGGGTTCTCTCCAGATTTTATCTTCTTGCCGTTCTCCCAGGCACCACTGACAAATAGGAACTGGGTCCTCCAATTCCTCTCTGCCTCCAACAAATCATCCACCGCCTTGAAGTCATCCCCCATGTTAAAGTGGTAAAAGGGGATGTGGTGGTTCCTACACAGGCTAGCCACTGCAGCAAACTCCTCCATGGGCAGAGGTATCCCAGACAGCCTTGAGGCCATGATGCATGACATAAGGGTATACCAAGCATTGGGGCTCAGCTGGCTCGGACAGAGTTTGATCAGATGGAAATATCTGACAATCTCTGGGTCTAATGGGAACCTGAGCCCCCAGTTGAATAACTCTGTGAATATGACCACTTCGCTTAACTTGCAATCCATAGGAGTCTCCGGGTGTATATGAATCCTGATCTTTACGTTTTCTGGTATGCCCCACTTCGTACGCATCCTACCCAGCTCAGCAGTGTGGATGAATGCGTAGTTGATCTTTTGTAAGGAGAGAAGGTAATTAACGCTGACCTTGTGAAAACAAGGCCCCACTCTTCCTTCCAGGCTCTCCGGCAGATCCGGATGCCTCAAGTACAATTTCTCCTTGCCCTTATCCTTCTTGGCAACTATCTCTTTGCTGGTCTGACCGGAGGGCTCAGACTCAAATGGGGCCTCTTTAACAAAGTCCTCCATCACTTCCTCCATGATTGTTGAAGGGATTTCAGCAGCTGTAGTGGGGGGAGGGTTCAAACTTGACTCAGCCTTGTCTCCGGACTGATGGGCCTCAGTGCCCCTTTGATTTCTGCTCTCCGGTAGAGTGTCTGGAACATAAGTTTCTTGTTGAAGGTTTGGATTGGAGCCCTCCGGTCCGGACAGCCTGTCCTTGGGGGCTCTAATAGGCACCTCTGATCCGGTGCTGCTGTCCTTTGCCCCCGACCTTGAGGGAGTGTTTTTAGTCCCCTGGCCTTTAACCAACCGACCCTTCCTCCTGTCGACCAGATTCTCAGGAGAGTGCTCCGTATCCGATCCCATTGCAATAAAGGGAGAGGGTTTTTTGAGGCTAGTGACTGTAACTCCTGGCTCGACAGCAGGCTCCGATTCCTGAACTGAGGAACCAGAGATTATGGGGGAGAGGTTGGTTTGAAATAGTTTTCTAGGCTTAGTACCTTTGGAAGAAGACGAGCCTCGATCTGACTCGGTAGCAGAGGTGATTAGTCTATCAACAGGCGAGGTAGGTAACCCTGCTGCAATCCGTCTTTCTCTTTCGACTTTTTGAGCCTTTTCTAACTCAGAAAGATTGAGCCACCCGCCTTTGACAAGAGCGTTCCTCGCTGTAAACATAAACTATTGAACTAAGTTTTTGCTTTAGAGAGAGAAAGTTTTGAGAGTTTTTGCAGAAGTAAATTTGAAGGAGATGGTAAAACAGTAGAAATGAGTTTGTATTTATAGTAAATCTGAAAAAGGAAGTTGATTCCTAGGAGAATTCGAAAAGTTTGGCAATGATTAAAAGACGGCGCTGATGTCACCACCTGAAATTAAAGAGGTTGCTTTTCGAAGAAGGTGGGTTTGAAATTCAAGGTGAAGAAACGGCTGAAGCAACCAATCAGAAAGCGACACGTGTCCCACGAACTCTGACAAAAACCGTTTTGAATTCGTGAAGCTTTATCTGTCCGGATACACCCATAACCCAAATTGATAGACCTGTCCGGATTAAAACTACCCCTGATGTCGGACTGTTTTTCAGGTCTTTGACAAGAATATTTGCACAAACACCTAAAAAAAGGGCTCCTGATGAGTCCGAATTCTGCATGCTCCCCAGACAAGGACAGATCGGTCCAAGGCCTCCGGACCGGACAGGGTACACGAACCGGACAGATCACTTCGAACACTCTGACCATAGGACTGTTCGAACTATGACAAAAGTACTAAAAAAACCTAAACACTTCTTGACTAAGCTACTTGCTCTCCTACTTAGAGCTCATGGGTCTTTGAACATGACCCGAGTCCATTAAACATGACCCGAAAGCCCATAAGGGCCCAAACATCATGGTATAAATACCCAACCACCGGCATTAAGTGTGGGTAATGAGAATTAACTGCTACCAGCAAGCTTAATCATCTCTCTACTCTCTACTCTAAACACATAACACCCACACACTACTATAAAACACCAACCAAATTACAAGCCTACCCTGAGGCGATAATTATCCTCACCAATCGTATCGATACATGGTCGAAATTCCAGTATATGATCTCAAGCATTCTCTGCAGGATCGTAAGTGACTACCAGAGGGTTTCACCCCACAAATATATATATATTTGGACCTACCGAGTCTGGGTTAGCCATTATAACATAGGTTACTCCTAAGCCAAAAATGGTACATCGGGTCGGGACCAACATACCCCTCATCGTATTGATCACCTTTCATTGTGAAGATATGATGCTTCAAACTCTCTCAAATCCTAGGATCTCATGGAAACTTAAAGCCAGTTTATTAACTGTTTTCTTGTCCAATATAATGCGTAAAGGGCGTTTTTTCATCTAAATGTGATCCATCCAACGTGCCATACACTCCAGATTATATGAGGCTACTATGTCCCATGACCTTAAAGTTTGATTGATCTAAATGACCCCTTGATATTTCCAAACACCTCGTAGACAGGCATACAAAATAAATGTAACCTACAACGATATTTAAAACTTCGTATATCTTAAGGTTAGTATAAATAAATTACACAATGTTTCTCTCGTAAGAATTCCTAATTGGTACTATCTCTCTCAAAAAACTCAACAACTTCAACACACCAAATTTCACAATTTTTCATCGATATAGAACAAATGATGATGTATAAAGTACTTCAGTCTCACGATAGTATATGAAAATTATTGCAGCAAACACGTGACAGTTAGTTGCGACACACGACTAACAACTTTATTGCATATACTACAACTGAAAACTTTAAGGCACACCCAGATCAAACATATTTTAATCAACGAAAATAATTATCCTACATATACAGATTCATCATAAAGTATCAAAACCTAGTTTCTGTGAGAAACAAAAAAGTATCATGAGGTAGTCGAACCATCCTTCTAGATCAGCCTCCACACATAAGTTACAACATATATGATTTCTTGCACCTAAGTTTCAGCAGTAATGTTTATGCACCTAAGTTCCAACAGTACTGTTTTTGCACTTAGGTTCCAGTAGTAATGTTTATGCTCCTAAGTTCCAATAGTATTGATTTTTCACTTAGGTTCTAACAATAATATTTATGCTCATAAGTTCGAGTATGTAATATATATATATATATATATATATATATATATATATATATATGCACCTAAGTTATAACAGTAATGTTTATGCACCTAAATTCCAACAATATTGTTTATGCATTTAGGTTCCAATGATAATATGTTTGCTCTAACAGTAATGTTTTCGCACTGTGGTCCCAACAATAATGTTTTTTCTCATAAGTTCCAATATTAATGTTTATGCACTTTGGTTTTGCATAATTTTTGTATAATTTTTTCCATTACGTTTCTGCACAGCTTATACACTTAAGTTTCAATGCAGTTTTTGCACTTAAGTTTCAGCGCAACTTATGCACTTAAGTTTTTGCATAGTTTTAGACTTAAATTTTTGCATATCTTCTAAATTAAGTTTATGCACAACTATTGTACCTAAATTTTTGCACAATTTTTGCACTTAAATTTCAGCACTGTTTCTAATCTTAAATTTCAACACAACTCATGAACATAAATCTCAGCAACAATGTTCTTGCATCTATCTCTTTGAACGTATATTAAAAAATAAAATATATCGATACTAGCTCTAGATATGTAAATATAACCTTAGACATCTCATAATAGTTCTTTTTCGTGAAGCATGTGTAGTCATATTTTTTCTCATTCAAATTGAATACAAATCTAAAGAGAATACGTAATTCTAATTATTTTAAATAATAACATAAAATATATATTCATCATTATATATACTTTTAATAGTATAAGTCTTGAATCTAATTAAGATATTATATTAAAAAATATATATTATATGATTCCACCTGGTGTGGTTTGACAAGATTGTTTATCCAAACCGGACAAAAAATAGTTATGAACTCATAAAATCATTCCACCTTCTTTCCTTTATCTGGAACAACTTACCTAATGATTTATTTATCTATTAGACAAGGGTCTATCATTTGTCATTGATTAGCGCTCGATCACACCACTCACTCAATTAGATAACATATTTACACTCTCAAACCAATAGTATTTTTATTATTAATTCGTATATATTCTATAAAATTTCTGTATCTTTTTTGTTCTCGGTATTATATGTTTTAAAAGCTTATAATTAACTAAAATTGACTAAAATAAGCAAAAAAAATTATCTCTTTCAGGCGATTTTAGTATTGTTTTTCCAAATTCTTTAAGTATTGTCTAACATACTTCTCTTTTTTATGATTTGGTATTTTAAATTTTTTTATTATAATTTTTAATGGTGCCTGTGGAAACTAAATTCACATATAGTGAGAAAATACATTTAATACTATAGAAGATTTTATGACTTTTTTAAGTTTGTGATATTTTAATAAATCTGGGTAGGGCAATAAATATATCTAAAATGAGCAATTTCATTAGACGAATCATCCATTTGAAAATGTTTTAGTATATTTTCTAAAAATTTTATATGAACCCTAAAACATGATACTCGGAAAGACAATAACTAAAAATTATTTTATTTTTGTATTTTTTTCATTTCCATTAACAAACACTATAAAATCTGACTTATGGCTGGTAAAAAAATCTGATATCCGACCGAAATATTCGATATCGAATCCGAATAACACGGATAATATCCGTATTTGAAAGATAACAGATATTATTCGTATCCGAATTCGTATACGAAATATCTGATATCCGAAATTTTGTAAATAAATATATATAAATATATAAATATATATATATATATATACATTATATATTTAAGCATGTTCCGAAATATCTTTTTAAAACCCTAATATGACTTTTTGACATATGACATATATTAATTGCATAGGACATATATTAATTGGTTATAAAGTTTAACTTTGATGACTTAGCATGTTTTTAGATTAGCATACAATAAAGAGTGTTTTATTAATATAAAATAATTAATAGACCAATGACAATTAACTACCATTCAAATATGACATAAACAATTACAAATTATTAATAACTGTCTCGATCATAATTTTTTACTATAAACACGTTTTTGTATAAATCATCAAACACGTGTACATTTACTTTATGATTCAAACATGTGTACATTATGCGACAAGACACACAAACTTTGTCTTCCTCGAAAAAATGTAGTAAAACAAACTTAAAATACTAAATCGTTTTTTTTTCTCCCAACAATCTCAAATCGTGGACCTAAAAGCACATTCCAATTATAATTCTTCTGGTTTATCCCTTCGATCATAGTTTGTCAATTTACAAAAAGATTGAAAGATTTATCGACTTTAGTTTTGTCAATTTATATCGTAATTGAATTCTTGTTGATTTACGAGGAGATTGAGAAAGGAAAAAAAAGATAGAAGAAAAAAAATCGTAAAAAAACAAAAATGGGAGAGAGAGTTTAATGAAAATACCTAATTTAGTAAAAATTAATTAACCTTAAAAAAATAGTAAGAGTACTTGAATATTAAAAAAAACTCGTGGTAGATAATAAATAATAAAATTAGTTCGATCTTTGATAGAAATAAATGATAATTAGGATAGTAAATAGAAAAAATTGTTTATTTTGGATAGTTACAAGATATTTAATCCATTGTATCAAATGATTACCTACATTTTGATATAAATGTTATGATTTTTATTTTAAAAATATATGACTGGATTTAAAAATAAATAAATTAATTAACCCTTTTTACATAAAATATGCATAAATAAGAAAATGCCAGAACCATAGAACATTCTTTGAATATGATATTTCAAAAGAATAAAATGTACAAATAAAACAGATGAGAATATAAATAAAATGTCACTGACGACCCTAAAAAAATAAAAAAAATGTGTTTATGACTTTCTTTTAGCTGTATTTTGTATTAGAATCTTAATATTACAAAAAAAACAAGAGGTAAAAATAGTTTTTTATTTATTTATGTAAAAGCGTTATAAATATTGAAAAGGTAGATTTTGTAACGGTAAACAGTAAGAAAACATTGATTATTGCCGATTTATATATTAGGAATGAATACTGAAACGAGTCTTCAGTATTTAAATCGATAACCTAGTGAATCTGCTTATTACATACCGATTCTACCTAAATCTGTAGGATACAATAGAGTGTGTAACTCTGAATCAAACAAAAGTCGTGTAAGATAGGAATCATATCTTCCAAAAAATAAAAATCATAACAAGATTACATAATACCTCCATATCGTATCACCTAAAAACCAATAATTCTGTTGATTTTAAGTATCCGTAACTACCGGCCTCATCATCAGATGAAAACGAGTTTGCCCAACGACGACGTCCCATTATGTTCTACCTGCGTGTGCTCATTGTTCTGAATCAAGCTCATATGTTACTTTCATATTGGTGTCTCCATTAAGGCTTCTTAGGGCCCTAATACCTCGTATATTAGTTACTCGTAACATGATAACTAGCTCATATGTTGCCTTTATACTGAATGTTGGTGCATTCTCGTGAAACTGTCTTACTACTCTACTCGGACGCTAGAATTGGCTTATTGAAAGTTGTTCAGTTAACCGAATCATATCTGTATATGATTCAAATCAACAAGCTCCCAGCACGTGTTTACATGAAATATGTCTCTAGTGACTCTCTCTTTCTAGCCTTTTAGAGTGTTAAGGTAATATATCAACCAAGTGATCATTGATTATCACTCTAAACTCTAAAAGCCCAGTTAAGTCGCCCTATATCTACTCTTTCTAGTCTCATCTTCCAGTCTACAAAAGCTCCGAATATGTACTAAAGATCATCATTATCACACTATGTGGCATATAAACATGTTATCCTATGAGAAAATCAACTCAAGTAATTTTATATATGTATATATTACTATATACATAATATTTAATACACATACTCACATACTCCAAGTCTGTCTGAAGATTGCTAAATCTTACTTTTGATACAATATTTGAACAACCCCAGTCTAGACCTGAAGATGTAACAGTTTAGTTTCTACATACAAACAACAAAAACCGGACACATTACACAACACCCGGGGATGAGAATACCACAGATGTGTAATTAATTTAGAGCCTCTTTTCATCTTTAGTATTTCAGTTTTATGCAATTGATATTATTCTCTCATGCACGTCGATACTCGTCCCCGCAGTCGCCTATGAGTTTAAGAAGATCCTTGCCCTTTTTGGAAACTTGTTGAATGTTATTGACATCCTCTTCGTCCAGAACAAGTGAAAATATAGCCTCCGTGTCTTGTATATGCTCCGACAATCCAAGCCTTACACCTATCATTGATCCCCCCACCGCTGGCTGAAGATCAACGGGTAAAACAAAGTTCAATATACACAAAATTGATAAGGTTATATTGTCTTAAAAATTTAAGCCATACCTGATCTAATATGTATTTAACGGCAACGGTTGGGATAGTGACCCCATGTTTCTTAGCAATTTGATTGAGAGTCCTAAGCAAAACTTGGAATTGGTTCCATCCTCCCCATGCATCAACCATCTGTCAAATAGACCCAAATATATTATTTTAAAAAATCAAGCACAGAATGACATTACGACACTAATCAAATTTCTTTGAGACATTTAAATTAAAGCCTTTCTATTTCAGAATTAGAGGTTATTTCACAATACTAGTCTCACATTTAAGCTGTTTAATTGAAACATATTTCTAAATTTTAATCACTCAAATGCTAATGTAAGTGTTATGAAGCATTGAGTTACACACTACTCTAGTGCACTTCAATCTCAAGAGTCAAGAGAACTAACGCATTACTGTGCATTATTTGGAGAGGAAGGCATACCCTTTTGTACTTCTGCAATGATGGAGTGTTCAACGATGGACCAGCAAAAGGAATGGATAAGTTGGTATCGAGAAACTTTTCTGATAATAGACCACCCATTACTGTACCATATCTGCATTGATAACCCAATGAACTTTCTGATATTGATCATAAGTATATAATGCATGGGAGAACAAACATTCATTACTTCATATATCTATGTGATTAACTCATTGAACCTCTCTTCCCTATATTTGTAAAACCATTCGAGTACAATGAGATTCAGGAAACAACAAAACTCCTTGAATTCGACTCCTAAGAAGATAAATGAACACAAACCAAAGAGAACAAAACTAAATCTCTTTTATTAATAATTGGATTATCTAAGCAATGACAGGGGACACAGACACAAATACAAGTGAGAGAGAGAGAGAGAGAGGGAACGAGAAGCAGACGTTATGAGTTTGACTCCTGTTTGCTGGCAAAGCTCAGCCATTCTCTGCTGAGGCCGCATGTCAACAATTGAATGTTGAACCTGTTCGACCAATATAGATTTTCAAAACCAATCACCAGAAACCAAAAGAAATGCTTAAGTTATCCTAAAGTAAAATTTTTGATCACCTGATTGCTAACTATAGGAATTCCGTTCTCCAAAATTTTCTGTAGTCTCTCGGTATCAAAATTTGTCAATGCAACAGTTCGGATTTTACCTGCATGTCATTACTGAAGCAGTCCAATCAAATAAATTTAAGGCAGCTTATTTGTCAGTATTGATGTATGAAATAGAATATACTAACCTTCTCCTTTCAAATCAGTAAGGTGTTTAAGGGCATCAAGGTAGCCAGAATTGGAATAATCCCACCTATTTACGTTGAAATTTTATAATCAGCTACGTATATAACTAAACAGTATTATGAGTTCAGCTGCAATAGATGTTATACAATATGAAATCGATAGAGAATGTATTAGCAAGAATATATTTGACCTAAAATCCAGTAATTTTCACGGCCATATAATGGCTTCAGGAGAAGAAATAATTTTAAGAAAAATTGAGGGGAGCACTAGCACAAAAAAAATTGAAAACAAAATCTATGTTCTTTTGTTTTTTGTTGTGGACAAAAGACAAAATGATAGCAGAAAAGGTACCAATGAAACTGGAGCATGTCTAGAGAAGCTACATCCATTCTCTTGCGTGATATATTGATGCTCTCCCTGACATAGCTACTTGTCATCTTGACCGGCGGAGGGACCCATTTAGTGAGACTGCACCACGTAATGTAATAACTTATAAGTAATTAAACTTCCACATTCTGAAGAATTTTTGTTTTCAACATACTGTGATACATAGGTAAAGAAATAGAACTAGATCGAAGAGAATTATCCTACGTCATTTACAATTTATATATAGTAGTAACTTACCCTTTGAGTGTTTCCAATAACTCAGGGGGTCGTTCTCTACGAACACGATTGATAAAAATGCCATAAAGATCTTCCGCAGGTCCGTCTGCAGAATCAAACCAAATAATCAAAGGAAACCCTTATCTAGCTCCAAAGAAAAATAAATTTTCATCCGTTACCTAAGTTGTTAAAACACAGAAGCAACTCCTATCAAACAAAATTAGAGAATGGCTATCTAGCACAGTTAGAGACACTCTATCCAAAGCATTGCAATATGTTTCAAGCTTCGTCTTCGAAGAAAAACATGACGGGTGATTCAGTATATATTCAAATCATAGCATGCCATTAAAAATGTCGAACTTTTGAAGCTCGCACAGGAGCTAAATTGTGTATTCAAACATGCTCTATCCAAATTTTAACTCAAAGCATCAAACTGCATGTTCTCAATCAATAATGACAAATTTATATATTTTTGTATAGATAATTATCACTACAATCTATATTTTCCCCAAATGATACAAAAAGCGCAATTGAATCAATTACTACTGAACCCAAAAAGCAAACAAGAAACTAGGGTTTTACAGTGATCGGCCATATCGAAAGTTGAGAGACCGGCATCTGCGTAACGGAGCATCGCCTCAACGGCACCGTCTCGATCGATCCTTCCCCAACCACCACTGGTCTGCCACATCCCATTGAGCACTCTGCATATGTCCAATGAATCTTTGCCGTTACTCAGTGTGACTTGCCGAGTCACTTCGCCAGCTGGCTCGCAGCCTATAACCGAGCTGGCAACGATTCGGACTCTTGAGTGGGAACGAGTTAAGGTCTTGGTTTTGGCTGAATTGAAGAGCGAGAGATTGGAGACGAGTGGTTGGACGGAGAGCGCCATTTTTCGTTCGGTAGAAGAGCGAAGAAACAGATAAGCTCTATAGGGCCTTTTCGCGCCCACGAAAGTTTTGTTATTTTATTATTGGGAGACTCACCAAATCATACATATACATGAAAAAGTTAAGATTTACTAACTCATATAAGTACAGAGGTAATTTACCAATGCCTCCGCTATCTATACAAAATTATTAGTTTATCCCTAATTAATTTCTCCTTTATATAAAAAAATCACTCGTCTTATTTCTCCTTATCGGTTTGTATTACATATCTCCGACTTTATCACCTCTCCCTCCGACCAAAACCACTCGGCAACAACAATCCCGTCTCATTTGCATCCGACTTTTAGACTTTCTCTATCAATTTCGTCGAATTACACCACCGTTGATTTTTAGGTTTTTAAAGATACTTTTCAATTTAAATCACAATTGAATCACTTTTGTGGAGGTATCCTTTTAAGGTTTTCAAGAGGACGACCGATTTTCATGAGATCATGATTATCGATATGATCGAAAGAAATGACTCGATCTCATCGTACATCAATGTACTGCAATTTGTCTCCACGACTCGTAAGTTTTAGGATTTTTTTTTTCAATTTTCTTCGATTGTTAGGTTGTCTACTGGCGCAGTATTGGTATATGGTTTTTTGGGCTTTCTATTTTTATCTTTTATGTAGAGTAAAATTTCATAATGACTCTCGTGTAAATGGCTTTGTGTTGATTTCAGGTTTGAAATTGTGACTTTTTCCTTCTCCTAAGCCTTTTTGTCTTCAATGATAAATTTTATTTTGATGTTTTTTTCTCATTTGTTAGTCATGTTTTTATGTTTTATGGTTTTGTGAGATTTCTTTAAATTGATTTCCTTGTTTAGTGTTTTAAGTATTCTTATGTTTCGTTTACAAGTTTGTTTCTTGAATCTGTTATCCTAGTACCTAAGGGAACAATATAGTGGTTTTTTCGTATTGTCTTGTTGATGCTTGATTAGAAATTTAACACTAAACCAAAATGTGGAATTGCTACTGAGCATGATGGAGATACTGGGGATGATGTAGTATTTGTCCAGTAAGAAGAAGCTCAACCAGCAGAATTTGCGAACAAAAATGCACTTTGGCAGCTTCACATAAGGTTTTTTAAGCCACGACGTACAGTTTCATATACTTTACCTCTATTTATTTGCACTAGTGCGAGTAACTAAGACTATTATTGATGAATTTGTAGATGAACTAGCTGGGTTTGACTATACTTAGAATGTGAATGCTAGTAAATGTTTACCAGTGGGTCATGAAATTTTGATAGTATGGCTACCAATGGTAAGTTTGTTTTACCTTTTTATTTAGTTTACTTTTAATTGGTTTTTTCTGGGATACGAAACCCTAACATGTGTTTATATTTTCTAGTGAATGATCACATTTATATTTACAGCTTATTATAACTTGTATTCCAAGAGCTCATGGTAGCTCAAATAATAAGCACGCAAGCCAGAGAGGCCTGTCTCTTCTATCGAATGTGCAAGGAGACCAATTGGGAATGGTATAACGTTCTCTAGTTGGAATGGGAGGAGATTAGAGTAGTACCTCTAGAAGAAAAAGAACAAAATGATTTGTTAGTTTTTGTAGAGATGTATAAGATGATTTTTTTTAAAAAAAATGAATTGTGTTATCCGTAGCTCTTAAATGATTTGTTAGTTTTTGTATACATGTATAAGATGATTTTTTTAATTGAATGGTGTTATCTCTAGCTCTTTTAATAAAAAATTAAACGAAATCTACTTGTTAAGATTTTTAGCAATAGTTTATATTTAGATTTTTATGTTTTCTCTTTCCGAATCGTGAAATTATTCATGATAATACTAGTATGAATATTCATGTTATTTTTATTCATGATAATATTATTCCTATTGTTTTTATTCCTGTTAATATTATTCATATTATTTATAAATATTACTCTCTATTAATAAGATTAAGAATATCCATAGCTATCAAAATTTGGTATATTAGTAGTATGACTATTCTTGTTAATACAACAGTCATGTTAATATATTTAGAAATAATTCGATAGACTCATATTATTTTGTCATTTCTATTCCGGATAATATTATTTCTGTTATTACTATTCCTGATAATATTATTCATGTTATTTTTATTCCTGATAATATTATTCTTGTTAAAATTATTTCTGTTAATATTATTCATGTTATTTTTATTCAATAAAAATGGATCCATAGCTATCGAAATTTGGTGCATTATCAACAGGTATAAAGTCAAAGAAATAAGAGTGTAATTGTAGAATAAGTTAAAGTAGTCTATCCAACAACTGCTCAAAATATTGCAGAAAGTAATATTGCACATATATCATATAAATTTTATGGCGTTTTTATAAACACTAACTCCAATATCCTTAAATGTTATGTGGTGTTGTACTAATTATGTTCATTTCATTCTGAATCTCATCAAACTTTTGCTTTCCTGTTATGACAATCCGGTTCTATAGCTATTTCTTTTCTATCTGACAAAGTTCCCTGCAAACATAAAGAGGATCTCATAACTTCAAAAAATAATGTAATTATAAGAGAATTTCTCAATAAAAATTTCCCTCCAGTGCCAAGCTTATAACAGTCCCAGAATTTCTCAGTCACTTTCTCAAGCATAAAGAAACAACATATTTGCAAAAAAAGATATGATACTAAACACCACACCAACCTTGTAAATATTTGTATGAGAAAATCATTTATCAAGCACCTCTATTAGTAAAACTAGATGGAGCAGAGCTTACCTGTTTGAATTTTAAGGGTCCCCGGTTTAAGGAGGACCATTTAGATTGAGAACATCCTTCCGCATACAAGCCATTACTGATGAATCGTCTAAGAGATTAGGAAAATAAAACACTTTCCACACTAATATAACAGATGGAACTCAATGTTGTATTAGTTTAAATATAAAATATTCCATGAGAAACTACAGACGCACCTGTTGTGTAAATTATTCACCATGATATTTATTTCTCTCAAGCTTCTTCTTTAGCTCAACCTCAAGGCTCTGTAGAAAGAAAAAGATGAGCATACAAATTTAATTACTGTAAGTTGTGAATAATAGTGAAATGTTATCTAAATAAACTAGGCTCCTAAGGCTCTCTTGTCAAGCATTCGAGATTCATTCTCTTAAGGCTCCAAATAGATCTAAGTATGATACTTAAAAATTTCACCCTTTTGAGTTATAAAAAACACACTCCAAAGAAATTTACCACATCAACAAACATAGTCGCAAGCCATTCAAACAATTTATTCTTAACGTATTTTCTTATTCTACCATGTAGCGTAGAACTACTTCAATAATCATTAGTTAAAGTTTTACATGCCTTACAAGTACTGGAGTCGCAATAACTTGTTTAATGTTTTCGAACAAGGAATCATTTCGTCACTAGGCTGGGTAGTATCTCCTGTATCCGATGAAAATATTCTGCCTAAAATCATTTCATTATTTCTGTCTACATATGCTGTTGCATCATCATCGCCATAAACAATCTTCAGTCTCCTTTTTAGAGGCATAATCTTATCTTCTTCATAAACCTTCTGAGATTTCTTAGGAAAATACTCAATCGTAATTGCAGATAAGCAGACAGCTACTACTATTAGAGCTTTTTATATATATATGACATTATTGCACCTGTTTGAAGATTAAACAAAAATTCAGAATGACTTCGAAAAAGTTAAATATTAATGTTCGTGATTAGAATGGCTTCAGAGTTTTTGAAATTACTAATATCAAGAATCTTTACTCCACTGGAGTATTATACATCACAGTTATATTATATTTATTAATACTAAGATCATGAAACAAAAAAAAGTATTCAATATTAATGCATTTTACTCCAGTTAAAGCTTTCTTAATATCAAACTTGTAATACAAAATCATACGAAAGATTTTGAACTGCTAGTTATGAATTAAAGAACCAACCTCTGACAGCAAGTAAACCAGAGTTATTGTAGAACGAGTGATCAAAGTAACGGAAAAAGTAAACAGAATTCACAACACACCCTTCTTCAGTTGACAAACAATCAAAATCAAACATATGTACAAAAGAACTATTATATAAGATATAAAATCAATAAAACATACATTCGAAGCAAGGACGAAGAGAGTATAATTCTACATACCTGCACATTGACATCAGGATGCGACCCATATATATCTACCCTTAAGTTCAAGTACATCTTCTCCAACAGAAATAACAGAGTCGCATAACCTTTCCTCAACAGCCAATTGAACACAAAACCTGAGCCTAAGGCATATTGTATTAAGATGCACTATTGTACTTTTTTTATATCAATCGCAAATAAAACTTAGTTGATGAAAACAAGATCATCTTGAATTAGACTAGATTTTCCTAGCAGTCATATTCAAAGCAGCAACATAGCTTGCATATCAATTCACAAATTATCCAAAAAAAACTACAATAATCCGCACTTATAATTACATTCAAACTGGTTAAATCAAAGTAAGAACAGTAGACTAATCTTGATTTACCTCCAATGTAGTCCATGGCAGTAGTTTGAGGAGAGGAACATTACGAGCTTTTTGACTGATGATGACGACGAGTTCGACCTTATAATGAAACGACAACAAGGGAGAAAGGATTTTGCTCTTAGTTGATTGAAAAATAAAAACCCTAAAATCGTCTGACATCCGCTTTGGAGCTAGCTTGTTTCCTATCATACAAGACTATGATCCTCGTTTTAAAAGATAACAGCTCCGGCCACACGACTAATGCCGCGATAACAGAATTGTAAGAAAGAGGTAAGACGTACCTTTGGAAACTGAGAATCCGGCGAACAGCCAACCGAGACGGAATTAACGACAAGCGATCACGGTCCTCGTTGAAATCAATCGAAAAAATGACCAACAGAGACGTTCACAGTCATCCTTGAAAGTGAGAGAAAATCAGGTTTTGATTTTGAAATCAAGAGAAAAGAGGGGCCGACGTTTGACCTAATTTTGAATTTGTTTAGTAAGTCATAAAAGGGTAAAATTGTATTTAAAATTTAAATTTGGATTAATAAGTAAATAAAATCTTATTTTGGCTGGTGTAGGTAAAATCTATCTAAGGCCGGTTTTATTGGTAAATTGTAAAAGTTGTATATCCTAATTGGTATAAAACCCTTAATTATTTTACAATTATTCATTCAAAGGAATATCACATCAAATATGTTGGTCGGAAAACTTAGCATACCCGGTAGGGCCAGGCTAGAAATATTACGCATTTTTATAGATTTTAAATCGTTAGATCTAATACCTAATTGATAGATCTCACACCTAATTTTTGACTATTTTACTCTTTTAAAAAAACCTAGGTATAAAAGCGTTTGATAGATCTCTCACCACTTCTTTTCCTCTCTTTCTCACTCTATCTAGAAAACTCTCAAGCACCCGTAGGATCCATTTCAAAAACTCGATTTTTGAAGAATCTGAAGTGAAGAAAACTCAAAGGCAAACGATACAAACATCATGGTGTAATTTGTTTTAGATTTCATTCGGTCTAAACTGTCGAATCTAGGTTTTTTAGTTTTTTAGGTTTCGATTTCAAAAGTTCGATTTTTGCATGATTTTAGGTGTTGTTTTGTTAGATTAGTGTTGTATTGTTGTTAGTCTTGCTAGGATCTATGTTTTGGTGCTTGATTTTGTGTGAGAGGCTGTTTTGGTGTTGTTATGTTTATGGGTCGAGTTTGCTGTTGGTAGCACAATCGTGCTAACAGATGGGATCCGGTCGCACGACAGCCCTTGGTCGCATGAGGCGGCTGTACATTGCCGTCTCATGCGACAGAAAGCTAAGCTGTCTCATGAGACAGCTTAAGTTGTTTCATTTTTTAATTTTATTTGGTGTTTTTTTTGTGACTAATACATATTTTCTTACGCTGTCTTTACATGATGGTACGGTTCAAGACTAAAGTTAAAATCCGTTCAAGAAACTTAGGGCGAACGAGGAGGCAGCAGCGGCTAGAGCTTTGTCCCAGGCCGAGGATGTACAGGGTGCTCCCAGCGAGGGACATGTTCCTGGTTCACGTAGTAGACGACGTCTCCGTCGTCACGGCGATTATATTCCTACTCCTGCTGATGGTAGCACAGGGGCAGCTTCTACGTCGCAGCCACCTGACTATGATTACGATGACGATGCAGATGCACCGGATTATATGGAGGCCGATGCACCTCACGCACCGGATTATACGGAGGCCGATGCACCTCACGCACCAGAGGCAGCATCCCACTCACCTGAGGGTGCTGATCTTGATTTTTTGTCCGTGCTGTCGCATGTTCCGGCACTTTTCCCAGATTACACCCTGCACGAGGCTTTTAGCGTCTATCACGGAGATGTAAGTGTTATACCTTTATACTGTTTTATCATTTTCTTACGTTTTCGATACATATGTTTATAATTATTATTTTTTTACGAATTCACGTATTTTATACATATTGCAGGATAGGGTCACCCTGCGATGCTTCGCTATGTACGACAGTCTCCGGAGATGGGACCTTAAAAAGTAGAGCAGGGTACGGGCAAGGGTGATGGAGACTATATTTGGCCCACTCGTCGATGCACTCACCCGCTGGCATACAAACCTCCATTTGGTGGAGGCATTCTTAGAGCGGTGGCATGAGGAGACTTCTTCATTCCATTTCTCGTTCGGGGAGATGACAGTCACCTTGGACAATGTCCACGTCATCACTGGACTACCGGTTGTAGGTAGGTTCTTCGATGCTCTACCATTTGACTATGACGTTGAGAGGCTTGGTACTTATGCTGGCATGCTAGGTGTGCGATCATCGGAGTTGAGTAAAAACCTTAAGAATGCTAGTAGTGTGAACCTAGGGTGGCTACGTAGTACTTTTAGTGGTTCTCACTATAGTGATAGGAGGATCACTGAGGAGGGTTTAGATCATGCCACCCGTGCCTACATACTATATTTGTTAGGTACCACTATATGTGCGAACAAAACCGGCAACAGCATTCCTTTAGATTACCTCCAGTTCGTGAACCAATACCGGAGTATGCATATGTACAACTAGGGTCAGTTGATTTTAGCGCAGCTGTACCACTCCCTTAGTCAGGGATCTCTCCATGGTACGGGAGGCATTTACGGGTTTATAGGAATGCTCGACTTGTGGATTTTTGCACACTTTGTTCAGCTTCGAGCTCCACTGTTTTGCGATTACGACATATCCATGCCCCATATGTGCCGACATGCGCCGCAGAAGATTGGTGTCTATCATGATGTGCGCAGGCAGATGAGACACGCACTTTCGACGTGCACAGAGGCAGATGTAAGTCATATTCGTTCATTTTAATTATGAGTACTTTTACTAATAGAAATGGCTAAGTTGTTAACTTTTTTATTTACAGGTCATGTTCCTTCCCTTCATACACTTACAGGACCATTTTTCGTTCCAGCAGGTGACTTATGTTGAGTTGACCCTTAGGTCGTTCGACGTGGTTGTGGCGTACTACCCAGACCGTGTCACTCGACAGATGGGGTATGTACAGCTGATTCCTAAGGGTATACGTCCTCCTAAGTCGAAAAAATCAGGGAAGAAGATGGTCAGCAGCTTAAAATGGGACGGACATTTGTGGCAGCATTGGGAAAATCACGTGTTCACTCCTGCTGGCACGGCGTACCATGGTAGTGGAGCGAGTGCTGACCCGATGTACTACATTTGGGTGAAGAAGAGGCTGTGGTACATCGTCAGTCGTTCTGCGCTGGAGAGAGGTCCTCGGTTGGAGCCGTAGGGTGGTGCTGACTATTCAGGATACGAGCAGATTGCTAGGTTTGCTCCATCGATACCTACTATGGATCACAAGGATCTTGTAGAGACCGCCCTCATGATGTGTAGGATCGCTGAGAGGTACCGACGGTACTGATTATTACTCTCACCATAACTTTGTTAGATTTTTGGACATCAACACTATATTTTGTAATCGGTTTATTGTATGACTGCTTTTATTTTTTGTATTTTAATTTATTGTATGCTTGCTTTGAATTTATCATGTTTATGGGTTCGATTCCATTTGAATTAGAGTTAGATCTTGTACCATTCAAACACACACTCATACAAACTCCCACTAAAACACAAATACAAACTCAAACACAAAACTGAAACACAAATACAACCTCACACTCAAACACAAATACAAAACTCACACTAAATTGAAACACACACTCATACTTAAACTGAAACACACACTCATACTTAAACTGAAATATACACTCATACTAAAACGGAAGCACACACTCATACTAAAACGGAAGCACACACTCATACTTATCTATCAGGCCCGTTCCATTTCATCAACTTCCTTTCTTCTTTCGCATCTTTGTAGTCACTGATTTCCTGTAGCCGGATGTCAATAATGTCAGAGCGAACCGTATCCAGCTGGTCCTCTGTTATATAATCCGTCAGTTGAAAGTTGAAGCGGTTACCCGCAACACGACGTTCCAATTCGGTGAGGCCAGAAACTAGATGTCGACGGGATGTGACCAAGACCGACCACCTAGCTCGCACTTCATCAACACGCCTTGAAATGTAAGGCGGCTGAACACCATCCCTTCCGTACAGGAAGTACATCTGGCATACTAATGCCTCGCAGTACCTTTTACCACCCTCTGGAATGTGCATATTACCAACTTCAACTGATGCCCTCATCAAATACTGATCTTCCAACTCAGTCCATGAACACATTTTTCAGCTTGATTTATCAACTAATTTACAATTTAATGTGCATGAAGCTTCTATTTATAGACGGACCGGTAAGAAAAACATTCAAATGAAAACGTAACACGTGTAAAGTAAGAAACCCAAAACTCCCTCTCATTCTCGAAAATTCAAAAAATCCCACTCATTCTAAAATATCAAAACTCCCTCCCATTCTCAAAATTCTAAAACTCTCTCTCATTCTCGAAAATTCAAAAAATCCCGCTCATTCTAAAAAATCAAAACTCCCTCCCATTCTCAAAACTCTTAAACTCCCTCTCATTCTCGAAAATTCATAAAATCCCACTCATTCTAAAAAATCAAAACTCCCTCCCATTCTCAAAATTCTTAAACTCCCTCTCATTCTCTAAAATAAAGTCCTACCTAAATTCACTTCACTATATAAAGGGACTACAAATCCGTTTACATTCATATAATCTTCTCAAACTTAGAAAGTTCAACAAATGGAGTTTACTCCCCATGAAGACTACCATTTGCTTCAGGCGGCGAGGATTGCCCGCCGAGAGATGGGGGAAGATACTAGTGATGCTTTTTTTGATCGGGTGCTTTGTAAGATGTACTACGGCTACGAACGTTTACAAACCGGAGGTCTCCTCGTGCGCAACCGTGAGCAAATCAAGCAGAGGTATCTTTTTTGTCAACCGCTCTAGCATTTGTTGTTTTTGCCGTATAAAATTAAGCAAGAAGCGGCCGCCGTCTTCAACATGACGGTGGTAGACTACATCAGTAGGGATATGGTGGCGTATCTTCAGGATAGGATTACGGAAAGGGAGAAGGGGGTTGATTCTGACGACAACTTGGGATATGACTTCGATGATTGAGCATTTTGGTTGTTGGCATTTCGGTGTTTAATTATTTTCTTATGTTTCGTTAAGTTAAAAGTGTTAACTTAATGTTTTCCTCTTTATGTAACCACTTCAAGTGTACTTGTTGTTTTCCTCTTTATGTACTTCTTCAAAGTGTACTTGTTGTTTTCTTCCTTATAATGGTATTTTATTCCAACAAATGTCCAAACTTCGTCTCATGCGACCAGGACCAAAGGGCGTCTCATTTTGGGCCTGCGACAAATGCCTTCTGTTTGAAAAACTAGGCCAAATTTTTGGCCTAGTGTCGCATGAGACGAGGCCCAAAGGGCGTCTCATTTTGGGCATGCGACAACTTCATTCTGTCTGAAAAACTAGGCCAAATTTTTGGCCTAGCGTCGCATGAGACGAGGCCCAAATAGAGTCTCATTTTGGGCCTGCGACAACTGCATTATGTTTGAAAAACCAGACCAAATTTTGACAGTAGATATGTGATATATGTTTGTTATGAAAATTACATTAAAATTAAAATCGTCAAACACCTTTGTATCAAATCGTCAAACACCTTAAACTACATTATATTAAAATTACATCAAAATTACATAACTATGTTGATAAAATCGTCAAACACCTTTGTATCAAATCGTCAAACACCTTTGGATGCGGCCGTGCTCCCTAATGTGTTTACAGGTGTACTACCTACCGAGTTAGCCGGAGTACTAGCACTAGCGGTTTGTTCAATGGGATATTCCCACGAACTAGGGTTCCGTTTAGTCGATTTATCAACGCCTCCCTTTGGTCTACCCTTAGCTCTAACCGCTTCTTTAGGATCTTGAATATGACTTGTCTCGGGCCTCAATATTTGCATTACCCTATTGATAATGTGGTCTTGTTGGTCGGGGCGGAAACTACGAATGGAGTTGTCAATTAAGGAAATCTTTTTTTGTAATTCCTCTTCGCGAGAGGTAGGATCCTTGTGCACAATATCTAATCTTTTCCAAAAAATATCCACATCTTCTAAAGGGATGCACCTACCTTCTCTAGCTATAAACGCAATTTCACATGCACAAGGTAAACCATGCGTTTTTCTAAGGAAACAACCTCCACATGCCACCCGATCTACTCCTATATTCCGAGCACGTACAATAGCAACCATCAGTATCTTTAGCCCCGCATGTGACACACGACCTTTAAGATTTTTGGTCAAAACACCATCGAAGCCGGGAATTGATCTAAACTTACTTCGCTCGAATGATTCGACGATACCCGCATGCTGCTTCGTTAACAAGTTATGAACTTTTTCCCAAAAAGTCTCAAAGTTGCATTGATTCGTCCCAAGATATTTTTTTAGGGACGAGTGAGCACCCTCCGCCCTACATAGTACAAGTAATAAATTATCAACTTATTTGAACTTAAATAAAATAACTCAACGAAAAGTAGGATACACGGACTAACCTATTTGTAGTTGTTTGGCCATAATGCTTAATCGTGTTCGTTTTGTACGCAAGGAACTTGTCAGCATATTTTGTTATCCACGAGTCCATAACGTAAGCAAAACACTCCGGTTTAGATGCAAACATCTCCTTAAGTGTATCCAAATTCTTTTGGTAACTCTCAAACGTGTTCGCCTCCGCAACGTAGCCGTAAAATTCAACAAATTGTTTCGCTACCGCATCATCGTGTAATATCTTCCGAACCGCCCCAAGAATGTTCTTACTAATGTGCCACGTGCATAACAAGTGGTGCGTTCCGGGGAAAATTCTATCCACCGCACGCATGAGAGCTAACTCCCGATCGGTAACAATAATGGATGGAAATGCGCAATCGTTATCCATCATCAAACCACGAAGAGTTTCTAAAGCCCATACGTAGTTTCCAATATTCTCTCCGCTCATAAATACGTACGCAACGGTAAATGTGATGGAAGTGGACGTTAAACCGAAAACCTCTAACAACGGCATCTTATACCTAGTCGTCTTGTACGTACAATCCATGAATAACACGTTCGGGAATGTACGTAATAAGTTTATGCTAGTAGGATGTGCGAAGAAAAAGTCAGTGATTACCTTTGAATCATCTTTCAAACGCTCCCACGTCGAGTATCCATTCTCCTTCAACTTCGTCAAAAGATATTGCATTTGCGTTTGTCCCCCGTGCTCAGCATCCCGATGTTTTTGGAGACAATTGTAGATTGCACGCATGTTCGAAATGTTCTCTGGATATTGGTACTTCAAACCACTATATATCTCCCTAGTTAGCGAACCGAGGTGAGACAAACTACGAACTAGTTCCTCTTCATCCAGTTTTAGCCTACAATCGTGGGAATGACCGTCTAGGCGAACGTAGGGTTCATGATTGTGAGTACCGTTTATCACCTCCAAACGCCATTTCATGGCTAGTACATCGATCAGATGACCCTTTAGTGTAAACGGACAATTACATTTCTTCGTGGATGTCTTCCTCTTTTTCAAAGTTTCCGGCTTTGCCTTTGATACGTATACACCGTATCGCTCGCAAACGTACTCTAACCTAGAAGTACTTCCCCATTTCCCGCCATCGTAGAGTTTTCTTATTGTGACAAACTTGATCTTCTTTGATTCAATGTCCACGAAAGCATCTAATTCGTCTTTAGTGAATAATCTATCCGTGTTAAATATTTTACTGTAATCGGCATCCATAAATGGAGGCTGGGCAGGTTCCTCCTGCAAAATATACAATCGAAAAGTATGAGTTTATATATACCTGTTGTCGCATGAGACATGTCTCAAGTGCCGTCGCACGAGATATGACTCTAGTCGGTCGCATGAGACACTCTTCTGTATCAGTCTCATGCGACTGATATGGTTCCGTGTCGCACGATCGTGCGATGACGATGCTGTTCATCGCACGAACATCGTGCGACACGACTGAAATCCAAATAGCAGAGTTTCGGTTCTTACCTCCATCCGGTAAGCTTCCTCCTCGTCCAGTAAGTCTTCCAGAGACACGCCCATCTCTTCATTGTCCATAGATACTCCGATTCAAGATTTTTTGAAGTGGATTTGATGGGTTTGGGTAAAAAACGCTAACTTTTTCGATTTAATGGGTTTAAAGTAGTAGATTTTAGTACAAAGCTTGTAGATCTAGTGTAATAACGGATAGATTTCAGTGTTTCGGCCGATTTGGAGACTAAATGACATCAATGTAAAAATCTAGAGAGAGGAAGGGCAATTTTGGAATTTCAACTTTCAGTTTGGAAAAAGAAGGGAGTAGGGTGAGAGATCTATCAAAATGTGTAATATTTCTAGCCTGGCCCTACCCGGTACACATTTTATTTTTCACAATATAATAAACATATCTTTTTCGGCAGACATGTATGGTAGTCTCACTTGAACTTCATTGTTTCCTAATTTTGATAATTTTGTTGTTGTCTCTTCGAGGAGTGCTTAACTCAGCTTTGGGGTGTTTGTGTAATAAAACCCACAAATAAAACAACAAAAGTTGTAAACCAGGTTTGTCTAATGAACTAGCCAATAGATAAAGTTGATAAAACATAATAAATATAAAAATTAATACTGATTATTTAGTCTTAGGTAACCAATATTTAAACTTTCTAAAAATAAAATAGCTCTAAGCTATGCTAGAGCATCAACTAGAGACAATTTTTTATTTGTTTCCTCTTTGAGACAAAATTTGGCAAGCTAATCGGCTGTCAAGTTTTGTTCTTTGTAGATAAGTCTTAAGGACATAAAGGAGGATATGAGATTGCGGCAACAAAAAATAATAGGAGATAAGAACTATAGGGCAAGCCCATATGTCAAAGAATCAAACAATTTTTTTGAGTTTATATCAATATTAACATGTTTAAGACCAAGATTGATGCATAAGATTAAACCATCAAGAAGAGCTATGGTTTCAGCTATTATGGGAGATTATTTCCCATAAAGTCTACAACCAGAGGCAATCATAATACCATTTAAATTTCTGATTAAAAAACCACCACTAGATTTCCCATTCAATCTCCATCAGAATTAAGTTTAAGCTGATTACCTAAAGAGGGGGGGCATTTAACATAGAGTGCAGTATTTTTAGTGATATAATGATTGAAACTATGTTAAGTGTTTTGCTATTTTGAAATCATTACTCCAGACTTTCTTTGATAGTAAGTTAGAGCAATCAAGTTTAGATAAGATATGCATAGTTTTGTTCTTAATATCGTGGGATGATATAAAAGTGTTATTATGTTTAACATTATTCCAAGCATTCCGGATACACCAACTAATAATAGTAGAGATTATAGTTCTGATGTTTGTTTATTTGTTTAATGAAAATCAGCATTAATGAGGTTGGAAATTGTGAAGTGATTCTCAATAAAGAGACCAAACAAACTAGAAAAGTGTTTCCAAACTTCAAATAATACACGACAGTTAACAAAAAGATGGTCAATTGTTTATATATTGGAACAAAATTGACACTTTCAGGCAAATGTAAATTTTATGCGTTGAAGTATTGAATCAACATGGATAAGCCTTTAAGAGTTCTCCAAAGAGTGAAAGAGCACTTCTTTGGAAAAATATAGTTCCATGTCTTTCTTTGTGTTATGTTTATAGGCTCTTTTGGTTTTAATTTTTCATAAATGTCTTTGAAATTGAATGTACCATTTTTGAAGCATTCTATTTGATTGAGTCTGGTTTGTCATCATGAAGAGTGAAATTTGTTATCATGTTTATATATGTTGAACTAACATTTCCTATAAGTTTGTTTAAATTCCAAGAATTAATATCCCAGAAGTTGTTGATCTTGGTACTATGATACCAAAGATTGTTGCCTTCAAGGAGAATGATGAGCGGGATGGTGTGACACCATCTCTCAAGCCAAAAGTCACAGTTCCCATTATCAGTTTTCCAAAAAATCAAAGGTTAAAATATTCTTCTAATTTCAAGAAGTCTTTTTCAAGTTATTGAGTCCATTGGTTTAGTGTGTTTATTTGTAATGGACGAAGGTTTGGACAATAGATGGAATACATTAGTTTTGCCCATAAAGATTGGTTGCTTCTAAATGTAAACCATAGTTTACATAAGTAAGTATTTTGGACATCAATAATGTTTCTAAAATCTAAAACAGATTCTTCATAAGGTTTACAAAGATTGGACCAGCTAGTTTAAATCATCAACTTTTGATCCTTTTTAATTCTCATATGACTTTGTTTAATATTATATTAATTTTTTCAATAATAGATTTAGGGAGGAAGTAAGTTTGGATGTAATAAGAGGGGATGTTCATTAGAACAGATTGAATATGGACCATCTTACCTCCAGACGAAATGTTTTTGCAGTCCTATTTAAGAATGTTTTTTCTGATTTTATTGATAATCTCTTTAAAATAACAGGTTCTATTACTAGGATAAATTTGAATTCCTAAGTATTTGATGGGGAGATTAGAGTGATTAATACTAGTGATGTTGTTTATGGAAATAAACTTTGCTCTATCTATATTCTTTGAAGTTATGAATTTGGATTTAGATGTGAAGATTTTTTTACCAGAAATCCTTTGATAATGATTAAGAAAATCCCAAGTATGTTTAATGTTGTTTAAAGATCCATTCATGAATATGATTATGTCATCTGCATATGATAAAAAAAAAATCGGAATATTTGATCTAGTGTGGTAATACATAGATCAGTTGTCTGGAAAAAAACCTTTTCAATGCCTCTAATAAAATACTCTTCAACAATGATGAATAGGCTGGGTGACAGAGGGTCACTGTGTCTAACACCATTAGAAGAGTTGAAAAAACCATGGAGAAATCCATTAACTATGACTGAAAATTGAGTGTCGATAAGACCTTGGTTGATAAGCTGAATATATTTGTTATTTAAACCAAAACTAGCCAAAATTTTGAGTAGAAAACTGATTGAAAGCTTGTCAAAGGCTTTATCCATGTCAAGTTTGAAAAGAAGGTTACCACCTCCAGTTTTTTTTCCATGTCATGGATAAGTTCATGGGATATTAGAATATGTTCATTTATGTTCATATTATTGACAAAACCTCCCTGATCATCATAGACGATTTTGGAAGAATTGAGGTTAATATGTTGTTGATCAATTTTGAAATAATTATGTTTAAAACATTGTATTTGCTTACAGGGCCTAAAATCACTCAGAGTTTTAGGTGACTCTTTCTTGGGGATCAAGCAAAGAGAGGTCGCATATACCCTTTTTGGAGCAGGAATACCATTGAATAATTTATTATAGCTTTAAAAAGGTCTTCTTTAATTATGTTCCAGCAAGTTACATAAAATTTAATGTTAGAGCCAGCAACTCCAGCCACATTGTTGGGGCTGAGAGATTGAGTGGTTTTAAGGACTTCATCTACAATTGGGGTTGGGGGAGGGGCAGTGAATGAGGAGTTATCTTGGTCAGTGATTAGGTTTGGAATGATGTTTTGAAAATGAGCAAAGTTTTCTTGGGTATATTAAGAGTTTAAAATATGTTTAAAATGATCAACAATAAGATTGCCTAAAGTGTCTTGATTTTCAGTCCATGTACCATTATGCCAAATACCACCAATCCTGTTTTTTATTCGTTTTTTGACAAAATTATGAAAGAATAAGATGTTTCTGTCTCTATTTTTATACCAAGATATGAAAGTTTTTCCCCAAAAAGCTCCCTTTTTGGCTAGAAGGTTCAGATGTTGGGCTTTGGTCTTAGAGAGATTTATGTTATCTTCATTAGATTTTGAGTTTTCAAAGAAGATTTTAAGGAATTTAACTTCCTCTTCAGAGTATGCAAGGCTGTAAAAAATATTACCACAAGTATTCCAATTCCATTATTTTAATATATGCTTTAATCTTTTGAGTTTGGACCAAAAATTTGTAAATGATTTCTAGTGATATTTCCAGACCAATTCTCCTCCACAGTTTGTAAAACATATGGATGGAGAGTCCACATATTGAGGAATTTGAAATTAGATTTGGGTTTGGTTATATTGTTTTGAAATGGTTAGGCATAATGGTGAATGATCTATTTTGGCCAGATTAGCTTCACAATCTTTAACAATTTCTTTAGTTGCTAGGACTTTACGAAATATGTTTCAAAATGAGTTTTTGTTCCAGTATTTAAGAGCAACCTTGAGTCTTTGCCAAACTATATTGTTGGTCTAGGTATATTTGGAACCTGAAAAGCCATCATCTTCCAACTAGCAGTCCATGATGGTATCATTGAAGTCATCTATACTGTTTTGGGACAAAGATAGGCAGGAGAGCTACTCATTGATGAGTCCGAATTTAGCATGCTCCCCGGACACGGACAGATCAGTCCAAGGCTTCCAAACTGGACAAACCGGACAGATCACATGGACCGGACAGATCACTTTGAACACTATGACCATAGGACTGTTCAAACTATGATAAAAGTACTAAAAAACCTAAACACTTCTTGACTAAGCTACTTGCTCTCCTACTTAGAGCTCATGGGTCTTTGAACATGACCCGGGTCCATTAAACATGACCCGAAAGCCCATAAGGGCCCAAACATCAGGGTATAAATACCCAACCACCTCCATTAACTATGGGTAATGAAAATTAACTGCTACCAAGCTACTTAATTATCTCTCTACTCTCTACCTTAAACACTTAACACCCACAAACTTCCTTAAAACACCAACTGAAATTACTAGCCTACCCTCAGGCTATTATTATCCACACCAAATTGGCGACCACAGTGGGAGCACGAAGGTGCCTGAATCAAGCATTCAAAACCAGCTAAGAAAATCTGTCCGAATGAATCCGGACAATCCAGAGCTACCGTCGGTTTTGCTCGAAGTGGTGGAAGAAAACGATGAATACACTGTCGAAGAGCGTGACAGGCTAAAGTGTGAAATAGAATCTCTGAGGGAAGAAAAGGTTAAGATGGGCGTGAAAGAAAAATCCAAAGCATCAGTTGCTCATCACACCGATAACCCCAGAGAGCATGAGTCTTCGAAAACTCATGTGAGCACCAAAAAGACTCATGCCAGTTCTAAAAAGTCTCACCGGTCCAAGCCTGTGGAGAGTTCTGACTCGAGCTCAGAATCTTCTGATAGCTCTTCGGACATCGAGGGAGTTGAAAAATCCTTGTCCTCTAGCAGTGATGAGGGTCGAACCAGAAAAAAGCAAAAGCAGGTTAAAAAATATTCAAGAAAAAGAGATAGACATGGAAGAATGAAAAGGTATATTGGCAAGGGGTCATCTCATAACCGGAGGCATATGGACAAGATGCTGATGGATCCCTTTGCCTTCCACGATAAACCATGTATCTTTGCAACTCCCAATGAGGATACTGTGTTCAGTCGTGTAAGGAATTGGAGGCAATCTCCATTGTCTTCTAAAATTCTGTCCGGAAACCTCCCCAAGAGGTTTGACAGCACCAAAATAGAGAAGTACGATGGCAGTACTGATCCGAAAAACCATCTGGAGCAATTTAAAAACTTCATGATGAACTTTGACGATGATGATAAACTACTTTGTAAGGAATTCTCCCAATCCTTTACGGGGAGTGCTCTGAAATGGTACAACAGCCTGCCTCAGGGTTGTATTAAAGATTTTGATACGTTTTGGGTGGCCTTTCGAAGGCAGTTCGTAGGGAGTAAGGAACTGAAGGGAAATGGAGACACAATAATCCATTGTGCCCAGGAACCAAATGAATCCTTGAAAGAATATATAAGTCGTTTTGTGAACACCAAGAATGGGTTGGCTGATTGCTTCGAACAGGTGGCAATAACATCCCTAAGGCAAGGTTTGAATCCAGGCAATATAGCTGATTCAGTAACCAGAAAGAAGGCCATGACCTGGGGAGGGTTGCTGAATCAGGTTGGCAAACAGATAAAAGTTGATGAAACAAAGAAAACCAGGGTGCACAGGCAAGTGAGGTCTACCCCAGTGGCACCAAATCCCAACCAAAATCAGTCCGGGAACAAAGCAAGAGAAACCGGACAGGGGCATGGTAGGGCAAAAGCTCAGTCACAGCCAGCTGCTCCTGCTCAAAGTCAACAATCCAAAAACAAAAGAGGGCCATGGGTGCAACCGGAGTGGTTCGCAGAGCTAAAAGAAAGTGTGGCCACCATTTTTGATAAAACAAAGGATGAGGTGCATTACCGGAGACCGGCAACACTTCAGTCTCCCAAAGAGCATCGCATCAACTCTTTTTGCCAATATCACAATGATATTGGTCATAACACTGATGAGTGCATAACATTGAAGCAAGAAGTTCAAAACTTGATTGAAAGGGGGAAGCTGGGAGCTTACGTTAAAAGAAGAGGAGGCAACATGCCTGACAACACTCACCGGGTTGGTCCAAGTAATGCTGCTCCGGAGGGGGCCATGGTTATAGTTGAAAGGTTTGACGTGGAATCTGAATACTTAGATCCTGATCCAACTCGAAACAGAGTGGGTGCTATAGAGGAATGTTCTAGATCGGTCTCCGGGCTCATTAAGTTTTTCGAGTCGCTTACAATTTTCGGAGGGGACACTATGACAGCTCCTACTGCTTCTTCAAGAAAGAGGCATGTTCATACTTTAGCCTCCCAGCTAGAAGGAGGCATGACATCCTATCAGTCACCGAAATCATTCCCCTTCATTGTGTTTGATGAAGATGATTTAAGAAACATTGCTGGCCCTCATGAGGATGCTGTTGTCATAGGAGCATCTATAGGGGGCAATGACATAAGAGAATCCTGGTGGATACTGGAAGCTCAGCCAATATCCTTTTCCTAACCACTTACAAGAAAATGAAAAATCCAGCTGTAATTCAGAATTCGGACAGGTCAATCGTGGGCTTCACAGGCAACTCAGCAGATGTGATCGGAGAGTTCGAAGAAGAGGTGTTATTGGGCAAGGGCCCTTTCAAGAAAATGGTCAGAATACTCTTTATTGTGGTGGATTGTCCCACTTGCTACAATGCTATTCTGGGGAGGTCTTGGCTCTCTAGGATGCATGCAGTGGCTTCAACAGTCCACCAATGCTTGAAGTATGCTGTTCAGGGGCAGGTTGGAGTTGTCCGGAGCAGCCAAAAGATTGCAAGAGAATGTTATGCTACTGCCTTGGCTCCTCGAACGCTGGGGGCAGTCCATATCAATGAACAATAGCAGTTTGAGGGTCTTTCTGGGGGTGAGGGTGAAATTGATGACCCCAGGGAGACCCCTGGAGTGTTGATACCAGTTGAAGAGGTGGAAACACACTGTTTGGAAGATGGGAAAAATGTCAAGATAGGGTCTAAAATGCCACCTATGTTGAAGAATGAAATGTTGAAGTTTTTAAAGAACCATCAGCACGTTTTTGCTTGGTGCAATGCTGATGTTACTGGAGTCCCATCAGAAGTGATATCACATCAGCTATCAGTCCGGAGAGACGTAGCACCAGTAGTTCAGAAAAGAAGAGCTTTTTCCAAAGAAAAAGTTGATGTCATTGTGCAAGAGGTTGACAGGCTCACAAAGATGGGGCATATCAAGGAGTCTCAATATCCTTTCTGGACTGCCAATCCTGTCTTGATGAGAAAGAAGAATGGCAAGTGGCGCATGTGCATTGACTTCACAGACCTCAATAGAGCTTGCCCAAAAGACTTGTATCCGGTCCCCCGGATTGATCAGTTAGTAGACTCTACCTCTGGGAACAAGCTGCTTTCCTTTATGGATGCTTTCTCCGGATACAATCAGATCCAAGGGATCAAGAGCATACCACATTTGTCACAGACAGAGGTCTTCATTGCTACAAAGTTATGCCATTTGGTTTGAAAAATGCTGGGGCTACTTATCAGAGGTTAGTCAACAAGGCATTTGCTGATCAAATTGGAAGAAATATGGAAGTGTACATTGACGATATGATGGTGAAAAGTGTGGATGAGCAGTTGCACTTGTCCGATCTCCAAGAAACTTTTGCCAACTTGGTAAAAGTGAATTTGAAGTTAAACCCTGAAAAGTGTGTGTTCGGAGTACAGTCCGGGAAGTTCCTAGGCTATATCATAAGTGAGCATGGAATACAGCCTGATCCGGACCAGCTAAATGCTCTTTTCCAGATGGAACCTCCTCGAAACATCAAAGAAGTGCAGCGGTTAACGGGGAGATTAGCTACCTTAAACAGATTTATCTCAAGGTCTTCGGACAGGTGTGCTCCTTTCTTTCAAACTTTGAAGGGTACAAAGAGATTCGATTGGACCCCGCAGTGCGATGAGGCTTTCGGAGAAATCAAGAAACACTTGTCCTCCCCCAAAACTTTGTTCAAACCAGTAGATGGGGAGACTCTCTTTGTATATTTGGCAGTTTCAAGTTGTGCCATCAGTGCTGTGCTAATAAGATAGGTCGATGGACATCTCCATTCAGTGTACTACATCAGCAAAAGCTTGATAGATGCTGAGAGGCATTACTTGAAACTTGAAAAATTGGCATTAGCCCTGGTGATAGCTGCAAGAAAGATGAGGCCTTATTTCCAGGCTCATCCTATCATCGTCCGGACCTCTTTTCCCTTAAAGAATGTCCTTCAAAAAGCAGACATTTCGAGCAGAATGACTAAGTGGTCAGTAGAGTTGGGGGACTTCGACATAGACTTTGCTCCCCAAACAGCAGTCAAAGCCCAAGATGTGGCTGATTTTTTGGTTGAATTCCACTCCGACAGGGATTCAGAGCAAACTACTGACATAAAAGATAAAAAGGTATGGATCGTCCGAACAGATGGTGGATCTAGCACTATGGGATGTGGTGCAGGAATATGTTTAACTTCCCCATATGGAGACAAGATGTACCAGGCTATTTGTTTTGCTTTCAGGGCGTCTAATAACGAGTCCGAATACAAAGCAGCTATAGCTGGGTTAAAGTTAGCCAACATTTGTGGGGCTAAGAGGGTCAAGCTGTTAAGTGACTCCCAACTACTTATCCACCATGCCCAAGGCCAATCTGAGGCTAAGAAAGAGCAACTTGTGAAGTATTTACTCCTCCTAAAAAATGAAGCACTTAAGTTTAAAGATGTTATCTATGAGCACATTCCCCGGACAGAAAATGAGCTAGCAGACTCATTGGCAACCATAGCATATACAGAGTCATATCCCTGGATCCATGTGCTTGAAAGCCCCTCTATTCAACTTAGTAAGGGTAAAGAAGAGGAAATTTTTGAAATATTAGTGAAACAGCCTCAAGACTGGAGGTTTCCTCTCCTACAATATCTCTCTGATGGTGTTGTGCCTCCAGATAAGTCACTAGCCAGAACATTGAAACACAAGGCTCGTGGTTTCATCATATTGAGAGAAGTGTTGTACAAAAAATCTTACAGTAAACCTCTCATGCGTTGTTTGGGGGATATAGAGTCACAAGTGGTCCTCTCCGAATTGCATGATGGTGAGGGATCAGCTCATTGTGGATTCAGAGCTTTAACAAGAAGCGTTTTACTCTCCGGTTACTATTGGCCATCAATCATGAAAGATGCTAAGGAATTGGTGAGGAGGTGTGACCCATGCCAGAGGTACAACAATGAAATTCATGTACCAGCCCTTCCTTTAGAGTCAATTTCTGAGCCCATCCATTTTGCTCGATGGGGATTGGATTTAGTTGAGCCTCTCCCTGTGGCGTCCGGAGGGCACAAAACTATAATTGTGGCCATTGACCACTTCTCGAAGTGGATAGAAGCAGCCCCTCTAGCAGGGACAACATCAAAAGCTGTTATAAAATTCATTATATCCAATATATGTTGCAGATTTGGTGTCCCACAGAAAATAACAACAGACAATGGGCCACAGTTCGACAATAGAGAAATGGAGAGCTTCTGTGCCTCAAGGGGTATACAACATTGTTTTTCTTCACCTTTCCACCCACAAGCAAATGGGCAAGTTGAAGTGGCTAATAGAACTATACTGTCCGGCTTAAAGAAGAATTTGGAAGGGGCTGCTGGGAAGTGGCCTAGTTATTTACAAGAGGTCTTGTGAGCCTACCGGACAACACCTGGGGCTGCAACACAAGAATCACCCTTTGCCTTGGTCTATGGGATGGATGCAGTAGCTCCCATAGAAGCAACTCTCCCCTCTTTTCGTGTTCACAACTTCTCCGAACATGCTAATGAGGTGGCAATCAGAGGTCAACTTGATTTAATAGAAGAAAGTTAAAGCTCACCTTAGAGTTGCACACTATCAAGGTTTGATGAGAAGCAGGTTTGCTTCTAAAATTAAAAGAAGAGATTTCCAACCTGGGGACAAAGTATTAAGGAAGGTCTTCTTACACACTAAAGAAAATCTCTTCGGAAAGCTGGCCCCAACTTGGGAGGGTCCGTATATGGTTGTTGAAAGAATTAAACCTGGAACTTATTGGTTGGAAGACAAAGATGGCAGAGTTCTAACACATCATTGGAATATCGAGCATCTCCGGATGTACTTGGAATAGCACTTGTATAAATATTTACTTGTTTAAACATCCATGTAAATATTTGGGGGCATACTCTTTCCTCCCCGGTGGCACAGAGAGGTTTTAATGAGGTGTCCGGGCTGTTAAATAAAATTCAATGCCTTCTTAAAAATTTTCTAAGTGTTTTTTAAAGTTTTGTCCTTTGTCATACTATCCGGACTGAAATATCTAAGGGCTATTTAAACTCTAGCCGGAGAATTTAAACACTCTCACAATGCAACAACTAAAGGCTACTTAAACTCTGGCTATCAAAATTAAAATGAACAATGAAAGAAGATGATGGTTGCACAAAACAGAGATATTCATTGAATGAAATAACTTAAACTTGCCTTGGCCTTCCAAGGACTTTTAAATAGTCAAGATACAACACAAAAAACCTATCCGGTCGAGCACCGGACACCATTACAAAAAAAGTGCCTTGGCCTTCCAAGGACTTTAGTCTGAATAAAAAATAAACAAAGTAAATCATAAGTTAAGGTTGAGCCTTTGAAGATGGCTCACCTTCATACACCTTCTTGCATTTGGGATCGTCTTTCTCTTCATTTGGGCTCTCCCCGGTATGCTCTTCATCATCGGATGAGGACACACTGGAGACTCCATCCTGATCCTCTTCGGCCATTGTATGATATGGAAGGTCATTATCATCTACATAACGCCACAAGTCCCCTAGGTTCCTCTTCGGATATTTTTCATGAAAGAGTAGAACCATGTCAGACCTAACCTTCTCAAGCAATAGCTCTTCGCTTTTAATCATCTGGTTGGCATATGCATTGATCTTGGCTTGGATCATAGCCTCTTGATCCCTTAACAAAGTGGTTTTCTCCTCGACAGCTTTGGACACTGCATTCTCAAGAGCAATCTTGTCAGTGGTCAAGTTGGTGATAATCTTGTCCTTTGCCTTGGTCTCTTCTTTTGAGACAGTAAGGTCTTTCTCTACACCGGAAAGCTTCTCCCGGAGGTCTCTGATGGTTTCCTCTAGAGTTGCAACTTTTGTGTTGCTTTCCTCCTGATTCCTCTTCAACTCCTCATTTGCTTCCTTTAGCACGTCAGCATTGGCAATAACAGTGTGAAGGTCTTCAGACAGCTTTTCCTTCTCAGACTTAAGGTCTTTGATGATGTCTGCTTGACCCCGAACTTGTCTCTCCAGTGTAAGTACCGGCTGCACATTGCTTAGCAAGGAGTGGGCTATGGTGTCCTTTTCACTAGAAACAATGAAAGTCTTACCATTGAAATTGACGGTGTTAGAGCTGCTCGGAGGAATGTAAGGCCCTACGAAGTCGTCTCTGGGGAGGTTGAGGAAGTATTCGCCAAGTTCACCAAGACCGGTGATGTCTACTTCATCAATGATGAGCTCTCCTCCCTCAACTTCATCAGTATGAAAGTCCCTTGGGATCTCTTCAGCATGTGTTGGGTCAGAAGGATCAGCCTGGAAAGAAGGATCAGGATCCCGGAGAGCAAGCTCATCTCCTTTTGCAGTCTTTTTCTTCTTGGCTGCCCGGTCTGCCCCTTCACTCTCCTGCTTGCGATTCCTCTTGGAAGCCCTTGGAGGTTTTGGGAGGTCTGCTTCCTGCCTTTCGGTCTCTTGCTCCACTACCTGCAAAAGAGCAGCATCGATTTGGCTCTGAGCCGGCCCCTCCGGGTCTGTTGGAGCATCCTTCTCAGCATCAGCACGATTAGCATCGCTCACCACCTTCTTGCCTTTCTTCTTGCCCTTCATTTTGCTTGGGGCTTTGGCCCGGCCTGGCAGGAAGAGTGTCCCATCTGCTTCATGGGACCTCTTAAGCACTGTGTCCGGAGAATGTTGGGTGGTGAGCTCCTCCCAAGTTAGGTCTCTCCGACCTGTGGTGTTCCACAGGTGAGACCTTGCCAGATTTCCACTAGTGAAAGCATTGTGGAATCGGTTCCCCCAGTTCTCTACAGCCCAGGCATTGATTTTACCACAAGTAACCTGTCCGGCCTTCAAGTAATCACCGAACTCCTTAGGCAGTTCTGTTAAGACAAAAGAAAGATCAATTAATTTAAAACCAACTTTAAGAAGGAAGAAGTAGACAAAGATTTAAAGTAGAAGACTTACGGTCACTCCTCCACCTGCTTCTGAGGAGGCTTGGGTTCTCTCCGGACTTGATCTTCTTTCCGTTTTCCCAAGCGCCATTGACGAACAAAAACTGGCTCCTCCATTTACTCTCAGACTCCAATAGATCATTAACAACTTTGAAACTGTCCCCCATATTGAAGTGGTAGAAGGGGAATTGGTGATGTTTGCAAAGATTGGCCACTGCAGCAAACTCTTCCATAGAAAGAGGGATCCCAGACAGCCTTGATGCCATGATGCATGACATCAGAGTATACCAAGCGTTGGGGCTCAGCTGGCTCGGACAGAGTTTGATCAGATGAAAATATCTGACAATCTCTGGGTCCAATGGGAATCTGAGTCCCCAATTGAGTAGCTCCGTGAAGATGACTAGTTCATTCAGCTTGCAATCCATAGGAGTTTCAGGATCTATGGGAATCCTTATCTTCACATCTTCTGGGATCCCCCATTTTGTGCGCATTCGACCTAGTTCAGCCGTATGGATGAAAGCATACTTGGTCTTCTGTAGGGCCAAGAGATATTTAAGTTCGACCCTGTGAAAACAAGGCCCTACCTTCCCTTCGAGACACTCCGGCAGCTCCGGATGCCTCAAGCATAGTTTTTCTTTGCCCTTATCTTTTTTGGCAGCAACAGTGTTACTAGTCTGACCGGATGGCTCAGACTCAAAAGGGACTTCTTCAACAGAGTCCTCCATTCTTTCCTCCATGATCGTAGGAGGAATATCAGTGGCAGTGGCCCGGGGAGAATTCAAACTTGGCTCAGTCTGGCTTCCGGACTGCTGGTTTTCTGTGTTTTCTTGACTTCTAGTCTCAGGCTGGGGCTCTGAGGCAGAAGTCTCTCTTTGAAGTGCTGGGCTGCTAGCCTCCGGACCGGGTGGTCTTTCCCGGGGAGCTCTGATAGGCACTCCAGACCCAGAACTGCTATTTTTTTCCCCCGATTTTGAGGGAGTGTTCTTAGAGGCTTGCCCATTAACCAGCCGACTCTTTCTTCGATCGACTGACTTCTCCGGGGAGTTCTCTATATCTGATCCCATCGCTATGAAGGGTGAGGGTTTTTTGAAGCTAGTGGCAGTTACTCCTGGTTCAACGATGGATTCTGATTCCTGAACAGAGGAACCAGAGATGATGGCGAAAGGCTAGATTGGAATAACTTTCTAGGCTTAGTGCCTTTGGAGGAAGAAGATCCTCGATCTGATTCTGCAACAGAGGCGATTGGTCTGTCAACAGGCGAAGTAGGTAACCCTGCTGCGATTCGTCTTTCCTTCTCGACTTTTTGTGCCTTCTCCAACTCAGAGAGGTTGAGCCACCCGCCTTTGATCAAAGCAGTCCTTGCTGTAAACATAAACTATCAAGTAAATCTTTGCTTTAGAGAAAGAAAGCTCTAAGGAAATATGCAGAGTAAGTATGAAAGAGATAGTAAAACAGTAGAAAGTGAGTCTGAATTTATAGTAAATCTGAAAAAGCAGTTGATTCCTAGGAGAATTCGAAAAGTTTGGCAATGATTAAAAGACGGCGCTGATGTCACCATATGTAATTAAAGAGGTTGCTTTTCGAAGAAGGTGGGTTCGAAATTTAAGGTGAAAAAACGGCTAAAGCAACCAGTGAGAGTGTGACACGTGTCCCACGAACTCTGGCAAAAACCGTTTTGAATTCGTGAAGTTTTATCTGTCAGGGTAAACCCATAGACCTGTCCGGATTGAAAGCTACTTCTAAATGTCGGACTGTTTTTCAGGTCTCTGACAAGAATACTTGCTCAAACACCTAAAAAAGGGGCTCCTGATGATTCCGAATTCAGCATGCTCCCCGGACACGGACAGATCAGTCCAAGGCCTCCAAACCGGACAGACCCGACAGATCACATGGACCGGACAGATCACTTTGAACACTATGACCATAGGACTGTTCGAACTATGACAAAAGTACTAAAAAACCTAAACACTTCTTGACTAAGCTACTTGCTCTCCTACTTAGAGCTCATGGGTCTTTGAACATGACCCGGGTCCATTAAACATGACCCGAAAGCCCATAAAGGCCCAAACATCAGGGTATAAATACCCAACCACCTCCATTAACTATGGGTAATGAAAATTAACTGCTACCAAGCTGCTTAATTATCTCTCTACTCTCTACCTTAAACACTTAACACCCACAAACTTCCTTAAAACACCAACTGAAATTACTAGCCTACCCTCAGGCTATTATTATCCACACCACTCATCATTGAAAGAAATGACATTGAAGTCACCTAACACTAACTATTCTTGGTTATTGTTAGATATCTCTCTTAATTTATTCCATAGTTCATGCCTTAATGTTCTAAGGAATTTAGTTGAAACTAAAAACTGTATGTTAATCATGGGGTGATTAACAAAGAGATACAAAATTTATTTATTGTCAATTAATGTGGTAATATGGAACTTTTCCTTCCATATTACCCAAATTTTGTTATTTTTTATTTGCACAACCAGAGGTAAATTTTAATGACTTTATGATTTGATGAAGTCTGTCAAAATTGATAATAGGCTCTTGAAGAGCTATGAAGTCAATTATTTCATACTTGATTTTAGATTTTAGCCTTATGGTAGTTCCCATGTTGACTATCTCTCTAGCATTCCAGTTGAGAACTTTCAGAGTCATTTTATTGTTGAGGTTGAAAGTCTAGTTGAGACCATTGTAGAATGTATCAACTTTGTTTTGGATGCATTTCTAGTTGAGGCTTTCTTTTTTGCTTTAGTTTCTCTTTGGAAATTAATTTAGGAATGGGATCAACGGATAAAGATGAATGGTTCTTTGGTATTAAGTTTGAATCTAGTTCATTTGAGTTATTACGTTTATGTGACAATATTTTTTGATCTTTTAGAATAGGGTCCAAGGTTTCTGATTCAGAGTCAAGGTTTTCATACTCATTTAGAGAATTGAACATATTATCAATCTTTAAGGTGTGAAGGGCTTCTATAATTTCTCTATTGTTGATGGATGGATCAAGATTATTTTCTTTTCCTTTTAAAATATTTAGACTTCCAAGATAATTAATTTTTTAGCATTTCTAACAAGTTATGGGTTCTCTTTATTAAGGTTTTCCATATTAAAATCTTTAACTTGGTATAAGATCTTTAGTTTAATTTTTAAGTGAATTAGATTTGTTAACATTGCTAACAGGATCTAGGTTCTCTTTTTCAAGGCTTTAAAGGTTAAGAATGATAACTTGATTTAAAGTATTGGTTGGAGATTGTACAATTGTTGAATTCAAATTTGAGACCTGTTTTGGTAACCAAATAACATTTTTTATGGGTTGATATTATTAGTTTTAGCTTTAACTTGATTATTTGACCGATCAGTATTTGTATTTTTGTTCCTCAAATGTCTTTTTACAATCATTTAGTTTGTGACCTAAATGTTTGCGTTTGAATATGAGGGGTTGTCACCATAAATAATACGTTGCCAGAACCCATCCTTTGTACCTGATGAGGATAATTTGTGGTTGGAGGGTATGTTAGAGAGTTTGTGAGTTAAATCTTATCTTTTGGGTAGAGAGTAGTGAGATAAAGGAGGTGTATGCTTGTATTTAATATTTTTAGAAAACGTCCAACCTATTAAATGAAGTTAACCCATGGGCCTTATGGATCGAATCATGGATCCGATTTAATGTTAGCACATAGCTGAGTCACGTATTGTCTGGTCGGATCATTTTTAGTTTGTATGGTTTAAGATATACCCAAACTTCCCCTCCAGTTTTCACAGGAATATCCTTAAAAAAACTTATGATCCTATCAGTAGCCCCTTTAGGTCTTTCAAAAAATGTTTTGAAAAAGCTAACTTATATATTGACAAAACATGGATCGGATCTGAAGAGGTTTGTTTTTTGTAAATGAAAAACTAACGGTCAGAAAACTGAAATTTGACACGTGTCACGTTTTGATTGAACCTTTCAGTCCTTTTTTTTGGAGTTGTACCTATTTTCAAAAAGTAATTATGGTAGACTTAATAGCCCATAATCATTATTCGAACCGTTTCATGTTTACCAAAAGAAACACTCAAGTGGGTTTAACTCTATTTAAACTTGTTTTACTGTTTAGTTTTTCATAACTAGAAATATTTTCTAGAGAGAGAAAGCTTGAGATTTCGATTTCTCTTTGTCTTTAAGAGGTTATATGTTCAATACTATAACATATTTTATTAAAGAAGTTTGGTTGAACCTATCAGACCTAGAGAGAGCAAGAAAAGAGGCAAGAAAGGAGGCAAAAATCGCAGTCGGACTCCCCATTTCTCCCGATGGAGTAGTTAGCCTAGTGGTTCCAGAACCTGATAAGAGAACATCATCATTTCGAACATCAATAACACAAAAAACCTCTTTCATTCCTACATTGTCTACTCTAGAATCGAAACCTTCAGTTCAAGTGTCTTTAGATTCTTCTCCTAAAATAAAAAACGTTTCTAGTGTTAGGAAATCATCACCCTTCATAGCAATGTGATCAAATACAGAAGATGTCACACCTCAGAGAGTTACTCGACTCTCCAAATCTAAAATCAACCATTCTTCATCCAAAAATGTCAGTTCGGATGCCTTAAAACCTACTGCTCAATCCCCAATTAATTCGGGCAACACATCCACCCTTGATGTGGCCACTCAAGTTGAGAAAGAGGTCACTCGTGCTAAGCCGACCGATCAACAATCAACTATAATTGAGGAAGTCATGGAGGATAGTGAGAAGGACAGTCCACTGGAAATATCCGGACAGACCGTGAATACCATACCAATTCGGTCCAGTAGGAAAAAATCAGGAATGCCTAACATTAAAACACTCTCTGAGTGTTTAGAATGGAGAGTTGGTTCAAATCTTCGTAATATAAACACAAAATATTTGCTGGATCTTCAAAAAATTAATTATGTGTATACGCACACTGTTGAACTAGACCGGATAAGGATAAGGTGAGGTTTCCCTGAGTGTATAAAAGTTAGGATTCCAGTTACTCCAAAGACTCCTCTAGACTATAAGGTCAATGAACTGGTGGTATACACCAAAGTGCTAAATTGGGGACTTCATTTCCCCTTGGACCCAGAAGTAGTTTGGTAATTTCATTTGATCAAGCTTTGCCCTAGCCAGTTGAGTCCGAATGCGTGGTACACCCTCCTAGCCAGCATCATTTCCTCCAGGCTATCTAAAATTTCATTGCCCATGGAGTAATTCGCTGCTGTTGTTGGTTTCTGGAACCACCAGATCCCTTTCTATCACTATAACATGGGGAATGATTACAAGGTGGTGAACGACTTGTTAGAGGCTGAGAAATCATAGAGGATCCAATTTTTGTTCATTAGTGGAGCCTAAGAGAATAACAAAAAGATCAACTATCAAACAAACCCGATTCTGCTGACTAGGTACTGGAAGAGCGAAAGTAACACTTATTTTATTCTTTCAGTTGCATTTAAAATCTCTAATGTTTAGACCGAACTGACTATTGTTTTACCATGCATTGCTTTCAAAGATGTTTCCTGAGCACTTAGAGGCTAGAAAAGCTACCCTTGCCAAATTGAACCAATCGGCATTAGAAACATGGGGGCTTGGTTTTCGCAAGTGTTTCACTTCAGGAAACATGTTGAGATCTCATCTATGGAACTCCACCAGAAGCAGATATCTTTCCTGGGAACAACTGACCACTCCCCCTCCAGCAGATGTTATACTGAGAAGGACAGAGGCAAATGATGGCAAGCTCTACCTACCAGTTCGGAGTAAAGCCCCTAGTCATTTGGACAACATGAAGAAGAAGAAGATTGGAACCGACCACCTCCCCATAATCCCGAAGCGGCCGGTTCAGAGAATCTTGAAGGGATGAATTTTATCTTATTAGAGGTTGTGGCTGCAACGATCAGGGAAACTGGGGAATTAGATCATTCGCTTCAGGACAAGAAGAAAGGTCATAAAAGGCCCAAAGAGATCAATAATCGAAGAGAAAAGAAGAAAAACAAGAACAACATAGGGTCAGAAATAATTCTCCAGCCTCCGGTTACAATCTTACATTGCCACACGATGCTTCTCCACAAGTAGAGGCTCCTGCTGCTAACCCTACTTCACCAAGGCTTCCTACGATCAACCAGCCATCCACAGAGGGAGAGGTTAATCTTGATGAGTTTCACTACATGTACTTCAGAGACCTGAACAAGGATGACTTTGGATCCTTCCCTAAGTCCATTATTTCCAACGCCGACATTTGTAATGGCGAGTCTTTTGAGGTGTCAAGCAAACATGACACCTTAGGCCATGCAATTTTTAGCTTTACTATGCCAATAAAGGACTTGGAAAGGCAGGTTAGGGAGCAAGCTGCAAACATTGATACTTTTACCACATCAAACCAGAATTTGATTACCGATCTCACCACTGCTTTGAAAAAGATTGAGGCTTTAAACAAGGAAAAAGAGGATTTGACAACCAAACTTCGTTAGTCCAAGAGTGCTCAAGATAAGATCCAAACAAAATACTCCATCTTGGAAACCAATTCTTCCAACGAAATCAAAGCCTTGAAGGAGCAACACACTACTAGCACCAATACAATTGCCACTTTAACTGAAGAGAAAAGAAAGCTAGAAACAGCTCTCTCCGGGAAAGAGGAAGAAAAAAATATCTGAAGGATAGCAAGGCTCAAGAGATAGCTGCGGCCATAGAGAAGTATGTTGTCGTGATTGTGGATTCTCTGGAAAAGAGAGATGAGGGGGTCAAATCAGGCATGGTCTTGTTATTCCATGAAACGTTTCCAAAGAGGACCTTTGGTCCTTTGTGGAAATATGTGCCATACGAGGAGATTCCTTTCTATACCATGGTAGATGGTGATAAGCATGGTTATTCAAGTGGAGATGATTCTGATGAAAGAACTGGTGAAATTTCAAGCACTGAACTCAAGAGTCCTAAGAAAAGTGAAGGTGATGAAAAAACCGAAGGGAATAATCCCTAAGGTTATAATGTTTTTTGTGTGTTTAAAACTAAAGTTCTTGGATGGCCAAGACATTTGTTATGTTTTTGAATCTGTGTTTCATGAATCAAAGTCCTTAGATGGCCAATTTTTTTTCTAGATTGCGGTTCAGACTTATTCCGATCAAGTTAAAATATTAAATCTTTCTTTTGTACGAACTCCTTTGTCTTCTTATAGCTAATGTTTAAGTGGTTTTTAATATTTCCAACTTTTTTAATAAATGTTTAATAAGTGTTGAATGACTCCGATCTTGAATGTTTAATAAATCTGATTAAGTGTATAGTAAATCCGGTCAGCTCAAAGATATTTCATTTGAGAGCCGAGGTGTTTAATAAGAATTTGATTAATTTGATCTTCTCATACTAGGGATGTTTAATAAATATTCAATTTATCCGGTCTCTTTATACTACTCACAAGAAATTTGAAGAAGGCATAATATATCATTGAAAAACCGAGAAACCTCATTAAAACCTGCCTACGCCACCAGGGTAGGAAAGAGTATCCCCCCCTAATATTTACATTGAGATATGAGAAGGTAAATATTTACAAGAGAAATTCATTCTAAATATAACCTGATATGTTCAATGTTCCATGGGTGCTTTAAAACTTTGCCCTTCTTATCTTGAAGTCTATATGTTCCTGGCTTGACTCTTTCACATACCATATAAAGGCTCCCAGTTCGGAACGAGCTTCAAAACTGTTTTTCTTTAGTATGCAAAAAGACTTTTCTTAAGACTTTGTCTCCCAACTGGAAATCTCTTATTTTAACCTTAGATGCAAATCTGCTTCTCATTAAACCCTGATAGCCTTGATACTTTTCTCTTCAATCAAGTCCAACTGATTCCTAACTTCCATATTATTCGCCTACTCGGAATAGTTTTGGACCCTGAAAGAGGGTAAGGTAGTCACATAAACGAGGGCAAAATGGGATCTTGTGTAGCAGTTGGGGGAGTAGTTCGGTAATCCCATATTACCTCTTGCAAATAACGTGGCCATTTTCCTGTAGCACCCTCCAGATTATTCTTTAATCCTAACAAGATCGTTCGATTAGTAACTTCAACTTTCCCATTAGCCTGAGGGTGGAAAGGAGAAAAAAAAACAATGTTGAATTCCTCTGGAAGTGCAAAACATCTCCATGTATTTATTATCAAATTGTGGCCCATTGTCTGTAGTGATGTTCCGGGGAACTCCAAATCTGCAACATATATTGGATATAATAAATTTTATAACCTCCTTAGAAGTGGTTTCGACTAAGGGTGTTGTTTCTATCCACTTAGAGAAAGAGTCAATTTCCACTATTACTATTCGATACCCTCCGGATGCCATAAGAAGAGGTCCAACAAAATCTAAACACCATCTATCAAAAGGTATGGGTTCGAATATGGACTCCATAGGAACTACTGACACATGGATTTCATTTCCATATCTCTGGCAATGATCACGCCTCTTGACTTTATCTTTGGCATCTGTCATTATAGTTAGACAGTAGTACCCTGCTAACAAGACTATTCTGGTAAAATCCTTGTAGCCACAATGTGCAGAGCCTTCTCCATCATGCAGTTCGGAAAAAACATTTTAGGATTCTTCAAATTCTAAGCAGCGCAAGAGGGGTAGGCTGAAAGATTTCTTATAAAGAACTTCTCTTATTATCAGGAACCACGATCCTTATACTTAACTTTCTTAGCCAAGGCTTTATCCCGAGGTAAAACTTCATCGGAAATAAACTGAAAAATTTCATACCACCAATCTTTGGGTTGAATGACAAATATACTCATACTTTCGTCATCCCTTTCACCCTTATCTTGGTTCAAATCTATTGAGGGGCATTTTTGTATCAGAATCCATGTGTAGGATTCAGAATAGGCTATGGTCGCTAGAGAGTCAGCCACAATGTTCTCTTATCTAGGAACATGCTCGTATTGGATACCTTTAAAGCTTACAACAACTTCTCACAGTATCAGCAAATATTTTCTCAGTTGTTCCTTTTTCGCTTCAGACTGCCCCTTAGCATAATGAATATTTAGTTGACTCTATTTGCCCCACATATAAGGGCTAATCTTAGACCGGCTATGATTTCTTCATATTCTGATTCATTATTGGAGGACCTGAAACCAAAACATACAGCTTGATACATAATATCACCATGAGGAGAATTTAAACAAATTCCGGCTCCACATCCCATCGTACCAGACCCGCCGTCTGTTCGGACTATCTATTCTTTCTTAGACTGATTTACCTGCCTTTGCTCAGAAGGCCTTTCAGTATGAAATTATACCAGGAAATCAGCCATAGGTTGAGCCTTGATTGCAGTTCGAGGCGCAAAATCAATATCATAATCACCCAGCTCGACTGACCATTTGGTCATTCTGCTTGATGTATCAGCTTTTTGTAGAACATTCTTCAAATGGAAAGACATTCGAACAACAATCGAGTATGCTTAGAAGTATGGCCTCATTTTTCTGGCTGCTCTTACCAATTCCATGGCTAACTTTTCTAACTTTAAATATTTTTTTCTGCTTCCAATAGACTTTTGCTTATATAATATACCGGACGGAGGTAACTATCCACTTCTCTTACCAGCACAACACTTACTGTATACTTCGATACAATTAAATATATGTAAACTTTATCCCCTTGAATAGGTTTGAATAGCGTCTTAGGTGAAGATAAATTCTCTTGATTTCAAGGAAGACGTGCTCACATTGTGGAGACCAATTAAAGTCTTTGGTATTCCTTAACACTTGGAAAAATTGAGCACACTTGTCAGATGATCTTGAAATAAACCTATTTAACACAGTCAAATGCCCGATTAATCTTTGAACTTCTTTAGTGCTTCAAGGAGGATCCATAGCCAACAGAGCATTTAGTTGATCCAGAGCAGGCTGAATGCCTTTTTCGCTTATGACATAATCCAAGAATTTTCCAGATCGAAGCCCAAAAACATATTTCTCCGGGTTCAACTTTAAATTGATGAATTCTAATTTAGATTTTTTTTGCAGGTCAGATACGTGTGCGTCTTCTTCAAGGCTTTTCACCATCATGTCATCTATGTAAACCTCCATATTCATATCGATTTTACTGGCAAAGGTTTTATTTACTAGCCTTTGATAATGGCCTCAACATTTTTCAATCCAAACGACATGACTTTATAGCAATGAAGCCCCATGTTTGTAATAAAAGTTGTGTGGTCTTGATCATTCAGATCTACCTGTATTTGATTGTACCCTGAAAATACATCCATGATGAGAATAACTTGTTCATAGATGTAGAGTCCACAAACTGATCTATCTGAGGAACGGGGTAAGGATCTTTGGGACATGCCTTATTAAGATTAGTGAAGTCAATACACATGCACCAATTGCCATTCTTTTTCTTGACCAAAAATGGGTTGGCAGTCCACGAAGGATACTGAGATTCTTTGATGTGGCTCATTTTGGTCAACCGATCAACTTCTTGCATAATTAGATCTGTTTTTTCTTTGGAAAATGACCTTCTTCTTTGTACAACTGGTCCAATATCAGTTCAAACAGACAACTTATGACATATTACTTCAGCAAGGTCTCCGGTTACATCATCATTGCACCATTCAAACACATGTAAATTGTCCGATAAGAAAGACAATAGCCTCTGTTTCAAATTTAGTGACAACTTAGTACCAATCTTAACATTTTTCCCTTGGTCAGGGAGTGGATTTCAACGTCTTGTATAGGTATTATAATACTAGGAGCCTCTCTTGGATCATCAATTTCATTCTCTTTGGTATAAGGCTACAATAGCTGCTATTCTTTGTTAACTTTGATTGCCTCCAAAGACTTTGAGACAATAGCTGTTATGTAGCATTCTCTAACTACATTTTGACTGCTTGGGACAACACCCACATGTGTACCCACAACATACTTTAAGTACTGATGGAGAGTAAATGCTACAATATGCATCGTGGAGAGCCAAGACCTCCCAAATATAGCATTGTAAGATGTTGGATAGTCAACCACAACAAACAACACCTTCACTGTTTTCTTGAAAGGCCTTTTACCCAATAATACTTCTTCCTCGAATTCTCCAATTACATCTGCCGAACTCTTAGTGAATCCCACAATAGTTCTGTCAGAACGTTGGATAATTGAGGGATTTTTCATCTATATTTAGGTATTCAAAAACAATATATTCGCCGAACTACCTGTATCAATCAAGATTCGACGTACATCATTTCCTCCTATTGATGCCCCTATCACCACAACGTCTTCATGAGGTCATGTAATATCTCTTAGGTTACCCTCATAAAAATATATAAAAGAACCAGGAGTTTGATATAAATGTGTAGACATTCTCCCATCTAATTGAGTAGTCACATTGTTGACATACCTTTTTCTTGAGCAACTAGAAGGTGCAGTCATAGTATCTCCTCTAAATATGGTTAAAGAATAAAAAACTTTAACCAGATAGGAAACAACAGCAGTCTTGTCCACTATCACCCCTACTTGATTTCGACTTGGATCGAGATCAAGGTACTCAGAATACACATCAAACCTTTCAATAATTACCATAGTATTTTTCTATCTAGACGTTCCAAGAGGTACCAAATGAGTCATTCGGGAAGTATTAGTGCAGGATAGCGCATTATTTGGCCTGCTGCCCTCTTGTTTTTTAACATAATCCTCCAATTTACCCCTTTCAATAAGATTATGCACCTCTTGTTTTAATGCTATGCAATTGTGGATATCATGTCCCACGTCGTTATGATACTTACACAAACGGGTACTCCGGGTTTCCCTAGGAGATTGTAATGTGGTCGGCCTACTAAAGTGTACATCATTTTTTGTTTTATCATATATGGTAGCCATACTTTTTCCCAATTCAGAAAATCATTCAGGTTGAACCCAAGGTGCCTTTTTATTCCTAACCTGCTGATACTGGTTCTAGTTTTGGTTGGATTGATTTTGCTTGGGACGATGAGACCCTTGTCATGTTTCTTTTGATCTGTAACCAGATTGGGTAGTTGTTTGAGGTGTTGATGTAGTAGTTGTGGATCTGATCTAGCCAGACACTCTAGATTTTTTTGTTTCCTCAACATTAATCTGTTTCCCGACTTGATTCAACAATCCTCCAAAGGTCATAGTTTTTTTCCAGGTCACAGAATCAACCAAATTACTCGGACTCAAGCCCTGCCTCAAAGATGCAATTGCAACCTGTTCAAAACACTCAGACAGACCATTTTTCGTATTTACAAACCTACTAATGTATTCTTTTAATTACATGTTCGGTTCTTGGGCACAATGGATAATTGTGTCCCCATAAACCTTAAGCTCCTTGCTTCCAACAAACTGCCTCCAGAACACCATCCAAAATATATTAATTTTTTTTATAGATTCTTGGGGAGACTATTATACCACTTGAGGGCACTCCTCTTAAAGGTTTGAGAGAAAGCCCTACATAGCAGCTTGTTATCATCATCAAAATTCATCATAAAGTTTTTAAATTATTCAAGATGATTGTCAAGATCTTTGCTTCCATCATACTTTTCCATCTTGGAACTATCAAATCTTTTAGGAAGGTGTCCGAAAAGAATTTTTGAAGAAAAAGGTAATTGCCTCCAATTTTGGCTTCAACTAAACACAGTATCCTCATTCAGAGTAGCAAAAATGTCGGGTTCAGATTGGAAAACAAATGGGTTAATAAGGAGACAGCCAATATGCTGATCAGTTGAACACTTCATTTTTCCTTGATACTTTTTAAGCCTGCAATACATATCCATTTATCTTGAATGCTTCTTGGTAAGCCTTATTTTCTTCTTTAATGACCCTCATCACTACTAGATGAGACTGATTCCTCAAGCTCCGAATCATTAGATGAACTGCTAGAAGACTCCGATGTGGAACTCTCCATTCGTTTGGGTCGATGCGTTTTCTTGGAGCTGAGATGTATCTTTATGGATTACTCATTTTCACCAGGGTTATCTGTGGGGTGGAGTGCTGACACACTCGATTTTTCTTTAATTCATTTTTCTACTTGTTTTTTGGCTCATAAACCCTCAATCTTAGCTCTAAGTTGATCACGCTCTTCTTGCATGGGTTGTTTTTCATTGCTATTGTAATTAACATGCGACACAATAGTGTGCTCATTATTTTCTTTCACTCCTTCCACCTCCATAGGTGGAGCATTTTGTACATTCGGATCCATCCGAACTGTTTTTTTACTGGTTTTGATTATGTAATTTAGACACCGTCGTCTCCCATTTTGGTCGCCAATTTGATGAGGATAATTTGTGGTTGGAGGGTATTTTAGGGAGTTTGTGAGTTAAATCTTATTTTTTGGGTAGAGAGTAGTGAGATAAAGGAGGTGTATGCTTGTATTTAATGTTTTTGGAAAAAGTCCAACCTATTAAATGAAGATTCTTGGGGTATTATATTATTATTTTTTGACCCACGGGCCTTATGGATCAGATCTTGGATCCGGTTTAATGTAAGAACACAGCTGAGTCACGTATTGTCTAGTCAGATCATTTTTAGTTAGCGTCCCCTCTAGTTTTCACACAAATATCCTTCCAAAAAGTTTTGATCCTATCAGTACCAAATTGAATCCATATTTTATTTAGAAATAGTTTGGAGACATCAAGCTCCAGTCATGACTTGCAATTATTGAATCTAGACCTGTTTTGTTCAGGGACCCAATAGTGAAAGGTCTGTCAATTGAGGAGGATATATGTACAATTGTGTCATAATTGTACATATACAGGAATGTTGGGGTATGATACACATATTGGGGTTATGGGAGATTCGATCTTAGGATGGGATCCCATATACCATTTTAACATAAGCAAAGAATGACGGTCAACTGACCAAACATTTCTTTTCCAGATCTTTAAAACATCATCGATTATGCCAAATTTAATGAAAAAGTATATGTAATCCCTTTGGGAGACACTGTAAGGCCGACAAATTTGAATGTATCTATTTTTTTAAAACTAACCTAAACTAGGTTTTGAAAACGAGAATTTAGCAATAATTGTATATCTAGATGAGGATAAAAGATGAGACTTATCTAATTTAGAAAATAAAATTTCCTTATAGTCTTCTTTTTCCTGGGTTTGAATTACTGCTTGCTTGAAGCCTTTGTGATTGTTCTTCAATGCATCTACAAAGAGCACGACTTTAGCTGAATAGCCTTTGCTCCATATATTTCCTTGAAGAGGAGAATAACCAGGCTCAAAGGCTGGATTATTAAAGACACATAAGAATGAAGATGGAGTTTGATTTCGAAAGACCTTTGAGGAAGAATGAGGAAATTGGAGTTGATTTCCTTCATGATCGTAGGGCTTGAATCTTTTTCTTGCAATTTTGGGGAGTTTACTGTTTTTGATGTAAGGTGGGTGATTTCATGGCTGAGAAGAGCTAGGTGAAGGAGGTGCACGAAGATGTGAGGTAGGGCTCATGTACAAGGGGTAAAAAATGTTTGACCCGATTCTTGATTTTCTTGAGAGAGTTTCTGGGGCCATCTTGATCTCACAAAAAATAACCAAACAATTAAATGAGGTCAAAAGTGTTTGAGCCGATTTTTCCTTTTTTTATGTAAAAGAACATATATCTTACATTGTTATAAAAATATTTGTTATTTGTTAAAATATAGTTTCAGCATTTAAAGAAAAAACAGTTGATTCTCATAGATGCATTTACCTAGATGGTATATTTCATTTTATTAACTAAATTACTTATATATTATTTGTTGTATAAAAATTAATAATCTAAATCATAAGATTCAAATCCTTCTAATATTTAACCAGATAATTAATTATTGGGAGAGTTATCTTTTCAATTACATCTAAAACAAACTTTATAACACAAGAAATCAACTAAACACTAAGACCATCTATTACTGAAACCAACAATGAACAAAGTTCATTGTAATGAACATCGACATGGAAAATATAATACTAATCCAAATGACCTATTTAATGAACTTGAATCCACTCAGATTTATAGTAATGAAATAATCAAGGCCATACATAAATTAGAGTTAGGTAACATGTTCAATTCATCAAATGAAATAGAAACCCTTAAAAATTACCAAGAATCACCTAAAAACTCTACTTCAATCAGCTTACCAATATCACAAATACTATAAAAAAAATTATGACATGAAATATAGAAAAACTGGTATAAGTAAAAGATTAAAAAGAATAAAATCAAAAAATCACAAAGGACCAGTAATTTCAAAGGTTGTCCTCTTTAAAGGATCATCAAAATCCTACAAACCACTCTCCAAATGACTTTCTCTGTCCTAAACTGGAATACCCGTGGTATAGGCAACAAAGTTATAAGACTCAAAAGAATTAATATTTTCAAACTAATTTTGATATCTAACCAATCTCAAAGTAGAGTGGAACCTAGCCTTATAATTGAAAACTAGTACTTTCTTGATTTTGCAGGTTAAAGGAAGATCAAAATAAGCTAAGTTGTTGGTTTTTTAGACTTTCTTTAGATACAGATCACAAGTACAAGACTAAAAGAATGGCCACAAATATAACTAAGGAGTTAAACTATCTATTATCCAATAGGCTTCATCTGTGATGACAATAGCAGCTGAAGAATACTGAACTGTGAACTGAAGATCCAAAGTTTGTACACAACCTTTAATGTAAAAAAATTCAATTCCAAAACAAATATTGTAGTGTATAGCTTCAACTTTGGTATCTTGCCAAAAATGCAACTCAACAATTATTTCATCAATAAAGATTGATTTTCATTTATCTTTTCTATTATATTATAATTAGAGATATGTAACAAATTGTTTATAGAGATGTGTAACAAAAACAATTTCTAAAATATTAATTAGAAATTTTTATACCAAAAAATAATAAAAATTTATAAAATTTTACAACACAATATTTTTATAATCGTAGTTCGAAAAATGTATATGAAACTATCACAAGTTTTATTTTTTAAACGAACAAAACAATATTTATGAGTTATATGTTTTGAGAAATTTATTTTTAAAAATGTTATTTTAACATGTGATTTGTTTTTATTTCCGCTAGTAGATGATATTAACTATTTTTTCCAATACTAAATATATTTCGGCAAGTGAAATACATGTATTTTTACAAGTGATTCATAACTTGTTTTTCCTCAAGTAAAATACACGTATTTATGCACGTAATTTACAATTTATTTTTTCACAAGTTATTTTTTTCTTTTTTACCAAATAAAGAAAACACATTTTTTTCACAAGTAAATATTTTTACTCCACTAAAATGCACGTACTTTCGCAAATGATTCAGAACTTATATTTTCACAAGTAATTATGTTTTTCTAAGTGGAATACATGTGCTCTTTAAGTCGATAACATATACAAAAAGTACACATTTTCGCAGATGCCTTCAATTACACAAAATAATATTGTTTATTCACGAGACAAAAAATATAGGTTGCATTCCATTGTATCTTTCTTTCCAAAAGTTTATCGTGAATGTAAAACTAAATAAAAAAAAAATACCATACTTTTACCGTAAATTGATTTAATTTGTATATATAAAATAAATAAATAAATTAGAACTATAAATAAACAAGATAAAAAATATAGGTTGCATTCTGTTAGAATTGGTGTGCGAGTGTGTGTGACCGACCTCACTGACTAGCAAGATATTGTCCGCTTTGCGCTCGTAGGCGCGCACGGGTTTGCTCTTGGGTATACTCCCAAAAGGCCTCTTGCTAGTTGACTTATATACACTCTTTTTATGGTCCTTGTTAGCAATGTGGGATTGGGGGTCCTCTATGGGATGAAGTTTATTCTTCACATTCCCCCTTAAACTTTATCCCAGTAATTTGCCGGAAATTCGGCGGTTAAGCCTTAAACCTGCTCTGATACCATGTTAGAATTGGTGTGCGAGTGTGTGTGACCGACCTCACTGACTAGCAAGATATTGTCCGCTTTGCGCTCGTAGGCGCGCACGGGTTTGCTCTTGGGTATACTCCCAAAAGGCCTCGGAGACGGATACCGCCTTTTGGGAGTACACCCAAGAGCAAACCCGTGCGCGCCTACGAGCGCAAAGCGGACAATATCTTGCTAGTCCGTGAGGTCGGTTCACACGCTCAAACACCAATTCTAACACATTCCATTGTATCTTTCTTTCCAAAAGTTTATCGTGAATGTAGAACTAAATAAAAATAATAATAGCATACTTTTACCACAAATTGATTTGATTTGTATATATACAAAATAATAATAATTAGAACTATAAATATTAAAATTAAATCATCAAACTATGTATTATGTATTAAAATCGCTTATAATTATAATGTGTGTGAGAGAGAGAGGGGGAGAGAGTATTTGAAAATTAAGAACTTATTTGTTATACCTAATTTAACATTAGGTATTAGATGATACTAAATAAAACTTCAAATAAATATTTGACATAAATTTTGGATATTTAATGGTCCTTTAATCTTAATTAAGTATGTTATATGCAAAAAGTGAAATCACACTTAACCAAGGGTGACTTTTTTTTGGAGGTAGATCAAATGTTTCAAATATCCCCCAGATAAAAAAATACTTTCACAATTTTAATAAGTAATTCGAAATAAGACAATTACAAAATTAATTATATATCTAAAACTCAAAAATTTAAGGTAAGACGTAACCTTGTTTTCAAATAACCCTAAATTCATATTTAAAAAAACCATCAATATTTTCCCCATACCTACTCTCGTCCCGATTTAAGCCAAAACCTCATGTACGTTTGTACTCTTCGTAATTTAATTAAAAGTTTTGATTTTGATAGCCTCAAGTAGAGTTGAAAGTTTCCATGAAAATCCAATCATGTCGATTGCTTTTGGTAATTAAATTTTTTTAATTTTGATAGCCTTAAGTAGAATTGAAAGTTTCCATGAAAATCTAATCATGTCGATTGCTACTAATGATAAATGTACTTATACTAGGTCCATCCAATGATATTTATGTTATCTTTATGTTAAGCCTGTTAGTTATATGGTCCGCTTCACACTTGTGAACCATCATAATATAATAGACACGTCAAATGTTACTTGAATTTTTATCATATTCTAGACTTTTTTTTATCATATTAGGTTATATTGTCATATTTAGTTTTTTGACATAACATGTCATTATATATTCCACCATGCTATTAGGGTTGCGTGTCGTTTGTAAACACTCTCCTTTCTGATATAGTGAAAAACTACAGTCCTCCTTAGACGTAGCCTATTAGGGTGAATCAAGTAAAATTCTCGTGTTTATTTTTTTTCTTTTTAGCATTGATTCATAACAAGTGGTATCAGATCAAGGTTCGTAAATTTATTTATGAACAATCTGAGAAGAATTCATGACAAAAAAGAGACAAAACAGTAGAGGTATATGAGGCAACATCATATGCGTATTCAAATGAGATATGGAGGTATTACAATCAAAACATTTGACGGGTCAGACTTTTCATACTGTAGGATGTAAATTGAAGATTATTTATATGGGAAAAAGATTGCCGAAAGCTCTCATAGATTCAAAAAATTCAACTGAGATATCTGAGGCATATTGGAAACTTCTAGATCGTAAGGTTTTAAAGGTATTTTGATTAACCTTAGTGAATTCAGTTGCACACAATGTTATGAAAGAAAATAGCACTTATGGTTTGATGGCGGCCTTGCCGAGTATGTATGAAAAGTGTTCGGCGAACAACAAGGAGCATATGATGAAGAAATTATTCAGATTGAACATGCAAAAGGTGCTTCAGTTACAAAGCACTTGAATGAGTTTAGTGAAATCGTGGATGCTCTATCATCCGTCGCAATCAAATTTGATAATAAAATTTAGGACTTAATTATTTTGTCTTCTCTACCCAACAGTTGAGAAGTTGTGAGAAGTGTCATAAGTAATTCCATCAAAATTACTAAAATAATTTCAATAGTCATGAAGATAAAATAAATATTGCCAAAACTAAAGCTCTACATCAGTAGCTCTTGGCAACGGAGGAGGATTTTTGAGAGCAGGAAAGTCATATAAATTGGCTAAAAAATAAAGATAGAAACTTTGCAAATTTCCATAGTTATGTTTATAAACAATTATGAAGAAATAAAATAAAAGGTATTTGAGTGGAAGATAATTGAATTCGGGATCAAGATGCTTTAAGAGACTATACAGTTTATCATTTTAAATCTATCTTAACTAGTCAAATTTTTCTATCTATTCCATAAGATATAAACCTAATCATTCATAAGCTTATCAACGAGGATGAAAATAAGAATCTTATGATGGCACCAACTAAGGAAGATATTTATGATACGACAATGTCCATTTTCCCTAATATTGTTGCAGGGGCTAATGGTTGTAACCAATTTGATATAGAAATGTTGGACCATTAACAATAAAGACTTATATAAGACGGTTAAATTTTTCTTCAAAAACCATCCTATACCCAATGGAACTCATGCTACAATAATCTTACTCATTCGTAAAGTAGATCACCCTCAAGCTTGAAATAATTTCAGGCATACAAGTCTATACACTATGTTTAACAGGATACTTTCCAAGGCATTAAACTACATACTATTTATCTTTCTTCCAAAAAATATCTCTGAGGTGCAAGGAGGATTTTTCAAGGAAAGAAACATTCATGACAATATACTCATTACACAAGAGTTAGCTTATGATTTGAATAATAAGGTTAGGGAAGGTAATTTAATATTTAATGTGGACATGCCAAAATCTTTTGAAACATTATCTTTTATCTTCGTACTCAAAGTAATGGAAGCTTTTGGGTTTGATAAAAAGTTTATGAACTTAATCTTAAAAAGTATTAAAAATACAAGCTATCCAGTTCTAGTAAAGGTGTTATTATGAGTTTCTTCAAGTCTAATAAGGGTGTAAGGCAAGGGGATCCTTTATCCCCAAGCCTTTTCATTATAGCCGAGGAATTCCTTATTCGGTTCGTAGGAGTCTATTTGAAAACAATCAAGAATTAAGATATAAATCCTAGAGCTATATGGACATACCTTCGTTAGCATTTGCTAATGATTTCCTAATTTTTTTTCCAATGGATCATCTAAAAACATTAGAAATTTGAGTCAATTCCTGGAAAAATACCAACCTGCTTCTTGTGAGATCATCAATAAAGATAAAACAAAAAATACATAAGTCATGATGCCTATAACTAAAGTAAATATTTTGCAGATCATGAATGGATTTAATCACAATATACTATTCTAATATCTTAGGATATTAGTGAATACAATTAACAAGTCTAACAATTATGACGATCTTGTGCTAAAGATTAGGAATAAGATTCAAGATTGGGACCAAAACTCTTATCATTTGCTGGTAGGCTAACACCAATTCATACAATATTACTTTCAATCCCATATTACCATATTCAAAATTTTATTATTCCAAATTCACTAATATTTAGAATAAAAGGCTTATACAATAGATTTCTTCGAGGATCTAAGGAAGCAAAACAAGTTATTCACTAGGCTAGTTGGTCTTTGCTTTGCAAGCCTTATCAAGAGGGAGGCTTAAACCTAAGAACAATAGATGATCTCCAAAAAAATTACTCATACAAACCTTGGTTTAACTTTAAAGCCCAGAAAACCATTTGGTCTAGATTAATGCACGCAATATAGTGCACAAAGACATTGCCAATTATTGTCAAATCAACTACTAGATCGTCTAAAACCTAGAAAAGACTTTTAAGCATAAAAAACCTAGCATAACATTATATATATTGGAAGGTGGGGGATGGTAATATAGACTTTTGGACTGATAAATGGAGTTTGACTCAACCATTTATTATCCTATCAAGTATTGAAGATAACACTTGGTATAAGGTAAACAAAATTAAAAACTATTGGATTGAGGACCAATAGAATTTTAATCATCTTAAGAATCTTGTGTTACCTTCTGATATTGACAAAATTATGAAACACAAGATCAATGCTTCATTTAAAGACTATTAAATGGTCTTTGTCTAAAACATGTGAGTTCAATACTAAAGATACCTGGAATATTAGCATAGCAAAAGAAAACACGTTTTATATATTTAAAAGCTTATGGAATAATATTACTCCTCTTTAATGTTCATTCCTTCTCCGGAGAATTCTGAATAACTAGATTCCAGTTGATTCAATTCTTCAGAAGAATTCCTTCTCCTTGGCTTCCAAATGCTAATTATGTGAAAACTCTGAGTACATTCAATATTTGTTTATACAATATAAGGAGACTTGGCAAGTATGGAGTTATTTTAGAGATTTATTTGATATACTAATAACTCAAAATATGTCTCTCCTTCATATGATTATGACCTAGTTATAGTCAACTAAAAGAGAAGTTCATATGAAGAACATTCTCTCCCTATAGTATGTTGGGTAGTATGGCATTCAAGGAACAAGGCCAAACATGACAATCTCTGCATTAATGCTAAAATTATGATTGATCACAATAAATATATTATTTCGAGTCTGGATGGTGTAAAGCTTCTCAAGAGAAGGTATTAGAGCTGTTATAGGAAGGCTACTTATTCTCTTGGATGCTTTAACCATCTAAATAATCATAGAGAAAGTTTATATACAAAATGATTGTTGCCTTAAGCTAATAGATTGTAATTAAATACAGATGAAACATATAACCTATCAGAGGGAAGCCAGTGGTGGAGGATTAGTCATGAATAACCAAAGGGACATCATTGTGGATTTTGGTAAAACTTATAGAAAACACTCCTCCTTAATAGCTGAATTTAGGGCTTTACTTGATGGACTTATTATATGTAATACCCAGAAGATAAACTTCCAATTATAGAGATTGATTCCAAACTGTTAACGAAAATATAATTTTTTGGCAAGGCTCCTTGGTACATATTCTAATGTTAAACTATTTTAGGTCGTAATATATTCAACCATGAGGATATCTCACATCTATATGGAGAAAAAACAAACTCCCGATTGGTTAGCTAAATGGGCTCTTAAAATAAAAGGAAAATTTGATAGAACCAAAGCCAAATCCAAATCCAAATCCAAATCCCTATCCCTATATAGGCTATAACTCTTCTCGAAAGTTTTGAGAACTTGGCACCTTGGGTTAGAAAATTAAGCCTAATATGGAATAAGAGATGATTTATGTAATGTCTTTTAGCATCTAAGTAAATTATTAATTAACCAATACCGGAAGCTATGAATATATTTTCTCTGTATAAAGGGTTCAAAATTATGCAAGTAAGATATTCATAAGAAAGGGTAATCATAATTACAAAGTTGAGTCTATAGAATCATTAACCAAGCTATAAAATCAAGTAGGAAAATAAAGCTTTGAAATAAAGTATCTGGAGTTAAGTTTCTCTCGGAATTATTACATCTTCATCAAAGTGCCTAAATGATGTTTTACCTATTGAAATTGCCATGTATCTTACATACTGAAATCACAAAGAAAATGAGTAGTAATCAAAGGAAGATTTTTGTTCACTGTATAACATATAAAGTAAAATTGACTACCAGAAGCTAATTGAAGCACCTAGTTGGATTTGTCAGCTGCGAACAAGGCAGAGTACTCTGTTGGTATCCTTCTGCTTATTAGAATGTAATTAAATTTTATAAATAAAGTAATATATGCTTCATATGAAACATGTCATCTTTTGTTACAAATATTTATATGAGTTTAGTTTTTTTGATACATGTCGTATAGATTTGTTAGTAATCAAAGTGATAATTTGAGTATTAAATTTGGATTATGATTCTTATAGACTAGCTAGGTGTCTTAATTAGCTTCAGTCAATTTTGTTTTATGTCTTATACATAGAAGAAAAGGCTTATTGTTTTACAGTATAAGAATACATAAGTGAAAAAAAAAACTAAACTCATATAAATATTTATTGACTCTTTTGTGTTTGAGAGTCAATCTGTAACTTATTTATAAAAGAAGAGTTCGTCTCCTGTGGTTGTAAGATTTATTCACAATCCAAACCACGTTAAATTTATCCTGTATGCCTGGTTTTATTATGTGTTTTTTTTTCATTCGTTGTTTGTTTTGTATATGGTAAATTAGATCATTCTTCCATAGGTTCGTTAATCATACACAATGGTTCTTGCCTGGATCGAATGGTAGTGGTTTCCCCAATAAACCTAAATTATATTATATATTAAAATACATATAATAATATTCATTCCACTATTCTATTATTCTGTTTGCCACTCTGAGTGATTAGATTCACCATAAAAACATACTTTTCTTTTCTCTTCTTCTTCTCCGGGTTGTTGTAGCATATCGATTATAAATGTAAGAACAATATTACTGATTGGTTAAGAATACAATAATAATATTGAAGATACAAATCATATAGAAGATTTATTTGATACAAAATGACCAGATATTTAAGAATAACTTCTTTACTGCAATCCATAACTCCTATAATGAATTACTTATCAAGTGTTTTTTTGCACCTAATCTATCACTAAATGGACACAAATGGAAATATTTAGGTATAACAATTGATGTATTGGGCCATTTGATGTATTTCATTAATTTATATGAAAGCTTAAGTCCTTTGTGAATTGATATAAGATTGTATGTATGTTTTAATCAATTGTATTAAGAAATCATGTTAATTTAATTTTTTGTAATAAATCCATACTATTGGAATTATGTGCTAATTGTACTGGTTAGAGAATTAATTTAGGATTATTGAAAGAACTTTTTAGATTCATTGAATCGTAGATGCATGTTTAAGATTGCATGTTTTAGTGTACGCTATTTTTAGAGAAATAGATTAGGGGTTTTTTCCTTTTAATTTAGGATTAATTTGTTGTTGTAAAAAATATATTTTTGCAACAAAAGACCCTAAATGGAAAGGGAAAACTAAAGTATCAAATTGTTGTCAGGTGAAATTCACCGAGGAGGACCGTAGTTTGTTGCGACAAACACTAGTTGTTGTAGCGAATAAGCTATTCGTTGTCGCATCAAACCTATGTGGTTTAAGGTTGAGTCCTCATTCCTTAATGACTTGTAACCACTGATATATGTTTGACTATTTTTATTTATATGCAAATATGGCTGAAACAAAATATGTATTTAAATTTTATGTGGATTTTCATAATTAATATTGTTCGGACTACGGTTTGTAAATTATGAAATTAATTAATCGGTTTTAACCGTCATTCGTCCCTAGACTATCGATTTTAGTGACAGATAGTCCTTGTACTTTCAAAAGTCCATTGGTAGTCCCTAAACTATTTAGTTTGGATAAAGTTAGTCCCCCACATCTGTTGATTAATGTTAAGCTGCCACGTGGCACCATACTTAACATAAACTTGTATCACCAATGGTCATTTGACTTTAACCTTCACTACATTTGAACTCTGACCTAAAGTCGAGAGACCATTTCTGATACAAGATTCTGTTAAGTATGATGCCACGTGGAAACTTAACCTTAATCAACATATACGATGGAATAACTTTATCCAAACTGGATAGTCCAGGGACTACCAACGGACTTTTGAAAGTCCAGGGAATATCTGTAAGTAAAATCAATAGTCGAGGGACTAATTACTGTTCAAAGCCCAATTAATCGGTCCAAAGAAATGTTAATTGGCGAATTTAAGATTATAGGATCTACATAGTTCATGGATTAATTCTATTGCAAGTATTATCGATCTAAAGAAATGTCAATACTTAAAATGATTAATCATGAACGCGAGAAAATCATCAATAAAGTAATCATTAATGTTTGAATTGAAGTATTGAAATCAACACAAAATAGGATTTCACCGGTACTTAACCAATTAAGATAAGATTAATAGTGTTTTTTGTTTATAAACTCATAGATACATGTTAGTATGTTTTTTCAAAAAGTATATTATTAGCGATGTTGGTTATGTTTTACATGTATTATGTCACATTTAAGCACATTTAAGTTTAAGTGATACATGTTAATAAGTGTAAATCTTATGTGATTTGTGTTTAAATGTTCTATAGTTAATGGTGTTGGTTAAATTCTAATGGGAAATAAGCCTCCCATGTTGGATGTGTAAGGCTTTAGCCAATGGGAAAAAGAGATTGAAATGTTCTTTAAGTGTCATGATTATAACCGAGCATTAGTGGTACCAAAACCAACCCCTCTTACTGAATCAAGTACTATTGAAAAGATAAAAGACTTGAGGAATTATAAAAGGTCTAATAGGCTTGTTTGGCCCTAGTGCGACAAAATATTCTATATGCATTACGTAGGAATGTCCCAACGCATATTACTATTGCCTCTAAATTTTTCACAGAAGTTGAGAAAAGATTTGGTAAGAATGAGAAGGTAGGAATGCATCATTAAATGAGCGGGATATTTATCATAAAGTACCGAGGAAAATTGACCATTAGGGAACACATTATTGCATGTGTGGTCGGTTTCTTTTTTCAATCACTTACAACTAAGTATAACCGCTTTTAATATACTTACAACTCTAGGCGTAAGAAATTTATAATCAATGAGTTGATCTCTCATGTTGCAAAAGATGAGAAAATATTAAAAAGTTAAACCGTTAATGTGCATATAGTGACCTCCAATAAGGGAGTATGTCAGAAAAAAACTTCCATGGGAAAGCATCTGCCTCAGAGTAAAAGAAACAAAAGGAGTCGACTGATGTTCGATGTTTCTTCTACAAAAAACAATGGCATATAAAAATAAATGTGAAAAGTACCAGGCTTACATGAACGCGAAAAGCAATATCACTACTTTGGTATGTTCATAAATTAAACATATTTTAGTTGTAAGTAATACTTGGTGGGTTGATATGGCTGCAACTACTTATGGGTATTTCGTTGCAGGATACGTTGATGAGTCACAACCTCAGTTAATATGAAAGGTCCGATAGAGGGAACATTGTGGCAAGTTATTGTTATTTATGATTTTCATTTAAAAATATTTAGTGGACATGTATCATTTTTGGAGGATTTTTTGTTTGTGCCTTGATTTATAAATAATTTGATTTATTTTCCAATTTTAAACAATTTTTTATTGATGTATTTTTTGAAGTAATCAATTGGGTATTTCTTTTATTAATTCAGTAGTTGGTACACGATTTTACAAATGAATGATATGCTGTTTTTGTTAGATACAATTTAAAATCATAATAAAACAATGAACACACAAGTCAGTTTAATAAAACTGAAAATTTAATTTTTTTTTGGCACAAACACTTAGTTAATATATCCAAAGTAAAGATGGATAATCTTGTTGTTGATGGTTTATTAAGCTCAATTTATTATTCAGACTTTGGTACCTGTACCAAATGTATTAAATGGTAAAATTACCAAAACGAAAAGGGGTAAGGGCACATAAAGCAAAAAGATTTTTAAGATTGATACATACCGAGATATGTTAACCTTTTCCAAAATAATCATTGAATGCGCAATGGTACTTCATATCATTTGTAGATGACTTCTCTCATTACGGGTACCTTTACATTCTTCATGATAAATCGGAAGGCCTAAACGAGTTCATAGCTTTTAGGACCAAAGTTAACTTTATAAAAGAACTAAGTACATCAGATCGGACCGTGGTGGTGAATACTATGATAGATAGAATGGATCAGGTAAACAACATCAAGGTTCATATGATAGATACCTAGAAGAATGCAGCATAATATATCAGTATACAATATCGGGATCACCCATCATGAATGGTGTATCTGAGAGGTGAAACCGTATATTAGAGGATATGATAAAAAGTATGATAAGGAACTCAACTCGACCACTATCTCTCTATGGTGAGACCATCAAATCTGAAGCCTATATTTTTTATAGATTCCCCATCAAAGCAATCATAAAGATCTCATATGCGCTCTAGACTGTGTATAAACTTAATTTAAAACATTTGCATATATAGGGGTGTCCATTTGAAAGCAAAGGCTTACAAGTCTTATGAAAATAAATTTGAACAAAAAATGGTTAATATATTTTTTATTGGGTATTTTGAGAATTGGTTTTATGTTTTATGATCCTTTTACTCAAAATATTTTTGAGACAGAAACAACAAAGGTCCTTTAGGATGTTGAGTTTGAATTCAGGAACATATGTTTATTTTGAGGAAAAATCTATCGAGATTCATGAAGGTTCTAACAGAGATACTCGTGTATCAGAAGATTGGATTCTAATGCGAATTATTTCAGTACTGTCAGGACAAAAGGATACTAAAAAATCAATCATATGTTTGACTTGATAGTTTTAACCATGATACAAATATGATCTAGTTAGAACATGAATATACTCAAGATAATCCTCCACACGTAGAAAAAATAACATTGTTCATGAATATCAAACTCTACCTCTTTAAGAAGTGTAATAAGAAGTAATAATGCCCTTAAGAAGGTCCACAAGAAAAAAAAAGAATGCTATACCTTCAAAGGATGTATCATATATTTAAAAAATAAAGAGTCATGTGGTGTAACTGTGAATGATTTGTCATCTCACAATTAAGCCATTAATTGATCTAGCTCTCAATTGTGGATTAACGCTATGAAAGAAGGAAAAACACGATTAATTGGTAATGGGGTTACAAAACCAAACAAAATTATTTGGGTAATATGGAAAGACATAAAATACGCCTTGTATCAAAAGGTTATACTCATTTTGAAGCGATTGAATTTAAAAAGAATTTCTTTCCAGTATCTTCAAAAGACTCTTTTTGGAGCAATCATAACATTAGTTGCACACTTTGATCTTGAAATTCATTAAATAGATGTTAAAACTACTTCTTAGTGGTGTGATTGAGGAAACAACCTATATGGTGCAACCTGAGCATGTTATAATATGTGATTCAAAATCTATGGTATGCAAGCTTAAAAAATCTATTTATGGGCTCAAACAGTCTTGTCGTTAGTGGTATCACAAGTTTTTTAAGGTGATATTATCTTTTAGTGTTGAGATTAACTTGATTGAGGATTATATATAACGTAAATTTATATTTTTGTTGTTATATTTAGATGATATAATGCTTTTTTCAAACAATAAAGAATTATTACATTTTACAAACAAATTTTTATCGAATAAATTCGATATTAAAGGTCTCGGTGATGCAACTTATTTGTTAGAAATCCAAATTCACCAAGATCGCTACCGTGGAACTTTAGGATCATCACAAAAAGCATATATAGAGAGTATTTTGTAATATTACAAAATGAAAGTACAAACCCTTGAATACCCATATAGTAAAAGTTTACAAATTGATCATTGATCAATGTCAAAAAACAAGACTTGAGATTGAGGAAATGAAAACCATCCGTATGCTTTGAAAATTAGGAGTTAAATGTATGCTCAAATTTATACAAGGTAGGACGTTACCTTTTTTGTCAATTTCCTAGAAAGGTATTTAAGTAACCCTCATAAAAACCAATTAGAAAGCAGTTAAGATAGTACTCCAATACGTGCAAGGAACAAAATAGCACATGTTGACATACAGTTGGTCGGATAGTCTAGAGATAATTCGGTATTTCGACTCAAATCGTGCTAGATGCGTTGACACACTAATGAGTACTTCAGCTAACATCTTCTTGTTAGTTAGCGGTGTAATATCACGGAATAGTGTAAAATAAACACTAATTTCAGCATCTACTATGGCGGCATAATTTATTAAATACTAAAGCGTTCAACCATGTATTATGGTTACAAAACTTTGTCATTGGACTACGTGGTCTACAATGGATAAAGGGTCCTATGAAGCTATATTGTGAAAATAATTTTTCACTGCAATACTCCAACGGTAACGGGAGCTCATTTAAGTCTAAACACATTGAGATCAAGTTCATGTCTCTTAAAGAAAGAATTCAAAGAGGTCAAATAAGTATAGACTTTATTGACACAAACTCCATGATAAAAGATCATCTTATAAACAATTTTTAGACAACATATTATTAGAATAAATATTATTGATTTAGAGGATTGTCGATTTCAGCGAGAGTTTTTGTAATAAGAACCAATTTATTTTTGTTATTTAGTTGTATATAATATGGTTAAATGTAATATATGGCTCAATTAAAGATCGTTCACTTCTCTGATTCATTAAATAAATCTCCACTTAACTAGGACATATTAAGAATGAATATGTGTGGTTACATTTCATATTAATCTTGTGCTACACACCATAATTGATACGTGCAATTGATTTATTGCGATAATGAGATTAACGTTTCACCCGAATACTAACATTATGAAGAGAATGCCTCTAATATCAGATTGTTCATTTCACCTATTAACAATAGATTCATGATATCCATTTGATAAAAACATCATTGAGTAGCATATGACGATCCAGTGGAGATTTTTAGTTATTTATGGATCAGTATATTAATGACGAATTTACTCATTGTCGTAAAACGATTAAATTAATAAATAATCAAGTTATTTATATAATTGAGAATTAGACCTAATAATGAAAATCCATCGTGAAGATATAATGTAAATGTTATGTAAATTTTTTGTCGGTCCAATTATTAACACTTAAAACGAAACTAATAATTTTAAAAAAACAAAATTGATTAAACCAATTATATAGGTTATGGTCCATATAAATCTAAAACGTCTCATCCACCATAATTCTGTAGGTAACGTTGAGATTACCATAATTGATTATATCCAATTCATGTTCAAATCTACCATAATTCCTAATATATATTTTTTCAAAATTTCTATAATATACCGACCAAAAATATAAAATCAAGATTATTGATCATTTAAAAAAAACAAAATTAAAGAGACTAATGGATACGATAAAAATAATCGAATCCACAAAAACAACTTCCTTAATAATAAATTAAAATAAAAAATAATTTAAAAATAATAATTAATATATAGATTGATTTAATATAATTATTTTAATGACTTCATACGGGTTGTTTGCGAAATGTGAAAACCAAATAGAAAAATGCATGGTGATACACTATTTTTACACGATGCAAATTTAGAATTGGATATAATAATTCTTGTATAGTTCGTGGCGGATGTTGCTAACTTGGAAACACACTCTCAATACAAGTGGTTTTACTCATAATCCATGTTTAGATATGCAATCATAGGAGCACACCTCTCTGAAGATATGTCATTATAATTAAAACTAACAAAACAATAATTGAATTTTCAATCCATTAAATTATTTTAAATTATGCTCGTGTTTGATTGGGTTAAATTATTGAAGCGCTATGTAAGTCCTTGACTTTTGGCGATCTAAACGTGAAGATAACGTGAGAAGCCGAACTAACATATTGGACATGACTGATCTACTCATATTTAATTAGAAGCATAAACAATTCTCGCCTTTCGGCGATATAAACGTGAAGAAAACGTGAAAACCGATTTTGGCATCGGGGCTATAATTAAATAGGATAAAAATAAACCCTTTTTAAAACATATATCAACAATAAGAATATCCGTCTCCAAAAAAAACGAGTATTTATAGATTTTGCAAGTTAATGGTTAAAGTTATAGATTTTGCAAAAGTGAAATACTAAATATATAGTTTTTGTAAGTTAGTGAATAAATTTATAGATTTTGCGAAATCCATAACCATCATCGATGATTTTGAAATCGAAAGACTAAATGAAGAGAAATAGGATAGTGGATGGTCTATTTCCTGATTTTAATCCTACATTTTTGTGTCATTAGCATTTTTTATGATCATGTCTATATTCGTTAATAACGATTTGACCCATTAGGTCCATTATCTGAAAGACCATTATATGTTGTCTTTTGATTCCCTTATAAATAGACTCCCACAGTTATAAAAAGAAGAATATTAAAATTCGTAACCATCTTCTATCACAGTGATATATTTTATTATAGCAGCGCTCGTGGACTTAAATTATTATTGTCGAACCACGTTAAATCTGGAGTTTTAATTATTTTCATTATGTTTTGTGTCTAAGTCACTTGTGATATATATATATATATATATATATATATATATATATATATATATATATATATATATATATATATCACATCTTGATTTCTAAAAAAATGGTATCATAGCGTAGTTGTTGTAACTGAATGTTAACTTGATGTGTACATCAACAAAATACAAAAGTGAAAGATTTAATGGAGGATCCAACTTTGCCTTGTGGAAGATTAAGTTAAAATCTTCTTTGGTATTGCAGGGTTGTGGAAGGCCATGAAAATTAAGTTAGCGAGAGATATGAAAGAATATGAGAAACAAAATCTACACAAAAATGCTTTATGTTGAATTTTAGTGAGTGTTAAAGATCAAGTTCTTCGTGAGATTAACGTTTAAAAGACTGTTGTTTGCTCATAAAAGAAGTTATGAGAATTTTACTCAGAACAATCAGTTGTGAACCACTTATACTTGAAGAAGTGATCAGGTTGAAAGAAATTATGTCCATAACTAAATATCTTGATAATTTTAGGTCGATTATCATGGATATGGAGAATATCGATATCATAATTGCGATGGGGATCAAGTTTTATTTAAGACCATTACCAACTTACTATGAGGATTTTGTGGATACCATCATGTATGGAAATGACAAGCTATCTCTGGGAGATGTCAAATGGGTGTTAAACTCAAAAGAGTTGAGACAGCTGCAGCCAGACAATCAAGCGGAAAGAGAAGGTCTTATGGCCAAAAAAAAGATCTGGAAACAAAGTGAGTTTGAAAAGAATAAGAATTCGAGATGATCCAAGTCAAAAGCAAAGAATTCAAGCTGTTATAAATGCGATGAGCAGGTATGTGAGAGATTTTATGAAGCTTAAAAGTAAGAAGGGAAATCGAAATGAAAATATGTAAACCTGGTAAAATGTATGAGTGATTCTGATGATATTGGCAACAATGGTATATTCAGATGATATTGACAATAATGGTATATGAGATGTATTCTTTTATGAGTTCACACTATAGGTAAAACTCTTGGGTACTCAATACTGGCGCTACATCCATATATGTCCGTTAAAGCAATGACTTGATATTTACAAACCAATGCAATGAATAATTTATTTAGAGAACAATAATTTATTGCATGTTGGTGGGATTGATTATGTCTGGTGGGTTTAATTGTTAGAAGTCGCCTTAGTAAAGAATGGTAAGTGTGTTTTAGTGAGAGAAATATCTTAGAGAGAGAAATTCTAAGCACAAGTGTGTTAGATCAAAAGTGTTCAACCCCTTTATTAGTTCAGTCATGGCCTTTATATAGATGCGCTAGGACTTAGCTCATAACTAAAAGTGGTTACATAAAATGATAAATTACCCTTAGTCCTTTATAGAAATACATAATCAAATTGCTCCTCTAAACTTCTATTATTTACACTATAATCCTTAAACTCCTATTTCCTTATCAGTGGTCCCCTAGTTTTCATGTCAGTAAATGAATGAGAACTAACTGTCTTCGAATCCTGCCAGAAGCAATTCCAAAGACTGATAGTTTAAACTTAATAACATATTTCTTTCTCCTCGGATCTTACCATACGTAACAACACATCGAAATATACCTTCAAATAACCAATTTAACCGGTTACTTTGAAGCTGATCTATGAAATCTATCCGTTTATATTCATCATGAAAACCTAGCTGCTAGGCTTACATCTAGTATGAGAGATGTCGAACTCGTGACATAGTTACCGTTTCATATTCGATCCAATATTCACAAAGTATTTTCCACTCTTAAACACCTCATATTCCTCATATAAATTCATCAGTAATTTCATTTTCTGTTTCACAACCCAAAATTCTTGAGAGAGAAACAGCAAACCTTTGGCTACCTTCAACGCTTTCCTCAAACGTTTCAGTCTTTTTCACTAGAAAACTTATACTTTCCGATCAATCTTCAACCTGTTTATGAGAAAACGGCCAAGATCCATAAAATCTAAAGCAAGAATACCTAAAAATCTTAATCTCCAAAACCTGACGATAACCTTGTCTTCAGAACTTATGATTACTTCTGCATAAGTGAGATAGCATACGAATATTGAGTTGTTGGATTGATAAGCAACACTCCTCTCGGAACATCAATAAAAACCATCTATTACGCTATTTCGATCCATCCAAAGCTCATATTATTTCACCTTCTCCTGTTACCGAAGAGAGTCGTTCTTCTAAAGCTCAAACACCAAGAACACCTCAAATTATGAGATAATTAAGTATATCCACTTCGAAACAATCCGAAACGACTCCTTCTTCAACTTATCTCAAATCTACTTCGAAACAATCCGAAGCGACTCCTTCTTCAACTTATCTCGCATAAACTATTCGAAGAAGTACTTTTGTAGCCATAAGAGATGATACCGATGCTACCCTAAATCCCTTCTCATCAGCTCCACCTACTAACTCTCCTCCCCGGGGGGAGATTGTTGAGGAAGCCTTATTACCTCAACAGAATCCCTCAAAGAATCTTCCATAACTAAGAGATGAGACATCAGAAGTTGATGAAGTGGACTCTGAAGCTACTTGATCAGACAATGGGGCTGATTACGGTGAAGGAGAGTAAAAAAATGCTATAGAAAAGAAAGTCTGTAAGCCAAGAAAAAATAAGGCTCTGATTACTATATCCGATGAGGAAAGAGCAAAAATTAGAAATAATCTGAGATCTTTTGACGATGACTATATTGTCGAACTGAAAAAAGTTCCATACATATATTTTTAAGAAAGTCAAACATCAAATCTGAAGAAGCAATGGGGAATGAGAGACAGCATTACCCTTTATTTACCCAAAAAAGGAGAGATTCCTTTAGAATGCAAAGACGATGAGCTGGCGGTCTACCCCGAAATCATCAATTGGGGTCTTCGATTTCCACTAGATCGCATTATCGTTGAGTACTTCGAACTTCGAAACCAGTGACCAACTCAAGTGACACTGAATCAATGGTTCACTCTGATGTCTGTGATCATGGCCTCTCTCTTATCTAAGATTCCGATCAGCATCAAGGATTTCATATCTTTGACAAAACTATACAAAAAGCCAAAACTTACATTTTACTACCTTACCCTAGATGATGATCTAAAAATCACTGACGACCTTCTAGAAGCGGACAAATTTTGGAAGCATAAATTTGTCTTCATCTTAGAAGCGTGGGAAAATGGTAAAGAGAAATCCGATGCCAACCCATCGAAACTGAACCTCCTCTGGAGAAGCATCCGTGAGTATTATAATATCATTCTTTTACTTTAAACAATAACTGTTGTACATTTATTTACTATCTACTTATATGATCCTTTCATAAATTTCGAGGTGGTACGCCATTCGTCAGACAAAATCCAAAGAGATATTCGTTAAGCTTGTTGCTTGGGCTGAAGCAGAATGGAACAATGTTTTTCACACCGCATTTCAACGAATCAATTTTCTCAACAATCATCAATTTTCGATCACTCCTGGAGATTTTCCTCCAAACAATCTAATGGAGAAACCAAACCCTCATCATACTTGCAAAATATTAATCTATCTCGATTGCAAGGTATTCCTCCCTATTCAAAATAGATTAGACAGTCACTTGCAGCAAAAGAAAAAGGAAAAAAAGGAGAAAAAGGCAACTAGCACATCTGGTGCTAGCCGTTCAACAAAACCGAAGCCCAAACGTTTGAAAATAAAAACAGCAGAGACTACGCTTTCGACTATTGAAGAGGGTGAAGAAGGTGAATCTTCTTCAAAAAAGAAGAAAACTTTCACGCCTTTGAAAAATAAAAGTTCTAGCAGTCCTCATAAGAAGAAGAATAAGAAATCAATGACCATCGAAGACACAGTTCCTGATGATGATGAGGTCGCAGCTGTTGGAGATCAACAAAGTCCTCAGCAAGAAAAAGAAGCTACTAATGATGATGTTACAATCTTAATCAAAGACAATCCAGATGATGGTAATCAAGACGACGAGCAGTTCGATCACGATAGTTTCATTAATTTCAACGAGTCACAAGAACTTACTGGAGAAGAGGATCCTGTCATCCAAGAAGTTCAAACTCGTTTACACAATTTTGGGAGAAGATCCACACCGTCTACCTTTGAAACTTCTCCAGAAATCATTTGTGCTTCTGCTCCTACTACATCTCTGGACCTCATTCCTCGTCCTAACCCAACAGTTTTTCCACATATTCCACCTAATCCACCTGTCCTTGATGCACTTCAACCATTTTCCATTCTCCATACTGTAGCAAAGTCACTTTCTCAATAAATCGAGGTTTCCCATAGTCACTTGAAATGATTGGCCAAAGATATGGTTCGTTATCAAGGAATTTCCGATGCTAAGAAAAAGTTGAGGGAAAAGTTTTAAAATCACATAATCAATCAGTTCCATACCTTCGAAATGGAAATATTTAAACTTGTCCGAGGACTTCTTTTTGTCAAAAGCCATTTACAAGAGAAACACCAGGCCGACAAAGAAAAATTGATCGCTTCACATCAAGAAGAGATAAATAAGCTCAAAGATAAACATCTTGAAGACTTGGCTGTTGAGAAGAAAAAATCTGAGCGCTTCAGACTTCTCTTACTACAAGCGAAGCAGAAAAAAAAACTTGGATGATGAGATAGCCACGCTGAAGATCAATTTTGAGAAGGAGAAACAACTTGCTGCCACTGCCGCAGAAGTTGAATATACCCAGGATATATTGGCAACTATCAACAATGGTAAAGAAGAGACAACCAACTCTTCTTCGAAAAATTCACTCGACATATCCAAAAATTAATATTTCTAGCTTCTGGAATGACATTCTTGTCGAACGGCGTCCTAGCGAATCCTTTGACCCTATCCCAAGCTCATCATTAGAGGAAGAATCATCCAAAGAAGAGTTATCTGAATGATCTTGCTGTCCTTTGAATTGTGTTATATTTTTTTGTACTTTTCGTTTTAGTATCATATCCATTGTACTCCTCGAATTATTCTAATTGATAAAAGTTTTTGTTTATATTTCATATTTATCATTTAAGTTATATGATCCTTTAATTTTTATAATAACTCATCGAAAATTATGGTGCACTTGATGATAATGACACATAAAAAATTATACTTCAAACATTACAGTGCTTTTAATGAACGTAGCACTTCGAATATCACAGTGCTTTTAATGAACGTAGCACTTTGAATATCACAGTTCTTTTAATGAACGTAGCACTTCGAATATGGTTGTTTCTTCGGAAAATGTTATGAACACTTCAGAACATTCTACTCTTGATCAACCTCAAAGATCATCAGTCTTTGATCAATTATCAAGATAGTTTAAATAAAATATATGTAAACAACCATTGGTTAAAATGAATTTTATTTGATAATGTTGAATTTGTACATAGCGCCTCATTAAAACCTTCATGGGCCAACAGAGTAGGAAATAGTGCGTTATTTAATCCAAAGAAAAAAAATTCAAAATATAATAGAACTATTCCTAATATAATTTCAGATGATGTATATTTTATGGTTGTTGAAGCGTCATTCCCTGAATATCACATAGGCGATAAGATGATGGTTTTATCTTTTCCACAACCATATAAGGTCCTTCTCAATTCGGGGCCACTTTTCCGAGGCATTTTTCCTTAGTATGCAAGAATACTTTACTCAACATTTTATCACCTCCTTTGAACTCCCGCCTTTTTACCTTCGAATCGTATATGTTCCTCATAAGAGTCTGGTAATGGATTACGTGTAAATGAGCTCGCACATTTTTTTACTCAGTCAAATCTAAATTTTCCCTTTTAGCTTCATCATTAGATCTTTCAGAATATTGAGCTATTCTAAAAGATGACATTATTGATTCCAGAGGGCTAACAACATCCATTCCATATGCCAAGGAAAAATGAGTTTCTTTAGTTGCTTCCCTGGGAGTTGTCCAATAAGCCCAAAGTACTTCTTGCAAATAATTTGGCCAAACCATCTAAAATAGTTCTATTTGTCACCTCGACTTGACCATTGGCTTGAGGATGAAACGGCATCGAAAAACATTATTGAATTCCCTTTGATACACAAAATGAGGTCATTTCTTTATTATTATACTGAGGGCCATTATCCGTAGTAATTCTCCGAGGTACTCCGAAGCGACAACAAATACTGTTTACAATAAATTTGATTACATCTGTTGCTTTTGTCCTAGATAGTGGTTCCGCCTCAGCCCATTTTGTAAAATAATCCACTGCTACAATTATCATTTGCCTCCCTCCAGATGCCATCGACAGAGGTCCATCAAATTAATCCCCCATCTATCGAATGGTATGGCCTCGATTAAAGACATAAGTGAAACTGCCGGCTTGTATATAGAATTGGTAAACCTTTGAAAATATCACAACTTCGGACTAAAGTTTTGGCATCGTTCATAATTGTAGGCCAATAAAATCCTGCAAGCAAAACTCGACGAGATAAAGCTTTGAACCCACAATGAGTTGACCCCTCTCCATCATGCAATTCTGACAATACCTCCTATGATTCTTTCCTGTTTAAACACTTTAATAATGGTCTGCTTAACGCTTTCTTATATAAAATTCCATCTAAAACTATGTGCCCAAAGCCTTTACCCTTTAATTGTTTGGCCAACTTAGCATAATCTAGTAATGTTCCTTGGACCAAAAAATTAAGAATATTCGTTCACCAATCTCTTCGGATTACATCTGGGAGACGAAGAGTTCCTCTATACATTCACACTGATCTAACTGGGTCAAGATTGAGGGAATTTCTTCTAACAAAATCAAAGGATATTCCTCCGTATAACAATACTTGCTAAAAAATCAGCCATCATGTTACTTCCTCGACTAATATGCTCAACAACAACATGATCAAATAGTAACATTAAATTCTGAAGCTCCTAAAGATACAAAATTAAGCGATCCTTTTTTGCCTCGAAAATTCCAGGTACTTGATTCGTTCTTAATTAATAATCTATTTTAAGTGCACTGAAGTTGCTCCACATATTTTTGCCGACCTCAAACCAGCCAAAGCAGCTTCGTCGTTATTCGAGGCGTAAAAACCAAATTTGATGGACTGGAGCATCATTTCTCCAAATGAAGCAACTAATTGAACTCCGGCACTGCATCCCGAAATACTAGACCCTCCATCTGTTAAAACGACCCACCTCGAACCTAATGGTGCAACATCTTGATTTTCTTCTATATCTGACCTGCTAGAATGAAATTCAACAAACAAATCTGCCAGCGCTTGAGCTTTTATTGCAGTTCGAGGCGCGAACAAAATATCATAATCTCCTAACTCTAATGACCACTTGGTCATCCTCCCCAAAATATCAGGTCGTTGCAAAACATGTTTTTAAAGGGAATGAAGTTCGTACTTCGATAGTATGAGCTTAGAAGTAGGGGCGCATTTTTCTAGCAGTAATCAACAATGCTAATGCTAATTTCTCAAGCTTCAAATACCTCTTTTCTACAACCACTAAACTTTTGCTGATATAGTACACTAGCTTCGGAATTCCTGAATCTTCACTAATCAGCACCGCACTTAGTGCAAAATCCGATACCGCAATGTACAAAAGCTTTTCTCCACTTCGAGGTTTTGATAAAATCTATGGTGATGATAACAAGTTCTTTATACTTGTAACCGAAACTTCACACTCTGATGTCAATTCAAATCTGCTTGGCCCTCGCAACATTTGAAATAAAAGAAAACACTTGTCAGAAAATCTAGAAATAAATCTATTAAGTGTTGCTAACCTTCATGTCAAAATTTGCACCTCTCTAACTGATCGAGGTGAACTCATTGCTATTAGAGCTTTCAACTGTTCTGGATCAACTTATATTCCTCTTTCACTGATAACATAACCCAAGAACTTCCCCGATCGAACTCCGAAGGTGCACTTTTCAAGATTAAGTTTCAATCTGATTATCTCTAGATTTTAAAATGTTTCCTCTAAATCCTCGAGATGCGCACCATCCTTCAAGCTTTTTACCACCATATCATCAATATACACCTCCATATTTCTTCCGATCTGGGTAGCAAAAGCTTTATTCGTCAACCTTTGATAAGTAACTCCAGCGTTTTTCAATTCAAAGGGCATAAACTTGTAGCAATGCAACCCTTGTCAGTTATGAAGGTTGTACATTTTTGGTCTTCCGGATCCATTTGGATCTGATTGTATCCTGCAAAAGCATCCATGAAGGTTAATGTTTTATTTCCCAAAGTGGAATCAATCAGTTGATCTATTTGAGGAACAAGAAACAGATCTTTAGAACAAACTCGATTTAAGTCTATAAAATCCACACACATTTTCTTCACTTCCCATTCTTCTTTTTTACCACTACTGGATTGGCCGTCTACTGTGACTCCCTTATATGCCTGAACCTGGATAACTGATCCACTTCGGAAACTATTGCTTCTGCTTTCTTTAATGAAAATGCCCTTCTTTTTTGAATTACTGGCTTTACCTTTGGATCAACATCTAAACTATGCCAAATTACTTCAGTCGGTACTCCTGTCACATCCTTCGTTTTCCAAGAGAAAATGTCCAAGTTAAAAGACAGAAATTCTAGTAGTTGTTGACGTAGAAATGAGGTCAGTAAGGTTCCGATTCGAAGTACTCTTCCTTTGGAAAAAGTATATTTTTCAATTTGTTCACTTACTATCAAAGACCCTGGGGTTTCCCTCGGATCGTCAACTCTTTCTTCAAAATCCGAGGTTAACCCCTCTGATTGTTATTCTTTCATCAAGTCTCCACTACTGGATCCTCGAATCCGAAGTGCAGTGGCATAACACTCTCTTGCAACTTTCTGGTCACTTTGAACGACCCCGATATGACCTCTCACCACATATTTAAAACATTGATGCACTATCGACACAACCCCATACATTCTAGAAAGCCAAAACCTTCCAAAAATAGTGTTGTAGCTCGTGGGACAGTCCACCGCCATAAAAAGCACTTGGACCTTCTTCTTGAAAGGTCCCTTTCCTAAGGTCACTTCCCCGTGAAATTCCCCAATAACCCGTACTGTCACACCAGTAAATTCTATGATTGTACACTCCAATTGAGAGATTCAAGGAGGATTTCGCATCCTGTCATAAGTCGTTTTGAAGATGACATTCGCAGAACTACCCATGTCTATGAGAACACATCGAATTTCAACACCATCCACTTCAACCCCAATAACTATAACGTCTTCATGTGGCCCCACTATTCCCCGCAAGTCGTCCTCATCAAACAAGATAAAAGGTATAACCTTTTTTCCATACAAGTGGGTAGATATTTTTCCTTCAATTTGAATTGTCAAATTGACAACATTTTTCTTCCTCGAACTGTCAGTGGTACCAGCCATTGAATCACCTCCGAAAATAGTTAATGACTCAAAGAAGTCACACAAGCTTCGTATATGTCCTTTCCTGACCGGCTCCTAAACAACCATCAAAATTAACCGATCTGGATCCTTGTCCAAATATTATGAAGCAGCATCAAAATTAAGTAGCCTCAGAATCGAGAATCATTAAACTTTCAGCTGGCCCACTTGGGTTAGCAGGCCGTGAATTCGATGCTGGAACTTTCATGCGTCTCTTTGTGATTTCACATAAGTCAAGAGTTTTCCATTTTTAATCAAGATTTGACCTCTTTTTTCAATGCAATACAATCATTGGTATCATGACCAATGTCCTCATGATATCTGCAATAATTGTTATTCTACTCCTCCTTTGGCCTATTTATTGGAGCTGGCATCCTGAAATTCACGAAGCTCTTGTTTTTATCGAAGATTGCAGCTATAATTTCTATTAAATCTGCATCATATTCTGACCTAATCCATTGGTTTCCCTTGGTTTGCTATAATTGTAGGATGGGGCATGGTTTGAATATCCCCCAGTTCGAGATGGAAAATTATTATTCCTCGAACGCGACTACTGATTACCATTCGAGGGTTGCCCTTGGTTATTGGCCACCTGACCCGATTGTTTTGGAATATTTAACTGGTCCTTCTTGGCCCTTGGTTGATTCTTCAACCTTAATTTGGTCTTTAACCTGAGCCATCGGTGCCCCAAAGGTTAAAGATCGTCTCTTTGTTGTTTCATTAGCCAGATCCCCTAACAGTAGACCCTGGTGAAAAGCTTCCATCACCACACCTTCTTCGCAATTATCCAAACTTGCCTTAGTCAGAACAAACCTCTTTGTGTAGTTCTTTAATTTCTCTCCAACCGCCTGTTTGCACTAGATAATCGTATCTCTATTCGCTCTCATCTTCTTACTTCCAACAAACTGCCTTCGAAAATCAGTATAAAAATCTCTGAAATTTGAAATGGATCCCCTTGGAATCCGGTTGTACCACTTTAACTTTGTTTCTTTGAAAGTTTGTGAAAAAGCACGATACACAAACCCGTCATCATCTTCGAAATTCACATGTAATTCTTGAATTGTTCGATGTGATCATCTGGATCCTGCATCCCATCGAACTTCTCAACCTTAGCAATATCAAAACGCTTCGAAAACGTAATAGATCGAATTTCACTCGTCAACAGAGAGTTCCTTCAATCGAAACCTTGCACATACTGATCCTCAGTCCCCATGACTGCATACAAATTTCGATCAGTCTAACATATTGATTTGATGTATTTCATTCACACCAAGTAGATACCCTCAAACAACGAGGAATGTTATCCCTCTTAGATTTATGTTCCTTCGTATGCTTACTTGGCTGTTCATTTTCTTGTTCGTCCTTCAAAGAACTTTTATACCTCTTAAAGCCTGAAGCAAAACTTTCTGTTTGTCTTTTTTTCCTTTTCGAGAAGAATAACGCTCTTTTAGAGCTTCGAAGTGTGCCTTCTTCTGCTCATTCCTAATATGCCGATCAGCGGAAGATCGATTGGACTGATTTCCCATTTCAGTTTTCTCACTTACTTGCCTCACCTTGGATTTAAGCTTCGCTAAGTGAATTTCTTGTTCTCTTTGCTTGTATTTTTCATTTAACGTATTTATTTTATCAAAGAGCTGATTCATATACATTTCTATGTCTGACTGAGTTTGGATCGAAATAGATCCTTCAGGTCTGTTTTCATTCCTTTGTAAATCTTCTCGTAGCATTTCCATCGTTGATCGAACTGATGGATTGTTTTCAAGATTCATTGCAAGAATTCGAACGAGAAAATAAGAAGGTCAATAAAATTTGAACAAGAAAATAAGATGTTGATTGTTATTTATATCCCTACTGGAGTCACCAATTTGGTGGGTTTAATTGTTAGAAGTCGCCTTACTAAAGAATGGTAAGTTTGTTTTAGTGAGATAAAGATTTTAGAGAGAGAAAGTCTAAGCACAAGTGAGTTAAATCAAAAGTGTTCAACCTTTTTATTAGTTCAGCCCTGGCTTTTATATAGAGGCGTTGTGACTTAGCTCATAACTAAAAGTAGTTACATAAATGATAAATTACCCTTAGTCCTTCATATAAATACATAATCAAAATTGCTCCTTTAAACTTATATTATTTACACTTTAATCCTTTAACTTATATTTCCTTATCAATGTTATGATTAGAATGTTTGATGTTATTATGAGAATTGTAACGTGTTAGCATGCGCCGGGGTGGAAGAGTAACGTGATATATCTTAGGACGTTAGAATCTCAGAGTTGTAAGTATCGTTTAGATAATAGTGTAATCAAGGTAGCAAATGGCTCGATGGTATGTATGAATGGATTTGTAAAAAAGGTTTTACATTCTCCAAGTGATTGTTATTATGAGAGATTCATTAGTAGCATCATCATAGAGTAACATCCAAGGTCGGCAGGAATATAATCGGTTGTAGTATTGGCACATTGGTCACATAAGTGAAAGAGGATTGATTATTTTAGGAAAAAAAGATTCATTGAAATGATATAAAACAACTCATTGTAAATTTTATAAATATTAGATTTTAGGTAAGCAAACGAGAGTGTTCAGCAAGCCAGTTGTAAGAAATACTAAATGGGTAACTGATTAAGTTTACTCAGACCTTTGGGGCCCAAACAGAACCCATCAAAGAGTGGAAACATATATTGCATGAGTTTTATTGATAATTATTCAACGATAGTGTGGGTTTAGTTTTTGAGAACCAAATATGAGGTATATTAAATCTTTGTCAAATATAAGATGATGATCGAGAAGATGACATAAAAAAAGAATAAAGTGTCTTATAACATAGTATGCGTTAGAATTTTACAACTGTGAGTTCACCAGCAGTATGATATTGCTGGAATAATGTGTTATCACACTTGTTCTAAGACACCACAAAAAATGAGGTCTAATAAAGACTAAACATAACGCCTTATGGCAAAACACAAAGCATGCTCTCACATTCTGGTGTAGGAAATGATTTTTATATCAGAGTTATCAATACAACGTGTTACTTGATTAATCATTCTCCATCAATGACTACTGATTATAAGACTACTTTTGAGATTAATCTAGATCATTGGCTGACTATGAACATCTGGAGGTGTTCAGTTGTAATACCTACGCTTACGTGAGAGATGGTAAACTTGAGCCAAAGCAAAAATCTGCATATTTCTAGGATATGATACTGAGTCTTTTTTTCCATACATTCACAATAATATAGAATAAATGGTCGAATCACGATTGGTTACGAGTAAACAAATGGAACTTGAAGTAGAATCAGTTTCTAGTAGGTCCAATAATTTGAATGGTTTTAAGGTCAATCAAGGATCAAGAGGTGAACCGTAAGCATCATATGATAGTGATGATGATGCACTGAAACCAGAAAAACAAACTTATAACATATCATTAGGCAGATAAATTAGAGAAATTAGATCGTAAAAAAAGTATGCGAATCTAGTTTCATATTCTTTATCAACTATGGAAGAAGTTGAGATGCATGAAATTGAATTTATTAAAATGCTAATATAGCATGGGTTTTACCGAAAGCTAGTTTAGTACAAACTAGATATTGAAGAAGATACAACTTTAGAATTACAATTTGGACAAAAAAATGGCTTGGAAACAATTTGGAGAGCAAGATATGTCTCTTAAACTAAGGTAGATTTGATGAAATACAACATGAAAACCATCATGGATATTGATCCATAATTGAATATATTTTGATATGTACCTGCAAATTAAGACATAAAAAAAATTAATTAGGTTTTTGAGACCTTCTTACAAACATTAGAAGTATTAGCATGTATAAGATAGTAAAACATATTGAAGATGGGAAAACTTAATTTTAATTTTTTAGCCTTAAGTAACCAATTTGTAAACTTTCAAACAAAATAATTGCTCTTAATTGAGCTGGGACATCAGTTTGGGATATATTGAAATTGTTCTTCTCTTTAGGAGCATACTTTGCAAGCCAATCGGGTGCAAGGTTTTGCTCTCTATAAATAAGCCTTAAGGACATTGTTGGAGTTAGAATATTTCGACAACAAGTGGTTTAAGGATGCAAGAACCAATGAGCATAACCATTAGCTAAAGAGTCAAACAAAATTTTACAATCAATATTAATATCAACACAAGTTAAGCCCATATTATAACACATAATTAAGCTGTCAAGCAAGACTCTTGTTTCGACTATAATAGGAGTTTGTTTCCCATATAACATGCTACCAAAAGCAATCATAGCCCCATTTAGCCTCACAATTATATTTTATCATAAGTATGAACGGTTCTTGGGTTGGGTGGCTCATGAGCTTAACCCATACGCATAACCCATCCTGATTGGCCCATAGATCCAAAATTATTCTATAAATAATCAAAAGAACAACATTTAATAAGGTTGAAACATTTTCTCTCTGCATATTAAATAGAATCACCTCAATTATCTCTCTACCATCTACCAAAACTTAATTATTCTTCTAAATACTTACCTAAAATACCCATCGATTAGATTTTGTCATCAACAATGATACCAGTACGCAAATAAGAAGAATCAAGAATAGATATAAAAGGAAAAATATCACATTATATGAAGAAGTCTTATCCTCGGTTCCTATGTATTCACTCCTGCTTCCATTACCACTTACTTCTGGTGATACATCTCATCAGGGTTATACATCATCGATGGTTGCCCCCAACCGACAACCGGCTACTCCTGGTCGACGTCCATCTCGAGATGCACCATTTCTCGTTTACTTAATCGATACCACAACATATTCATATACCATTATTCTTACTACGGTCGATATAGAGAGGTAATTTCTCGATTTATTTTTAATATTTAGTTGATATATATATATATATATATATATATATTATTCAATATGTTTTACTAACTCTAAATTGTATTATTATCTGTAGGAGAATGAGATGCGTTTGTACGCCTACTATACCAGCAAATGAGCTGAATTTTGTGACCTCAGAATAGGGTTAGAAAGGTATTGGATGTCACATCTTTTTGGAAGGCTAATCGAGTCGTTGTCCTTTATGCATCTACATAAAATCATTACCAAGGTTTCTTGGAGCATTGTCATTAGGAAACTAATAGTTTCTATATATATTTTCGTGAGATGAATATCGCACTGACGATGTGCATACGATATTGGGGCTGGAGGTAAGAGGTGATGTCGCTACATTTCCGACCATAGATGACAAACCACAAGCCATGCGTGAGGTTTCCTTACTCCTATGTATTGATTACGAGGTCTTTACAGCTGAGATTGAGTTATGCAAAAGGTTTAGACTGGGCCTCATTTTCTTCCGATAATATTATTTGAAGATGTTTTTGTCCCAATTGTTGTTTATTGTTTGAATATACTTTTGTACTAGTGGTTGTTTATTATATTAACTTAAACTGCATCAACGCCTGTAAGTTTGATGTTTGAGTAAGAATTGTTTGAAAGGACTCAAACAAACATAAACAAGCACACTAACGATTAAGAATTAAAAAAATATTAAAATAAATATAATATTTAAAAGTACTTAAAGGAATACATATAAGATTTATATTCTTACATATCTAATTCTATGGAATCCAGACGTTTCAGCATACTCCCAACGAGGTCCAACTCAATATCATGAAGTATATGTTCTTTAATTGAATCGTTAATCCTCATACCAAGTATCGTATGCATATCTTGTTGGACATCGTCCGGGAGGTCATGATCCCAAATATTTGGAATCCAAATCTTTTTGGTAACATGATAGATACATAGGTAAAAACTAAAAATCACAATTAGTCCCTCATGTTTCATGTTTGTATAAAACTAGTCCTTTATGTCCACTTTTATCTCCCGTGGGTCCGCTATGTTTTAAAAATGTATATTATTCGTCATCCGCATATGTGAGTATTCAGAAGCTGACATGTGGCAACCTAAACAATAATATTTTATCTCACTATTAGTCCCCCAAAAATTTGAAGAATGTGGTTTCGGAATTTGAGATTTAGGAGGAAGACTATGTATTTCTTGAATTAGGGTTTTATATTTTTGGGGGATCAATAGTTAGAAAAAATATTGATGTTTGGGCTGCCATGTGTCGACTTCTTAATATTCACGTATGCGGGGGGACTAATCATGTAAATTTCTAAAGCATAAGGGACCAGTGAGAGATAAAAGTGAACATAGAGGACTAGTTTAACACAAACATAATACATGGAGGACTAATGATGATTTTTAGCCCAGAAGTAAACATGTAAACATAAACTAAAGAACATCAAACGAATATAAAACAACATTGAACGAGAACATACAACAAATACAATAACTTAAAGCACTAAAATGATTAAAGCAACTACATTTACTTAAAGTGATAAAAGAAATATAAAACAACAAATTTTTTAGTCAAAGTCATATAATTTGTTCTGAGTGAAACTCCTTAGTGTTTCCTCTTTTTCAACGAATTCTTCCTCCACATAACGTAGCATATCTTTTGTAAAAAAATTACTTACTTTTAAACGAAATGAGTTATACACCACATTCTTAATTTCTCATGGGAGTTCGAACACACGATACATTGGTTTGCTTTTCAGATAACAGTACAGTGTAGATATTTCATCACGACTACCTGGAAACGGCATGGGCTTTCCTTTGCACCCCCGTACAAGTTATCGTACATGTAGTACCTTGTACATAAAACTTCATTGAGAAACTCATCATTGGGTCTCATTTGACCTCGTTATCTTCACATGGTTAACGTCTTGGAGGAGATGAGAGTTTTCATTGACGGTTCATACCGTATCAAAGAACAGTATGAGTTTCTTTATAGACTATATTTAAGTAGATAGAGTTATATATTTAAAATTCTGTTACTAGGGATCTTTCTATAGAGAAATGGAATTGGATGGACTTATTATTGGTGTATAATATTTTGACATGACTTATTGTTTGTAGATAATGTTTAAGCAAGACTTATTAGATGTCTATTTCATCAATCGTTAATCGTAGAGCTAATGTTTATTAATATGCAAGTGCGTTATTACAATACTTATTCGTAACGTTAATGTTGTTTAAATATTCTATTCACTTTTAATAGTGTTTAAATATTTATAAAATAATTACATATCGTATCCAAAAGGATGACGGACGTCGGGTCCTGTCCGCCAGACGATGGTGGCAACACAAATTGTTTTTGCCACCTTATGTTCTTCTTTGGAAAATTTTATTGTCTGCCATGTTAGTGGTGCCCAAAACACTATGCCCATCTTCTGTTGGAGGCTAGAGTAGCTTATGCGCCAATTGGTAGAGTAGCTTATGTGCCAATTACATATAAATTTGTAAAGTTAACTTAGACATCTTTTTCCCCGGTCAGTTTAAATTGAGGAACCATCTTTAGTCTTCCACAATACTCGTCCATAATTCAGGTAGGAATATACCCATCCGCTATTCGGATGAGATCTAGTTCATGGGACATTATAACCTTGTGTCATACGATTGATACAATCATATGTCAATTTTTCACCTCTAGTCTTGTCAAGATAATTATCATATATTATCGTCAAAGAGATCGGTGATACGTACCTCCATAGTAATTTGAAAGGTTTAATATCTTGGAATTTATGAATATGACAACACTTGCTTAAGTTCATAAATTATTTTATGGTTGAATGTTGCATTGAAAAAAAACCATAAACCTTATCCCCAGAACTTCCAAAATTATATTGGCTTGACCTGATATATTTCTTCAAAGTAGTGTTCAATCTTTCCTCCTTATTAGACGTGTAATTGTCAAAATGCATGATCTTGTTAGTGTACACATGAAGAAACCTCTATTTATATAGTGTAATATATGAATCTAAGACGTAATCAACCGCCTTATTGTGGTATTTGAACATCGCCCGCATATTAGTCAACCTCTCGTTCATCTAGTCAATAGTGGTCGTTACAACAACGTCATTCCAAGCGGCCAAAAATGTGTTAAACTCGTTGCTATCTTTAAACATTTTGTTGACTTTCTTACTTATAGTTTTGTTTTTATGTCATTCACGTAACATGTGACTCACACTCGAAAATAGTTTGTTTATGTTATTCATAAAAGAAATTTCACGATTCGTGATACTAATACAAGACGACTCGCAATTATTCTATTTCATAACCATTTTCGAACATCCCAAAGCCCATTTATAGTTGTCCTAATTTTCTTTCATCATGAATGTGAATCCAATGCAAAATGTTTTGTTGGTCGATGAATCCCCGATTATTCCGTATCTAATAATCTTGTGTGTGGTATCCATGATTAGAAACCGGGGGAAGGTCCGCAGTAAATTGATGCGAATTGGGTATGCAAGAAAAAATCGGTTATACCACTGGATCCATCATTGGTCGTCCATTCCCAATATATGTAATTGCGCAAAACTAATTTTGCTAACAAAGATTGTATTTACGACCGACCACCATTTTCAACAAACCTTTTTGTTTGATGGTGATTGTATATGTAACAGATGTTGGATGCATTCTATGGATCGACCTTCTTTAAGACAACATATATTTGACGCAGAGTTGTTCCGTTCACCGTCCAAACATTGACAAGCTCTTTTTATTTTGCTTTTAACTTTGACCATTGTAAATGTATTTGTAAATACCCAATCAAATCATGGTTGTAAGTCTGACGATAGTTTATAAGACCATTCTGCCATGCAGGCTTGGCGGAATCGTAACCCTGTCTGATAGGCCAATAGAACTCGAATCACTTTGTTCATCACAAACATGGCATAAAATGTCATTGTTTCTACCAAGATAATAGTGACGAACACAACCTCGGGGCCATCATCTTGCGGAATCGAGCATGTTCTCTATTTTTAAAATAAAACCACATTTTCAAAAAATATTGAAAGATATAAGGGTTTGTACGTCTTTTATATCCAGGTTGGTCTCTAGAGGAACAAATTTTTTTTTTAAATTTTGGCCATGATTTTTAATTTTTTCAAAGTTGGGAAAAAAAGAAAGATTTGATGAGTTTAAGTTTCGTATTTTTTTAATTTAGTAAGTTTTAAGAAATAAAATGTTAGGTTTTACTAGATTTTGTGTTATGCAACTTCATGGAATAAATAATGGCATAAATAATAAATAAATAGAGTTTTAAAGATTTTAAGGGTTTTTTGATGATTGGAAAGTTTTTAAATATTGAAAAATCTGAAATACAACTCCATAGAGTAGTTTTGGCCATTTTCCAAACCATTCCCTAATATCATTTCTTAATATTTTTATTTGAGCCTTAGATTTATACAAAAAATGAGGGAGAATGAAAACATGTTTAGAACATGATTGAATTATAGTCTTGAGTAAAATAGTCAAATCCATCCAAGTAAAGGTTTAGTTATTCTAGACGTGGTCGTGAACCAATTTTTTTTCCTCAACTAGTTGTGTTCTAGAAGTAATGTATAGCGCATTGGCCCAAATATCAATACTAAAGATTAAAACGAATTAGTTTATATCAATGCATTTTCAAACTTAAAACTTGAAATATTAATCTTTTATGTTATTTTATGCGATATTTAGGCTAAAAAGCACCTGTGGTCCCCCATGTTTACCACTTGTATCAACTTGGTCCCCTTCTTTCAATCATGCATAGAACTCATCCTCATCATTTTTTTTAAGTTGCATTTTCAGTCCTCCCGCACATGTGAAACCTGTGAGCTTGACAGATGGCATCATTTTTTGTGTGGCAAGAATGGTCCCCCAATTGTTTTTCCAAAAATGCCCCTAAGCATTCCATGTCAGCAGCCATGTCACCTTCCATGTCAGTTTTACCATTTACCTTCAAATTTTACCATTTACCTTCAAATATTACCAATTACCCATTAATTTAATAAATGGACCAGTCGAACCCTAATTTAATTAAACAAACCCGAAACCAAATATAACCCAGCCCAGCCCGTAACAATATAACCCGACCCGTTTCCCTTTACCCAAATCATACCCCAATTACCCCAAACCCGTTTTTACCAGACCCCTCTTTACGGTAGATCACACACGCTGGATAAAGTAGATCTATTTGTATACTATTACTACTTCATATATATACATACATGATACTCCACTTAACTCAAAATAAATTGCAATTTCGTCGGTTTAGGAATAGCTTGCGCGAGATTCAAATGGCCTTCGTTTCGATTTATATCAAATTTGAAATCTTCCTGCCCTAACATTTTACCTTTTCTATTCATTCGACACATAGGAAACCCTCTTCATCAAATTCGGAATCGAATAGCAAAACCCAATGGGAAATTGCTGTGCGAAATCATTATCGTCTCAGAAAAAAGAAAGAAAAAGGAAAACAGAACCCGTTCTCGATCGATTACGGTCAAAAGCTTTGCGGTGTCCTAAATTTGGTGGTTTTGAAAGAACAAACGGGGAGGAACATCGAGGCTGGCTACCATCTGGGCCGCGAGCTGGGTCGTGGGGAATTCAGAGTTACGTATCTCTGTACTGACAAAGTCAGCGGCGAGAGTTTCGCTTGTAAATCGTTAATAAAGGAGAAACTTAAGTCAGATATAGATATATAAGATGTAAGCAGAGAAGTTGAGATCATGAAGCATTTGTCTAGCCACCCGAATATCGTTAGATTAAAAGAGAAACTGGTTTGGGGTAATTGGGGTCTGATTTGGGTAAAGAGAAACGGGCCGGGATATATTGCTACGGGCTGGGCTGTGTTATATTGGGTTTCAGGTTTTTTTAATTAAATTAGGGTTCGACCCGGTCCGTTTATTAAATTAATGGGTAAATGGTAAAATTTGAAGGTAAATGGTAAAACTGACATGGAAGGTGACATGGCTGTTGACATGGAATGCTTAGGGGCATTTTTGGAAAAAAAATTGGGGGATAATTCCTGCAACAAAAACTGATGCCACGTGTCAAGCTCACATGCTTCACATGTGTGGGAGGACTAAAAATGAAACTTAAAAAAAGGATGGGGATGAGTTCTATGCATGATTGAAGGAAGGGCACCAAGTTGATACAAGTGGTAAACATGGGGGACCACGAGTGCTTTTTAGCCCGATATTTAAGAAAAAGTGTTGTATGCTGAATAGTATTTCACTATTCATTGGAATCAAATTAGGTTTTAATTATACAATTAGGTAATTGATAAGGTATAGAAAATAGGTATGAAACAAACAACAATGAATGAGTCAGATCGATTATCAAGACTCATGGACCATGAATTTAGCTTTAATTGTAAAATAATTTAGAAAGCAAAGATTCCATTGAAGATCCATCAATTAAGGTTTAAATAATGACATAAATTAATTTATAAATAATGACATCGGTTAAGTTCTTAGATGTTACCCCACCAAAGAAAATGAGGACTCGTGCATATGATGAGATTGGCCCGTAAGCAAAAAAACCTTTGTTACTTGGATGGGAATTTAAATTATTGATGAACCCGACCGAGCAGATAAAATCAACTTAGTTTGAAATAAGAGGATTCAACCCTTGGCAAGCCTAACCGAGATAAGAATGAGAGCTCGAATCGAAGAAGGAGGTTGAGCCAAAACAGGAAGCCTCATTTTACAAGGATATGAGTTTGAAAAAAGATGATTCAGCCCCTCCGAATATAACTAATCAAGTAAAAACGAATACCTTGATTTGAAGAGTGTGATCAAGCCCATAAAGAAGCCTCGATTGAGAGAGACCTAGATTTGAAGGAATATGACTCATAATTTTGTGAAGCCTAACTGAACCATGAAGGAAATATTAGCTTGAAAATGTGACCGAGCCCACAAAAGTCCTTGATTTAAAAGAAACTCAGTTGGAAGAAAAATGACCAATCCCATTGGCAAGTCTTATTGAGAAAACAAAAACCTTGATTTGAAGAATATGACTGAGCCTAATAAGAAACCCCGGTTAAGAGAAGATTTAGTTTGAAAATAAAGGACCCGACCTTTTGATAAAGATAGTTGAGACCATAAAATAGCCTAAACTTGAAAATTATAATTGAGCTCAATATAAATCCTATGTTTGAAAAAGCTTATTTTGAAGGAAAATGAATAAGCCAATTTGAAATCCCAACATAGACGAAGAACAAATATCAGTTTGAATAAGGTGATCGAGCCAAAAAGAGCATCTTTTAGCAAGTAGCATGGTTTGAAGGAAGATAACCCAACTTATTGTCAAGTCAAGCCAAACCAAGAAAGAAATATTGATTTCATGAATGTGACAATCCCAGAAAGAAGCCCTAGTTAAGAAATAATTTGGTATGAAGAAAGAAGACTCGATCTCTTCGTAAGTCTGATTGCGCTTAGAATAAAATCCTTAATTTAAAGAATGATCGATCAAAACAAGAAGCCTATTTTAATATAGATCTTAGTATGATTGAAAATGACTCATTCTATTAGACAGTATGTTAGATCCCAAAATGATGCCTCGATTTGAAAGGTTTGATCTTGGTATAAAGGGGCCTCGGTTTATAGGATGAGGTTTAAGAACTAAAGATGAGTAAACCGAGTGAAAAAGATGACATAGATTTAGAGGATGATGACTCACTATGTGTAAAGATTAATTCATCTACCTTAAATGGATTTCAGGCCCACTGAGATAAATAATGAGACATTATCGCTATGGATTCTTACTTGCTCTGAATAAAGGGCCTTAATTAGAAGTCTCGGCTAAGAAGTCGGTTGTGCGAATACCGTGACAGTTAATTTTTTAGGCCAACTAAAGATTCCCAGTGAAACATATCCATTATAAGAATCAGTGTGGAAGATGGATAACTTTGAAAGCAGTACGTCAATTAGACTCCACGACCATGAAAAAACATATTTTTTCGAGTAGAAATGTTCAAACGTATGTACATCTGAGTAATTGGAACTGGACATGATAATGCCAAAATGTGATAAGTCAAATGATAAGTTTGTACCAACAAGAATATCAAGCTTATGGGGCTTCAAACTAGGTTATTTAAAAGAAATAAATCATGGAATGATTAAGATAAGTAAAAAAATATAAAAAATAATGAGAAACAAAAAATATCACATTAAAATTATTTTAACCTTTGTAAGAGTAATATAAGTATGTTCATCATCCAATTTAAATCAATTTATATTTTATTAACAATTTAATATGCTAAGTGAGTTTTTAGCTAATCAAATTCAAAATCATAATAAAATTATTTATGTTGAATATACATATATAGTATGTTTTTCTGTTGAAAATGCTAGGATATCTATCATAATATATAACTATATATTCTTTTAAAATTTAAGCGGATGATAAGAGGACATGAGAATGGACGATAAAATCCAATCGTACAAGTCTAATAGTAATTTATAAGATATTTCTTAAACATCTCATGAATATTTTTCAAGCAGATCATTTAAATACTCTTAAATTCCACTCCCAATATTCAAAATTTTAGATTTTAGATTTTTATTTTTAACATTTTAGTAATTTGGATTTATCAAATTTACTTAAATATGAAAAACTGTGATTTTTTTGTTTCTCATTATTTTTTATATTTTATTATTGGCCTTCCTTGGGCTGGTCAAATTATACTTCACTATAATACATATAATGGTCAAATTTATAAAACTATAAGCTATAAGTTTATTACATAGTAAAGTTTCAGAGTTTATTTTTTATGGTCTTGGGGTGATTGATATTAGATATATACTTTATATTTACTTATCTGAGGTTAGTTATGATGAGATAATTTATTTGTTAAATTAATTTTGAACATATAAGGAAAACAATTCAATTTTGATTAATAACAAGACTTGCATATTAAGACTTTCCAAAAGAAATATAAGTTAGTTGGGAATATAATTTAATTGCTCTAATTTTAGGTATAATGAATTGTAAATAAAATTTAGCACAAGAATTAGTTTCTTCTAAAAGATCAGGGATAAATTCAAATAAACTGTGAGAAGTTTTAAACCTGCCTGCTAATATAATATATTTTGCACATTTGGTATGGTTTCAATTTTAAAAGACTTTTCATGGATTGATACATCTACAACCATCATGATTTCTTTTCATTTAGAAGATATAATAAATTAATAAAAATTAAATGACATAAAACATCTTTACATATAATTGCGACTTTTATATAGAGGGTTTACAAATGGATAAGTTGTATACATTATATATAATTACTTTTTACAGTGATAATACATATTTATGTATCATACAGTAAAATAAATTGAACATCTAAGACAAAGAAATACATATTCTGTATAAGCATTCATATTATATATATGAAAATGAGGTTAACAATATATTTACATTAGAAGTTACTAACTTTTTTTTGACTTTTTTACTATTCATATTTTTAAAAATATATCAAGGATAAACATAGCAAGTAAATAAAATTGTATGGATACATAACACGAGAAGTTTTATAACAAATTCTTAAAGCTATTTAAAACTATTATTCTCTATAAAAAACCAAGATGACATATATTTTTTCATAGAATTTTTTTGGCTTTATTATTCCCATATATCATCACAGTTGGAATTTATTGAAAACTTCAACTATTTTAAAGATATAATAATTTCGAGGAAAGTATTTAGTGGACAAATTTAATTTAAGGAGAAAAATAAGAGCTGATTCGTTCAGATTCAAACGGTAAGGATTTGATTTTTTTATTATCGAATAGTAATTTTTTAAATCATGGTTGCCACAAGGTGGGTGTGAGGTTCATCGAACAATATCGTGATGTGCTTAGTTAAAGTGTGCCAAACTTACTTCTTATACTAATACACTCGACATTAGTTTTTCAAAAGTATACACTAAACTTAAGCATAACAATAGTTCTATTTGAAACAGTTGTAGATTTAAAGATGTCAAGTGATATAGAATGGGATTAAGAATGGAAAACTAAAGTCTGATATAGTATAACCATTTTAGTTTTAACATTCATGGCTTCTATAACAGTTTAGTTTGGAATCATACAACCAAATTTATGTTTGAGACTATAGAGTAATTTTAGAGATATTAAGTTTGGAGGAAAATAATCAATGAACAACTTTGATTTAAGGAGAAAAATCAGAGTTGATTCTTTCATATTCAAACAGTAAGGATTTGATTTTTCATTATCGTCCGTCTTATAATCGCGAGACTAGTAATTTTCTATATAACTTAATGTTCAACTCTTCAATTAAGAATATGTAGTTGTAGTTGTTCATGAAAAAAAAAACGTTAACATCCTTAAAAGGTTATGTATAGTAAAATTAGACTAGTCTCTTAGAAAGATCCACTAACAAAGAGAAATAAAATATTTATATTCAGCTTATACAAAGTAGTTCTATAAATAATTCTAAAAGAACGTTAAGATGATTTATGATGTAACATAAGAATTTAGTTTCAGCATCTGCAACACCATAAAGAGTTTTACCATAACATTAAGATTTTGTAGTGTAACAGAGGAATTTAGGTTTAGCTTTTATAACATCATAAAAAATTCTACAAGAACATTATTTATGTGATATAGAACAATTTAGTTTCAGCTTTTATGATGTCATAAAGATTTGTCTAAAAATATTAAGATTATTTATAATATAACATAAGAATTTAGTTTAAGTTTATGTAATGTCATAAAGATTTCTACACAAACATTAACATTTAGATTATTTATGATATAATAGAACATTTTTATCTCAATGTTCGTAACGTCATAAATATTTCTACGAAAACGTTAACATTCTTTATGATACAACATACAAGAATATAAATATTTCTACTTATGATATTATATAAAAATTTAGTTCGAGTTTATGTAACATCATAAATACACAAGAATATTGAGATTTTTTATTTTATAAGATAAAAAATTAGTGTCAGCTTCCGTAATATCATAGATATTTCTACATGAACATTAATATTTTTGTGAGAAAAAGATTTTTTTTTGTTTAAGCTTACATAATATCACATAAAACCCCAAGCCTCATCTGTTGATTATTTTAAACAATAATGAAGATTGACATAATATAATACAGTTCAAAATCTTATTTCTTATCCAAAGAAAAAAAATTAATTGGTTTCAAATTTATATTTGAATCATGAACTCAAAAAGTAACATAAAAATATAAACATAAGGTTTTGCATCAAATAAGTTTACTTAATATAAAAGTAGAAGAGATTCAACACTCCAATGTTAGGCTTTATTAAATGATATTAAAGTTTAGTTTGATTAAATAGTTTGTAACATTAAGATATTCATTTATGATATTAAAGTAAGTTTCTCATCAATGAAACCATAAATTCTCAAAGTTAAAGTTTCGTTTAGTTTTAAAATAAACTTCATTGTGTATTATGGAATTAACAGATTCAATGGTACTGAATTCAGATTTAGTGTAGTGTATGGATAACATATTCCTTGTAATAAACTCTAGTAAGATGTTGCATGCAACCAAGAAGTTTATATTGAAATAATTTCGTTGGTTTTTTTTGGGTAACACGTCTTATGTATTAAGAACCAAGATTCATCATGACCTCTCTCGCGGTTGTATAAGTTTAGCACAAAAGACACATATTAAGAGCATGCTTCAAATCTTATAGTGTGGAAATATATAAGATTATAGATTTTTTTAAATAAGATGAGATAAGTTGTCTTAGTCAATGTCTCATTCACATAGATTTAAAGTCTATGAGCTATTTTAAAATATGATACAAATGATAAAATATAATTACTAAAAATAACTTAAAATTAGACGTACACATAACAATATAATAATATTATGGAATATATTATGTAGATACCAAGTGGGTTAATATGCACTACGAAGAAAAGTTATACGATTACACTATGAGGCTCTATGAGTCCAATAAAAAAAATGGTCATTGAGTAACATACAATTATTAAGTAATCAACAAATCATTGTGGAGTTAGAATCCATATATATATATATATGTATAGGGAAATATACATATTTTTATTCTCTTGCTTTACGTGTTTAACTTTACATTAATACATTGCAATATTTTTTCTATCTCGATAAGATTTCAGATACTTCTACTGCTTTAGAAAAAAATTCTTTAACACTGTTACTCGTAAACTCTCATAAAAACTATAAACATGGAATTAGAATCTCAACATCGTCGATGTATTTAAGTAATCTCTAAAATATATAGATTATATTTATTTTTTAAACATAAAATACTTTGATAAAAGAGTTATTAATTGATTTTTGGACCGGGTTTTGTACCCATTTCGAGTTGTATTTATTGTCTAATAATTTAATGTCTATAAATTCCAAACTAATTATTATAAATATAATATATTACCACATTTATTTTGGATGAATGAATGATCATTATTTGTCCTAAAAACATTAGCTACTTTTCCATAAATATTTTATAGTACTAAATGTGGTTCACTTGTATCGGTACTAATCGAACGAATTAACCGCACCTAAACATAATTATCCAAACACGAATTCATCATAGGTAGGAATTGAAGATAATTGTACGAATTGAAAATTAGATTATTTATAGATGCCGAATTGTGATTCGAAGAAAAGTGAATAAAAAACCCTCTTTAGGATGGAAACTTACCAAGTTCAAAACAATAGCCTAATTCAGCAAAATTAATCTTATAAATAAAATTTGATAGCTTAAATAGAATTGCTACAAACCTTAATCTAAAATTATAAAAATACCCCAAACACAATGAGATTAGTCTAGGATCGTCTAAAATGTTACCGTCCCTCACGTTCGTATACGTATTAGTTTAACATAAAGTTGGTTTCTATTGTCTTCTTTTTATAATTCGTATAATTTAACAATAAAAACGTGGACCACAACTTGAAAAGTGATGAATTAAACTAAAATACTCTTAACAATAATATTGCACTCAAATGCCAGATGGCAGAAACCAAACACCAGAAGGGAAACATGTACAGATACAGCTGAATATAGATAAAAGCCTTTGCCCTACTTAAATATTATTGATAGTAACGTGTACATAATAATTATTATATATCTTTTCTTCCATCGGTCGATCAACAGAGTCAACCCCATTTCCCCCCTCTCTACCTAGCAACCAACTAAACCTCTTTTAATAATTGACACCGGTAAACCACCTTTAATGGTGGCCGTAAGCCCCGGAGAGAAACGAACTAACTGATCTGGATTCTCAACCCGAACTATAAACTCTCTGATTAGTGCAACAACAACACATTTCATCTCGAGAATTGCCATTTCCTTACCCAAACAAACTCTTAGCCCGGCTTGAAAAACCGGATACTTATATGAATTCTCTGGCACGAACATACCGGCCTTTAACCACCGTTCGGGCTTGAACTCCATACAGTCGGATCCCCATACGTGATCCATCCGAGCCATTGCATACGGATGGTATGTTACTCGAGTACCCTTGGTCACAAATGTACCTATGAATAGTATTAGTAGATGATTAGTATTACTCTATGCACATCATTGAATATCACACAAGCTATCCAAAAATACATAATATGTGTAACATTAGTACGTACCATCAGGTAATATGTCATTGTCTAAGGAAAACTTCGAGTCGAACTGAACAGGAGGAAATAGTCTTAGGCTTTCGTATATAGCCGCGTGAAGATACTGCATGTCGCGTAACTGATCGTAGTTAACCATAGCCTGATCTTGTCCCATCACCCGATCCAATTCGTTCAAGATTAGTGATTCGGTTGCTTGGTGCTTACTCAACAGCCAGAAGAAACTTGTCAAACCCGAAGCTACTGTATCACGACCGGCTAATAAAAAACTGATGACGATATCTCTCAAGTACTTCTCATCGTTAATGGATCCCATAAACCGGGATAAAAGATCGTTTCGGTTAGAAAACCCGAGTTTACGACGTTGGTTTATCATTTCCAACGCGAGGTTATTCACCATTTCGAGTGATTCTTTAAGGGCTTTTTCGGATCCGAGGTTTAAGTATCGTTTCGTTTTCCACACTAAAGGTAAAGAAGCGAGACCACGTTCGGCTGATAATCTCGAGGCCAAATCAAACGCGACTTGAAACTCACATATGGGTAACGATAGCTTTAAACAACCCGGGTCTAACCCGAACGAGAATTTACAAATGGTGTCGAAAGAAAATCTTCGGAACACGTCTTGTAGGTCTAAAACGTTGTCGTTTTGCTTTCTTAAATTTTCCGACAAGAAAGGAATGAGTCTTGAGTGGATTTCGTTTGTAATGATCTCGAAAGCGAAAGTTCTAGTGGAAATGCTTCCGAGCTCTAAACTAGCCATTTTCCTTTGAAACATCCATGAATCTCCATCGACGTTGAAGATTCCTCGACCGAGAAGGTCACCTAAGATGGTTGAGAATTGTTTGCCTTTTGGGTAGTTGTGGAATTTTGTTTTGAGAATGTGTTCGACGTTTTTAGGGTTTGCTGTGATGGTGTTGCGTAGAACGTGGATGTGAATTGTTTTTGTTGGGGAGTTCTGAAGGAGGTGAGTGTACCAATCGGAAAGATTGTCGAAATCAGAAGTCCAGCTTGATGTCAGATAAGCTTGGCAGATTTTGCAGTTGCACCATAGCTTTAGATTCAAGATATAGAGAGTGAAAACCAGAGTGAAAATGAAGAAGAAGAAGAAGAATATAGATTGCAAACTTGACAATGAAAGTAAAATTCCCATTTTTTTAGAGAGAGATTTTTTTTTTTTTTTTATGAAGAACGAAGGTAGGAGGAAGGTGGTGAGTAATGAGCTCTTTAAATAGGGTTCTAAAGTGACGCTCGGAAATTAAAGACTTTAAAAAGATAATTTTTTATAAAGTAGAAAAACAAAACGTTTTGTAGTTATTATGATCTAACATTTAGATTAAATTTTAGCTAAATAGTTTATCCGAAAACAAAAACGGTTGAAATGGTAAATAAAAGTAACAATCGGATTAAGGAATTTTTTTTTTATTACTTTTGGGTTCTTTTATTAGTCAGAAATAATCCGTACGGTCGGATTGGTTTAGTCCGGTCCGATTTATTCTAAGTTGGTCCGGTTTAGGTTTTGAATTCGGTTTGATTTTAGTTATGTCCGAATTCGGTTCGATATTATCTTGGTCCGTTTTGGTTCGGTCCGGTATAATCTAATTAATCAAATTATAATTTTATTTCTAAATTTTTTATCGATATAAAAGTTAAAATCTTATAATTAATTTTTAATTTTTTAATTTTTTGATAATTAACTATTAATATTAATAGTATAATATATAAAAAAGTAAATTAAAAAACAACTAGTTCTACTGAATTTATTGGTTTGATTATGTATAAATTATATGGATTTATCGATTTGTTTCGATTTCCTACCAATTCTATTTATCAGCTTACCGACTTTATTGATGTGATCCAAAACTAATTTATTATTTGATTCTTTTGATTTCGATTTTTAAAGTGGAAACCTTAAAATTCTGTTCTTATTTGTCCGCTACTTTTGACGGCTCTAAAATTCGTGGAGAACTTTGCGACAAAAAAATACGTGTGGTATTTGACAATACTTTGCCCTTTAAATGGTTAACTCTAGCGACACAGATGAGATTTTTTTTATAGTGAGATTTCAAATTTTGATTTTTTTTGAAAACGTGAAATTACCAAAATACCTCCATATATAAAAACCATAATTTTTTCCAACTATCCATTCTCTTCTCTTCTTCCTCTCTTTCCTACCACTTCTTTCTCCAAAATTCCAAACAAAAACACAAAATTTAAAAATGTCAAACTCCTACCCAAACATTTAATAAACCTTAATTATTAAAAGTTAAAACCCAACTACTCCAAGCATGGATTTAAGCGACTATAATGACGATTGGAGCTGCAACGTTGATGATTTCCTTTCGCAGGAGGAGCCGCTTACTAACCACATGAATAGTGTAACTGAGGTAAAAATTAATTTTTTTATGCACAAAACAAATTTTCGCATTTTCGTGCATTGAAATGTACACTTCCACGCAAGAACACGCGTGGAAGATGACACATCTTCGCATGAACACGCGAAGATTGTGCCAAATCTTCGCACAATCATGCGAAGATTTGCCAACATCTTCGCGGGTTCATGCGAAGATTGTACCAAATCTTGGCATAAACATGCTTAGATTTGGCAAAATCCCCGCATGTTAATGCGAAGATTTGGCAAAATCCCCGCATGTTAATGCGAAGATTTGGCACAAACTTGGCATGACTTTGCGAGGATTTGGCAAAATCTATGCATTTTAATGCAAAGATGTGACCTGTCTAGGTTTTATATGTTCTTTTTGGTTGAATATTGGGTTTGTCTTTATTATTTGAATTGTAAATACATGTTTGTGTTTGTGTAGGAACCGACGGAAGCACCATGTAACATGGCGGATTATAGTCAAATATTTACGACAGATAATTTCTACACCAAGGCGGAATTGATCGAATGGGTTGATAAAGAGAGCAAGAGTATAGGATTTATTGTTGTGGTAGATAAAGATGACGATGGTAGTAAAAACGGTAAAACACCGCGGTTATATTTCAAATGCGAGAGGCACGGTGTTTACAAGCCGAGGCCGAAACCGGAGATTGTGAAGAAACGACGAGATTGTTCATCCAAAAAATGCGGATGTCCGTTCATGCTTAGGGGCAATCCGGTGTTAGAAGCACCCGGCTATTGGAAATTGGTAGTTATAAATGGAAAACACAACCACCAACCCTTCTTGCATTTGGATGGTCATTCACGGGCCGCGAGGTTAAAAGCGGAAGAGGAGGAGTACGTTCGTAAACTCACAACAATCGGTTCTCGGCCAAGAGATATATACCGTGGATTAAAGTTAAGAGATCCGGAAAATGTATTTAGTATGCGTACCATCTACAACATGCGGCACAAGCACCAATTGGTTGATAAAGCGGGCAAATCCCAAATGCAATACTTGTTTGGTAAGTTAAAGGAGCACGAGTACTATGTTTGGGAGCGCACAAACAAAGAAACTGACGAAATCCTAGAATTGTTTTTCGCACATCCCACGAGCATCGATTTGTTGCGCACTTTTCCTCAAGTGATTATAATGGATAGCACGTACAAGACTACAAGGTATAAATTGCCTTTGCTAGAAATAGTTGGCCAAACTTCAAAGAAAAAGACCTTTTGTATAGCTTTTGTTTTTATGAGCTCGGAGAAAGAAGAGAACTACACGTGGGCAATGAGCGTTCTAAGGAGAGTGATGGTGAAATTCATGTGCGCATTACCAAATATTATCGTCACTGAAAAGGAGTTGGCTTTAATGAACGCTATCGATGAGGTATTTCCGGATGCAACTCATATGTTATGCACTTGGCATATAAATAGGAACATTAGCTCATACTCTAAGAAAGTTTTTCCCAAAGCGGACATGGGGGAGGAGTTCCTAGAATTTTATATCGCGGTTCAACATTCGGCGACGATCGAAGAGTATAACAAAAACCTCGCCGACTTGCACCAAGCCTACGCATATTATCCTAAGGTTCTCGAGTACTTGATGAAACAATGGATAGGCCATTACGGACACAAATTCCTTAATGTCTACACTAACAAGATTAAACATTTGGGCAACCACACTAGCAACCGGTGAGTTATATTATCATATGTATACATTACTATATTTAATTAGTTGTTAGACTTATATCAAATTTAAGTTTATGGTTTAGGGAGGAGAGTGCTCACTCTAGTCTAAAACGGGCAATCGGCACAAGCCTATGTACGTTTGATTAATTTTGGGATAAAGTTCATGCGTTGCTTCGCATTCAACACTCTACCATCTTTGAAACGTTCGAACGAAGTTTGTTTCGTCCTAGACAAGCATCTAGGGGAGCTATCTTTCGCGATATCAAAGGTAAACTTTCGTGTACGGCCATTCAAATATTAGAGGAAACTATTAGAAAGGCCGAGGATTTGTGGTTCACTCCCGCAAAGTGTGGTTGTGTAATTAGGACAACACACAATTTGTCTTGTGCGTGTGAGTGTGCTATGATCGCGAAAGAAGGTAGGTCGATTCAAAAGAATGAATGTGATATTTATTGGAGTACTTTAGCGATCAAGCCTAAGGAAAACGTTGGTACCGAAGATGAGCTTACAAGAAAGCTATCCTTAATTGATAGTACCATACGCGGTTACGGTCCACAAGTGCAAGATCACATAATAGATAGGATGATGCAAATCCTAGATTCCGCTAGAAGCCATGTTTTGGAACCTGAGGAACCGATTGTCACGAAAGGTCGGAAAAAAGCCGGTCCCGACAAGTCAACTAAGCGGAACCCATGCGAGTGGGAATATGATAGTTTAGGCGCTAGTACTCCCGGCACGATAGGTAGCACGGCCGCGTCGGCGGTTAAGGCATTTTTAGTACGCAAATCCAAGTCCAAAGCTAAAGCGCCACCGAAAAAGAAGAAAGCGACTCGATCTAGAAAATCGAATAAAGAGAAAGGATTGAGCGCCTACGAGAGTTGTTTTCCCGAGTACTTGCACAACTACATAAGTAGCGTTGAAGACGTTGCTCCGGACGGTAATTGTGGATTTAGGGTAGTAGCTTTGACGATTAAAGACAATGCGGACGCATGGGAGGCAGTGAGAAGGGATTTGATGTATGAACTTTCAAGTTAACGTGATCTTTGGGAAAGGGTTTTTGATGGTGCACAACGTGTTGACAATCTATTGCGGAGATTGGATTGTTTCAAAATGTACGAGAGCGGAACTAGGCACTGGATGACATTACCCAACTTTGGGTTGGTGATAGCCATCCGCTATCAATGTATAGTATACCATGTCTCTCTCCAACTATCATACACGTATCTTCCTTTGTGTGGTGTGCCTCCAAGATCATGTCCTATTGTCGAAGTTGGAATTGGTTTCGTACACGGTAATCATTTTGTGAAAGTAAGTAAACTAGTACATTCTTGATACTTAGTTTTCATTTTAGCCAAAAATCCGCTACGTATTTAATGTTTCTATATAATTGAAATTTTCAGATTGTATTAGACGGACCGTTGTCGGATATATACCCAAGCTGGTTTGCGTTCCGCACTTCCGATGAAGTTACAAATTGGGCCATACCAATAGGCGAACGTCTCAACAAGTATCACTAAATTAAACCAGCACAACCTCCAACATTACACGATGGGGATGATGAGTTTTACGATTTGACCGGGGGATGCATAATGCGATGTTGTATTTTTATTATTTTGTGTTACTTGTTTTCTTTTTTAATCCTTTCGAAACACATTTTGCTACCTTCGACTACTATTGTTTTGGTTGATATTAATTACGACTTTTATTTATTTTTGATGTGTATCGTGTTTTATCCGAAGTATGTTTTGAAGATGTGCAAAATTATCTATGTTTTATAAATGGACGTTTGTTTTTTTTTCGAAACAGAACCATTTTCGGCACACGAAAACGTGTGCATGTACGTATCACGCATATGCGTGCGTGTATTTGTACATGCACACGTTTTCTAGTGCCGAAAAAGGTTCTGTTTCGAAAAAAAGGGTTTTAGGTCAGTTATGAATTTTTTTTCGCGCATTTATAGTTGCCAATGGTCTTAAAACATAATTTGAACAACATTTGAGGTCGAAAATCCAAAAAAAAAATGGCCTTCAACCAAAATTCATGCAAATGGGTACCTATTAAGGCCTTTATTTGAGAATTTTTTTTGGACTTCTACACAAACTCAAGCCGTAAGGGCTAACCAATCAAAAACTAAAACAACAAATACGAGCATTGGTTTAAACAAAAAAAAAAACAACAAGCTCAACATTAACTTATACAAAAAAAACATGAAATCGAGAAATCATATACTGCCAAACATATACTGCCAAAAAATCAACGCGGGAGATGTATTAGAGGTCTCGTTATAGCGAGACACCTAATAATAGAAGTTAGGCTATAATGAGACCCCTACTATTGCCCGCCCACCAAAATTGATTCGTCCCCTATAAAATATGAAATAAAATCAAGAAATCATAATACACTTGCCAAAAATTTAGCATTCAACATAAATATAAAACTCGTTAACGTTTACATATGGAGTTTACAGCGGACGAAGACTACCACATGCTTTAAGCTGTGAAGATTGCCCGCCAGATACTGGGGGAAGATACCATCGACCATTTTTTCGAGTGTGTCCTATGTACGATGTACATAGGCTACGGCCGTTTGGGTACAAGAGGTATCGTTGTGCGTATTCGTGAGCAGATCAAACGTATATATATTTTTTGCCAGCCAATACAGCATTTGTGTTTCTTGCCATCGTTAATTAAGCAAGAAGCAGCTACCGTCTGGAACCTGAGTTCGATAGACTACATCACGAGGGATATGGTAGCATTTCTGGAGGATAAGATTATTGCAAGGGAGGGAGTTGAAGATGTTGAATACAAACTTCGATACGAATAAGCCTTCCACTGATGTTATTTCAAGTTTTTATTTTCGTATCGGTTGTTATTTGAACTTGTGATTTTTCTTTCCAGTTTTTGTTTGAAGTTTTTATTTCGTCAGTTGTTGTTATTTGAAGTTGTGATTGAATGAATGTAAACTTTGGATGTTTTATGTTTGGATGTTCATCTTAAAAACAATAATAGCTTAAACTTCAAAATATGTCGATTGCATAAAAACATTACAATTTAATCAAAAGCATAGCATAATTAGAAATACAAAAGAAAATAACTGAAAACAAATGATAGATAAGCTAACCATGAGTTATCATTTCACACTTAGTTTTATGGATTCGGGTAGTTCATTCCATACTCAAAGCTTTTCTCGAATGAATATTCGTCTTCATCACTACTTCCGTCGGGAGTTGAGTAAGTTTCGACGACGCTGGCTATTGCGTCGGCTATTTCGTGCTCCATTTGTTGCGTCGCATGTGACACCATCTCCTGCGTAATTGTACCTTGGGATCCCATGTTGAATACTTTTCGGACGTTGGTTTGGACTTTGTAAGCCAGTGACTCAATCTGCATAGTCACTGTTTTAAAATAAGCTAGCCTATCGAACATTTCTTCGCGTCCGCGTGGTCGGGGCATTAAGCATCTTGGACACGATGCCTCCCTACCGTGGTTGAAGAACATTCTGCACAAAACCGCATCGATGAAACCAAGAATCTCCTCTTGCATCGTACCTCTGACGAAGTCAAATGCGCCTAGGAGGTTTGCATCTTCGTGCACGTTCCACCCTGAATCACCCATTGTTGTAACTTAAGATGTTTTATTTTATAGTCAGATTCTAGTATTTATAGACTCGAAGTCGGTGTGCCAATTCTAAAATAATTCGCGGGAAACAGGGTTTTTCTTCCCGCGTAAAATAATTAGCGAGAAACAGGGTTTTTCTTCCCGCTCGACAATGCCGCCATGTCAGTTGATCTGTTAAATCATAATAAATGACATTAAAAACAAAATCTATTAAAATAATATTATTAAAATAATTAAATTTCAAAAAATAATATTATGTATTTTGAGGAGTGCTAAGCATCCAGTTATAGGCTCGTGGATGTTCACGGTTACGCACAACAAAACCTTCAGTTCCTAAACGGCCGTAGTTATAGTACATCTTACACAAGACTAGCTCAAAAAACGCATCGCTACTATCTTCATCCAACTCACGTAGGGCAAGTTTCACTGCCTCAAGCAAATGGTAGTCTTCATGAGGGGTAAACTCCATTATTGCACTGTTTATGTTTGAGGAGTGCCAAACATCCAGTTATAGGCTCGTGGATGTTTGGGCGGGAAGTGCATTAAACGCGGGTGTTTTTGGCGACAATTTTTGTAGGTGTCTCGTTATAGCGAAACACCTGATAATGGAAGTTATGCTATAATGAGACCCCTATTATTGCACTACAACATTTGTGTACTTTTGTAAATATTAGGTGTCGCACAATCATTCGTCAACATGGATTACGTTATCCTTATCTTACAAGTGTTTATAATTGATAAAAAAAGTGGTACAAAAAGACGTTTTATAGACAGTAACAATTATAACAAATATATCAATTGCAAAAAATGTGTCCATGGACTGAGTTGGAAGATCAATATCTGATGATGGCATCAGCTGAAGTTGGTAACCTTAACATGATAGAGGGGGGGTAATAAGTATTGATGGGCACTGCTATGCAAGATGTACTACCTATATGGAAGGGATGGTGTTCAGCCGCCAAGAATTTCTAGGCGTGTTGATGAGGTGAAAGCTAGGTGGTCCAGCATAGTCACATTCCGTCAACATCCAGTTTCTGGCCTCACCGAATTGGAACGTCGTGTTGTATGTAACCAGTTCAACTGTCAAGTCACGGATTTTTTAACAGAGGACCAGCTAGATTCGGTCCACGCTGACATTATTGACATCCGCCTAGAGGAAATGCGTGACTAACAAGAATGCAAAAGATCTATGGAGTTTATGTTTTACAATGGGTTTTACGTTATGTTTGATATTTTCGTTTGTGTTTATGTTTAAGTGTCTGATTCGGTTTATGTTTGAGTTTGTGTTGTTATTTGTGTTTAAAAAAATGTTCGGGTTTATGTTGCATTTGTTTTGCATTCTGATGCTTATTTTAAAGTTGGAGTTTGAACAAATATTTGAAAGTTATATCACTAAAATGTAACAAGATAACATAACAAATAATTAAATAACGACCCAATACCATATCACAAAAATTAAACCGGTCAAAAGTAAACAACACATAAAAAGTCTTAAACTGTCAACATAAAAGACATAAATGATAATCAATCTCTGTACTCGTTAGCAAGACGGTAGACATCCTCCAAAGGCTCCCGAAGGTCCTCCAAACTAATGTCGGGGTGGCTACGGTCGTACGCCTGCAAATCCAGTATGTGTGAAGTCAGCTCGTGCAGTCTGGTGGCATGTGTGTGTGGTGAGGGTTCACCCCTAACTCTGCATCATCTTGGTGAGCCTCTGGATCAGATATGATGTACCACAAGTTCTTCGTAATCTATGAAGAGTATATCAAAGTGGTAACATCCTCCTGACCAGGAATAAACTCTGCACCCTTCAAACTCGGGTAAATACAGTGTGACTCCCAGTTGTCCCAAGTGAATGCATCCCAGAGGTAGAGGGTGTTCGCACGACGAATCCTACTAGAACTGGTAAGAATAGGACGCAGTGAACCAGGAACCTGTATTTCAAAAAAAAATCTAAATTATGTAGCACACATGCGCAATACAAACAATATTAATAGTTCGAGTAACAAAATATTACCTGCTCGATGCGACCCAACTGTCTAGCCACCCGTAGCGGATAGTACGCCTCGACAATGTCCGACGACTTCAGCGTCGCATCTATCCAAGCTATATCAGAGTGTCCTTGAGCATCCCGCATGGTCGTATACGGCATGAATGATACCTGCAAAATATTAACAAAATTTTATAAATTGCAAACTTGACAATGAAAGTAAAATTCTCATTTTTTTAGAGAGAGATTTTTTTAATGAAGAACGAAGGTAGGAAGAAGGTGGTGAGTAATGAGCTATTTAAATAGAGTTCTAAAGTGACACTCGTAAATTAAATACTTTAAAAATATAAATTTTTATAAAGTAGAAAAAAAAAACGCTTTGTAGTTATAGAAAAGTACCCGAAAATATTTTTCGGGTTGGATATCGAAAATGAGTATCCAAATATTAGACACTCTCCATTAGTATCTAAATTTGGACCAAAATAACCTTAAAGCTATATGAAAGAGAAAGTAGATTCACAATTATTTTTTATTATTTTAATTTTAAGTTTCCCCCAAATCTCAATAAGCTTTATAAACCCAAAAGATGAAAGAAAGAGAGAGTCATAAAACGGAGAGAAACCCTAAAATAAGCCAGGTGTAGGTGTGGTTGTTTCTGAACAACTTCGGCGAGTGTAGAAGTCTTGTCGTTCTAATCCACCGTTGAGGCGAACTTCGTCTTCATCTCCTGTTTTCAACCCAGAACCACCGTTGCCGGTGAACTTCGTCAGTTTAAACTAGTCTGAAGGTACGTCGATAGTTGTTACATATGTTGTTTATGAATAGTTCTGGACTGGTTGTTGGAATCATAAACTGTTTTCTCTCCGTCTGGACTTAACGGAAAAGTATTGTACAACTATTCGCCGGTCGGTTAACAGTACAATTATGCTGAGAAGGATCATAGATGTGTGTGGTTGGTTTTATGGTGTTTGTAAGCGAGAATAAATGTCGAATTAGTTGTTGGCTTACGTGCATGCCTGTTTGGAATTGAAACGTGTGAACTGAAGCATGTTTATATTGTATATCACGTCTTCTTCATAGTGACAATGCGTTTGTAGAGTTATGTTGTAGTAGTTTTAAACTGTATCTCGCGTGTCTTCTGGTCTCTATCTTGCGTGTGTGTTGTTGTTTGATGTGTATGTTAACTGGTGTTTAGTACGGTGTATATCGCGTAGGAAGTAATTTGTTAGGAGTATACTAGTGTGTGTAGTTTATATTGCGCATGGAGTGTAGCAGTGTATGTGGTATATATCGCGCAAGGTGGGAGGTGTATCTCACGTTGTTACGCGATTGCGCCACGAATATAGTAGATTATATAGTTTATCGTCTAACTCGCGTACGTGGAAGTCGTAAATTGCAAGTCTAGATACAGCGAGACGGAAATCGCGTTTGCTCTATAAAATTAAGACTACACACACGATTTATATTACCAAACGCTAACCTAACAGGTATGGTTCAAGTGGTCGTTCTAATCCACCGTTGAGGCGAACTTCGTCTTCATCTCCTGATTTCAACCCAGAACCACTGTTGCCGGTGAACTTCGTCAGTTTAAACTACTCTGAAGGTACGTCGATAGTTGTTGCATATGTTGTTTATGAATAGTTATGGACTGGTTGTTGGAATCATAAACCGTTTTCTCTCCGTCTAGGCTTAACGGGAAAGTATTGTAAAACTATTCGTCGGTCGCTTAACAGTACAGTTGTGCTGAGAAGGATCATAGATGTGTGTGGTTGGTTTTATGGTGTTTGTAAGCGAGAATAAATATCGAATTAGGTGTTGGCTTACGTGCATGCCTGTTTGGAATTGAAACGTGTGAATTGAAGCATGTTTATATTGTATATCGCGTCTTTTTCATAGTGACAATGCGTTTGTAGAGTTATGTTGTAGTAGTTTTAAACTGTATCTCGCGTGTCTTCTGGTCTCTATCTTGCGTGTGTGTTGTTGTTTGATGTGTATGTTAACTGGTGTTTAGTACGGTGTATATCGCGTAGGAAGTAATTTGTTAGGAGTATACTAGTGTGTGTAGTTTATATTGCGCATGGAGTGTAGCAGTGTATGTGGTATATATCGCGCAAGGTGGGAGGTGTATCTCGCGTTGTTACCCGATGGCGCCACAAATATAGTAGATTATATAGTTTATCGTCTAACTCGCGTACGTGGAAGTCGTAAATTGCAAGTCTAGATACAGCGAGACGGAAATCGCGTTTGCTCTATAAAATTAAGACTACACACACGATTTATATTACCAAACGCTAACCTAACAGGCATGGTTCAAGTGGTCGTTCTAATCCACCGTTGAGGCGAACTTCGTCTTCATCTCCTGATTTCAACCCAGAACCACTGTTGCCGGTGAACTTCGTCAGTTTAAACTACTCTGAAGGTACGTCGATAGTTGTTGCATATGTTGTTTATGAATAGTTCTGGACTGGTTGTTGGAATCATAAACCGTTTTCTCTCCGTCTAGGCTTAACGGGAAAGTATTGTACAACTATTCGCCGGTCGCTTAACAGTACAGTTGTGCTGAGAAGGATCATAGATGTGTGTGGTTGGTTTTATGGTGTTTATAAGCGAGAATAAATGTCGAATTAGTTGCTGGCTTGTTTACGATAGACGTCAGTTGTAGTATCACACATTGTTTGGTTTTGTGTTTTCCTTTACGTGCATGCTTGTTTGGAATTGAAACGTGGGAACTGAAGCATGTTTATATTGTATATCGCGTCTTCTTCATAGTGATAATTCGTTTGTAGAGTTATGTTGTAGTAGTTTTAAACTGTATCTCGCGTGTCTTCTGGTCTCCATCTCAAGTGTGTGTTGTTGTTTGATGTGTATGCTAATTGGTGTTTAGTACGGTGTATATCACGTATGAAATAATTTGTTAGGAGTATACTAGTGTGTGTAGTTTATATTGCATCTCGTGTTGTGTAGTAAGGTGCAGGGAGTGTAGCAGTGTATGTGGTATATATCGCGTAAGGTGGGAGGTGTATCTCGCGTTGTTACGCGATGTCGCCACGAATATAGTAGATTATGTAGTTTATCGTCTAACTCGCGTACGGTGGAAGTCGTAAATCGTTAGTGTAGATACAGCGAGACGGAAAATCGTGTTTGTTGTACAAAATTAGGACTACACATGTGATTTGTATTACCAAAAGCTAACCTAACTGTTCTTTTGTAAATACAGGTTCAGGTATGGGAAAAGGTACTTTTTACAGGTCTGGTTTGGTCAGCATATTAAATTTGCTGCCGAAAAACATAGTGGATGAGGAGTAGATTGAGGCTACGAAGAACACATCATTCTATACGTTGCTGAAAGCTTCCTTCATGCTACGAAACGAAGATTTGCCGAAGAAGAAGTTTAACAAAGTTATAGAGGAGATTTCAAAGAGATATTCTGTCAAGAAATGGTGCTTTAGAATAGGTTCGAAGAGGGTTAAACTGACCACCAAAGATGTTAAAGCCATTTTTGGTCTTAAACACGGAACAGAGGAAATGCCGATGAACAAAGCAGGGGCATTCACTAGAAGATTTGTCGATGGTCCAGAGAACGAGTCTCCAATGATGCAAAAATATTTTTTGCTGCCAAGGGGTAGGAAAAGTGGACCGACAAACCAAAAGTCTATTTCAAATGTGATGATCAAGGTAGAAATAACAGTTTATGAAAGAGAGGATGTTTGACAATATCCAGTCAACTAACCACTATCTATTTTGTTACATGAAGCCATAGAAAAAGCAGTAAATGATGGGGGGAGGGGAGGAGGAATCATTAGTTGACGTTGCCAAACTTTTGATACTCTTCATTTTCTCTACCCTCTTCTACTCTGTATCGGGAGATATCATGGGTTAGACAATGGTCTTCTACGTAGAAGACATGTTCAAAATTACTGACTATGATTCGTTTGGGGAAATTGTTGAGAAGCTGACCAAGTCCATGATTAATTGTTTGGAGAAAAGGGCACCCGATCACGTTATCGACTGCGTAGCAGTTTTATTGGTGAGTATCATGTTGGTGTGTAGTATTTTGTTTTGGACTAAAAGTGATATGATTGTCTCCTTTTTTTTCCAGCCCTTCACAATGGAGCACACCAGGTTAGGAGAATATTTCGTAAGGCCAAACATGATTCGTAGGTGCTACAAATGGTGGGGGATGGAGTGCAATGAGTCAACTATGGCGATGATTAAAAGGCTGCGGAAGCTCCCTGATGATGAGGTAACCTATGTTTTTTTAGTTTAAAGGGATTGCTCTGATGGATTGTTGGCATGGCATTATAAAAACCCAGCATACAATGTCGCGTGATATATAATATACAACTCACATAGGCATAACTCTGTAGGAGTATATGGTTAAGAGTAAATTAATGAATCGCGCGAGACATATAAGAGACGAATCACGTAGGCACTATGTAGGAGTAAATCGCGTAAGTGATGTGTGTCTTCTGAGAATCACAGGGTATATTTTAAAGCAATCGCGCAACTTATAAGTTGATAGTAAATTAATCGTATCACGTTTATTGAGTTGTTGGTAACTCGCGTTTGGGTTGTAAATGAGTCGCGTGAAGGTGTTTATCTCACTAACTATTGACTATTTGTTTCAAAATTACCATCGGGTGTTCTAGATCTTGGAAGAAGAGATAAAACTAACTGATGTTGAAGAAATGGCCTTCGGGTCGGGGGAGAACAGTGGAGGCTCTTGTAGTTTAGATTAGAGGCGTAGAAAGTTGTTAAACAAACAGAAAAAACAATGAGCGGAAGAAGTGAGAAGCGGTTGAAGTATTGTATAGAGGAGGAAATAAATGAGACAGAAATTGGGGGGACATCTCAAACAATAGATTACGGGGGTGTGGATGAGGATTACGGTCAACCACTGCGGGGGTGGTTGGATCAGCATAAACATACGTCGGATAAAGGACACTTAAAACAACATAAATATTTTACTAGGGAATAAAGTAGATGAGGCAGCTCCAGTATTTGGATGAAAAAGATGAAAGTTTACAAGCCAAACGCTTGTAATATTTTATTTTAGAGGATGGAAGATATTAAGAAGAGAAGTAGTGGAAAGTACGGATACTCGGTAGAAAATAAACGACTTAAGATTTCTCTCGCACGAAAGAATAGACAAGTAAGTTGTTAAAAATGTTGTCATTTTAATGAACATTCATTAGGTTGCTAATACTGTACTTGTTTAATTTTCCCACAGATTGAAGAACTCCAAAGGGAGGTTGTGTCTTTGACATTGAAGCTTTAAGAACAACCTGATCAAGCTGATGAAGATGTTGGGGTTAATGAAGCACTAGAGAAGGTTTATCAAATGCTTTTCTGTTCGCTAGAAGAAGAGTCACCAAAGAAAAGAGTAGAGGTACCAGTAACAGTGGATGAGGTTCCTAAAACCATAGTTTATGTTTTTAAAAAACATGGTTTCAAAAAGGTAGAGGCAGGAGGGGAAAAAGATGAGAAAGAAGAAAATGCTGTAAAGGTTTCTACACATGAGGACCATGAAGAAGGCACAAAAGATGGAGGTGAAACAGATTATGCAAAGAATTAATTTGGAGCTACTGATGGACCAAACGATGTTATTGAGACATCTGGTGAGGGGGAGGGAAATGAAAAATCTTTGTATGTTTTAGGTGTTGACAATTGTATGCTGGTGGCGGCCAATTCTAGAAGTGGTGTACCAGCTGAAAGATGAAGTGAAAATGTGGAAAAAAGGACGAAGTAACCACACATGGGGCAGATGCGGGTGTGGGTGTAATAACAGCTGAGGCTGAGGTGCAAATTCTTGTTGTGGTAGCTGGGGGGGAGGAGAAGCATGAAATTATGATAGTAGTTGTTGAACCAATACCCCTACAACCAGAACCAGATGTTGTGGTAGCTGAAACAGCAGGAGAGTTAGTAATGCATAACTAAATAGATGCAACATTGAACAGAGGAATAGAAAAAAAGAGTACAAAAGAGGTTGTGGAAAAAGGAAATAATTTGACAGATAATGAAAATCGTGCAGAGGCTGCAGATGATGTATAATGTGGTGAGGTTTCTTGCAAAAATACGGAGGCTGGTTTGGCAATTCGAAATGTTGGGGATCGAATGAGTGGGACAGAACTGAATACAGTTGGGCTAGATGAAAGTAGTAGCAGCGTACCCAAGCCCTTGGAGCAAGAACATAAAGATGTAAGTGGATCTTAAAATATTAACATTCAACTTTTTATAGCTATTTTATGTGATGTGCTTTGACTTTAATTTGGTGAATCTGTTGTTTTTGAAATTTTGGATTTTTAATAGGGGGTTTTGCTGGTTGTTTTATTACATTAGGGGATGATATTTAACTTATAACTATTTCGAATTTTATGTTATAACTACGTTGTTATGAGTTTGGAAGTTCAAGATTTGATATTAATCTTACATCGCGTTGTTCATGATAAAGGTTATTGAGTATGTTAGTCTTATATCGCGTCATTGTTAATCAACAAAAGCATGTATCCAGGACCCTGTTTATTGTTTTCTATTAACCTCAGAATCACATGTTATTAAGTAAGAAACACATTGATAATAGAAAAAATGTGTCTCGCGTCAGAAGATAAACACAACTCGCGTACTTATAATAGAAATAATCTAAATAACGTCTATATTGTATTTATTCGACATAAATCACGTGGTTAGTTAAAGTAGCCCAAACACGCATCATTGGTAAACAAGTTCATGTTGCGCTCACTTTTAAAGATATATGTTACATACACTGAAAATTATAATTTGGGAGACCAATACACTGAAAATATACATGTTAAATTATGGCAGGTCTGTAGTGTCAAAAATCCAAGATTAAACAAAGGACTACGTCAATGCACACAAGGAAATAATAAGCAACAACCAAAAACTGAGCGCGTAATGGAATTCGAAGCTGTTCTCAAATTCACAAAAGATTCACAACCCAAGTTGGAAGTGCAACGCAAAACAAACGTTGAAGTACTAACACAGCCTGGGAAACTAGAAGAAGTACAACCATCATGGGAAGGGGAAGCGAAATGTTTTCATCTTCCAACCCTAGATGATGCATTCGTACTATGTACCCAATCATTTTTTGACAAATTTGATAAGGCGACGACTATACACTCGAGTGGAGGAAAGTTTGTTGGCAGTATTTTGTCTAAAAGTTTATTACAAGAGGCACCTAAAATGGTAAGTTCTTAATTATACTAATAAACATATACTTAGTTGTCAAAGTTTGATTGTTATTTAACACAGTTTATGTCCTTTAACAGTTACTAGATAACATTTATCCAAATTGGGATTTACTTACACAGTCACAATAGGGAGAAGCTATTTTCCAACCTTGGGAAAGACAAACAGCAAAAACAAAGTTAATAGCCGTTAGTCAATACTACAAGGTACTTCAAATACAAAGAGACGGAGATCAAATCGACATAGAAGTATGGTATTTACCAGAAAACGAATTTACATACCGGCTAAGTGTTAGTGTGACTGAGGTAATGACCCTACCATATGAAGGGGAGTTAGATTTCAAGGTAAAATTTAGATTTTTGATATAACTCACAAAGAATTGACAACTAGTTTGATATAGCTCTGAATTCGTTGTGTTGTAGATCATTGATACCTGGATATATAAGCTGCTTATAGAATCAAACTGGAAAGTACCTTTCAAAGGGTTTGATGACAAGTACAGTTGTAAATACATCACTATTCAGATTTCGGGGGTCACAACAGTTAGTATTTAATTATTAAATACCCATTGAAAGTGACCCAGAAGTTTGATATTGTTTTGTTGTACGTGGGTTTTACTAAAGAAATTACTAGCAATGAAAGAAGATATTTCAAACGTTGTTGACGGAGTTTTTGAAAAAATGAGGGAGGACACATTTATCGCATTCATCTGGTATGCCACACAAATGAGAATGGTCCTAACCATTGGACGTTGTTGGTAATAGACATGGAGAATGGGTTGGCCAAAAACTACAATCCTATGTTCCCTCTTAGCAAATTCACTTTAGATGACACTAAGAAAACAGACGACGCATTGGTAAGTAGTATGATAGCGTATTGCATGATGTTTTATGTTGATTTTTTGCAGGTGAATGAAATAATCGCGTGTTCCCCTCGCGATATGCTTAAAGGACACTACTCACGAATCGCGTTTATTGTATATGCGAATCGCGTCCTATGCTTATCTGCTTCCCTATGCGAATCGCGTTTGTTGGTAATAGGCATGGAGCTCGCGTGCTAATGTAATGTGATTCGAATTATTAAAATTAATAACCTAAGCTTCTTTCTATCTGGGCAGCTGAACAATTGTATGAAGAAAAAATACATACCACGTGTGAAGAATGGATACAAAGTTAAAGATGTTAGAGATATTCCGCACCAAGAAAATGATTCACTTTACTATGGAGTGTTCGTTTGTCAGTATGTCAAAGAAATTATCCAGCACGGGTTTATACCCAAATAATATAACAAACAAATGCCCGCTCAAGAACGTGCAAATGTTTTACCATTTCCTAAATGATAAAAATACTAATCTGAGGGTGTTGGATGCCTAATTGTTATTTTTAATTGAGTACAGTACTGGAAGGACATCTTCGTATTTAGTTGAATTCTGATGGGTTATTGGGTGACATTTTATGGTCACGACAATGTCGTTTTATTAAGGTAACTTAGTGTGACCATTGTTTCCAACAATTGTATGCATTTCAACCCATGTAGATCACTAACCATAATATAATCACGTAAGTAGCATGCTATATGAATATTTATAACGTAAAACGCAACACTGTAACAGTAAAAATGGGATTGTAAAATGCAAGAATATATTGCGCGGTATATGGGGAGTGGATGTCGCAGATCACATGTTTAAGTTATTTGTCTATCACGCGTGATATGTATCATGTAAATCGCATGGTAACTATGGTTACATTTGTTAAGTTAAATTCCCGTCTATTTTTTGGGAGTGATTGCTACTATCCCGCCAAAACATACACCTAATCATTATTACCCTCCCAACTTAGCCACCTAATTTTTCCTCCTTATATAAACCTCCAGACTACAACTTTTACTCTAAATGAAAATAATTTACACATTAGAAATATGAAAACAGTATGAGTAGGTGCGTGGATGAAGACCAACACTTGCTCCAAGCGGTGAACTACGTTAAGACAATAATTTCCGATGAAACGACCAATTCCTTTTTCGATGAAGTGTTATGTAGGATGTACTTTGACTATAAGAGGCTTGGATTTGTCGCACCCCATGTTCGCAACCGAGAAGAAGATGTTTCGAGGTACAACGAACTAAAATCTGAACCCTTGCTACGTGTGTCTGATATTTGTCTCGCGTTGCGGGAAGATGCAACACACTTATGAAAGTGGGAACTTAATGATTGGATATCAAGAGATATGACTGTGTACTTGAAGGAATCGATTGCTGAGAGAGAAGATGTGATTGCCAATTGTTCACCGGTTGATGAGAACCGTGGTTGTTGATTTCAGTCTTGAATATTCTTGAAATTAATAATGTAATTTTCATTCTTAAAAAAATGGTTGTCTTTAAATTGGATGTAATGGTGGTGATTTAGTTTCTGGTACATCGCGTTTGGTAATAATTTCATTTTACTAATAATGAGCGTAAGAGTTTACATGGTAAACCGAATGATTGCACTTCACAATCCTGTAAGTGCATAGCCTGTAATGATGCTAACTCGCGTGTCGTGATATGGGAGTTATTTGACAAGTAAATTATTAGTGATTCTTAACTCGCGGCGTATATGATACATGTTTCTCATACGAATCGCGTTTGGTGATTAGTCGTGTTACACTTCAGAAGGTGGACCGCATGAATCGCTTTATAATCGATGTGTCACCCCTAACTCGCGTGAGAAGTCACTAATAAGGCTATATCACGTGATCAATCAAGTGAGTTATCTACTAAGCTATAAATGTGGGATCCCTAACTCGCGTCGTATATGAAATATGATTTTCAAATCAATCGCGTTGTTTGTTAAGTCGCGTGAATCTGCAAAAGGTAGACTGATTGAATGGGTTGCTGAATCGCAGTAGGTGTATAGCCATTAATAAAGCGAAATCACGTGATTGGTTAATGGAGTTATTTATTAAGTTAAAAATGTTTAACCCATAACTCGCGACGTACATGAGACGCGATTTGCATCCAAATCGCGTCTTCTATCTTAACGTTTCAACTAAATGGCTTGATCGAAATAATTAAACAAAAAAAGGACTCATTTACAACTTCTGTACATTAGTTTAGGCATGTCCCAATTAAACATTTTATAACATTTGTTAACCAAGGTGAATTATTGAGTGAGGTGTCGAGTACGTAATTAAATATAATTGTAGACCTTTTTCTAATTCAAATCCACCTCTGAATAAACTGTACCAAAAATATAATTAAAATTCATGAATCGCATGGACATACAACTAAATAGTTACATGTCAATTAAAGGCCGTTGAATAAGTAATGAATGATATCAAATATGGTGGAAGAGTATAAAAATCGCGTCAATAGTTACTAGTAAGCGTTGGTTATTGTGATAAGTATTAAACTCGCATCATAATTACTGCCTAGTAAAAAGACAATGGGTTATATTTTCACTAATTGACATTGGGTTTGTAGGGTAATTTAATGCATGATTTGACATGGGTACCTAAATTACTCATTACATGTGCATTAATTGATAGCTAGAGTAGTGGTAGGTTTGTAAATATAAATAAGTGTATCTCATGCATGGTTATCCACTACCCTATTCAAATTCAAAAGACTTTTTGTATTCTAAACAAAACTTCTGTGAAAAAAATGAGCGGTTCATCAGTCCAGTCCTACGGTTACCTATCTTCTAATGGTGGGTAGTCTGATGATAGTGATAGGCACTCCGACTATAAGCACTCCATTACAACGGTCTACTCGTCCGACGAATCGAAAGATGATTTTTCATCCTTGATTTCACCTGAGGATGAATATGACTCAGAATACTCTTTGTCGTGGCCAGAGGAGGATTCAGACTACTACTGGTATCAAAAACTCGGAAAGACCATGAAGAAAACGAGGAAGACGATAAGGAGGAAGTAGACTCCTAGGAAGTCTTCGAAGGATTCATCAGACGATGAATACTGGGGGATGGAAAGTGGCGACGATGAAGACGAGGACGAGGATGAGTCTGAGCAAGAGTGGGAATCAGAGTCTGAGGATGAAGAGGTGGATGGAGAGGAGGGTGAAAAGGAGGATAACTCTTCTGATAATTAATCAGTATGTGGTTGTTTGTTTGTGTTTTCATTTTTTGGAAATCAAATTGGTGAACCCTATAATATGTAGTGGTTTTATTTATTAGGGTTTAGTATCTAGACAACCGTAGGTCCATTATGCTTTCGGGTCTCATGTTAGTTAAATATGTTTTGTTATCGGTATCTACTTAGTTCCATTTGTAGTGGTTTGAAATGTTTAATCCGTATTCGATTTATCTTCCAATATCACCAATCGCGTCAATTCTAGTAAATGATATGGTCGCAATCGCGTTGAAATGGACTTAAACAATCGTTATGACCTCCTAATCGTTTTTTATTTAAATTGCGTTATCTTTGGTGTGGGTATTGTATATGAATCGCGTCTTCTATATGGTTACTGATATGGAAAATAATGAACGCACAGAGGTTCTCCACAACCACCTTATGTAAATCGAGTTCTCTATATAAGAAACGCATCTATATTAAAACATGGTGTCTTGCTTTAAAGATTAGATGCACATCGTGCGACTATAATATGCATAAGTTACATCTAAGTTGTGTTATATTTATTTAACACAAATTGTGATTATTAAACACAATCGCGGCAGTGGAGGATATAAACGGGCAATCGCGTGTTGTAAATCGCATGTAATCTTATAACTTAATATAACTCACGTGTGTGAAAAACAATAGTCAAACAACTCGAAGGTATCACGTAAAAGTAATGTCAAAGATACAGACCAACGAGAATCACGTTAATACATACTGAATAAAACGGATGAAATAAAAAAAATACAAGGGCAAGCTCATGGTGTGATATCATATGTCCTTCGGTTGTGTCCAAATTTAAAGCAACGGCCACAACGCAAGTGGGTCGATGATACTTCTCCTCTAGATGGAATCCTCTTTTTCCTTGGCCTTCCAGCTCGTCTTTTAACGTTAGGAGGTAGAACAACGGGTCCTTCACATTCGTTAGAGGATGAACTTTCAACAAAGTCGGTTATTGCAGGTATGCTTAACGAATAAGTGAACCTATAATCACCAACAGTGTAGAATGGTTCTATCAACGTCATATGATCTTCGTTAACTGATGTTATTGCAGCCAATGAGTGCGGGCATGGAAAACACTCTTGCTGTCATGAACCACATGAACACTTAAAATCAAGCATGTTGACAACAATAACTGGTTCAGAATAAACTTCAAACGAACCTGCAGAAGACTTAGATACCACCCACGTTCGACTGATTAGAACATTTTTCTTTAACTGCTTGTCATATTCGGGGCATAAATAACTGTTCCAGCTGAGCCCCTCTGAATAACTCTAGAAATCTAAGTCATTAGCATCACTCTAATATTGTCTATCATTTCAACAATTGGTGGATTGCAAAGCTTTTTAATCTGATTGTTAAAGGATTTCGGCAGAAGATGATGCCATTTCTCCATAACGTTTCCAAATGACGAATGGTTGGGCGTACTTTTCGGGAGGTAAATGCTCGAAGAATTTCTTAATCTTTTTACCACCTCTACTTAAAATCTTGGAAAGTATCTGATTAAAAAGTTCAAGTGTGGGAGCATAAGTACAACTTTTAAATCACTTCAACATCTTCTTTTTAAACTCTCGGTTTGTGCAATCAAGAGAAGTCCTCAAATTATTAAGAAGATGATATATACAGTAAGCATGCAAGCAGTTTGGATAAACAACATAAACAACATTAATAATACCAGAGTGTCTATCGGAAATAAAAGTGATATGACGGTTTAACAAATGAGGTTTAAGACGTTCCATAAACCACAGCCAGTTATCTGAATCTTCACCACCGAAAATACCAAAAGCAACTGGAAAAATACTTGCAATATGCAAATGGGTTATGGGAGTCCATAAAGCCGCAATTGCTAATGTTTTCATTACATATCGCGCGATTGTTAACTATAACCTAAGCAACATCGCACGATTGGTAGCTATGAACAAAGTAACATCTCGCAATTTCTAGCTATGAACTAAGAAAAGTCCCTCGATTGCTAGCTATGAACTAAGCAACATCTCGCGCTTCTTATGTGTCTGGTAATTAACAACTCGCGTACTAGCGCTTGTAAGAATCGCGTGAATATGATAGTGATGTACTTAATCGGTGAAAATCACATGCGTATGTTATCATAAATCGCGTCTTTTGTTACCTTTACCGAAAAGCGTTTACTATGAAAAGAAGGTTTAAAACTCACCGTTATTGCCATCATTTGCTACTGCAGACATCTGTACACCACCATGCTTTCCGTTTAAATATGTACCGTCCACTTACAAAAATGGTCGACATAAGTGAAAGCCTTGAATGCATGATCCAAATGCCACAAAGCACCTCCTGAAGACATTCCCAAAACCAACCTCCAATTGGGAATCAGTAGTAATATCTTGACTTTTTAATATTCTAAAGTAATCATTCAGCAAGCCAAACGAAGTATTACTATCTTCGAAAACTTTCCTCCTCGCCTTTTCTAAAGTATTCCACGAGAGATGGTAAGAAATGTCTAAACCATGGTCTTGTTTGATAGAATACTGAATAGTTTTTGCTATTAAAGAATGGCATGTCCTAATTGATTCGTGTATTTCATTCGCAATCAAATCAGACGTCAAATGCCTACTTTTTTTCTTGGAAAATACCAGGCTACATGTATGGGCTTGGACCAATCGCTTGATCATCATTAAACTAGTGCTAGAATCTATTAATCCATATAGTCGCCATTTACAACCATTTGGAATCTTTGTTGACAGAATAAGCAGTGATCTTTGTAGACGTATTATGCATATACTTGAAAGCAAAACCAAGCTCTAAAGCATATCAGCATAACGATAACCTTAGACATGAGGCACCATCAACAAATGTCTGACCAACCCCTGGGATAGCATCAACCCAACCGCTAGTAGCAAGATGTCTTCTTTTATGTTGCAAACTGAGTAAACCATGACTACTATCCCCACTTAATATTTCATCATCACAGGGTTCTACGAAGCTTATGTTAGGCTATTTACGAATGTCATCCACATCTTTTTCAACTACTCGTTGTTCTATATAGAAGCTAACGCATTTCAGATGCTCCACATCAAGATAAACAACTAAACCCATGAAATCAGTCTCGTTATTAAACAAACAATACTTTTGATTACCACATGAGTATGTAATAGTGTAACAACCCCTATCTTGATCATCCCATCTACCTTCAATACAGTGTTAAAGAGTCTCAAAGTTTTCAAACTCTCTCAAAAAAACGATTGAGGTATTCTTAGAATATTTAAAAATACACACTTTCGACTTAGAGATCTAGTCCACTACAACGATAAACAAAATTATATTATGTGAGAGAGATGTTGAAATCGCAGTATGAATCGGGCGAGACATATACATTTATGTAGTAGTGAATTGCGTGATTCATAATAGCGGGTAAATCGCGTTTACTGCCTAAGTGTAACAGGTAAACGTAACTCGCGTCGTACAAAACATTAAAATAAGACACGACAGTGACATAAAACTCTAATACCTCGCTTCATGGTTAATTGGTAATGTAAAACATGATTTTAACGCGAGTCATGTACACAATGGTTATCTAAAGCAAGGTATCACACTCGCATCGTCTGCAACTTAAAAACATGCTTCCCCATAAACACCATGACAGTATAAGCAAGGTATAGACTTGGAATTAAAAATATTCACAATCGCTGGAACTTATATGACACAGAATAAGCTGAATAGAAAACTTGTTAAGGTAATCAGAAGTTTTAATACATAAATAAATTTTGAAAGTTTAATATACACCTTCGAAACTTTAATATACACAGAATAAATTTCAAAACTTTTAAAAAATTTACAAAACCCAGCTTACAAAGACCCAGTTTACAAAAAAGCTTCCACTCGTCGAGAAAAAAAACTTACAAAACCCAGCTTACAAAGAACAAGCTCACAAAACAGCTTCACTCCTCGTGAAAAAAAAGCAGCCAAAACCCAGTTTAGAAAAAAGCAGGTAAAACACAGCTTAGAAAAAATCTTCAACTCGTCGATAACTCCAAGCTTTACAAAGACCTTCAACAAGAAAAACAACAATATAGAAAATATTCCCTGTAAATGGTTTCGACAAGAACTAGTTCTAAAGAATGAGGTATTCTAACTGGTTTTTGGTTATATGGTGCCTAGGTTTATGACCACTTTTAATATAATTTAAAATAGCAGGGTAGATTGTACTATTAAAAATTCAAAATTTAAATTTTGGTTGAAAAATAGGAGCCAAATTTTGAGAGTAGTTCGGGAATAAAATAAAAACTGGGTATTGAAAGGGAATTAGTTTGGTGAGATAGGTGTTTAATAAGCATAAAAAATAGTTTGAGTACTATATTATAATAAGTTTGGTGAGAAGATACTTAGTGTGACATTTTTCTTGTAGTTATTATGATCCAACATTTAGATTAAATTTTAACTAAATAGTGTGTATCCGAAAACAAAAACGGTTGACATGGTAAATAAAAGTAACGATTGGATTAAGGATAAATACTTTTTTATTACTTTTGGGTTGTCAGCGGATTCCTAATTTTTCAGTTCGATTTTTTTTAGTTCGGTTCGGTCTGGTTTGATCCGATTTGGTTCGGTTCTGGTTCCGATCCGGTTTGATTTTGGTTCATTGCATACAGACCAATTTAATCCATCTAATTTTTTAATTCATTTAATTTTTTAATCCAATTATAATTTGACTATAACTCTTTTTACTAATATAAAAATTGAATTATACCAATAGAAGTTTAGCAGATACTTTTTTATTTTTTTTCAAAATTGATAGTTAATTATTAACTTTTGCAATTCAAGGTATGAGATGTATTTTTTTTAAATATCGATGTAGTTCCTTTTTTTCCTTTAATGGACCCTCGATCAAGCCTTATTTATTAATGAAAATCCCAACAACAGTTGCACTAGCAGCTTAAGACTAAGAAAACAAAACATACACAATTTATCCCTAGCCCCAAATAAACCCTATCTCTCCTTCCTCTTCTCCCAATTCAGCTCGAACCTTTGCTTGAACTACCCTTTCGATCGGCAGCCTCCAATAAGCCAGCCAGAACCTTGTCGAAACTCCAATACCTGCAAAGAAAACATTGAAACCCAGAATCCCTTTCCAAATCTTCCTTTAGCCCACCAACGATTATCATGAGCCAAAAACCCAAAAATCTGGGGCCAAAACCTTGAGATCTTGAAGAAACCAATTGAGAAAAACCTAGAGAAGAACACCCTAGCTGAGAAAAACCCATAAGACCATCGATCATCCATAGAACCGCAGCAGAAACCCACACAGAGAACCCTTCAAATCCATAAAAACTTGCATGCAACCGGCATATCTAAGCAAGGAACCAAGCATGCAGATGAAAACCAGGTAACATCTAGTTTCTTTCAACTTCTTCGTTGTCTAGGGTTGCTCTTATATAGCAAATCCCTAGACTTTCAAGAAAAGTTATAGTTTTAAGACCATTAAAGGTTTCCCTTTCCATATACACTCCCGTAGGCAAATAGAATCTTCCCTTCGTGATCCCTGACCAATCCTCCACCAAAACATTCACCCATATTAGAACAGCCGTCGTCAAAATTTAGCTTATAACGACCCAATTTAGGGCTTTTCCACTTTAATGCAATAGGGAGACATGGTTTATTGTACTGACTAATACTTCCCCTATATAAGCCAGCATCTAGATGCCTGCCCCAGTGCCTCTTCGTGAGAAGGCCCGATCTGTCCAGACTAATAATAATGTATATGATTGAATTGATCGTATCCATTGAACTAGTATTAATGTCCTCTTTTTTCTTTTTTATTTCTGGTCTGCCAAATAACCCAAACAATTATAGATGGTAGTATAGTTCGAATATGAACCTTTTTCCCAGTAGACCAGTACCATGACCTAACCAAATGTGGAAGGGTCATGGAACTAGTAATGTGGATTCTGAGATAGGTAGCAAAGTAGTTCCAAACAGACCAAGCTTTCTGACATTTTACAAACACATGACTTGTATCTTCATAATTATCACAGTGAGTGCACTTTGAAGCTAATTCCATATTTCTTTTTTGCAGGATACTGTCAGTGGGAATCCAGCCTTTCAAGACCCTCCATAGAATGAATGAATGCTTGAGAGGGGTAACATTATTCCAGGTTTTCCCATACAGGTTAGAAACTGTACCTTTTTCCTGAATTCTTTCCAAGTTGATTTTGTGTCAAAGTCACTAGTAGAACTTAGGGTCCAGCTAATAGTGTCCTTAGTAGTAGTGTCTAGACCAAATTTGAGAATGTTTTGAATCTGAAGATGATTTAAAACCGACTCAAGCTTTGGTACATTCCAGCCATCTTCATTCCAATTTTTTACTAACCATAGAAGTGAAATAGTAGCTCTGTCTTCCACTTCAGCAAGATTGATAATTGCCCCTTTAGAACACAAGTTATTCAGCTTCATATTAGCTTTACAGTTACCAATATTCCAAAAAACATACTTGTCAGCTCTGTCCCTTATCTTCCATAACCTTTTCCACACATTAGAACTTTTAGTAGTTAAAGAAACCAACATAGGATGCTGATTTTTAAAGTAGATTGCTTTAGTAATAGTGGCCCATAGGGAGTCTTGTTTCCTCAGAACAAATCAAAGTTTAGTAGAGAACACATCAGTCATGTCTTCAATCTTTCTAAAATTAAGCCCTCCATTCTTATAGTTTTTGCAAACTTTCGACCATTTACACCAGTGAGTAGTGTTCCTATAGGATTTAGAGCCCCATAGAAACCTATTGTAAAGAGTCTGAAGCCTTTTGATAGTAGCCTTAGGGATTTCAGTATGCTGACAGTAAAACATAGGGTACGTAGTTATGACATGCTTTGCTAAAACAAGCCTACCACCACCAGATAGAGTTTTGTTGTCCCGTTCTTCCAATTTGCCACTAGTCTTTGCTACTGAACCATCAAAATCACTAATGCATTTTTTTTGTTGATCACAGCTCCCAAGTACTTGAATGTAAGATTACAGCGCTTAAACCCTAGAATATTTTCAATTCTATTAATCCGGTGAGTAGAAAAGTTCTTTGCAGTAATGTACCTTGATTTACCTTTATTAACTAACTGTACAGATCTTTCCTCGTACTGATTAATGATCCTCATTGTTTTTTTAACAGAAGCAGACGAGCCATTGCAGAAAATGAGGATGTCATCTGCAAAACAGAGACAAGATAAGTTTACATCTCCTCTGACTTTATATTTTGTTGATTCCATCATGTCATTATTCTTTTTAAGGCTTCGAATTAGATATTCTTGGGCCAGAATGAACAGACTGGGTGACAAAGGGTCACCCTGTCTAAGCCCCTTGTTGATTCCATCATGTCACCATGACCGAGAACTGATAGTTAGTAATATTCCTCTCAATTAGCTTCATAAACTCTTCACTGAACCCAAATGCCTGTAGAACACTGAGCATGAATGTATGATCGAGTCTGTCAAATGCCTTGTCCATGTCTACTTTCAATAGAACATTTTCACCTCTAGTTTTAGCATTAAGATCCAATGCAAGCTCCTGAGCAATCATAACATTCTCATGGATGCTTCTAACTTTAGTAAAAGACCCTTGTTCCAGAGAGAATAGATTAGGAAGAAACATAGATAGCCTTAGATTTACAATTTTAGAAATTATTATGCTCAAGAACGTTGTCAGGCTTATGGGCTATAATCCTTCCAACTTTTAGGATTCTCACTTTTAGGTATCAAGCATAGAACCGTAGAGAATAACCCCATAGGAAACTCTCACCTTGAAAGAAGTATCTAATTACATTGCAAAGATCCACCCTTATAATGGCCAAGCAATGCTTAAAAAACATTCCGTTGAACCCATCAGGCCCAGCAGCCACATTAGGATTAAGATTTTTGATCACCTCAAAAATTTCAATATCATCAGGAGTTTTCATCAGTAAATCATTATCCTATTTACTGACCAATTTAGGTATAACCTCATCCAGTAGATTGGGATACCATGGGTTAGGTAACTCAGTAATCAGAGCCTTAAAATGCTCCACAGCTGACTCACCGATAGCCTTTTCCTCCTCCACCCAATTTTCACCAGTCCAGATTCTATCAATCCTAGCTCTTTTAACTCTCCTTTTGACATAGTTATGGTAGAAGGCAGTATTCCTCTCCCCATCCCTATGCCAGTCAGTGTGAGCCTTTTGATCCCAGTAATCCTCTTCCCTGTCCAATGGAAACAACATCTTTTCGTTAGCCATTTTTAGCTTGTTAGTGTCTTGAGCATCATTAGAACTAGCAGTCTTAGATTCAAGATCAATAATTTCCTCCTCAAGCTGCTTAATAGCTTCAAAAACATTCCCGAAGACAGTTTTATTCCAAACTTTTAGTCTAGCTTTTAGGATCTTGAGTTTAGCCCAGAATTTGGAGATAGGAGACCCATTGCAATCCATTGACCAGCAACTTTCAACAAATTTGTAAAAATCATCATGCCTGCACCACATATTTAGAAATTTGAAGGAAGATGTTCTTTTGATAGTTGACGTAGAGATTTTAATAAGAATAGGAGAGTGATTAGAACATGATTTCTCAAGATGAGATATTGTAGTATTATCAAAATAGGATAACTAGTTGTTGTTGATGGGAACCCTATCCAGTCTCCTTATTTGTCTCCCATTGGTCCATGTGAACTTGTGACCAGTATAGCCCGCATTAATAAGATTACAGTCTAGGATAAAGGCATTAAAATCGTCCATGCGGGATGAGCAGCTTCTAGAACAATGAAGCTGTTCAGTTGGATCGGCAATAGTGTTAAAATATCCACACAATACCCATTCCTTTTCCTCAGTATCCACTTCTCTTAAACTGTCCCAGAGAATGCTACGAAGACTTCTCGTACATTTAGCATAAATGACAGTAGCCAGAAATTCCCTAGGCAGAGAGATGTGTTTTACCCTTAGATGCAAGAACTGTTTATTATTAATAACAATATCCACCATAAACTCACCAGACCACATAACCCATACCTTGCTTCTCACATTACTAGTATAGCCTTGAAAATCAAGCTTTCTTGAAATAGCTTCCATCTTAGCTTCCCTGACCATAGGCTCCTGGATTTCTAGGAAGTTAAACTTTTTGATTCTTTTAAGAGACTTTATTCTGGCTTGAGTAAGCTTGTTCCCTATTCCACGAACATTCCAATTCAGAATGTTTATGGTCATTTCGAATTTTATTTAATTTTACAGCATTTTTATGCTGCAAAAGTTTAGAGGAAATTATTCCCTTGGTATTCATGGTTCTCACTTTCTTGATTTCTTGTTCTCAGCTTTCCTTTGCTTGTGGATTGGAGAAGAAGGCAGACTTCCTGATGTGATCTTGGTTGGAGAGGAACCAGACTGCATCTGTTGTTGGGGGAAAGACTCTTTGTTGGAGCTCACCTCCATGTCGAGCATATGAAGAGCACCGATTAGCTCATTGCTGTTAAGACCTTTTGGTGGGTTTACTGATATTTCTTGATTCTTTTCAATTTTTTCTTTAGACAACTGCTTTTCATTAACAATTATGGATTTGACACTGTTGTTGTTTTTCATTACTTGAAATATAGGAGTTAAAGAGTTAACTATCTGGATAGGAATAGAGGATGTAGCAACCTTTGCTCAACTTTCTTGCAGCTTTTCTCAGAGTGTCCCATGTGTGAATATTCGGAGCAGTACTCAGGAACCCTTCTAAAAACCAGATCTTGCCAATAACTGTAAGTTCCAAAACTTACTTTGATCCTTTTTTGGATTTTCTTCGAGACATCGATAATGACCCATACTCTACAATAGTTCTGCAAAGCCATGTTCTTGTTTGGAATCCATATATTTAGGGGGGTCCCAAGAGATTTAGCAATCTCTGTAATTGTTGATTCACTATACATGAATTCTGGAAGGTTAGGCAGATCTATTTGAACTGGGGTAAATGGATTCTCAACCTTAGGATTGAACCTTGTAGACCACATAAACAGCCTCATAGTTTTAGATCCTACTTGCCAAACATTCCTTCTCCACAGAGTTTTAACATCTTCCCAGATTGTTAACTCAATGAAGATATGTCTAAAGTCATAACTTGAAATGTTGAACTCACCTTTCAATTTGAGTCAATCCAAGAACTCCTTAACAATCATAAAATTGGGCTTTCCGCTCCCAAATTTGCCAACAAGCGTGACTCTTGATTTTGATCGAAGAGCAGTCAGGTCCTCTTCCTTAAACTGGATTTCCATGTGATCTTTAACAGAGGTTCTTATTATGTTCTTGTGTACTGATGATACCTCCTTGTTTGAAAAATAATTCAACGAAGGTTTTCTGTAATTCTGGATGACTGTTGCTGTTGGTTGCAGGTTCGAATACTGGATTATCTCTGATTTTGGGCTTATCAGAGACATTAGCCAACAAGGGAAAGTGTTTATCAAACTCATCGGGACGATGAAGCGCAGCTGAAAACGCATCATCCTCCATGGATCAGAGATTGATCCACCAGGATACCATGAAGAAGAAGAAATTAAGATTAGGATCAATTCTTGAAATGTAACTGTTTCTTGGAGAAATTGTTGTTGGTTTCGAACGCTTTCAAAATAAAAAATATCGATGTAGTTCTTTATCAGTTCTATCGGTTATTGACTTTATTTCTTCGATTTTATATCTATTTTATCAGTTTGCTGAATTTATTGGTTAGATTCTATATCTATTTTATCGGTTTATTAATTTTATCGATTTCTAATAAATAACATTGGTTTATAAATTATATCGATTCGATTCCGAAACGATTTTATTATTTTTATTTTTTATTATTTCGGGTTTTAAAATAAAAACAGCGAACCATGCCGTTACGTTCCTAGTCCTCCGGAGCTGTCGACAGCTTAGAGTTTAAGAAAATATGCAGTAAAACCCTCCGGAGCTGTCGACAGCTTAGTGCTTAAGAAAATAAGCAGTAAAAGAACTTTACTGCATGAAAAACACGTGTGGTAATTGACAATATTTTGCCTTTTAAGTGGTTAAGTGTAGTTAAAGAGGTACCCCATTTCGTTGTTGTCGTCGGAAAGTGAAATACTAGTAATTACAACCACGTGATCTCTTTAATTCAATGACGATTGACATTTTTATGTCATTGCTGATGTTTGCTATATCCACTACTAATTTCATATACACGGTTCTAAACCACGGATATAACCGTGTCATTATTTCCTATATAAAAATATGGTTGATCTTATGGTTTTTTCGGGTTTAAACTTGAATTAATAGGTTGAATTATTATATGATTCTTTTAGTATAAATTCTTAACTAAAAGAAATAGTAAATAGCATTAATATACATTAGATCCCGATTTTGATTAAAAAAAGAAATCTTTACAAAATTTATAAGTAATTTTTTTTATAACAAAAGTAATATTTTATGATATGTAATATAGACTTAAAAAACTTTTATAATTATTGATTTTTTCCATTAAAAGTGAAGTGTTGGTATTTGATATTAAAATGATGAGTCGGAATTTTATTCGCATGAGCTAATTTGATTGAATAACTTTTACAATACGATAAGATAAATTGAATTTTATGTTATTAGTTTTGTAGGTGTTTTCTATCCTTATCTCAAATTAACTAAATTCGTTGAACCAATCTCTAAAATTACTTATGAGCATAAAAAATATTGAAAAAAAGGAGAAGACGATGATCTCATGTGCTGCAACATCTCATAAATTGGGTTATTATATATATTGAAAATATCCAATACTTTTAAAAAAGTATAAATTTAAGGAAAAAAAATATGTATAATATTTTAAACTCATAATATTTTGAGTATACGTTATTAGTTGAAGACCTTTTATACTTCAAATTATGCAATTCAAGTCATATCAATAAACTTATGTGTGTCAAAGTCAAACTTCTATAATGTCATAAGTCAGAAAATAATACTATTTTTTTAGAAACTATTGAAAGAAAATTCTCTATAAAATAAAGACGTATATATATAAGCATCTCTAAATTAAGGAGGCGTCTCGTGTGATACATAAAATGGAAATAGATTCTCTTATGAATTTTTTTAAGATTAGTAATGCAATTGAATCTAAAAGAATGAAACGTAAATTCTCTAAAAAAGAATTTACAGTACTAAGAACAAAACAAGTTTCAATAAAACTTGAAGAAACTATTATGTTTGTGGTAAATGTGGATACCTTACAAAGGATTATAATATTTAAAAAAAGAATATGAATATAAATTTCATTGAAGAATATATTGTGGTAATGGTAACAAAGATAAATGACATGGAAACAAAAAATTATAGATGGTGATACGAACGCGTACTTCAGTGCACGTTGCGCATGAAAAAATCATATCAAATGTATTAAAATAATAAGATAAAATACAAAAAGCGTAAATATGCAACATCAACAAATTTAAAATTGAAAAATGATGAAATGTCAAATCAATGTATGCAAAGAGGTAAATAAATATTTAGTAATGTATTTATTTACTAGATATGAATAATAATCTTATATACAGTGATCTCTTAATAAATATCAAAATTTGATATATGTACAAACCTAACAACTAATTTTGTCAAAATGAAACTTTTTTTTTGGTTAGAAAATGATGTTTTGTATATTGGAATGTATAATATATAACAATAATAGTTTTATGAATAAAAACTCTTTTATTTATTTGTTTGTGCAAAATAATTATATAGATATAATAATATACTAGTAGTAGTTGACTATATGAAGACTTTACAAAGATGAGTTTCGTGTGTGGGATATCGTATATAATATTATAATATGTAATTTTTTTTCTTATTTCTCATTATACTCATATCCCATATACTTTCTATACTTAGTCTATTGTTTATTAAGCTTTTAATTTTTAGTCAAGTTTAATGATTAGTGTCGTATGTTAGGGAATCCCCCTCATTTTTTTGGTCTTGTTTCTACTATTGGTCTGGTAGAGAGTAAATAGTGCCTAACCATTTTCCATGTTTCAAGTTTCGACTATTTTTTTCATATTACTTGTAAGAGTGAGTCTCATTGAAGTTTTGTCAATATACCTTTTAGCTAATTCACATATAGCTTATTTTTATAATCAACTTTATTACGTAATTTTTTTCCGTAACCATCTATAAGACAATATCAGCTATTATCCACAATTTTTTTTACAACAATTAATTGTCTTCTTAAACGCATCAGGTTTACTAGCTTTATATATTGTTTTAGATCAAGAGAAGAATCTTGGTTAGACCAAAATGCTACCTTCTTTAATAAGTTTTTTAATATTCTAAAATGATTGTAGTATATCAACACATGCTTTCAGAAAAAATATCTCCAAATATAATTTTTGAAAGCTATGATTTTCATAGCACCGATGAAATTTATGAAGATGTTTGACGATTAGGATGCAAATTTGTAATATTGATATTCGTCGATCTCTGTGTACATAAATAATGGTTTGTGTTATCTTTAAATTATTATGGTTTATATCAAATCATCTTCCTCTATATATAATTATCAAGTCTTGTAGTTTTGGGGATGTATTATCAGGTCTTTGGGTAATGTGAGCTTGTTGTGATATCAGGTTTCGTTAACCATGCCATTTTGATAAGAGCTATTTTTAAAATGATCTATGTTATCTTTCCATATAACATAATGAATGTCATCACATTCTCTCTTTATAAATCTGTCGAGTAACTTATTGGTTCTTTAGTTAGCATAATTCGTGTTCGTGTCGAGCAACATGTTGCAAGAAAACTTTATGTCGTGTATGTAAAGCAATCTGATCGTTAAAAAAAATCTTAGGTCTCCACCTAACTTAGACGAGGTCGACAAGATGTGAGAGTCAGAGAGGTTAGCTAACCAAATTTTAGCAAAACAAATACGGTCGTTGTGGATGTGCGTGGATTTTATGTGTCCCATTTTTTGTTCTGTTTTCAATAATTAAACAGTTAGTAGATGCCATTTTTGGACATAATATTTTAAGTTTTATAGATGTTTATTTCAGTTATAATTAAAACAGAATACATCTTATAGATTCGGATTGAACAACTTTTGTGGCTGATGCCATCACATGTTATAAATTCATATATTTTAGGTTGAATAGTGCATGAACTACGTATCAAATATTAGTAAATCATATGTTAGTAACATGGAATTATACATTGATGACATGTTATTTAAGATGTGACCACATACGTCATATAATTACTATGAATATAAGCCGTCTAATTTTATAATATATGTATATATAATATCATTATTATTCACATATTAATTATTTATCTCTTAGTTATAGTTGTTTTCATTATATCCACCTCTCACATACCACTCATATTTAGTCTAATTGGGATAAAGTTTCAACTATTTGGTCAAACCTTCCTCTCACATACCACTCATATTTAGTCTAATTGGGATAAAGCTTCAACTATTTGGTCAAACCTTATTAGTTATCTCTATGGAGTTATTTTGATGGTTTAATTTTTCTAAGCATAAATTCTTGTTAAAAAAAGTATTTATATATGGGTCAAAACCCCACGTTTATGTATGTTTCGATGTTATTTACATCATATTGAAATAAAATAATTGTGTGTATATTTAACAAATAATATTATAATTACATTTTAAAATATTCAAAAAGAAAATGAAACTTCAAAATGTCAAAATTAAACACCATTAGTTGATGAATACGATATTCTCTCTTTAGTTGAAATACAAATATGAGAATAAAAAAACGTAATAAGAATGAATAAAATGAAATTAATCTACATAAAAACAGAGTTAACAAAGTAGAAGATAAAAAAAAACATGAATATAAAAATCAAACAATTACATGGTTAGATCTTAACATATATATTTTTAAAGACCAAATTAAAGTTAACCTCAACATAACTTAGTTTATATTAATATCACTATGACATAAAATCTCATATTATAATATAATTTATAGAAGGTAACTTAATAACATGATATTCTTTATAAATAAATAAAAATTAAGTTTCAAACACATATATAATTATGATTTGAGCTTTTAGAAAGTCAAATCACAAACTTATACTACCATATATATACATGTCCAATCATCTGAATATTTATTTTGTTTAATTTGTATGTTGTTCAGCTATTTTTTCTAAATATATAATATTTTGTTTTTCAGGATAATGTTTTTATTCCACATCTATTTTAGGTGAACTCTAACTTTTTATCTATTTTTCTTTTCTTTCGAAGGGAACCTGCAGCCGCTACTCAGAGTGCAATTAGTGCACATAGGGTAAACTCTCAGTCTGACGCAATAGCCTGCAAACCAACGCATAAGGTAAACCACACAAGGTGACAGGCTCAGCCGAGAAAGCGTATGTAGAGGGACTCGAATTCATGACCTTTGGTCACAAGCATGCCTTAGTCAACCAACTCGGGTGCCCCCTTGGAGGTTGTTACCTACTCTCCGGATTTTATAAATAAAATAATAACTCATCATGAGTATGTTTATGTTGGTTGACCTGACAAAATTTATCAACACATTAATGAAAAAAATTATATGAGAGTAACACTTAATCAGGTTAGATCATCTTTTCAAATATACATAATTTTATAAAAATATAAATTAAGTACTACTCTACTCTATACTATAAACAAAGTAACATAATGAAATAATGACAGTAGCAAAACATGAATAATTCACATTTATAATTTCATTTGATTGTCCATAACCAATTTTAACAGTTTACTTTTCCATTTCATGTTTTTCATATGTTATGCAAATTAAAACTTGCTTAAAAATTTCATATGTTATGCAAATTAAAGCTTGCTTAAATTTTAGAAAACTAAAACTCATACAAGATTTGTTCAAACGACCTGAAGTGACAAAAACCTTACATACATCTACATAAACAATTAAAATACATCATGAAATAAGGTCGGATAAGATTACTAATATAAAAAAGATGAAATTTGAGTTATTAACATCACAATGCCAACTCATTTATGTAAATATAGTATAAAGCTTGATAGAAGCACTTGACGTGAAAAATATATAGTTTTTAATGAACCATCTATACTAATACCCTCTCCAATCATAGGTTGATGTATTATGTTTTAACAGTGGGAAAATTCTTTTGATGTTGCTCGACTTAGTTAAGACACTAATGATGGATCTTGCTTAGTTGGAACACCAAACCAGAAAGAAATATTTTATAAAAAGATTCATTACATAACAATTTGTTAAACTAATGACTGTAATAGACTTGTTCATCATTCCTACGACATGTTGTAAGCCTGTTTATAGAAATACAAGTGGACTTATGATACATGAATCCCTTTTAGATATAAGGTCATTATTCAACTAATACTTAGACATAATACATTTTTATGGTTCAATGTCGATCTAATAGTTGATCTAAAGTTGTATAGTAACCTGAATAATAATTCATTTATGAGTAGCCTCCCTATTACTTGCGAGGTAGTCGAGGAAGAACTATATGAATGCCATACTTTCTTTTTTTATAATTGAAGATGATTGCCTTGATATAGTCCAGATTGTTGGGGTCTGTAATACTTAGGCTTTGGCTAAGCTGAAAAAGGGTTTTTTTAGAGGTACATACGTCTTAGCCGAACACATGTCTATCCGATGATATTGGGGTCCAACTTAAAAGACTAAAAAGATTTGCTGAGATATCTTGATTTTTAAGACTCCATTATTATCTTAGCCATACTTAATATCAACATGAAAAAGTTATTAGACCATAAGGACAATTACTTGTTTGTTTGTGGGTGATAAAGTCCATCTTATATGACTGTGTTGAGAGGGTCATTTTTAGACCATCAAACGGGCCTAGTTTATTTAACTTCAAAATTTTACTTATTAGTAAAGCTGTTTGGGTTCAATGGAGGCAATGAAGTGTAATGCCCAGTTGGAGGCTCGATCTTTAAAATACTATGATATCTTTTCTCATTTGTTTATACTAGTATCAAGACTATTCAAGTATACACATGTGTCTACTTTAGAATAAACTTGTCAGAATTTATAATTACTGACGATGCTAGAGTCGTCTAGATATCCTCAAACTTGTGACTATTTACTTTTATGCATGCTAAAATTATTAAAAATTAAGGATACGAAAGGTTAGAAGTTAGTTTATATAAACTTGACCTCGTTATTACAATCATCTTTTACACAAAGTCTTGAGAGAGAAATCATAGTAGTGATAGCTTAGTTTAGCATTCTTCGTGAATCTTATTCTTGTAGTCATCTCCCTTGCTTGCACCGCATTCGAACATATTGTTCTGTTTTAGTTAGGTCTTAAACATATCGAGTCATCCCAAGAAGTCCTTGGACTTCAGCTATTCATTCATTCTAGCCTTCTTATTAGTTTAGGTAATTCATATCTTATTTTTATAGTAAGATATGTAGTTATAAGAGTAGGTAATCATGTAGATAAAATAAAATCCTTTTACTATATTAACGAATTAGAATTTCTCTCTGACTCATCAGCCAAATAATTTAATAGCATAAACTCCCCCGTTGAAGATGAGGACGTGAGTAATTTTCAGATAGTTGATGACCTAGTGACCATGTTCGGTCTACCACATGCCCAATAATTATTAAAGATAAAAATAGAAGTTTGACTTCCCGAGATCCATGCTCAAAGAATAATTGGTATAAAGACCATAAATATGACGATCTCATTCAATAGAATATTCTTTTGCTTTAAAATAATATGCACATGTAACCGATGATGAGGTATACCAAGCTGTATTTGTCACTCCTATCGACGAGCTTCATTGAATTTGAAAAGTTAAGAGATCTTGGAATCCAATTCCAGTTTGGCTCTACCCGAAACTATCTGTATTATCCGCATGATGATTAACCAGACCCTGATAGATAACTTCACAGATATTCACTACATAGACTCCAAGTCAAATAATAGATTTATGCTTCTATCGTCATCCAAATACCGATGCCTGACATGACTATTTCCTTGGCCACAGAGGATGAGGAAGTGAGATACATCAACTTACTTTATTAGGAGTTCTGGTTACCTCTCCCTTCTGAGTTGGTTTGAGTTACTAGACATCTACCGTAGATAGGGGATGTCGAGCTTTTGAAAGAATATAATGGCAGCCATAATAGATTACGGACTGCCTAAACTCCTTTTCAAGATGGAGCGGTTTGCTAAGTGACTATTGGTAATATATTCCCATTTTATTACCCAGTCGTTTCAGGACAATATAAGGTAGTGGATGACTTGTTAGTCATAAAAACAATAGAATATAATTTTACCTTCATAAGTTGAGAGTGGGATTTCAGAATCTAGAAGTGCCGACACAAAATGAAGTTATTAGAAAAATGAAAGTAAAAGCTATTTTCTTAGACAAAGGCAACGCTACTCCCCATTTTATTGCTCTACTTTTATTGCCTACTATACTTATTATTTATGTCTTTTATTTTACATTTTTAGAATTTCATTTCATATTGTTGGAACTAATTATGTTTTACGTATAAATTTGGGAATCATTCCTCGGTCTCCGATGTAATAGGGGAAGAAGCCATTATTGACCTCGACATATACACAACTATCAACTGGGAGAAGAAATACCAAAGCACCTCAAAATCTATTAATGTATTTTATTTGAGTTATCGATAACTAAAATGAGTGAGACAAAAGCCAGTAACTCAGTTGAAAATATGGGCCTAAGTTATAGCTGTCATGGTTTAGCCCTCAACCAAAATATAGCTTCCTGCTAAGACCATCTACGTGAAGTGCTTTCAATTAGCTAGATCTACTATACCTCCAAAGCACCAAAACGTGGATGGGGTATGTATATAAAGGGTTTGAAAAATATAAAAAGTTCAATGAGACATTGGTTTCTTTCTAACATTGTAATAGCCATGAAGGTGCTATTGGAGGGTCAGCCACTCTGGACAAGGGGGCTTTTCATGGGACTTCGCGGGGGTGCTGGAAGTAAAACCCATTCCATGTTCCAAACCAATTGGACTCTAACCATGAGGAAGAATGGATTCATGAAGATAAAAAAATTTCCAAAGTCGGCCATATCATGATTCATGAACTCAAACATGTCATGGTCAAGTATGGGGAAGCTTGTTGAAATGGGGTTGATTGATGCATGAAATTGGAAGGTTTCTCTTAGTATTGAGGTAATATTTTTGTATTTTTACGTAGAATATTTTGGAAGGATTAAAACTTGCTTCTAGAACTTGGCTCTCTAATTTTTCGAAGATAATGAGAAACATGTTTGGGGTTATCCAAACTGTGGTTGTGCCTAAATATACCAATCTTCTAAAGAATTCTCTAAAAAAACTTAAAAGACATGACTAAGGCTCAAATTGAACTTACTAAGGTAGGGACAAATATGGTTTTTTCAAAAATAAAATGAGATAATAATATATAGACTTAATATAAAACAACCTCCCAAGTGAATAGAAATCATATACATGAGTTCGACCTATTAGAGAATGAGAATAAATAACACCACGTTGGAGATCAAACTGAGAGTGAATGATGAGCTTAGATGTAAGGCCTTCTAGGGACAAACTTCTCTTTAACAGTGGCTTAGAGAGAAAATCAAGCATACCCAAAATAAAATGGTTCTCAATATTACTGAGGTATTTCTAGCCTTGTCTTTAGGAAGGGTTTTGAATTTTTTAAAGAGATCAGTGAGGAGGGTCGAAGTGGATTAACTAGAAGATGAGGATATTGATGAGCAAAAAGATCAAGGGATGGTACCATTCTACTATCGAACTTGAAATCCCCACTAATTAGAATAAAACCCCTTCAAGATAGGATAATATATCAAGAGTTCAGAAAAAAAATGGCGAGTTGAGGTCGCCAAAAATAAAATTGGTCATAAAATCAGTGAGAAGAAGGATGAATTATAATCTGGTGTGGATAAAAGTAGCCTGAGGGTAGGCTGGTAATTTTAAGTGGAGTTTTAAGGCGGCGTAAGGGTGTTTCACGGTGGTGTGGTAGTGTTTCCAGATATTTCAGGGTGTTTCAAGGTGTTTTAAGGGTGGTGAGAGAATTGAGCAGCCTGGCAGCAGTTAATTTTTCTTACCCATAGTTAATGCTGGTGGTTGGGTATTTATAGTGTGTAATTTGGGCCCTTATGGGCTTTCGGGTCAAGTTTCATGGACCCGGGTCATGTTTAAAGACCCATGAAGTTTAAGCAAATGCACAGGTAGCTTAGTCAGATAGTGATTAGGTTTAAAAGTACTTTAGTCATAGTTCGAATCGTCTTATGTTTGCTGTGTCCAAAATCACCTGTCCGGACCAAACAGTCCTGTTCGGATTATAGTCTTGGAGTCTGTCCGATTTTCGGGGAGTTTTACTTTGGACTACCCTTCCGGGGAGCTCTTCGAATTCGGACTCATCAGGAGCCCCTTTTTTAGGTATTTGAACAAGTGTCCTTGTTTAAAGAACTGAAAAACAGTTCGAGTTCGGAAGTGGTCCTCTGATTCGAAGAGAGTTGAGACAGGCCCGGACAGGCCAACCGTTACGAATTCCAAACGGTTCTTTGTCAGGAGTAGTGGGACACGTGTCACCCTCCGGTTGGCCACTCCAGCCGTTTTTCTACCTCGAAAATTACACCACTTTATTGAATAGGTAACTTCTTTAAATGGTTTTGATGACGTCAGCGCCGTCTTTTAATCATTGCTCAACTTTTCGGATTCTCCTAGGAATCAAACCCCCTTTTTTACCTTTACTATAAATACTATTCATCTTTCACAGTATCATTTTCACTTTGCCATTTTACTCAAAACTTCATCTTTCTAAAACCTTGAGATTTCCTTAATCGTTTTATGTTCACAGCAAGAACAGCTTTAATCAAGGGTGGCTGGCTCAATCTTTCAGAATTAGAGAGAGCTCAAAGGGTTGAAAAAGAGAAACGAATAGCAGCAGGGCTACCAGCATCGCCAGTTGAGAGACCAGCCACTTCAATCGAAGAATCTGATAGGGGTTCGTCTTCTTCAAAAGGTACAAAACCCAGAAAACTCTTCCACTCTACACTCTCCCCTATAGTTTCTGGCTCATCAGTCCAAGAGTCAATTCCCACCGTCGAACCGGAGGTTGTTGTTACAAGTGTTAGGAAGAAAACTACCTTTATAGCTATGGGGTCCGACTCTGATCATTCCCCAGAGAAACTGATCATGAAAAGACCAAGTCGACTGGTTAAGGGACTCTCCTCGAAAAACACCAGTGAGTCTGGGTCCGGAACAACTGTTAGGACCCTCCGGGAGAGGCCGGTCGGTCCGGAGGCCAGCAGTCCATTACCTCCAAAGGAAACCTCGACCTCAGAGACTCAAGCTGAGGTGAAAATTCAAAAACATACAACGAGTCGCCAGTCCGGAGGATCAGCTGTTCCAAGCTTCATCCCTCCCCGGGCTGTTTCTGCAGAAGCTCCCCCAACAGTTATGGAGGAGAGGATGGAATACTCCATTGAGGAGGCTAGGTTTGAGTCCGAGTCGTCCGGACAAGCTGATACTGCCATAGTCGTTGCCAAGAAAGGCAAAGAGGACTCGTTCTTGAGCCGTCCGGATCTGCCGGAGTGCCTTGAAGGGAAAGTTGGGCCCTGCTTTCACAAGGTAGAGTTTAAGTATCTCTTATCTTTGTTAAAAACCAAGTATGCATTTATTCACACTAGAGACTTGGGACGGCTTCGCACTAAGTGGGGGATCCCTGAAAATGTAAAGATCCGAATTCCCATCGATCCAGAGACCCCGATGGATTGTAAGAGGAATGAGATTGTATTTTTTACAGAGCTGTTCAATTGGGGACTCAGGTTCCCATTGGATCCGGAGATAGTGCGCTATTTCCACTTAGTGAAGCTATGCCCATCGCAGCTGAGCCCCAACGGATGGTACACCCTGATGTCATGTATTATGGCATCCAGGCTGTCCGGAATTCCTCTTCCAATGGAAGAGTTCGCTGCTGTTGCCAGTCTGTGCAAACACCACCAGTTCCCCTTTTATCACTTCAATATGGGGAACAATCTGAAAGCAGTTGATGATCTCCTAGAATCGGAGAATAAGTGGAGGAGCCAGTTCTTGTTTATAAGTGGCTCATGGGAGAACGGGAAGAAGATCAAGGTTGGGGAGAATCCTAGCCTTCTTCGAAGTAGATGGAGGAGCGATCGTAAGTTCTCTTCTTAAGTTTCTGTTCGAATTTCTTCTCTTTAAGCTTTCACTAACTAGTTGCTCTTTTGTTTTGCCAGAACTGCCAAAAGAGTTCGGAGACTATGCGAAAGCCGGACAGGTTACCTGTGGCAAAATAAACACATGGGCCGCAGAGAACTGGGAGAACCGGTTCCACAAGGCTTTCACTCCGGGAAACTTAGCCAGATCTCACCTGTGGAACACCACAGGTCGGAGGGATTTAACATGGGAGGAGTTCTCCACCCCTCCTGATGATGACATAGTGCTAAGAAGGTCTCACGAGCTAGATGGGACCCTTTTCCTCCCTCTTCGGGCCAAAGCCCCAAGTAAGATGAAGGGCCAGAAGAAGAAAGGGAAGAAAACAGCAGGAGATTCAGAGAGAAAGGCCCTAACTGACACAGAGGCGCCAATTCCAGTTCAAGTTGATGCAAGCCTTCTACAGGTGGTAGAAGTGGAAAGTAAAGAGCACGGAGAAACTCCCTCAAAACCTACGAGGGTCTCCAAACGAACCCGTAAACAAGTAAGTGAGGGTGTTGAGAGAGAAGTAAAAAAGAAGAAAACTTCTCAAGAAGAAGAATTTGCTCTCCGGGACCCGGAGCCCATTTTTCCAGTTGATCCTACATTAGCCGAAGAGATCCCAGAAAACCTTAACGAAGGGATTCCAGGGGAGCTTCACACTGATGACATTGAACGGGGAGAGATCAACATGGATGAAGTGGATGTCACCGGACTGGGTCCTCTAGGTGACTACTTCCTTGGTTTGTCTAGGGACGAGTTTGCAGGGCCATATGTTCCTCCAAGTAATTCCAACACGGTAAATTTTAATGGTAAAACTTTCTTGGTCTCCAGCGAAAGGGATATCATAGCTCACTCTCTCCTTAGCAACGTGCAACCTGTGCTTACCTTGGAAAGGCAAGTCCGGAATCAGGCAGAAACCATTAAGGAGCTTAAGTCCGAGAAGGAAAAACTGTCCAATAACCTCCGGGGTGCCACTACCCAGGTTGACTTGCTTAAGGAGTCGAACGAGCAGCTGAAGAGGAGTAAAGATGAGAGCAACACAAAAATTGCCTCTTTGGAGAAAACCCTAGAAGATCTCCAGGCTAAGCTGTCCGAGTTGGAGAAAGACTTGAAAACCTCAAAAGATGAGACTGCAGCAAAAGAAAAGATTGTCACCAATCTGACTACTGACAAACTTACTTTGGAGAATGCAGTGACTCAAGCTATTGGTGAGAAAGCTGCCCTGGTGAAGGATCAAGAGGCCATGATCAAGGCCAAAGTCAATGCTTATGCCAAGGAGATGCTACGGAGTGAAGAACTACTGATCGAAAAGGTAAAGTCTGACATGGTCCTCTTATTTCACGAGAAGTTCCCGAAGAGAAGACTTGGGGACTTATGGCGTTATGTGGACGACGACGATCTCCCATATTGGACCATGGTTGATGAAGGGTATACTGATATATCCTCATCTGGTGATGAGGAGGAAACCGGAGAGAGTCCGGGAGAAGAAGAGGCTGACCCCAAAGGAAAGAAGGTCATTGAAGGCAAAAGCGATGTTAAGGCCAAGGGAACTGATGAGGGTGAGCCATCTTCAAAGGCTCCACCTTAAATGGTAATTTGTTTTGTTTAATGTTTGTTTGAACCAAAGTCCTTGGAAGGCCAAGGCTCCTTTTTTGTGATGCTGTCCGTTTTGACCGGACAGATTTTTGTATTGTGTTTAAACTTGTTCACAAAGTCCTTGGAAGGCCAAGGCAACTTTAAGTTTATTGAATGAAAGTTTTATCTTGCACAACCTTTCTCTTATACTAAAGTTTGTTTAAGTACTTCTCATTGTGAGAGTGTTTAATTTTTCCGGCTAGAATTTAAATAGCCCTTAGATCTTCCAGTCCGGGTAGTATGGCAATCAACAGAATTTTGTAAAAACTTAGAAAATTTATTCAAAAAAGCTCCAAGTTTCATTTAAAGCTCTCCGTGGCGCCAGAGAGAGATAGTGGTATGCCCCCAAATATTTACATGGATGTTTAAACAAGTAAATATTTACATAAATTTTATTCCAAATACATTCGAAGGTGTTCAATATTCCAAGGGTGAGTTAAAACCCTACCATCTTTATCTTCCAGCCAATATGTGCCAGGCTTGATTCTTTCAACCACAGTATACGGACCCTCCCAGGTTGGGGCCAACTTTCCGAAGAGCTTTTCCTTGGTGTGCAGGAAAACTTTCCTCAATACTTTATCTCCTGGTTGAAAATCCCTTCTTTTAACCTTGGAAGCAAACCTGCTTCTCATCAAGCCCTGATAGTGTACCATTCTAAGATGAGCTTTTATTCGCCTTTCTTCAATTAAATCAAGCTGATTTCTGATTGCTATTTCATTAGCCTGTCCGGAGAAGTTATGAACACGAAAAGAGGGGAGTGTCTTCTCTATGGGAGCTACTGCATCCATCCCATAGACCAAGGCAAAAGGTGATTCTTGTGTGGCAGCCCCAGGCGTTGTCCGGTACGCCCACAAGACTTCTTGTAAATAACTAGGCCACTTCCCAGCAGCCCCTTCCAGATTTTTCTTTAAGCCGGACAGTATTGTTCTATTAGCCACCTCAACTTGCCCATTGGCTTGTGGGTGGAATGGGGAAGAAAAGCAGTGCTGAATACCCCTTGAGGCACAGAAGCTCTCCATTTCTCGGTTGTCAAACTGTGGCCCATTATCTGTTGTTATTTTCTGAGGGACACCAAATCTGCAACATATGTTGGATAAAATGAATTTTATAACAGCCTTTGATGTTGTTCCTGCCAAGGGGGCTGCTTCTATCCACTTCGAAAAGTAATCAATGGCCACGATTATGGTTTTGCGTCCTCCGGACGCCATAGGGAGAGGCCCAACTAAGTCTAATCCCCATCGAGCAAAAGGGATTGGCTCAGAAATTGATTCCATAGGAATGGCTGGTACATGAATTTCATTGCTGTACCTCTGGCATGGGTCACACCTTCTTACCAGTTCCTTGGCATCTTTCATTATCGTAGGCCAATAATATCCGGAGAGAAGCACTCTTCTCGTTAATGCTCTAAATCCACAATGGGCTGATCCCTCACCATCATGCAATTCGGAGAGAACCATTTGTGACTCATTATCTCCTAAACAGCGTAGGAGAGGTTTACTATAGGATTTCTTGTACAAGATCTCTCTAATCATGATGAAACCACGAGCCTTGTGCTTTAACGTTCTGGCTTGTGATTTTTCCAAAGGCACAATACCATCAGACAAATATTGTATAAGTGGAGACCTCCAATCTTGAGGTTTATTTGCTTGTATTTCAAAAACTTCCTCTTTCTCCCCTTCATCAAGTTGAATGGAAGGACTTTCAAGCACATGGATCCACGGATAGGACTCCGTATATGATATTGTTGCCAATGAGTCTGCCAATTCATTCTCTGCCCGGGGAATATGCTCATAGACAACAGCTTTAAACTTCATTGCCTCATTTTTCAAAAGAAGCAAATACTTGATTAACTGCTCTTTTCTAGCCTCTGATAGGCCCAAAGCATGGTGGACAAGCAATTGGGAGTCGCTTAGTAGCTTGACCCTTTTTGCTCCACAAATATAAGCCAATTTTAATCCAGCTATAGCTGCTTCGTATTCGGACTCGTTATTGGACGCCCTAAAAGCAAAACAAATAGCTTGAAACATGTTGTCCCCATAAGGAGAGGTTAGACATATTCCTGCCCCAGATCCTATGGCACTGGATCCCCCATCTGTTCGGACAATCCATACTTTTTTGTCTTTTGAATCAGCAAGTTGTTCTGAGTCCCTATCAGAATGGAATTCGACCAGAAAATCAGCCACTGCCTGAGCTTTTACTGCTGTTCGAGGAGCAAAGTCTATGTCGAAGTCCCCCAACTCTACTGACCATTTTGTCATTCTGCTCGAAATATCCGCTTTCTGAAGGACATTTTTTAAAGGGAAAGATGTCCGGACTACGATAGGATGAGCCTGAAAATAAGGCCTCATTTTTCTGGCAGCTATCACCAAGGCTAACGCTAATTTTTCAAGTTTTAAGTAGCGCCGTTCAGCATCAATCAGGCTTTTGCTGATGTAGTATACGGGGTGAGGATACCCATCAACCTCTCTAACCAACACAGCACTGATGGCACAACTTGAAACAGCCAGGTACACAAATAGAGTCTCCCCATTGATTGGTTTGAATAAGGTCTTCGGAGAGGACAGATGCTTCTTAATTTCATTGAACGCCTCATCACACTGTGGTGTCCACTCAAACCCCTTTGCACCTTTCAGAGTTTGAAAGAAAGGAGCACATCTGTCCGAAGACCTAGAGATAAACCTGTTCAAAGCTGCTAACCTCCCCGTTAACCGCTGCACTTCTTTAACATTTCGAGGAGGCTCCATTTGAAACAAAGCATTGAGCTGGTCCGGGTCGGGCTGGATTCCATGCTCACTTATAATGTACCCTAAGAACTTCCCGGACTGCACTCCAAACACACATTTTTCAGGATTTAGCTTTAAATTCACCTTGGTCAGGTTGGTAAAAGTCTCCTGGAGGTCGGACAAGTGTAGCTGCTCATCCACACTTTTCACCATCATATCGTCAATGTAAACCTCTATATTTCTTCCAATTTGATCAGCAAAGGTTTTATTGACTAACCTTTGATAAGTAGCCCCAGCATTCTTCAAACCAAAAGGCATCACCTTGTAGCAGTGTAATCCTCTATCAGTAACAAAAGTGGTATGCTCTTGATCTCTTGGATCCACCTGGATCTGATTATATCCGGAGAAAGCATCCATGAAGGAGAGTAGCTTGTTCCCAGAAGTAGAATCTACCAGCTGATCTATCCGGGGGACCGGATACAAGTCTTTTGGGCAAGCTCGATTGAGATCCGTGAAGTCTATGCACATTCGCCATTTACCGTTTTTCTTTTTTACCAAGACTGGATTGGCAGTCCACAAAGGATACTGAGCTTCTTTAATGTGCCCCATCTTTGTGAGTCTGTCAACCTCTTGTACAATGACATCAGCCTTTTCTTTTGAGAAAGCTCTCCTTTTTTGCACCACTGGTGCTACATCTCTCCGGACAGATAAGTGATGAGAAATCACTTCTGACGGCACTCCAGTAACATCAGCATTGCACCAGGCAAAAACATGCTGATGGTCTTTTAAGAATTTTAACATTTCTTCTTTCAATACTTGTGGCATTTTGGACCCTATCTTGACAGATTTCCCTTCTTCTAAGCAATGTGTCTCAACCTCCTCAACTGGGATCAACACTCCGGGGGTCTCCCTGGGGTCATCAATTTCACCCTCACCCCCAGAAAGGCCCTCAAACTGCTATTGGTCATTCATACGGACTGCCCCCAGCGTTCGTGGAGCCAAGGCAGTGGCATAGCATTCTCTTGCAACTTTTTGACTGCTCCGGACAACCCCAACCTGCCCCTGAACAGCATATTTTAGACACTGATGAACTGTTGAAGCCACTGCGTGCATCCTAGAGAGCCAAGATCTCCCTAGAATAGCATTGTAACAAGTGGGACAGTCCACCACAATGAAAAGTATTCTGACTGTTTTCTTGAAAGGGCCTCTGCCCAACAATACTTCTTCTTCGAACTCACCAATTACATCAGCTGAACTACCCGTGAAACCTACAATCGATCGGTCTGACTTTTGAATCACAGCTGGATTTTTCATTTTCTTGTAAGTATCTAGGAAAAGGATATTGGCAGAGCTCCCAGTATCTACCAGGATTCGCCTTATCTCATTGCCCCCTATCGATGCTCCTATGACAACAGCATCTTCATGAGGACCAGCAATGTCTCTCAAATCATCCCCATCAAAGACAATGAATGGAAATAGATTTGACGATTGATAAGAGGTCATGCCCCCTTCTAGTTGGGTTGCCAAATTATGAACATGCCTTTTTCTTGATGAAGTGGTAGGAGCCGTTACGGTGTCCCCTCCGAAAATTGTCAAGGACTCAAAGAATTTAATGAGCCCGGAGACCGACCTGGAACGTTCCTCTATTGCACCCACTCTGTTCCTTGTTGGATCAGGATCCAAGTATTCTGATTCCACATCAAACCTTTCAACAATTACCATGGCCCCTTCTGGGGCAGCATTAACCGGACCAGCCCGGTGAGTGTTATCAGGCCTGTTGCCTCCTCTTCTTTTGACATACGCACCCAACTTCCCTCTTTCAATCAGGTTCTGAACCTCTTGTTTCAAGGCTATACAATCATCAGTAGTATGGCCAATATCATTGTGATATTGACAAAAAGAACTGTTTCGATGTTCTCTGGGAGACTGCAAGGTTGCCGGTCTCCTGTAGTGTACTTCATCTTTAGTTTTCTCGAAAATGGTTGCCACACTCTCTTTGAGCTCTGCAAACCACTCCGGTTGGACCCACGGCCCCCTTTTGTTTCTAGACTGTTGACTTTGTGCAGGAGCAGCTGGTTGAGACTGAGCTTTTCCTCTTCCATGCCCCTGTCCGGTTTCTCTAGCTTTGTTGCCGGACTGGTTTGGATTGGGAGTTGGTGTTACCGGGGTGGATCTCACCTGCCTGTGCACCCTGGTCTTTTTTGTTTCATCAACATTTATTTGCTTGCCGACTTGATTCAGCAATCCACCCCAGGTCATGGCTTTCTTCCTTGTTACCGAATCGGCCAGGTTGCCCGGGTTCAAACCCTGTCTCAGGGATGCTATTGCCACTTGTTCAAAACAATCAGCCAGCCCATTCTTTGTATTCACAAAACGACTTATGTATTCTTTCAATGATTCATTTGGCTCTTGGGCACAATGGATTATAGTATCTCCATTGCCCTTGAGCTCCTTACTTCCCACAAACTGCCTTCGAAAGGCCACCCAGAAGGTGTCAAAGTCTCTGATACAACCCTGAGGAAGGCTGTTGTACCACTTCAGAGCACTCCCCGTAAAGGATTGGGAGAATGCCCTGCAGAGTAGTTTATCATCGTCATCAAAGTTCATCATGAAGTTCTTGAATTGCTCCAGATGATTGTCCGGATCAGTACTGCCGTCGTACTTCTCCATCTTTGTGCTGTCAAACCTCTTGGGGAGGTTCCCGGATAGGATTTTAGAAGACAGTGGAGACTGCCTCCAATTCCTTCCACGACTGAACACGGTATCCTCATTAGGTGTTGCAAAGATACCTGGCTCATCATGGAAAGCAAATGGATCCATCAGCAACCGGTCTATATGCCTCCGGCTGTGAGATGATCCTTTCCCAATGTGTCTTTTCATTCTTCCATGGTGGTCTCTTTTTCTGGAATACTTTTTAACTTGCTTTTGTTTTTTCCTGGTTCGCCCTTCGTCACTGCTGGAGGACAAGGACTTTTCATTCCCCTCACTGTCCGAAGAGCTGTCCGAAGATTCTGAACTTGAGTCAGAACTCTCTACAGGCTTGGACCGGTGAGACTTTTTAGAACTAGCATGTGTCTTTTTAGTGCTCACATGAGTATTCGAAGCCTCATGCTCTCGAGGGTTATCAGAGCGATGAGCAACCGATGCTTTGGACTTCTCCTTCATGCCCATCTTGGCCTTCTCAGCCCTCAGAGCTTCTATTTCAACCCTCAACCTGTCACGCTCTTGGACAGTATATTCATCGTTCTCTTCCACCACTTCGAGCAAAGCTGGTGGAAGCTCTGGATTATCCGGATTCATTCGGACAGAATTCTTTTACTTGGTTTTGAATGTTTGATTCAGGCACCGTCGCCTCCCACTGTGGTCGCCAATTTGGTGTGGATAAAAGTAGCCTGAGGGTAGGCTGGTAATTTTAAGTGGAGTTTTAAGGCGGCGTAAGGGTGTTTCACGGTGGTGTGGTAGTGTTTCCAGATATTTCAGGGTGTTTCAAGGTGTTTTAAGGGTGGTGAGAGAATTGAGCAGCCTGGCAGCAGTTAATTTTTCTTACCCATAGTTAATGCTGGTGGTTGGGTATTTATAGTGTGTAATTTGGGCCCTTATGGGCTTTCGGGTCAAGTTTCATGGACCCGGGTCATGTTTAAAGACCCATGAAGTTTAAGCAAATGCACAGGTAGCTTAGTCAGATAGTGATTAGGTTTAAAAGTACTTTAGTCATAGTTCGAATCGTCTTATGTTTGCTGTGTCCAAAATCACCTGTCCGGACCAAACAGTCCTGTTCGGATTATAGTCTTGGAGTCTGTCCGATTTTCGGGGAGTTTTACTTTGGACTACCCTTCCGGGGAGCTCTTCGAATTCGGACTCATCATAATCCACCTAATCCTCTTTCATTTTCACCTATCTTACTTTCTTTCTTTTGGACCAAACCACCCGAGATAAAGTGTGAATTTTTAAAATTGTATGTTATGTTAGAGCTTGGAGGTTTAGATTTTTTCTTCATACCATGCTAAATCGTTATTTTTTTATACGTTGTCGTTTGGCTACAAGGTCTCAACTTCCCTTGCAAATGATCAGTCTTTGTTAATGAGGTTGAATTTTAAATTATTTAATACCTTGCAGTTCTAGTAGTGTTGATATTGTTTCACTTACTGAGCCATTTCCCTTTTTCATGCTTACCAATACCTAAAATTAGTATGGTTTGAAACCCATTTTGGTCCCAACCAACAAAAGTCATTTGTTGGACTTCATTTTTATGGCTTAAAATGACATAGAACTGGCATGATATCAGACTCTCTTTTGGACTCCTACCAACATAACTTATATGTTGGGCTTTAATTTTGTATGGCTTAACATGACTTAGGACTGACATTGTATCAAACCTCATTTGAGTGTCCAACATAAGTCATTTGTTGGGTTTCACTTTTTGATGGCTTAATGGGACATATAAGCGGTATGATGTTGGGTCCCTTTTGAGGTCCTTTCAGCTAGAGCGGATTTCATAATCATATTCCATATTTACATTCATTAAATCATTCAACACATGGATTTTTAAGGAAAATTCTTAAGGATCCGTTATATGGGTGCCTTATTAAAACACTCATTCACCGCCATGATAGGAAATAGCATTCCCTTGCTATCGTGAAGTTTCAACAAATAAATAGAGATATAATTACATGATATCGGGAAGTTTCAACAAATAAATAAAGATATAATTACATGATACATGATTTACATCCAAATTTATTTAAGTCAATCCAAATTTTAGGTTCTCTATGCTCTAAAAGTCTGGAAGTGGAGTGAGCTTTTTGTTCCAGACTAAATCCTTTCCACCAAAGTGTATGGTCATTCTCAATTGGGAAAATATTTTCGTCTTCAAGGTATTTAGTATGTTGGAAAATATTTCTTAGCACATTGTTACATATTTGGACATTTCAGTCATTGATCATTGACTTATATTGGCTTCTCATTAAAGTCTCATAGTATTACACATACAAGTCTTCCTTATTTCTCATTTATTCTATTACATTAAGTTCAGCTCTATTTCCTTTGGTATTGTTATCTTTGGCATAATTCCTCACCCTGAAGGAACATAAAACTGTACGTTGGACAATCCATGCCATAGATCAAGCCAAACTATGTCTCCTTTTTAGTTTAATAAGGGGTATTCAGATAAGCCTATAATGCCTCATATAAGAATTTAGACCACTTTTTAATCGAACCCTCTAAGGTCTATTTCAAAAACTCAATTATGCTTGATTTTTAATTTCAACTTTTAAATTATCTTTAGGGTGGAAGGGTTTAAAAATTGTTGTTGGATGCATTTTGTGAGAAAAAAATAATCCAACTTGTACGTTTTGAAATTGTGTAGTGTTACTAATGGTAACCACTTTTGGCATTTTAAACCTACATTTTTTTTATATAAATTTGATTACCTCTTTCTCCTCAATCCTTGCTAGAGATTATGTTTCACCCCAATTAGAGAAGTAGTTTACCCCCACAAGGATATACTTTTATCCTTATGAAGCTTTAAGAAAGAGTCTAACCAAATCTAGCCCCAACGGTAAAAAGGTACGAGTTCATATATTGTTTGTAGTGACACTACTAGCATGTGTATAACACTAGAATATAGTTGGTAAGTATCACACTTCTTAAGCATTTATTTAGCATTGGTAGTCAAAGTAGGACAACAAAAACTTTCTAAGAGGACCCTTCTTACCAAAATTTTGTACCTAAATGGACCGAACATACTCCATCATGTAGTTCATCCAACTCGAAATAAGAATCGTTCGGACCCAGACATCGTAGGAGTAGTTTGGAAAACAGATGGTTATACATCGATCATCCTATAAAAACATACTTGTTAGACTTTTTGTTACGCTACATGCCTCAGTCTTATCTCTTAGAACGACCCCTGGTCAATAGATAATATTGGATTGGTCTCTGCCAGTCCACTTCGGCGTTAATAGAATTGACTTCAGCCATACTATTGCAAAGAATATCGGATATTTTGTTTATTTTGATGGGGGTTCTTATAATACAATCCATAGGGTTGGATTCGGAAAGGCCAACGAAGCTAAGAAGTCAATCAAAAATTTCTCAAGCCTGAGAAGTTCCTTTAAGTGTACTTCCTCAAACTCAATTGTTAGCTTCTTGAATGTATTTAATTATTATATGAGAGTATCATTTCTTGCATTTGCATGTTCAAGGTCATATTTAATAACAAGTTGGGAGTCACTACATAGTTTCACCCTCTTTTCTCCACAAATTTGAGCCAGTAAGAATCCATAGGTCGTTGCTTCATACTCAGTCTCATTATGAGTGGCAAAGAATGCGAAACATATGGGCTGGTACATGCCTTTCTTTACAGAAGTATTTAGTTGGATACCGGTCCCGCACCTCTGAGAACTTTAACTACTGTATGGTTGGAGTATCCATTCTCTTGGTAGATTTTCAAGGGTATAAAGGGGATTCTTTCATAAAACTTGGTTAAACAAATAGTTAGCGCATGGGCCTTAATCGTTTTTCTATGCTCATAGGATATGTTATAGTATGTTAACTCTACTGAGCAAAATATTAGACGATCAGAGACGTCTAATATTTGCATTATATTTTGTACCGCGAAAGTTAGGACAACAATGGAGTGGAGGTAGAAGTATGAGGTTATTTTTATTGCCCACACTACCTTAGAAAGGGCTAGTTTGTTTAACTATCGGTACTTTGTCTTAGCATCAATGAGAATGCTTCTTACAGAATATATTAGTCGTGATCCTCCATTTGTCTCCCTGATTTGTACACCAGTGAGGGCATAATATGAGATGATGCTGTATATGTAAGGTGTCTCGGATATAATGGCTTCAACAAAACCTCTAAAAAATAAAAATATTCTTTTATTTTGTTAAAGGCTTGGTCACATTATTTGGATCATTGAAAACTATTATCCTTATTCAAAACTTGGTTGAAGTGGAAAAACTTATCCAAAAAATGAAATATGAACTTATTTAAGGTTGCCAATATTCTGACCAATATTTGAACTTCATTGACCAACCTGGGTGGATGCTTGGATTCCAAGACTTCACATTGTGATGAATCTGTCTCTATACCGCTTTCACTAACTAGGTAACCCAATAACTTATATGATGAAATCCCAAAGGTACAGTTTTCTATATTCAACTTCAAGTTAATAGATCCTACATTTTTAATATCTCTTTCAATATTTTAAAATGGTTGGCATCATCGAGTCCTTTAGAAGCATGTCATCAATATAAACCTTTATATTTTGGTGTATCTCACTAGCAAAGGCTTTACTGACAAGTATTTTGTAAGTTTCCTATATATTAGTCAATTCGAAAGACATGACTTTATAGTAATGAAGTCCCTAATTATTTTGAGCTCCCCTCCATTTAGATAGATATCAACCTCAAGTCCGTACAAAAGCTTGGTGTTATCTCTAGTAAAGCCAACCAATATCCTTTTAGACCGCGGTTGGTAGATTGGTTTTTCATTTTTATCAAGTGTGCTTCTGAATATTATGTTTACTGAGTTGCTAGTGTCATTAACATCTCTTCTTACTCCATTCTTAGCAATCCAAACAGATATGAGAACAAAATATTGATGAGACACAACCACTCCTTGAAGGTCATCATCAGTAAAAATCATTGACGGGTAGAGGCTTAGTGTATGTGGGTATAAGTATACCATTTTTATTGGTACTCAGTCATATTAAAATGTCTCAAACTTGAAGTTTTAGTGATCTCTAACAACGAGTCTCCCTCTTTTATATTCATGAATATATCTCAGTTGGGGTCGATAGCCAAGTAACCATCTTCTTGATCTTCGACCTTTTTTTTCAAAGTTTTCTATTATTAACATGGTATTTTTCTCCGTTAGTTGGACTACTAAATCATAATATATTCTTAAGGCCTATGTTCTTGGTTCAGATTTATTGAACTCGAACTTAAATTTCCTTTGGGCTTGTATAGTCCCTGATCTTGACAAACTCAATAAATTTTACATCTTCAATAAAAGCCTAGCTTTTATTAATATTTTTCACTTGCTTGTAAATTACCGACATCATTATGGTACTTGTAAAGTTTTTTGTGATTCGTATTTTCCCCTATGAAGATTATTGAAAAAGATTATTAGAATTGCATATGAAATATTTTTTGTGAGTTTAATTTAGTTCACCCTTCTATCCCCAACATGGTTATTCCTCATGTTCTCAATGCAACTACATCTCTGTGATATTTGTCTCTTTGGTCAGTTCGGTTTCTTACTGAAGTGTTTCCTCACTTAAGGCCTGGAGGCCTAGGCCTGACCGAAGTCGTGGTCGGTCTCACTTTTGTAATTGTTTAAGTTTGGTATGACTGTTGGATAGGGGTGGAATACAGATCATTGGGTATTATTGCTATATTGAAGTTGTATTATGATGGGTAGGAGGTTGGCGACTAGTCATAACCCTCAAGTGTATTATCTTTTTTCTAACTTAATCTATGATATAACATGAGCTAACAAGGCCTTGATTCTTAGAGATTTTTTATTCGTTATATATTCTGCCAACACGCCCGACATAATCCATTACCTACAAAATCCATATGTATCGACTCATAAAAATCTTCATGAATGTTACAAAATATCGAGTATAATCCCTCAGAGTCTTATCTTGCTCATAATTTTAATGCATGATATAGTTTACGTCCCCTTTTATGACCTTCCATCCAATAAACGTATCTCTGGACATAAATGATAGTGACTCAAAACTTCAAATTGATCTGGGAGGTAATTGATTGAACCATTTCAAAACATTTCCTCTCAACATTTTGGAGAAAACCCTATAAAATAATTGGTCATCTCCACCAAAGCTAAACATCACAATCTGAAATGTTTAATATTATTATTAGGGTTCATCGCCTTATCATACTTATCCATCTTATATTGATCAAAGTTATGGGGGTAAGTCTCTTGCCAAAATCCCAGGTGTCAAATGAGACCTTATCGCGTTATGCCTTTGAAAATAAGAATAAATCTCTTCAAGGTCATTCCATCATTGATTCTAATTGAAGCATTCACATTTCTTAAGATTAAAATGATGGGTTAGGGAAGTTAAGGATTCAGTACCAAAAAAGATGCCCATAATGGTACATAAATAAATGCATACTCTAAAGGCAGATCCCCAAGTGGGATTCAACATCGGATAAGGTGGCGGTACATGTTGTGACATATGTAGTTGAATATGGCAAGGCATAGGTGGTTGCATAGACTGAGGAATAGGTTATTTCATAGGTTAATGAAGATGTTGTTGTGTTTATGGAGAGGGTGACAAACCACCTCTAGTAGTCTAGCTTGAGTTAGTTCTTGAGGTGCTTGGGCCTGGTATTGCCAAACATCATACCTTCGGATATGAGCCTTGTCCTGACGGTTTTGGCCTCTACCGTGGCTTTGATTTCTAAAATGAAATCACTGATGACTTAATCTCTTAGATTACTCTAAATTCCAACCTAAATAAATGAGCCTCTCACTTGATGAAGATGAAGATCCATGTTAATGTTGGGTTTGTTTCACTCTTGTAAGGGTTTCCTCATCTTGACCAGCTTGGAATGTCTGGAGTGATTCAAAGACTCTATCATTGACGTCTATAAGAACTATCTTTCTCTGTTGTATGGGTATGGCACACTTTTTTCAAGTTATGCCTGAAAATAGATTGGCTCACAAAGACTTTATGTTTCTTGATGCATCTCGACCTCATTAAGGTTTACAATATCTCGGATAGGATGAGTAACTTGCAACTTTTGTTGATGATTTTAAAAAGACATTATCTGGGTATCAGGCTTTTCCACATGCGATACCATTTATGATGCTCACTTAGCTAGAATACTAAATAAGGGTCATGGCTAGTCGAAACACCAAACCAAAAAAAAAATTCTAATTTTTTTTTTGATATGCGAATGATTATAATATGAGTTGTTGACCAGTTCCATGGTATGTGGAAGCCGATTTAAAGCAATACAAGTCAGATTATGCATATGATCCTCATATACGTATAATATAATTGTTGGACTAACTTATACATGCTACTCGGTCATGGTTAAATATGGATCGAATAGTCGATCTAAAACCAAATAATTACTCGACTAATAATTTATTTGTCACAATAAAATAAAATATTTAAATTATTTTATAAACGATATTTTGTACGTATATACTCGACTAACTAAAAGTAATTCACTTTATTTTCTGCATATCGATATTAGTAGTCAAATAATTTTTAAGATACTCAACGCCTATAACCTTATATAAACTAATACTGATTTGACATATAAGTTTTGATTCTTAAATCTAATTCTTTTAAAAAATTAAAAAATGAATTATTTTATAGATTTGGGATATTATACTGATAAAAAGATGCAACTTATTTAACAGCTAATTAAAAAATTAAAAAATTTAAAATTTTATTTTTAAATATTAAGTTTCAGTTTAAAAAAAATAATAATCATGTTTTCAAACAATTTATTCTTAAACATTTTATTTTTTATATAAAAACAAATTGATTATTTGTTTGTTAATGTAAGATAAAAGAAAAAGAAAAAGAAAAACTGTGTTGTAGACCACTACAAATAACAAATAGTAACATGAGACCGTGGTTATAATTGCTTGTTTAATATACATGCGTAGTTTTAGTATATGGACAAAAACAACCAAACACAGCACACTAAAATATAAAAAACAAACCATTTTTCTATTTGAAAACATAAAGCTAAATAAACTATTGATACCCGGCCGAACTAAATTGCACCCTCTTTAGCTGCTTCTTTCCATACTGATGTCGACAACAACTCATGTAAGACATGTCTTCGGTCTAGTGTGAAAGTTGCATCTTTGTATTTTTATTCTTCTTTTAAAGCACGTTTAGAATGAGGAAAACATGGTAAGAGAACTTCAGATAAGCCCACAAACTACTTAAACTACAGCTCACTAACAGAGAAATCGAAACAAATTCCACCTTCTCTATCTGTATCTCTCAACTCATGGACCACTAATTGTCGAACGCCAAGACATCATCTACTACTCTGCCTCTCTCAAATATACCCTATTTGGATTCTTGGGCCACTTATGTCGGCTGGTTTATACGTAAACATGATAAAGTAGGAGTAGTAAAAATAAGATCAATAACTTTTTTTATTAGAAATGAGATCCTGTAACTCTTTCGAACCTAATACTAAAAGATCCATTTTACCCGTATATATATTCTGATATCGATAGTTGGTTCTGTAAATTTAGCCGAAGCTGGGAAGAAAGTGAGATTAAAACGAGAATAACAGAGCGACAACGCGAACTACAGTAAAAGATACGTAGTAATTGGATTTTTATATATAGATTGTGTTATCATAAATATTATGATATATGGTTTATATATTAAGATAAGTGGTTAAGTGTATATTTGAATTAGTCTAGGTAGATTGTACATTTTTCGGTAAGTGTATGGACCGATTCGTTTTGACTGGACAAATTACACTTTTATGAATAACTTGTAGTTTTAATGAGAGTAATTGAAGGAAGACTAGTCGAGTGTTGCTCAAAATTCTTGTCTTTTGCTAAACTATTTTTTAGTTTTTGTGCTAAACTATTTTTTAGTTTTTGTAGAGATACCAATTGCTTATCCGCAACCATCGTGGAATTTGTCGAAACACATTTATCTTTTGATTACATTATTTAAATGACGTTTGATTTTTAAATTTGTAATTATTTTTAAATACTTGGATTTGTTGTTGACGATGCTTTAAGATTTTTTTGTCTTATGAAGTTTTTATTTTCGTTTCGGTTTTACTTGTTTTTCTTTTATTTGTCTTTCCTTCGACTTTATTTCTTTTTTGTTGTCTTCTGATTTTTGCCTAGTATGTTTGCTTAGATTTTCACGTAGCCCCCTTATCTTATAATGAAGGATGATGAACGAAAAATGATTGTTGAAAGAAATTATTCTTTTATTTCTACATATTCCTTTTTATTATTCTTGAAAACTGAAGTTAAAAGCTTATACATTGTGCCTGTATAGTAGTAGTTTTATTTCCAAGTACTCATACATTTGGAGTTTATATTTTTTACTAACATACTTAATCCTTCTTGAGGGCTAAGGCAAGAGACTAACAATTTTATTCTTTATCCATCAAAGCAATTTCGCTAATCTTAGCTTAGGATAATGAAAAATATAATCTTATATTTAATTCAGTTTGTAAAAAATATATTCCATTCTTTTTATGTCTGAGAATAACGATACGTTTGAAATTATGGGGCCATTCTAATAAATTTTATTTGGAAATTTTACCAGCAATAGTGGACGTGTGTAATAAAAATATTTACTTTACGAGTATGCCTGCTATCCTTTGGCATGTTTTTTTATCATGGCCCTATATTTTATTTGATTATGTTTAATAATTAGATGCATCAAGTGTACAGTTTTTCCCATATGTCTTTGCCCCTTCATATCTGCTTTATTTTCCTTCATGAACTTCCTTATCCCCTTTTCTCTTCCTTATCTTGGTTGTATTCTTTTGCTTCTCAAACTTTGATTATTGTAATATAGATAAACAAAAAGATTCTAACACTACCTGATAATCTAGATGTTCAAGTTAGTTTTTTATTGTGGCACGCTTTTTGTCGAATGAAGGGTTCATGAATCTCCTGGTCGCATTCGTCTGATGGATCATCAAGCAGGTGGATTGATCAATGAGCGACGCAATGTCATCTATAGATGGAGTGCATGATAGCTCATCAATCAGGTGGCTTGATCAAGGAGCGACACAGTGTCATCTGGTAGTGAGTAGATGGATCCGCCCCAAAATCTCTAAAGTTTAGGTTTCTCTCCACTTGACTAGAGTAGGCGGATGGAAGTCAATTGAGAGGAGGCTAGAGTGATACTTTGTTCGAGATGAGGATTGTTAGGTATGACCAAAGTCCCACATCCCACATCGGTTAAACATGGGAAGAAATATTAGTATATAAGTTAAAGAGGACAATATCACACTAGTCTGGTGATCAGAGTATTTTTACTTATATACAAAGACGAAATACGCAGACCTTAGTATTTTTACTTGGTGTATTCCGCCAAGATTTTATTAACTTTTTGCTTGCAACGGATTATGTAATCCATATCTAATGGCATGAAGTTAACCCCTATAAAGTGATTTGTAAATATTTGTACAAAGCTTTTCGTAATTTCCAATGAATTTTTTTGGTAGTTTGTAGAACAATTGCATTGTGTTTCCCTTCAGGGTCAAGAAAAGGCCCGACACTTAGTTTATCTCTTTTTCCATATTACTTACTCATTAAATAAATATCGTACGAAGATCGCGTCATGTAGTATCGTACTCCTAGGGCCAAGATTTTATTAACTTTTTACTTGCAACGGATTATGTAATCCATATCTAATGGCATGAAGTTAACCCCTATAAAGTGATTTGTAAATATTTGTACAAAGCTTTTTGTAATTTCCAATGCAATTTTTTTGGTAGTTTGTAGAACAATTGCATTGTGTTTCCCTTCAGGGTCAAGAAAAGGCCCGACACTTAGTTTATCTCTTTTTCCATATTACTTGCTCATTAAATAAATATCGTACGAAGATGGCGTCATGTAGTATCGTACTCCTAGGGCCAAGATTTTATTAACTTTTTGCTTGCAACGGATTATGTAATCCATATCTAATGGCATGAAGTTAACCCCTATAAAGTGATTTGTAAATATTTGTACAAAGCTTTTCGTAATTTCCAATGCAATTTTTTTGGTAGTTTGTAGAATAATTGCATTGCGTTTCCCTTCAGGGTCAAGAAAAGGCCCGACACTTAGTTTATCTCTTTTTCCATATTACTTACTCATTAAATAAATATCGTACGAAGATGGCGTCATGTAGTATCGTACTCCTAGGGCCAGTTGGGAATGTTTGTCTAAATAAGATTGCTTATTTTCATAAATATTATTGGTATCTTCATCGTGCAAGCGTTCCAGTTCAATTTCTAGTCCCTCAAGATTTTCGATCGGAGGATTATAATTTTGTTTCATATATAAATGGTTGATGTTCACCAGATATTTTGAAGGGCCCATAAAATAATTCATGGAAGAGTTTTTCTTTTTCCATGCTGGATTGGTTCGAGCATGACTAATTACACTCTTATTATAATATATAAGAATATTTTTTAACTTTTTTTTATTATAAATAAGAATTAAATTAATTATACTAATTGGTGAGTTTTATTTACGTTAGTATAATATTTAGAGAAGCTATGTGATCAATAGGATAAATAAGTCACTCAAAGATATTTTATACAGGCTGCCGAGACTTGGAAGAGGTTGACTTGAGCTTGGATGATGTTGCAAAAGGATATGGTTTCTAGAGAGAAGGTATGAAACCGTAAATCATGCTTCAACTATGAGGTTTTGATGAATTTAGTCCTATAACTTTCCGATTTCACTCAACTTAGTTAGTTATTTCCCATGCACCAATGACTAACTTTAGAGCATAATATAATTTGAGTTTGAATTCGAGAGAGAAGCTTAGAGAGAAAAGAATAGAATTTTAACCTTAGGTGAAAATAGTTATATATTTATACCCAGAGAATTGGGACAAAAACCTAGTTAGACTTTTGAGTTAAGTCTTTTAGTTTACCACATGTACTTTATAGCTTCAACCTTAAAATCTCAAACTCTAGCTCAAAACTATAAATTACAATTAAAACATTAATAACGGAATTCAGTCTGGATAATTTATATTTTTATCAGTAGCTCGTTTAGTCATTGCGAGAGCATGAAGAGAAGACTAAAAATTTTAAGTATTTTTTTGCTAAAACTATTTGTTTCATTTGGTTTCTGAGATTTTTCTGAAGCCTAATTATCTTGTAATCTTGAAAATAAATATTCTTGCTCAACTGATGTCATGTCGAACCAAACTACTAAGCCAATTATGGTCGAACTCGCGAGAGTTTGAAATCTGTTGTCCCTATACGTGCCTCATTAAAAGTATATGCCGGTACAAACCACCATTAAGGATAAAAATCTCTATTTTTACGGCGGAAAAAAGTACAAACATTAATAGTATTTCCTTTATTTTTTATTTACTAATAGTTGGTTATCTTATATGTAAAGACTTTAATCACTTTAACACTGGTAGGTAGTTGAGGGACATTTATATGCACAATTAGCCCCCCATAGTCCTTCCAAAGTATGAAAAAACAATATGTGGTGGTCTTGGATTTCTGATCAGGTTATGCAAGACTTCGTGTCGAGGAGCTGGAGAATACTAAAAAGAGAAGTTAAAAGAGCTGGAAAATCTGATTCGGATTGCATGTAAGTATTCCTGATTATGATTGGCCAGGAGCCGAAAGCTGAATTTGAGGCTAAAAATGGGGCTAAAAAAAGTTAAAAATTGAATTTTATACTAAATCTGAAGTCGATACATGTTTGAAGGTTCAACTTGCGACTAATGCGATACTAGAGAAAAAAACAAAACTGAGTTGGAGAATGCTAAAAAGAAATTTGTTGTTATTGTAAATTTAGAAGTCATATCAAAGATTTTTTTTATGTTACAATGAATGTTATAACTGTTTTTTGGTTTGGGTAATTATTATGCTAAGTTAAAAATAAGACAACAATTGAAGTCCATTGATCAAGAAAATGATGATACTTTTGTAAAAAGTGTTGAAGCCAAAAAATATAATCTATAATAAAGTCTGAATGGAACATTTCCTCGGAAGAACTTTGTAGGAAAGAAACTTGAGGTTGAGCATCTAGAGGGTATTTAGTTTGAGGACGAGGTAGCGACTCTCATGAAAAACAACTATTGAAGAAGTAGGGGAAGAAGTTGAGAAGAATATTGTTTTTCTTTATTATAAAAATTATCCTGAATTGAACTTAGATTGGTTGTGGTATTATGCTCCTCATGAGGAAATGTCAGATAAAGTTAGTTGGAAAACTTATCCTAAAGAAACTAGACCATTTTCAATTGATCTGAAAGTTTGTTATCAAATTCTTGATCTTCTTATTGAAGTTGAGAATTATAGGTTTGGTGATACTTGTTATTCTGATATTATTAATGAAGAAGTTTTTTATGTTTTTTCTCTTACTTTAGCTGATCTTTCATCTTTCAGAGAGACTTTTGTTCTTTACTTTGAGAAAGAATAAATTGTTTCTCTTATTATAGAGGCTGAAATTGTGGCCCTTTTTATAAAAATTAAAGTTGTAGTTCTGCTGCATAGACTGAAGCACTGGCTCCTAATGTAGAAATTAAAGTTGTGGCTCATACTGGTCATCATATACTTTCTTTACAATTTTATTTTTTTGTAACATTTTTTCAAAACTAAACTCCCCACATATTGGTACAATTTTAAAGGGACTTGATTTTTATTCATTTGCTTTGGTTAAGTAATTTTTTGCTTGAGTTTTTTAAATATGTTTGTACTTTTTTTATTGTTTGTTTGTAGTAAGGATTTTTTGTTCATCCTTAAGAATTTGTTGCTTGCATTTTAGAGAAAACTATGTTGTCTAAAAACCAATAATATAAATGTAGCAATCATTTATGAAAGTAGGGACTTTTAGAAAAGAACATGTGAGCTCTCTCTTTTGGTTAGATTTAAATTATCTTGTTTTTTGTTTTTCAATTTGATTGAAGGCTTCATGACTCTCTAATTTGTTTAGGACTAATCTTTGAATCATTCCACACATATTTGTTTTATTATGGAGGGGTACTTTGACTCATTGCAGTACCAAAGATTACTTTTGGAACAATCATAGACTTATTTATTTTGTTTGTTTAAAGGGTGTTGAGACTCTGTGGAGTATCAAGGACTACTTTATGAATCATCTCAGACTTATATTCGATGTTTGATCAATGAAGGGACTTGTAAATTTTTGATAATTACTTTTAGAATCATCCTCTTACTTTTCTTTATCTTTTCTAGATGAAGTCAGAACCTTCATAGACTTCTTTTTATAATAAATTATTTGAGACTTTGAAAATGATAAAAAAAAATATTTTATTACTGTCGGACACCTCCTTAAAACCTTCTCACATCACCAAGTTTGGAAAGAGTATGTTGCAAATAAGAGTTTAATAATTAAGTAAATAATAGAATTAATAACCTAATCTTAAACTCAACATAGAGCTTGAGATGCTCTATATTTCAAGGACATTGAAGTTTATCTTGTTTATAATCTATCAATATGTAGGTTCCCAACTATACTCTTAATTATATTGTATACGCTCTTACTATGTTTTATTCTATCATATCAAGTTCCGCACTCTTTACTAAAGGGTTGTTTCCTTCCTCATATGTTGATATTCTATGTGAATTCATAATAGTTTACCTAGTTCTACTACCTACATTCCATACACCAAAGTAAATGGTGTTTCAACCTCTGTAGATCTCGGGTAAATTTTGTATGACCATAAGACTTCCTTCAAGAAATCCGATAAATTCCATCTTTCTCCTTCTAACATTTGCTTCATACTATCGGTTATTGTTCAGTTGGTGACCTCCTCTTTCCATTTTTATATGGATAAAAATGAGAAGATATTTTTATTTATTGTATACCTCTTGTCACGCATAATCATGTTAGTCTTTTATTATGGAATGGGGTTCCATTATATGTTGTGATAACTCTTGGTATCCTGTATATACAACATATTTTTGATTCGATGAAGTTATTGGTTGTCATGTTTACAAGTGATTGTGGCTCTACCCACTTAAAGTTGTAGTCTACAACTACAAATAATAACTCTCTTTATTTTGAAGCTCTTGGTAGAGTCTCTATAATGTCAAGACCTCATCTATCAAAATGAATAGTGTATTAGATTATTTCAAGTAAAACGGTCGAGACTTGTATTGAGTTTGAAAAGCTCTCGCAAGTATCACAGTTATTTATAAGCTTTTTTCATCTTATATTATTGTAAGCCAATACTATCCTTGGAAAAAAATTATTTTATGCAAAGCCTTAGCCATAACGAGAACTTCCCTCTCTATCATAGACTTATTATATTATAACTTCTACTTATATCGGGCTAAAAAATCTGATCAAAGGTTCAGTGAGTCCTTACTTATACAATGAATCAACTATATGCACATATGTTGTTGATTTCATTTTTATTCACCTAATTATTGCCTTGTGTTCACGAAGTCTTGCTTTTACAATTACTTTTTAATATGAGTTCTCCAATCTTCTTCTTCCTCTTTCCCCTCGATTATCATAACTCTCAAAGTTGAAACTATTAATAAAGAATTGTATGGTAGATTAATATATGGTTTTTCTTATAGGATTGCTCATGATGTTGAATTTTCACAATTCAAAGAAGCCAAATAATCCATGACTAAATTATGTGTTTTTTGTATTTTTTATAAATATAACATTCTCAAATATAGATTTCTGGTGTCAAAGTTCCTTTAGATATTGGATGAGTTTTTTTTCTAGTTTCTTCTTGGCCTAAAGCCTGGTTGATTACCAGTTGGGAGTCTGTGCGGAGACTAAAAATAATCACGAGTCCCTCATGTTTTATGAATGTATAACCTAGTCCCCTATCTTCACTTTTGTCTCACAATTATCTCTTATGTTTCAAAAATTTGCATGATTAGTCCCCCCGCACATGTGAGTGCTGAGAACCTGACACGTGGAAACTCAAACATCAAAATTTTATCTCACTATTAGTCCTAAAACAATCTTCCCAATTATACCCTTTCTTGTTCCCATTCAGCTCTCACCTAGTTTTTCCATTTGCTATTTTTTTTATCATTATCATTTACCTTATTTTTTACTTTTTTATAAATTTAGTATAGTATTGGGCTGGAGCAGGTTAAATTGCAAACAAAATAACCCAACTTAATTAATCCTAATTAATTTATCCAACATCCATAATCCATAACTCATAACCCTTAAACCAAAACCCAACTCATGTTCCCAATTCTAATTTTGAAACCCTAATTCCATAACCCTTCTTCTTTCTCTATTCTCATTCCATAATTCTATTTTCCTGGTTATAGTCTTTCTGCCATTCTTCCTCCTTTGACCATGGAAATGTCTTACATAGGTGATTCTTAGTCTCTTTAACATGAACCTAACCATTTACTATAATAAAATAAATAAATCACTAAAAATGGTAGAAAACAAACTATAAATTTAGGAGGCATATTTACACAGTTTTGGTAATTTCTTTAATCTTAATCTATACTCCATACTAATTATAATCGAAACAAACAGATGCGAAGCAAAAAGTTAATTTTGATAAAATCATATTGATTACAACCTTTTATGACTTGTGGAATCCGAAATGATAACTTTTACGTGCACGTGTACATTTGAGAACTATTATTTGAGGAATAAGTTAGTACTCTGTCATGGTGGAAGGGGGAAAGTAGAGTCGTAAAGTGATAATGGAGAAATAAGAAATTAATTAGGTTTTTTTGGGTTTGGGTTATGGGGTATGGATGTTAGGTAAATTAATTTGGCTTAATTAAGTTGGGTTGCTGGGTTTATAATTTAACATTGTCTAGCCCAATACTATACTAAATTAATAAAGGTCAAAATAAGGTAAACGATAAATGGTAAAAACTTATAGTAAATGGTAAAACTAGGTGGTAGCTAACTAGGCAAATGAAGCGGTATAATTGTGAAGATTTTTGAAAGACCAATACTGACATAAAATTTGGATGTTTGAGCTACCATGTGTTAGGTTCTCAACACTCACATGTGCGTAAGGGACTAATCGTACAAAATACTGAAACATAAAGGATCAGTGAGAGACAAAAATGAAGATAGATGACTAGTTTGATACAAACGTGAAACATGAGGGATTAATGGTGATTTTTAGCCCTGTATGGAGTTTAACTCTTTTAGTTGCACTGATATTTGTTAGCTGAAGCCCCACTATTATACCTTATACTCTGCCTCATTTATAGAAGTAGAAGAACCAAATTTTATGGATTTTCTCAAAATATCCCATGTTAAAGGAATTAACTGAACTAATGCACTAGAGCATAAGTTGTTGCTCTCCATAGGTTCTCACTTGCCAAGTTCATTTAATTTGTTCTTCTGAAGGTATAGGTCTTTATTACTAAATTATGTTATGAAATATTTCATCGCCTGAGACGATACATCCATTAGTTGGTCAATTTTGTTGTCTATGACTGGCTTGTGGTCATGACTTCTTTCAGGATTCATGTTACATCTTAGAATGTCCAAGCAAACATGTCTAAGGTTTTTTGCAAAAAATCTAACAATTTGTACATGAGTTTGGTACGAATGTCTCTACCGAGTCTAAAAAAATATTTCATTTGTATGTTTTATGCTTTCTTCGTGGAATTTTATAAGGTAGGAGGCTCACTAGGGTCATCGATATTATCCAAGACGATACGGGCTTAGATTAAAGTCATGTTTCTCCTCCTGATATGACGACGAAGGTGAAGCCTCTCGATCATGTTGAGTGACATTTGATCAAATATTTTTTAGGGTCATCATTCTTAATTTGGAAGGAAAACTTATGCCAATTGGTGATATTCTCGTCTCTTTTTCATTATTATTCCATGGATGTTGGATCTCGAATCTTAGTTGTGGAGCATAAGTGGTCAGCATTGCCTACAAAACCCTGAATCAGTTAGCTTATTTCTCCCTCATCTCATTCACCAATTACTGGACATCCATAGGAGGAGCAACATGGGTATTTGGTTGTCCATTAATTATCTCCATATCATCTAAGTGATCAGATTCCACATACGATTTGTTTATTCATTTTTTTGTTACATAATTTTTTGTTTGCTTGTTCATAAATGAAAATAGTTAGGGTACCAATCAGTTCCACAACATATGCCAATTCGGCGAGTTTTATTTATGTTATGATTCTACTTTGAGAAATTATGTGATCAAAAGGGAAAATGAGTCACTAGAAAAAGTTTTTGTGGAGGTTTTTCAAGATTAGGGAGAGTATTCGTAGTTTGGATGGTGGTACGTAAAGCTAAATCTATTAAAACATAAGCAAGAGAGTTGTTATCGTTGATATAGATAAAATTAATAGTTATTTTGGAAATATATTAAATAAATAAAAATAAAGGTTTGTACGAATATATCGAGCATACCCCGATGAATGGCTTCTAAGCCACAAGAAAAGTAGTTTTACGATAGATGACTGACCCAAAAATTGGGCATATAGAGATACAAAATATAAAACGAAAGAGACCATAGTAAAGAGACTATAACGAAAAGGCTTAAAAGATTCTCATTAAGTCAGAGTAGCAGTATCAGACTAATCTAGCAAACCTCAACCGCAGCCAGGCATGAGGGGAGAGATAGTCGTAAACAACATGATCATACAAAAGTATATTGGAAATCGGTTTAGAGGATTACATTGACTAGTCAATCTTGGTACCAAAGAATCTTTACTAAATATCGGAAAGTATACGGTGTGTAACCGCAAAGGAAAGGTTTAAAAATGAGTAAAACATTAGAGCATTACGCTCTCGCCAAACGTGGTGAACTACCGTGTCAAATAAATAATATCAAATGTGATGGTTTCAAGAGGAAATGCAATTTGACGTCTTTTCAGTCTACGATGGCCAATTATAGGCATTCAAAATAAACCTCATCTTAGAGATGGCCTAACCTCACATATTCTTATTGAAGCTACAATCATAGATGATATGATTGATAATTTTAGAGTTGGATTTGCATAAGAAACAAGGTTTGAAGTAGTCAATGATTGTGCCATAAGGATGCATCCTTCCCATTATTGATCGTCCAACTGTATAATATTTTTACCAAAGGCATAAGACGTAAACTTTTTCTCCAGTTCTATGACAGGGAGGAGCCTAGAATCTAAAGCCCTAAATTTAATTTTTTATTTTTTAGATTTGATCGAATCGCACCGGATTGAGTTGTTGTTATCATTTATTAAGGACCATAAATGTTAAGAACAACCGTCTAATACCAGGTTTTTCAGTTTAAAATCCTAACGCCCTCTCCATTTTGAGCATTATTATATTAGGCCAAGCCGCCTTAGCCCCTGAGATCTTCATGTCGTGGTAGGACTAGAAGTAGCGTCATAGAGACTTTAAGAAACCTAGAAGGAAATGATAAATATTAAGGACCAATAAACCTGCCAAACAAAGAGAATAGACTTGATGAGCTTGATCTGACCCGCATAGAATCGATGTATTAAGGTCCAATAATCTAAACACAAATTTATATTATGAACGAGATGATTGTAATCGGTGTATGAAAACCGATCGGTGAAGAGAGAAACACTCGGGTATGTTACGGGAATAAAGCTGACCTTGTATTCTAAAATGTTGATGAGATCATTTATAAGGGGGGAATTAACCCCATAAATTAATATGCGAATTGTTGTAGGGATGACTTGAAGCCCCAAGAGAGAGAAGAAATTATAAAGACCATCTTTAATAAGTTGGAGGGAGTTTAGGTCATTGTGACATGAAATCATTAGGTCATCAGCAATACAGAGATTAATTATTTTAAAGTTATGATATTTCCAGTCAAATTTCAAATTCATGTTATTGATTTTTTTTCTTAAGAATACTAATAAGACGTATCACGATGACAAAAATAAAAGAAGAGAAATGGTGATGTAGCTAAGAATGCATAAACATTGGTTTCTCGCTCAGGTATCAGAATTTGGTCAACAAGTATTCAAATCGAATATTTTGACGAGTCCGTCAGTTATAAAAAACATAACTGGTCACTAAGTTTGATACCCAAATTTGACAGATAAAGCCTACAAAAACTAGTTTTCATACTTAAACGCTATTTAACTATATAATTGCTATATATATATATATATATATATATATATATATTACTTTAAGACATTTATGTAATTATCCTATTTTAGGATTAGGGTTTTAGGTAGTTGTTATGTAAAGTATCTTATACCATAATTTTTCAACAGTTATTTTATTGAAATCAAAATCATACATTTGGTCCATTGAACTTTTTAGTTCTTGTCTCTCTTGGAATAGGTTTACATCATCTTTTCCCTTGGATCAGGGTTAAGATTTATCCATTTGTTCTTCTAATTTCAGTCGCACTATCAGTTGGTATCAGAGCTCTAGCAATTCCTGCTACGCAGACACAGGAATCATGTTCCTGGTACCTTAAACTACTGATTTAAGGACTAGAATAGAGTACAACATCTTCCAGTCTACCTACACAGTTGGAGGAAGAATTTTCAAGTTTGTAATTGATTCAAATAGTTAGGAGAATCTGATTTCATAGGAGATTGTGCAGAATCTAGCATTGAGGATCGTAAATCTTTAATATTCGTACATACTGTTAGGACTGATAAGGTACACTGAGGTAACAGTTTGTAAATGCTTCCTAATTTTATTTTCTGCAGGTGGTTATAAAGATACAACTTGGTGTGACGTAGTTACTATGGACGTTTACCATCGAGTTTTAGGACGTCAATGGTTATTTAAGAGAAATTATACTTATAATGGTGATACGAATCGATATAGTTTTGTAATGGATGGTCGCAAGATTACATTGGTACCATCTATAAAAGTATCTTCAAACCCGATACCTATTAAAGATCTTAATTTTTAATGTTAAAAATTACATATGAGCCCGTATTTATTAAGTTGGTCTACAATAAGTATGATGATGAGGTCGAGGAGAAAAACATTGATGAAAGAAAATTCAAAATCTTAGAAAAATTAGGATTTTCAAACCCAATTTTTTTCATAAAAAAGAATTCTGAAATCAAAAATTCCATCAACATTAGTAGGTATAAGTCCGTCTGATACAATTAAATTGTTAGGTAAAAGTCATATTATTCAAGATACCCTTTACAATTTAGAATCGGAAAAAATATATTACGAATGACGTATTGCTTGAAAATTCTAAAGTATTTCGAGACCTTTTACACCACCAAAGCCTCCTGAACTTGCAAAGTCCGAAAGTATTATTACAAACTGTAAAGAACAGAAAAATAGAGAACAAGCCGTCATAAAAATCCAGGATACAACCAAAAACTAATGTCAAGCATGAGGATTTGCGAAAAGGGAAGAAGACAACTGGTACTGTAAGGGTTCCCATGGAGGAGAATTTTGGGGCAGTGGGAAAAAAGCCATTGATAGTGTCGATGGAGACGTAGTCAGGAAGACAGTAATAAAAGCATACCGCAACGTCGCTGATAGCATTGTAACTACTTTTTGTTCTACTATTACCGATGCTGAAGGTCGTGGGTTCATAACCAAGGGTATAACCATTGGAAAAATGAAGTTGGTCCAACAAAATATTTTCAGTTGTCTAATCCATGCAATGTGTACAATAAATGTCTAAAAGAGGTAGTGTCGTTGTCGATATGTATGCTAAGTGTGGGATGACAATTTTGAGTTTCAAGATATCACAGTTTTCTGCTATCATACGATATTGCACGTTTTTGTTGTTTGGTTTTGAGGAAAACGAGTTTGAGGTTAAGGATTCAATGAGCCAGCAATGCATAAATGATCTTGTGTGAGAATGGTATGACATTGTGCCAATTTATAAGAATTGAGGTCCTGAGCTTTGTGCTGATATTCTCGATTGTATGATGAGGTTGATTGTATGGTATGCATATCTAATGTTCTTTCAATGTTTCGACGTTTTGAATTTAAGGTTGAATTCTTCCCAACCGAGGAATGATGATGCATTTAAGAATACAGAAAACTAGTTTTTCGCTCAGATTTCAAAATTGGGTCAAATAGGTACTCAAATCGAATATTTTGATACGCCCGTCAGTTTTAAAAAATGTGACTTGTCACTAAATTTGATACCCAAATTTGACGGATAAAGCCTTCGAAAAACTAGTTTTCATATTTAAGCCTTATTTAAAAATTTAATTTTTTTATTTTTATATATTTATTGTATTTGAAGACATTTATGTGATTTCCATATTTTGGGATTAATATTTTGGGTAGTTTCTATACAAAGCATCTTATACCCTAACTTTTCAGCAATTGTTTTATTGAAATTATAAATAAGACATTTTATCTATTGAAATTTTTAATTATTGTGTCTCTGGGATTAGGGCTACATCATCGTTTCCATTGGATTAAGGTTAAGATTTATCTGTATGTTATTCTAATTTCTGGAATGCTATCATATGGTCTTATTTCCTAAGACTCTTCATTCTTTGGAAATTACCATTAGGATCATCATTAATATTAATAATGTATGAGGGTGACAATACATTGGATAATCCAAGTTATCATCATGTCTGAGAAGTTCATAGTGACAAGAATGTAAAAAAATACGTACAAACGAAAATTATCAAAAGCTTTCATAAGGTTAAATTTTAGCATAACCCTTTTGCATTTACAATTGGTAACCCTTAAGTAGTTTTTAGGAAATAAAGATGTTATCAGAAATTCTCCTTCTGGAAACGAACGCCGATTGAGATTTGTTAATTAGATAAGGAAAATAATCTTTAATTATATTTTCCGGGATCTTTGAGATAACATTATACACTATGTTACATAATGTAATTGTTCTAAAAGTAATGGCATAGGTGGTTGTGTTGTTTTATGGGATGAAGACGATAAAGGTGGAGTTTCATGATGCGTCCAAGCGCCCAGAATTGAAAAACTATACAACCACATTGCAGATGTCCTTACCTATAGTATTCCAATAGGTTATGAAAAACAAGAATTGAAATCATCAAACCCAGAGGACTAGTTGCTATCGATACTGAATAAGGCATTTTTTAATCTCATGACATGTAACTGTGTGAATTATTAATGTTTTATCCAAAGTATTGAACCTAAATGCAAGGAGGGAAGATACTCTTGCAAGTTCTGAGTCATTAGAAAGATTCATAGTTCCTATGAGATCATTTAAATGGCGCACCATGACATTAGCAACATCAACAGCGTTCATAATCATGTTGTCTCGATTATTTGAAATCGAGACAACTTTATTATGAAGAATACATATTTTAATACTTTTATGAAATAATTAGTGTTTATATCTCCAAATTTGAGCCAGTTCTCTCGTTATTTTTATTTAATAAATTATTCTTCAGCTCTACTAGTGAAGATAAAGGAATATGAGGCCTAAATGTTTTTAGAAACAAGAGAAAGGTTAGTGGGGTCTTGAGAAAGAAAAGATTGAACTTGGAAAATGTCATTTTTGGTGATGGATACTCGAGAGTTTATGTCATTATATTCTTTACGGTTGAGACCATTGAGTATAGATTGAAGACGAGTGATTTTTTAGAGACTAAAGTCATTGGAGACGATTTTTTTTAAAATTAAAGGTGGGATTGCCACATATGTAAAAAAATAAAAGGTCATTTCTTACGCTTTCGATGGGTGCCAAGGTTTAGGGGAATGTAATATGGTCTGATAAGGAAGAAATCAATAATGGGGGGAAGACAAAGAAAAAAATGTGTCTCAGTCATTGTTGACTATGACACGATCAATTTTGGAAGAAATTGGATTGATAGGTTGTTTGTTGAGCCATTTGAAATATGAACATGTGGAACAGGGATCACTAATCTCGCATTGGTAACAACAATTGTTGATTTTTATAATTTTTGTAGTCTAGTTTTCTGAGGAGTCAATGCATTCATACGGCTTACGGAAGCGTCGAAGTCCCTAAGAGTAACCCAAATGATTCCATGATTTTGGGTTGTAATGGCTTCAAAGTCAGACCAGAGGGAGATACGGTCATGAGCATCGGTAAAAAACATAATTGGAAGTAAAAATAACAAAAAATTCTCATTTTATATTGAATGTATTGTAGGAAAGAACATACAGTGAAGATAGTGACTACTTGGATTTTAAAAACTCTATATCATATCCAAAGGATACATGGCATGATTAGTTACTTAACGCCAAAAAATGACCATAGTTCTGATTATGAAGTCTATTTTATGCATACAAGCTCTAGTCTCTATAATAACTATGTATATATTATTACTCATAATAAAATGAGATATCTTTCTAGCTAATCGAATTATTTAATTGGAACATTCCATAAAGCAATAAACATAAAAATTAAGCAAAATTAATCCGAATTTGAATTTAATAAAAATAAAACGTAAAAAACAAAAAAAATGTAATTTTTTTTATGACGCTTTCAATAAAAGCAAAAAAATGGTTCAAATATTTTAATTTTACCACCTAAATTTTATGGTTTTAATTTTATAAAATATATTCCATCCAAAAATTATAAATTACGTTTTAAGAATTAATTTAATTATAATGATATTTTGATCAAATTTAGTGTTAATACTTAAAATTGGATTATTTTTAGTAAAATAATTACATCTCTAATTACCTCTTTAACTTGTTTAGTTGGTTAAAACGATATTTCTTATCTTCCTAACCACATCAATATTTAAACTGTAATAACTTGATATTTTGAAATATTTAAAACCGCATTACTTTAGTTGTAAGATATCATAGATTAATATATATATTAAAAAATAGGACACATTTAACATGCAAGCGTGTCTAAGGCTATTATGGGCCACGCCGTGTTGAAGCAACATCAAACACGGACTCGTGAAAAAGTTCCATTAATGTTTAAGATCTATATAGTAGGTCCTTCTCTTTTCTAAAAGTCACACCGAGGATGACAAAGGGTTATGGCCTTAAGAAATGGGAAAACTTCTTTCATAAATGGGGAATTTACCAAATAAGTGGGGAATTTACCAAAATAAGTATGAAAATAAACTCTAAATAAGAATCAGTATTAAATATTTGCTAATTACTAAAGCATAAAAAAATCGAAAGTGATATATAGTTTATTTACTTAATTTTTAAGAAATATATGTTAAAATATTATCTATGATATTTAATAAATTATTTTCTTTTTTACGTTGTTTTGTCCAATTTTTTGTTTTTGTAATTAGCGAGTCTAATTTTTAATAGAAAATAAATGTTGATATAATATATGATTAATATCTTATATAAATTTAGTTTACGATAAAGGTGAATTTCACCCGTTTGGTCGAAAACGTGCACAGGCAACTAAATTATAGTTGAATCTTACACGGTTAAATGTCCTGCTCGAAGAGTCGCCGGTCTCAAGGCACATTCAGTCGATACTATTCGTGGTGGTAGGTAGAAGTAACGTTAATACATATTAGTTATAGACGTCGTTAATGCACCATCAATTACACTTTAAAAATATTAAACATATAATATACTTAGCTGTATTAGCTTTATATAATTAAAAAATCAATCGATACTATGTAACAAATGTATTCCATTACAATAATTTTTAGGCCAAAGCTATTTCCTCCATGTTATTTTTTATTTCCTCCATCATTTGAAAAATCCTCCATGATGTTATTTCCTCCATAAAAGAAGTTACAAAATTGTCCTTTTACCCATTTTTTCTTCACAAAACTATTACCCTAACATACCCATCCAATTTAGTACAACAAAACTCATTCTTCACCCTAGAGAACTACCTTACAAAGAAGAAAACTCATTTTTCACTTATCACTACCTTACAACAGTTGATTCGAAGATAGAGAAAGCTTGGAGAAAGAAATTCTAGGTTCTTCCCCATTATCAAATTTAGGGTTTGTAGTTAGATTTTGTTGTTCGATTTCGATTAGGGTTTGAAGTTAGATTTCTATGTTAGATTCGATTAGGGTTTCATTTGGGGTTTGATTTCATTGTTGGAATCGATTAGGGTTTGATCTTGGGTTCGCCTTGGGATATCCTACTGTTCTGAATTTTTTTTTTCCCACTGAGCATGTGATTCCGAGTGCCCTACTCGGATTCACATGCTTTTTTTTAAACCGAACAGCAAAAAAAAATTCAGAATAGTGTGTGTGTGATTGATATTGTAGATGGATGGTAGAAAAAAGAAGATCATTTTAGGTGGTTATAAAACAAGGGTTTAAAAGTCTGTACTACGTCTCTGTAAGTGCACCTTTGGTTGAACTATTGAATACGGTAAATGCTAAAAGATCGTTAACACTTGGTAGCAAACAGGTTTAGGTGTAGACATGTATATAAATAAATTATGTTGCCTACTTTTTTCGTATATTAATTATCACTGAATTGAAGACGGCAACAGGTTGATTATATTTAATAGCGAGCACCATGCTTTTCTTACACTGATGTTTTACACTTAAACTTATTTTTTCAGCTAAACCCGTTTTTACAGTTCTGAAAAAAAAACCACTATTTCCGAGCCGGGAATTAGGAATCAGGTGTAAATTTTTTTTAAACATGTGCATCTGATTCCGAGAGGGCCACTCGGAATCAGTTGCAATTTAAAAAAAAAAGTGCAACTGATTCCGAGAGGGCCACTCGGAATCAAGTGCAATGTCCCAGTAAACAAATTATCACATAATCTAACGAGACACAGGGTTTGCAACTGATTCCGAGTGGCCCTCTCGGAATCAGTTGCACTTTTTTTTTTAAAATTGCAACTGATTCCGAGTGGCCCTCTCGGAATCAGATGCACATGTTTAAAAAAAATTACACCTGATTCCTAATTCCCGGCTCGGAAATAGTTTTTTTTTCAGAACTGTAAAAACGGGTTTAGCTGAAAAAATAAATTTCGAAATAGGTATTTTCAAGCTACGAAGTTGTAAAACGTAAAAACAAGTTTAAATTACATTGTTTGTCGATTGAGTGATGTTCTCCGGCTTTGTTTGGGTTTCTTCATTTTCCATGATTAATCTTCAATAAAATTGAAGTTCTTTGTTTTAGGGTTAATTTTAGAGGTAGAATCATATATCTTGGATTAAAGTTAGGTTAATGCTGTGTTTTTTCATATAAGACTTTTAATTAGATAAATGGCATCTAGTGATAAATTTGAAATAAAAATAAGGGTAATTTGGTAAAAGCAAGTCACTAGTGTTTTTGAAAGTTTGAAAGATGGAGGAAATAAAAAATAACATGGAGGAAATAGCTTTGGCCTAATTTTTATGGGAAGAAGAAGAATCGACCACTAAATTATATCTACGACTTTACAACTTCCCTACATATAAATATTCACTAGTTTATCATTGAAAGGTTATCATATAAAAAAATTAGAATAAGTTATGGGTTTTCGAATAATAGTTATGAAAACTGCCAAAAACAAATTTGATATCAACATATTTTAAAACAATGTGAAATTTAATTCCAAAGATTGACTGAAAATAGTTAAATTGTTATAAAGATTTATGAGTCGAGTTCTTAATGCAATAATATCATATTCAAAATAATATTATAGACAAAGTTATAATATTTCTTGTAATATACGTTAGAATTGACAAAAATAGATGTTAAATCTAAACATTTTGATCCAATTTAAAATATAATTATTATTTTATTGAGATAATTTAAACATTGATGTCATTAATGGCTTCAAAAATCTACGATTCTAGTTTGAAATGAAAAAAAAGTCACATCAAGATATAAATTCTAGAGAAAGTTATTATATATCTTATAATAATCATTGAAACTGCCAAATTATTATTATTATTATTATTATTATTATTCACGGGAGTAACAAGAAAAATAGATTAGAAATGTGTTTTAAAAAATCGATAGGGACTACATTGGTTGAATATATGTATTAGTGAGGATAAATCTTAATCAAAGAGTATTTAGGTAACTGCTTAAATGGTGTATTGAATTTAGGGTGAAAGATAGAGAGATAATTAAGGTGTTTGTATTTAATATCTATAAAGATAATGTTTTAGCCCTCTTAAATATTACACTTTTAAGTATTTATAGATTAATTTTAGGTCCATTGGCGAACCGGGTCGAGTCATGAATACAGGTCTATCATCCTCCTAGCCCATTAATATTACTTTATTATATATAATTCATTAACATATATATAACTAGCACACAGTTTAGTCAGTATTACATTTATTTTGGGTCTAAATTTCCCACTCGAAGAAATCCGGTTGTCTGTTCTGCAAAAACTTACTACCATAAAACCCCAACGCCCTCTCCATGGTGAGCACTATTATATTAGGCCAAGCCACATTAGCCCATGAGATCTTCATCTCGTGGTAGGGCTAAAAGTAGCATCCTACAGACTTTAAGAACCCTAGAAGGAAAGGATAAATATTGAGGACCAATAAACTTGCCAAACAATGAGAATAGACTTGATGAGCTTGAGCCGACCCACATAGAATCGATGTATTAAGGTTCAATAGTCTAAAAACGAATTTATATTATGCGCGAGATGATTGTAATCGGTGTATGAAAAACGATTGGTGAAGAGGAAAACACCCATGTATGTTACAGGAATAAAGCTAACTTTGTATCCTAAAATGTTAATGAGATCATTTATGAGGGTGAAATTAACCTCATAAATGAATATGTGAATTTTCGTAGGACTGACTTGAAGGCCCAAGAGAGAAAAGAAATTATAAAAACCATCTTTGATAAGTTGGAGGGAATTTAGGTCACTGTGACATGAAATCATTAGGTCATCAACAATATAAAGATAAATTATTTTAAGCTTATTATATTTCGAGTCAAATTTAAAATTCAATATATTGGTTTTTTTATTAAGAAACTACTAAGACGCATCACGAGGACAAAAATAAATGAGGAGAGATGGTGATGTAGCTAAGAATGCAGAAAGATTAGTTTCTTGGTCGTGTATCAGAATTTGGTCAACATCTATTCAAATCGAATATTTCGACGAGCCCGTCAATTATAAAAAATATGACTTGTCACTAAGTTTTATACCCAATTTGAGAGATAAAGCTTTCAAAAACTATTTTTCATATTTAAGCGTTATTTAAATATTTAATTGCTATATATATATACATATTTACTTTAAGATATTTATGCAATTTCCCTATTTTGGGTAGTTTCTATGTAAAGTATCTTATACCCTAACTTTTCAACAGTTATTTTATTGAAATTAAAAATCATACATTTTGTCCATGAACTTTTTAGTTCTCGTTTCTCTTGGAATAGGTTTACATCATCTTTTCCCTTGGATTAGGGTTAAGATTTATCCATTTGTTCTTCTAATTTCAGTCGCGCTATCAGTTGGTATCATAGCTCTAACAATTCATGTTACGCAGACACATGAATCATGTTCCCGGCACCTGAAACTACTGATTTACGGAGTATAATAGAGAACAGCATCTTCCAATCTACCTGCAAAGTTGGAGGAAGAATTTGCAAGTTTGTAATCGATTCGAATAGTTATGAGAATCTGATTTCAAAGGAGATTGTGCATAATCTAGCATTACCGTAACTCTTTAATATTCGTACATACTGATAGGACTGATAAGGTACACTAAGGTAACAGTTTGTCAATGCTTCCTAATTGCATTTTCTGTTGGTGGTTATAAAGATACAACTTGGTGTAACGTAGTTACTATGAACGTTTACCATCTATTTTTAGAACGTCTATGGCTATTTAAGATAAATTTTACTTATAATGGTAACATGAATCGATATAGTTTTGTAATAGATGGTCGCATGATTACATTGGTGCCATCTAGAAAAGTATTTTCAAACCCGATACCCATTAAAGATCTTAATTTTAATGTTAAAACTTTATCTAAGCCTATATTTAATAAGCTAGTCTATAGTAAGTATGATGATGAGGTCGAAGAGAAGACCATTCATGCTAGACAATTAAAAACCTTAGAAAAATTAGGAATTTCAAAACCAATTTTTTCATAAAAAAGGAATTGTGCAATCAAAATTTTCATCAACATTAGTAGATATAAGTCATTCTGATACAATTAAATTTGTAGGTAAAAGTCATATTATTTAAAATACCTTTTACAATTTAAAATCAAAAAAATATATACTACGGACATATTTCTTGAAAATTCTAAAGTATATGGAGACCTTTTACGCCACCAAAGCCTCCTAAACTCACAGAGACCGAAAGTATTATTACAAATTGTGAAGAACAAAAAAATAGAGTACAAACTGTCATAAAAAACCAGGATATAGCCAAACACTGATATCAAGCATGAAGATTTACGAAAAGATAAAAAAAAACAAGTGGTATCGTAAGGGTTCCCATTGAGGAGAATTTTGGGGCAGTGGGAAAAAATCTGTTGATAGTGTTCGATGGAGACGAAGTCGGGAATACAGTAATAGAAGCATATTGCAACGTCGTCAATAGCATTATAACTACTTTTTCTTCTACTATTTTCGTTGTTGAAGGCTGTGGGTTCATAGCCAAGGGTATAACCATAGAAAATGAAGTTGGTCCAACAAAATATTTTCCATTGTCTAATGCATGAAATGTGTACAGTAAAATGTCTGACAGAGGTAGTGTCATTGTCGATATGTATGCCAAGTGTGGGATGATAAATTGGAGTTTCAAGATATCACAGATTTCTGCTATCATACAACATTACAAGTTTTTGTTGTTTGGTTTTGAGGAAAACGAGTTTGAGGTTAAGGATTCAATGAGCCAGCAATGCATAAATGATCTTGTGTGAGAATTGTATGACACTATGCCAATTTATAAGAATTCAGGTCCTGAGCTTTGTGATAATGTTCTCGATTGTGTGATAAGGTTGATTGTATGATATGCATAGCTAATGTTCTTTCAATGTTTTGACGTTTTGAATTCAAGGTTGAATTCTTCCCAACCGAGGAAGGATGATGTATTTAAGAATACAGACAGACTGGTTTTCGCTCAGATAGCAAAATTGGGTCAAATATACTCAAACCAAATATTTCGATAAGCCCGTGAGTTTTCAAAAATGTGACTTGTCACTAAATTTGATACCCAAATTTGATCGATAAAGCCTTCAAAAACTAGTTTTCATATTTAAGCCTTATTTAAAAATTTAATTTTTATTTTTATATATTTATTTTATTTGAAGACATTTATGTGATTCCATATTTTGGGATTAATATTCTGGGTAGTTTCCATACAAAGCATCCTATACCCTAACTATTCAGCAATTGTTTTATTGAAATTAAATTAGACATTTTATCTATTGAACTTTTTATTTATTGTATCTCTGGGATTAGGGCTACATCATCGTTTCCATTGGATTAAGGTTAATATTTATCCGTATGTTATTCTAATTTCTGGCACGCTATCATATGGTCTTATTTTCTAAGACTCTTCATTCTTTGAAAATTACCATTAGGATCACTATTAATGTTAATAATGTATGAGGAGTGACAATACAATGGATAATCCAAGTTATCATCATGTTTGAGAAGTTCATAGCGACAAGGATGTCAAAAATTACCTACTAACGAAAATTATCAAAAGCTTTCATAAGGTCAAATTTTAGCGCAACCTTTTTGCATTTACGATTGGTAACCCTTAAGTAGTTTTTAGGAAATAAATATGTTATCAGAAATGCTCCTTCAGGAAACGAACATCGATTCAGATTTGTTAATCAGATAAGGAAAATAATCTTTGATTATATTTTCTGGGATCTTTGAGATAACATTGTACACTATATTACATAATGTAATTGGTCTAAAAGTAATAGCAGAGGTGGGTGTGTTGTTTTTAGGGATGAAGATGATAAATGTGGAGTTTCATGATGGGTCCAAGCGCCCAGAATTGAAAAACTATACAACCTCATTGCATGTCCTTACCTATAGTATTCCAATAGTTTATTAAAAACTAGAATTGAAATCATCAAACCTAGAGGACTAGTTGCTATCAATACTGAATAAGGCATTTTTAATCTCATGTCAAGTAACTATGTGAATTATTGATGTCTTATCCAAAGTATTGACCCTAAAGTCAAGGAGGGAAGAGACTCTTGCAAGTCCCGAGTCACTAGGAAGATTCATAGTTCCTATGCGATCATTTAAATGGCTCACCATGACATTAACAACATCAACGAAGTTCATAATCAGGCTGTCTCGATTATTTGAAATCGAGACAACTTTATTATGAAGGATACATGCTTTAATACTTATATGGAATAATTAGTGTTTATATCTCTAAGTTTGAGCCCGTTCTTTCTTGATTTTTATTTATGAAATTATTCATCAGCTCTACTAGTGAAGATAATGGAATATGAGGCCTCAATGTTTTAGAAACAAGAGAAAGGTTAGTGGGGTCTTGAGAAAGAAAAGATTGAGCTTGGAAAATGTCCTTTTTGGTGATGGATACTCGGGAGTTTATGTTATTATATTCTTTGCGGTTGAGACCATTGAGTATAGATTGAAGACGAGTGATTTTTTAGAGACTAAAGTCATACCCTGATATATGATATGGAGGTTCCAGTTATTAGAGATGATTTTTTTAAAATTAAAGGTGTCATTGCCACATATATAAAAAAATGAAAGGTCATTTCTTACGCTTTCGATGGGTGCCAAGGTTTAGGGGAATGTAATATAGTCTGATGATCGGAAGAAATCCATAATGGGGGAAAGACAAAGAAAAAACTTATCTCAGTCATTGTTGACTATGACCCAATCAATTTTGGAAGAAATTGGATTGATAGGTTGTTAGCTGAGCCATGTGAAAAAGAAAAATGTGGAACGGAGATCGTTAATCTCGCATTGGTTATAATTTTTGTAGTCTAGTTTTTCGAGGAGTCAATGCACTTATCTGGCTTACGGAAACGTCGAAGTCCCCAAGGGTAACCCAAATGATTCCATGATCTTGGGTTGTAATGGCTTCAAAATCAGACCAGAGGGCTGATACGATCATGAGCATCGTTAAAAACATAATTGAAAGTAAAAAGAAAAAAATTCTCGTTTTACATTGAATGTATTGTAGGAAAGAGCATACATTGAAGATAGTGATTACTTGGATTCCAAATACTCTATATCATATCCAAAAGATACATGACATGATTAGTTACTTAACGCAAAAAAGGACCATACTTCTGATTATGGAGTCTATTTTATGCATGCGAGCTCTAGTCTTTATAATAATTATTATGTATGTATTATTACTCGTAATAAAATGAAATATCTTTCTAGCCAATCGAATTGTTTAATTGAAGTATTCCATAAAACAATAAACATAAAAATTAAACAAAATTAATCCGAATTTAAATTTGATAAAAATAAAACATAAAAAACAAAAAAAGTTTGTTTCTTTTTTATGACTCTTTCTATGAAAATCTATGGCAAAAAATGGCTCAAATATTTTAATGTTACCACCTAAATTTTATGGTTTTAATTTTACAAAATATATTCCACCCCAAAATTATAAATTACGTTTTAAGAATTAATTTAATTATAATGATATTTTGATCAAATTTTAGTTTTTTTTCGGAGGGAACCCGCAGCCGCTACTCAGAGTGCAATGAGTGTACCCTGACGCAACAGCCTGCAAACCAACGTCAGAAGGTAAGCCACACAAGGTGACAGACTCAGCCGAGAAAGCGTATGTACAGGGACTCGAACTCATGACATTTGATCACAAGCATACCATACTCAACCAACTCGGCTATCCCCTTTGGGGCTTGATCAAATTTTAGTGTTATATTTAAAGTTGGATTAGTTTTAGTGAAATGATTACATCTTTAACTTGTTTAGTTGGTTAAAAACGATATTTCTTATATTCCTAATCACATCAATATTTCAACCGTAATAACTTGATATTTTGAAATATTTAAAACTGTATTATTCTTAGTTGTAAGATAGCATATATTAATATATTATTAAAAAAAAAATCGGACACAATTAACATGCAAGCGTGTCTACGGTTATTATAGGCCACGCCGTGTTAAAGCAACATCAAACACGGAATCGTGAAAAAAGTTCCATTAATACATAATATCTATATAGTAGGTCCTTCTCTTTTTCAAAAGTCACAGTGACGATGACAAATGGTTATGGCGTTAATAAAGGGGAAAACTTCTATCATAAGTAGGGAATTTACCAAATAAGTATGAAAATAAACTTTGAACAGGAATCAGTATTAAATATTTGCTAATTATTAAAACATACAAAGAAATCGAAAGTGATATATAGTTTATTTACTTAATTTTTAAGAAATACATATTAAAATATTATCTATGATATTTAATAATTTATACCATTTTTTAGGTTCTTTTGTCCAATTTTTTGTTTTTTAATTAGCGAATCTAATTTTTAATACAGAATAAATGTTGATATAATATATAATTAATATCATTTACAAATTTAGTTTAGGATAAAAGTGGATTTCACCTGTTTAGCCGAAGATGTGCATTGGCAACAAAATTATAGTTGAATCTTATACGGCTAAATCCTTGTTCGAAGAGTTGCCGGTCTCAAGCGACATTCAGTTGATACTACTTGTGGTCGTAGAAGTAACGTTAATATTGATCAGTTATAGACGTCATTAATGCGTCGTCAATACATTTTAACTATATTAAACATGTATAAATTAATATATTTAGTTGTATTAGCCTTATATGATTAAGAAATAAATACGTAACAGATGTATTCTATTATAATAATCTCTATGGATAGAAGAAGAACTTTATCACTAAAATATATCTACAACTTTCAACTTTACAACTTCACTACGTATAAATACTCACTAGTTTATCATTTAAAATGTTATCATATAAAAAAATTAGAATAAGTTATGGGTTTTCGTATAATAGTCATAAAACCGTCGAAAACAGATTTGATATCAACATATTTTAAAACCATGTGAAATTTAATTTCTACATTGACTTAAAATAGTTAATTTGTTACAAAGATTTATGAGTCGATTGGCCAACCGGGTCGAGTCATAAATACGGGTCATATTCATCATCCTCATAGCCCATTAATATTAGTTTATTATATATAATGCATTTATTTTGGGTCTAAATTTTCCACTCGAAGTAATCCGACCCCTCGGTGTCTACTGGTCCGAAAGATATGTGACCCTATCAACAAGCCCCCTTAATGCTCTTAAAGATATTTTGCGAAAGCTAACTGACTCATATCTGAACCATATACGATTTACCATTGTTTATTTCTTTAATCTTGATTTCATAATACTCTATAACTAGATACATGTGCCGAATAAATCTGACCCTTTCCGATGATATTATTAGTGGATAATTACTATCCAAAGGTCACAACTTTTAATCAGTTGTTTTTCATGACACGTGTCACCCCCATTTGGAGCCACAACTCGATTTAGCCTATGTAAAACTAACCAATCAAAAGGGATACGGTTCCACTTTCATAAAGTCTCCTAGCTACTACCATTATTTCCACTTCCTTCATGGGTACTCAAGCATTTTTTAGAGTTTCGATATAAAATATATCTTAACTTTTCACTGTTGGTATTTTTAAAAAAAAAGATTTTGTATTCTAGACATAGAAACTTTTCACCGTTGATACTCAAATCTTTACTGATAATTTATTCATTATTCCACCGCATTAACCATCGTAGATCATTCCTCCCAGAATAATTTCAGTGTTTAAATGTTCACCACAAAAACACATTAACCAAAGGTGGATGACTGAACTTTTCTGAACTAGAAGAAGAGATGAAGAAAATGAGAGATGTTGTTGGGTTGCCTGCCTCCTCGGGTACAGTTATTGTAACTCAATCCAATGGTTACAGAGGAGTTCGTCCTTACAATATGAGAAATATTCCCTCTGAACCCTATTCGACTGGTCAGTCGTTTATGTCACCCAGCTGTTCTCCTAAGCCTCTCAAGTAATCCCAATCCCAAGGGGCCACCAGCCATCGGAACTCCTCTTCTTTCAAAGCTATGGGATCGGATACCAAAGAGAACACTCCGCGGAGAGTTACTAAACTTTCTAAGTTCTATCTACAATATTTGGCTGATGCGAATGTGACCTTCAAAAAACTGAATCAATGGGTAGAAAAAAAGTGGTCCAATAGTTTTCATAACTGCTTTACTCCAGCCAAATTTGTCAGAATCCACCTTTATATAACCAATCCTATTCGGGAACTTACATGGAGAAGTTTACCGCTCATCCTAAACCTTTTGAAATTCTCAAGAGAACTGAGGCTGATGGAAAATTATTTCTTCCAACTAGGAATAAAACCCCCAGCTATCAGAATACAAATAAAAAGAAGAAAGAAGGCACATAATAGTTTCTTTCCGAAATGGTAAATAAAGGACAACCAGATGAAATTAACTCAACATTGTTGGATGTGGTTGCTGCCACGGTTGAGCAAAGTGAGGAACCTTCAAAGTCTCATGTGCCCAAAAATAAAAAAGTACACAATAGTTGAAAACAAGGTAGTGATAAGAGAGACAATAAGAGGAAGAAAAATTCAACTCGTTCCAAGATAATTATTCGTTCAAAAATTCCTCCTCCAACTACCCTTGTTGTTGTTCCTCCAGCAGCCACAGTATTTGATCCCACTTCTTCATTACTTCCCTCTTCTGAAAGGTAGATATTTGGAGATGGCGACGCAATTGAAGGAATTGGGGATTTCGAATTTGAATCCTTTGAGACTAACTTCTCCGAGTCTACAAGCCCCATAACTACTATGTTGTTTGAAGGGGTTCCCTTCGAATTATCAAAGGAAGATGATTTCTTATAGCATTCGGTCTTGAGCTACGTGAGGCCCATTATTGAGCTGGAGAGACAAGTAAGATCTCAGATTGAGGACATTACTTCTCTTCAGGATAAAAATAAGAATTTGAGATCTTCAACTGAAGAGGAAAATACAATAGCTAATAATATATCTGAAGAGGTTAAATCCGCCAAGGATGAATTGGTCAAGGTGAATCCTGATCACGAGAAGCTACAAGTTGATTATAGAAGTCTACAATCACCCAACTTAGAGGAAATTACCTCATTAAAGAATATATAACTTGATGAAAAACCACTATTGAGCGTTTAACGGTTAGAAGAAGAACCAAGAGGACCTTATCAGGAAGCAAAATGACAAAATTACCTCTCTCAAAGCTAAATCTACCTAAGAAACAACTCATGCTAAAGATGCATATGTCGATGTGGTGATATACTCTTTACAATAGAGGGATACATCAATCAAATCCGATATGGTATTGTTATTACATAAAAAAATTCTTAAGCTAGCCCTGAGGTCTTTGTGGGGACATGTGCCAACTAATTTATTGCCTCATTATATGCCTTTGCCTTATCAGCTTGGTATCTCTGCATGACCAAGTCATTTTCATGATATGCCTTTGTGCAAGTCCTATACATGGCCAAGTCATTTTGTAATTTTCTCTCCGGATTTTACTAAGTCATTGGGTTATTTAAGGCATTTCATATTATCAATCACTTTATCAGTGTGACTTGTTTCCTTATATATTCTTATCTTTATATTTCAGTATTATTTTTTCCAAAGATAAAAAATCTTAAGACATAATTCATTCAAAGGTAATCCATTCGAAGGCAATAAAAACTTGATACGCATGAGCCATTCGAAGGTAATATATTCGAAGGCAATAAATACATTTTTAAAGGAAAAGAAGGTAGATTAATAAAAATTCAGAAAGATCATTAAAACCTCTCCGCGCCACCATGGTACGAAAGAGTATGCCCCAAAATATTTATCTGATGCATAGAAAATCTTTATATCATTGTTGTTGAAGTGAGGGCCATTGTTTAAAGTAATGCGTTTAGGAATTCCAAACCTACAACATATACTGAAGAGGATAAATTTAACTACCGCTTTGGAAGTCTTTCCGAAGAGGATCAGTTGTCAAGATAATAGTTCGATACCCTCCAGAAGTCATCGGAAGGGATCCAACCAGATCAAGCCCCCATCTATCAAAGGGTAGTTCTTTGGATACTAATTTCATTGGAACTACCGGTTCGTGTATTAAATTTTCATATCTCTAACATGGATCACATCTTCTAACTAACTCTTTAGAATCTTACATAAGAGCTGACCAATAATACCATGTCAATAAGACCCTTCTAGTTAAAGCCTCGTAGCCACAATGGGACGATCCTTCCCCATCAAATAACTCAGACAAAACTGCTTAGGATACATCGAATCTGAGGCACTGCAACAAAGGCTTACTGAAAGATCTTTTATAGAGGATCCCTCTCAAAACCAAAAACTCGTGTGCTTTGAACTTTAACTTCTTAGCTAAGCTTTTGTCTTCGGGTATGATTCCTTAAGTAATGAACTCTTGGATACCATACCTCCAGTTTTGACTAACTACGGATGATATTTGGAAATTTTCTTTAGCTTCAACTTCCATTTCAAGAGTCCTTGTTATAGTGGGGCACTCATGTCCTAAAATCCAAGGGTAAGCTTTCGAATATGGAAAGGTGGCCAAAGAATCAGCCATCGAATTTTTTGATCTTGGAACATGTTCGTATTTTACATATTTATAACAAGAAAAATTTATTTCAACACTTGTAAGTACTTCATCAACTACTCTTTCTTGGTTTTAGATTATCGTTGTGCTTGATGTGTGAGTAGTTGTGAATCACTCAACAATCAGGTTCTTTTGGCACCACCTGTTTGATCTAGTATTTAAATATGCTATAGTTTCTCAACCAAGAAATCGACTACAACTTAAAATTTTATTGATGTTCGAGGAGAAAAGTCAATATTATAGTTCCTTAGCTTCACATACCACTTAGTCATTCAGCATGATATATCAGGTTTTTGTAATACATTTTTAAATGGAACAGAAGTTCGAACTGTGATGTAGTGCGCTTGAAAATAAAGCCTCATTTTAATGGTCGCTATTACCAAGGCTAAATCTAATTTTTCCAACTTGCGGTATCATTTTTCAGCATCTAACAAACTCTTAATATTGTAGTAAGTGGGCGAGGATAATTTTCCTCACAATACAATCTAGTACTGTTAAATACCTGTAGAGTCTTTCTCCAATGACTGGTTTGAATAAAGTTTTACACGAAGATACATGTTTCTTAGTTTCAAAGAACGCCTTATCAAAATTTAGGGACCAGTTGAATTATTTGACAGTTCTCAATGCTTGGAAGAACTGTGCACATTTATTTGACGATCTCGAAATAAACCTATTCAAAGTTTCCAACCTCCCAGCGAATACTTAAAATTCTTTGGTGGTTCGAAGAGGTTCCATATTCAATAATGAATCTGATTGTGCTGGGTCAGCCATGATCCTTTTCTCACTGATGATGTAGCCCAAATATTTCCCGGATCATACTCCAAAAGTATACTTTTCTGGATTCAACTTTAAATTGATGGCCTCAAAATTAGAGAAAATTTATTAGAGGTCAAGTAAATTATCCTCCTTCCTTGGAATTTTTAGCACCATGTCATCAATATAAACTTTTATATTCCTTATGATCTAACTGGCAAATGCTTTATTGACTAGTTGATGGTAAGTGGCCCCAACATTATTTAACCCGAAAGACAGTACCTTGTAACAGTGTGGCCCTCTACCAGTGATGAATGTAGTATGGCCATGGACATTTGGATCCATCTATATCTTATTGTACCCAACAAAAGCATCCATAAATCAAAACAACTTATTTCTCCAAGTGGAATCCACCAACTGATCTATTCGAGGAACTAGGAATGGATATTTGGGGCATGCCCTATTGAGATATGTGAAGTCGATACACATTCGCCATTTTTCATTCTTTTTGTTAACGAGAACCAGATTTTTTGTCCAACGTGGATACTAGGATTCGCTAGTGTTCCCCACCTTAGTCAATATATCTACCTCTTAGATTATGACTTCAGATATCTCTTCTGAAAACGTCTTCATTCTTTGGACTACCGGACCCGCATCAGATTGTACAGACAATTTGTAGCAAAATGTATTACCTAGTACACCAGTCATATCTTCATTACACCAAGCAAACACATGCAATTTTTTAGATAAGAAAGATAATAATTTTTTTTTCAATTTTGATAGAAAACTGGCTCTAATTCTAACATTTATTGTATCATCTAAACTGCTTACTTCGACCCTTCTATGGGGATAACTGTATTATGAGTCTCTCTTGGATCATCTATTTTGTTCGGATCCAAAGAGGACTCTAGTAATTGTTATTCCTTTTTTGTTTTCATATTTCTAGGGTTTTTGGAGCAAGAGCAGTGCAATAACATTCCCTAACCATTTTTGTCTGCTCCGAACCATCCCTACTTGACCTTCAATCACGTATTTCAAAAAATGGTGAATTATTGATGTAACCACATGCATCCTTGACAACCAAGATCTGCCAAAAATTACATTGTAAGAAGTTGGAAAATCCACTACCATAAATAAAACTATTACCATTTTCTTGAATGGTCCTTTACCTGGTGGTGCTTTTCCTTCAAATTCCTCAATAACATCAAAACATTTTCCCATAAATCCAATTATAGTTTTTTATAGGAGTATGAGAGATGGGTTCTTCATTTTTTGATAGGTAAATATAAACAAAATGTTAGTCGAGCTACTCGTGTCGATTAAAATTATTCGAATCTATGTGCATTCAATAAATGCCCCTATCACCACAACATCCTTATGTGAGCTTGCGATGTTTATCAAGTCACTTTCATGAAACACTATGACATGAGTTGGGTTTTGGTAGAGTTGTGAAGATATTTTTCTTTCAAATTGTGTGGTCAAACTAACCACATGCCTTTTTTGTAAAAGAACTCAAAGGTGATGTCATTGTATCTCTCCCAAAAATAATTAATCTTTCAAAAAAAAGACATAGTTCGAAAACCTTTCTAGTACTTCCTGCCATCATATTGATTCGACCCCAATATGGATCCGGATCCAGGTATTCCAAATATACATCGAATTGCTCAATAATTACCATCGTACTTTCTTGTTTGAAAACTTATTATTTATTATTTGGACGTTAGGTGATGCAGCCTGAGCCCCACTTGTACCAAGATATGACTTGTTTCTCCCTTTCCAATTACCCACTTATGACTTAAGAAAAGTAATTAGTTTCTCGTTCTCAATTAACGATTGTATCTCCTCGTTTAGAGCAATAAAATTCTTAATATCATGTCTTATATCATTATGATATCTACAGTACTGCATTTTTTGATTTTCTCTTGGGGTTTGGATACGTGCTGGCCTTCAAAATTTCACTACATTCTTGGCCTTATCATAGATGGTATCCATATTTTAAACTAGTTATACATAATAACTAGGCTGGACCCCGTCATTCCCTCTTGGATTGGATTGTTGACCCTGATAATATTGGCTATGTTTAGGCCGATGAGAACTCTGTCTTGAGTTCCTCAGATAATTACGAATTGTGTCTTGTAATTGGGTACTAGTTTGTGGGACAAAGATTGAAAGGGCATGCCTATACTAATGAGGTTGCCTCAGTCTCTTGGTTTCCTCCATAATGATTTGCTTTCTGATCTGGTTCAACAATCCACCACAGGCCATTGCTTTCTCTCGAATCAATGGATTAGCCAATTCGCCAGCAAACAAACCTTGTCGAATCGAAGTTATGGCCACTTGTTTGAAACAATATGCCAACCTATCTTTAGTGTTCACAAAACGGTTGATTTAATCCTTGAACGATTCATTTGGATATTGCCCGCAATGGACTATTCTATCTTCAGTCTCTTTAACTTTTTTACTTCTCACAAACTGCCTTTGGAATTCCATCTAAAACATGTGAAAATTCTTGATTGATCCTTGCAGTGATCTGTTATACTATTTCATGGCATTACCCTTGAAAGTTTGAAAAAAACCCTACATCATAGCTTCTTATCATTATTAAATCTCATCATGAAATATTTAAATTGTTCGAGATAATTATCAGGGTCCTGGCTCCTATCATATTTTTTTTCATTTTCAAACTGTCAAAATGCCTGGGTAGATATCCGGAGAGAATTTTTGAATACCACGATGACTGACTCTAAGTATGTCATTCGCTAAAAATATGATCCTCAATAGGAGTGGAAACAAAACCCAGGTTTGGGTTGCACATCGAATTTATCACTCAACAAGTGATATGTGCTATGGTCTGTTAACCCATTCACCTTTCCTTAATAATCTTTCTTTTTCCTTTATCATTTTGGTCAGTTTTCTTCCCTAATAAATCATGTTTGCTTGATCTATGATATGTTTTCAAATATTTCCTAGCTAGTTTTCCTTTCTTCATTTTATGACCATGATCACTACTCGAAGAGAAAGAGGAAACTTATAATTTTGATTTCATTGTTGAGCCTTCAATAGAAGTCGATGTGTTTGAACAATATTTAACCTGATTTCTTTTTTATATTCTTGGTGGGATTTAGGGGACTGGTCATTCAGATTATGTTTGGGATTACTATTTGGCTCATCAGGTTTGGGATATTATGTTGGATTCTTTCCACATGAATCCTTCTCAGTATGGATTTAGGCTCGCAATGCGTTAATTTCTGCTTGCACCTGATCATATTGTTCCTGCATGAAAAGTATTTCCTCAGTATTATGATTCACATAAGATGTATTCACATGCTTCTATTTGATTTTGGCCTCCTCATTTTTTAGAGGGGCATCTGTCTGCATATCGTGATTCATGTCGCAAATAACTTCAAAGGGTAATTTTCCAGTTAGGTTTTGGATATCGCTATCGGGGTACCTTCTGCTCCCACTGTGGTCGCCAATCCAGTGAGTCGTATTAAGTATATGGTGGAAGGTAGAGATATAATTGATGTGCTTGTATTTAATGTTTAAAGAGATAGTATTTTAACCCTCTTAAATGTTGTACTTTTGAGTACTTATTGATTAATTTTAGATCCATGGGCGAACCAGATTGGGTCATGAATATGGGTCATGCCCATCATCCGCCTAGCCTATTAATAATATTTTATTATACATAATTTATAAACAGATATATAATTAACACACATCTTAGTGAGTATTATATATTTTTTGGGTCTAAATTTTTCCCTCGAATAAATCCGACCCCTAGCTTTCTACTGGTCTATAAGATATCTGGTTGCATCGTGTTTAATATTAATAAATATGTTAGGTGTGTGTTTTGTATTTTCAAGTAAAGTTATTTTGTTGGTGTAATTTTTATAATGTTAATAAATAAGTTAAAGTGTGTTTTGAAGGAAAATTATCTTATTAGTGTAATGTTTGTAAAAAAGAATAAATATGTTACGAGTGTGGTGGTTACATAAATAAACAAGGTTTAAAATGTGCTTTGTAGTGTCAAGTATGATTATTTTGTTGTTGTAATGTTTATATAACATGAATACTCATATTATTCATGTTGTATAACAATAATAGTCGGATTATTTATGGTTGTTTAACATGATTAGTCATGGTATTCATGGTTGTATAAAACGATTAGTCATGTTATTATTGTTATATGATTGGATTAATCCTTGTATTCACGGTTTTATATGATTATTAGTCTTGTTATTCGTGGTTGTATAACAAGAATAGTCTTTTTATTCATGGTTGTATAATAAGAATAGTCATGTTATTCATAGTTGTATAACTAGAACAAATATCTTATGCATGGGTGTGTAACACATATAGTCATGTTATTTATGGTCGTATAATATGATCAATCATGTTATTCATAATTGTATAACATGAACACGCATGTGCTATGAAAGAATTAGTCATGTCGTCCATGGTTGCATAAAATGAATAGTTATATTATTCAATGAATGCTTAAAATAAAAAAAAATCATAAACTTACATCTCATATACGATGTACAACAAACATCTTTTAAATTTTATATAGTTAATTTATTTATTATAAAAAATATATAAAAACCAATCCAATAATAACGAATCATTTGTCATAACTAATCCATTTTAAATATAACATAAATAAAAATAAATTCATAGGCATCAAAACAATGTAAAATAATTAAAAATGTAATTTAAGTATTCTTAATAAAACACCAATATGGTCGAATTAACTCATCCTTAATTAACATAACGTGGCATTCTCATTAGTATGAACAAGACATTTAAATCGAAAAAGATTATCTATATGAGTATCATTATTGGTCCTATTTTTATTTTTTCATCACGAGAAAAATATTTCCATATTCTAATCTAGAAGTCCTTGGTTTCCACAATGTGTCAACGTTGACATAACGTTCAAACTCTTTAAAAAATTTATAATACACAAACGTTTTGTCGAGTGATGAAACTAATGAACCACGAAAACATCGAGGTCACGAAAACCGCCCTTCTTTGTGTTCAAAGGCTCTTCATGGGTGCCAATAGTTTAATTGATTTATTTTATTTGTCTCATGTATGTGTATAAATTATCAATCAAAGAGAGATAAAGATGATAATTCTCCATCCTTTTTCCCGAAACTAATAAAGTGCCATAATGTTGTTTTTTTGTTTCCATTATTCTGCACGTTTACTTTGCTCTTGAATTTGGTTAGTCACTTGATTTTATTATATTACTGTAGTGGTTTATCAGTTATCAAACTTAACCTTTCTAGTCTCTCTAACTATAGCATCATTTATAAAAATTAACCCCTTGACTTATCAGAATCAAACACTGCTACTTTCCTGGAACTAAGAACTAGACCTCGTAATCAGAGAACTAGTGTTTTTTTCCTGGACTAGATTCTAGAGGTCTAACACTTAAGGTTTTTGATTTGGTAACGGAGGGTTTAAGAATTTAGGGTCTGTAAGTAATTAATTAGGGTTTTGAAGATGTTGGGTAATTTGGGTTGTACTAGTGGGTAATCGTGTTTGGGTTTAATTTGGTTAGGCTTGGTTTGGGTGAATAAAGATAAGTTAGGTTTGGTTTGGGTTTAGCGTTTTGATCCGGTCTGGTCCATTTAAATTGAAGTTAGATTAAAATATTATGTAGGTAGTAAATGATAAAAGATTAATGGTAAAAAGTATAAATATGTGGCCGATGACTGAGCTGAGGAAATGGTATAATTGGCCAAAATTATGGAGGATCAAAAGTGAAACAAACTTAGAATCTTGGGGTGTTACGTGTCAGTTGTTCATGGTTCACTTGTACATGGGACTGATCTTGCAAATTTATGAAACATGGAGAATAGGTGGAAAACAAAAAAAAATCAAAGACTAATATGATACACGGGTAAACATGGAAGGCCAAATGTGATTTTTAGCCTAAATTTGAAGTAAGCTTTGCCCTCGAGCGACTTAATTAATAGAATAAGCTGACTGGTTATGTATTTATAGTAAAGTAGTTTTGGATATTTTATTTAAAACGCATGAGTGGTCTATTTATAGTAAAGTGGTTGAGTTTTTTATTTGGATTTAATTTTGATTTGAGTTTGGACGTGAGTGGGATTTTCGTTGGATTTTCAATTTTGATTTAATGTTGGTTTTAATTTGGATTTCGATTAGAATTTTAGTTTGATTTTTTGGTTCTTTTATTTAAATTTTGATTAGGAGTTGATTTTGATTTTGGTTTTTCATTTGTATTTTGATTGTGATTTTGATTCGGTAACTCTTGGTTGTTTTGGTGTGCGAAAAATAACCCGAACCTAAATAACCGTAGTGGTTTGAGTAAATAAATATTTGTAACTAAAAATTGCAAAAAAATCTTGAAATTATTGATTGAAATGACACTTGTGTTTTATTGATAATATGTATTAGAAAGCAAAATTTCGTGTTGTTGTTATTTTTTTCTCAATAACTTTCACTTACATTACCAATGTTACATTTACTCCATATATAGTAATTCTGATTTGGTGAACTCTTATGTTGTTGGCTCTTTATTCGCGCAACGTTTTTTGGTCCTCCAGATGTTTTTTCAGTTAAATGTACGTCTTTTGGGCCACCCTTTTCGTACGATGTTAGATTGCGTTCTTGTACGTTGTGTGATACGATTTATGTATGTCTCTACGGTAACCGGGAATGAGAGGAATGATAGAGGCTAAGTGTTCATGGGTCAATGATCGCGGATATATCAAGTATGAGTTTGTTACGGACTATTTTCCGAACACAAAGATGATTCCATCTTGTGTGGTAGATTTTAGCAAGTTTGGCGTCGAGGGCCTAGCAGATCGTGTATGATCATCGAGCTAGTTTTTACCATTGCTAGTATTAAATGACCAGGTGGTCGCTTAAGGACAATAGACTGACGTGTTCGGTCACATCTCATTCGTAAGTCTAATTTCATAGGCGCGGGCTCGATTAACTTATCTCATACTTATTTATGAAGTATCAGTAAATCCCTTCCACTTTGTTGCTTCATGTCGAGCTAATGAAGTATTTTCATTCCCATTTAATCTTTTCTCCGAGGTGATATTATGCTGGGGCATTTTGCTTTATTTCTATTTTATTATTATTTATATATACATTTACATATACATATATACATAAATACTTATGTTACTCTTAAGTCTCGTAGCCACGTGTCTCATTTTTTTTTATTTCTTTAAATTCTTTGTGGTGTGACTGTTTCACTTCTTATTTCTATCTAGAGCACAATTGTCTACATTTTCACTTGATCTCTCTAAGGTTATCTTCCCTCAACTCAATTTTTGGGCTCATGCCAATTGAGATATAAGGCTTCAGCTTTGTTTCACTGGCCATGACTTTACTCAAGCCAAGCTATGAATCATGACCGACCAAAAACACGATGCTACTTCTACCAACCTTGCGACTGACCAAGAGGTGATGTAAGTGTAGGCCTCCCTTCGACCAATATTATTATGTCATCGCAGAGATGTACATTTAGCAAACAGGTGAAAACTGAAACAAAAAAAAAACCTATAAAGATAAAAGAGAAGTCAATCACTATCCCCTCCTCCCCTTGTGCTGTTTTAAACAACCAAGAGAAGAAAATGAAAGGGAGATGAGCCCTTCCAAGCGACAACTTAACCCACACATTTACACTTTTATCCTCTTATTCTCCTCCTCTAAACCCTAAAATCATTACAAAGAGGGGACGCTTTGAGGTTGAGGATTTAGGCAAAGGCATGACCCGTTATGCCGTAGAGGCTAGATCTTCGGTAACCTCTACTAACTGATCATTGTGATATGCAATGACTTAGATCACGGTCCTTTAAATTGAGGTGTTTCTTTGGTTTATCGTCTTTCTTTCTGTATATTGTCTTCTATTTCGGTTATGATTATTAGTTTTTTTACAAACATTAACCACCACATTCGGGGTGATCGAAAACATAGTTGAGCATAACCATTTGGTGATTCCCAATTTATTTGTCCTCATAACCGATCAAACATGTAAATGATGGCAACGCTGCTATTGAAACCATGAAGAGCTGTCAGTCCACCTACCTGCTGAACAAGAAATTGGTCAGCAAGGAGAAGGACAAGCTTAAGAAAAGTGTGAAGGAGTTGTCCGGTGAGGTTAAGCAATTATAAACCAATGAAAACAAAGTTCAACACCTTGACGCCGAAGTGACTTTACTAAAGAGAGATAGATACAAGTTTTTACCTACACAAGGTCTCTATAAGGTATGTGAGAGTCGACAAAGACAATGCTCTTACTACTGAAAAATAGTTGCTTGACTTTTCAGCCAAATAAGCCAATGAGACCACCTTGAGACTGGTCATTAGTTAGCCAAGGCATTTGATACTTATAACTAAAGTCTGCGAGGGTTCGAGGTATTTTACGTTTTGTCTTTTAACAAATTTTCATCTTTGTAAGTATTTGTGTTTTATTCTACTCTATAGCTTTATTTTTTGTGCTTTTGAGCTAAATTTACTTCAGATAATTTGATTATATTTCTGCCTTTTTGAGATTGTAGACATCAAGTTCTTATATGTTAAAGATAGAGTGCGGAATCATAAAATTAGTATAAAGTATATCAGAACAAACACTATGTTAGCATATCTTCTAACTAAGGGCTCGAGATTCAAGATGTTTGAGAAACACACCATCAATATAGGCACTGTTTGTTGTAAGAATGATCAGTTTAGTGGAAGTTTGTATTTAGTTCCAAAATATGTTTGCATTATATGATTTTTGTATATTTTAGTTTATCAATGTAGACATAAATACAATGTGCTCTTATTTTTATTGACTTCTTATACTCGGTTATAAGTTAATCTCCGACTAAAAAAGACCACTTAAGAATATATATATATATATAAATATATATAAATATATATATATATATATATATATATATATATATATATATATTGATATTAGCCATATATTATTATTGTTATGGCATGCGCCAAGGTAGATCCTTGTTATTCAATACTATATTATTATGATTAATGATGCGTCTATTTAATTATTCTTATATAGATGATATTTCTTTACCAAATTGTTATGGGCGATATAAATTTAGAATATTTATATAAGATGATTAATTATATAGTAGAATATTATGACAAAATGAGATATTGTTCAAATTTATCCAATTCGAATTGATCGTTACATGTTTAATGACGTATTTAATTATTATAATTATTAATCTCATTAAAAATATCATATATAATAAGTATACCGATTCATCCCAATTCTAAAACTTTAGTTTTTTGCTTCAACCCTTTTAGTTTGTGCAAAATAACATGAATAAGAGTACCGTATAAAGTATAATTTCAGTTCTCTTTAACCATGTCTAGGAAACATGAATGCATGAACCACATACTTTGAAAGGATGTGGTCTGATAGGTGTTTAACATATAATGTTACGGAATTCCCTTCAACTATCATTGGAAGACATCTTATCTTGACGCTTCCACTTTCTATTTTTAAACCATGTCAACTTGGAACCCATATATCCAACATTCTCTAACCCACAATCATGCATCATGTTATTAATATCTTTAATGTTTCTAATATATAGGGTGGAGCATGATAAATGCTCATCAGAACTAGATATAGAGTTCAAATCTTCCATCACGAGTCACTCATTAGAATTATCAAATAACTCTCTTAAAGTGTTCTAGAGAGTTGTTTTTGGAATCCCAATACATTTTACATACACTACAATTATCTAAACTATTATGTTTTACCTTAAAATGAAGTAATTGATATAGATTTACCATTACTTCGACAAAGAATTCATCTACTAATATTTGCAACACTCTCATGGAATCTTAGTTTTCTAGTAATCTTATCCATTTGATCACCAGAGATCATATGTTCATGTAAAGCCACAAAGTCAGTCTTTTCCAATCTTTTGATAGACTTAAGCCTGCTCCGAGTTGCCTTATCACCAACTCCCCTAACATTCCAATTTAGAATGTTAATGGTTATTTAGAAGAGTTATCACAGGGTGTACCAAACCCTTTAGTTAACAATACTTTGGATGAAATATAATAGTTTTTTATTCTTTTTTTTTATTCATTTTCATGCTTAATAATTTTCTAAAATCCTTACCTAATTCAACTTTATTTAAGGTAGGGGAGGTTGGGAGGCTGCCTGTAAGTCTTTGAGAAGGGGAGTTTATCTCGGGATCCGAGAGAATTTCATCGCTTCATGGAGTACAATATATGAGTATTGAATATGGGCCCAAATGAGAGGTTCATATTAATAACTATCTGACACCACATTGAGGAGTCCATATTTTCTCTGGTATATTGTTAGAATACGAGGAACTTAGCCAAGTGTCGGGTATGAAATCGTTTTAAATAGTCTTAATAATGAAAGATGATTGCGATGGTTAATTTTTGTAACATTTAGATGTGATTAGTATATCAATTTTATGCAACTGAATTATCCTTTGAATGATCCACAAAGTTTGGGAATTAGGTGCACAAATAATAATTATGAGTTTAGTTTTTTAAAAATATTTTGTTCTTTTTCTCTGCGGAGGATAATCATTATATTTTGAAAAAGATCATTCTAAATTTGCTAATTAAACAAAACATCATTCAACATTTAAACAAAATCATTGATTACAGTATATTTTGAATTCGACATTTAAATACTGAATTTGATTTTTCGGTTTTTCTCCTTTTAAAATATTTTTATGTTTCAGTCTAATAATAATGTTATTAATTAAATTAAAAAATATTTACTAACATATACCAAAAACATATATTAATTATTAATAGGTTACAAAATATTCGATAAGCATCATTGGATACCATATATTTTGAAAATACCAGTTCTATATTTGAATATAAAATTTGATATTCTTTTTAACCTGTTTCCCAGCGGGTTCAGGTGTAGAAAAAAAATATTGTTACCCGACCGGTACGGATTAAGGTATGAATTTGAAAAAACATAGACGGGATATATACGGGTTTAGCTATACCTGCACTCATCCCGACCGATTGTCATCCCTACTTGTTTATTGAAACATTTGTAATGATACAATAAAAAATAAATTTGGCAAGCTTGATCATTGGACATATGAACTCTCGAGTCAGTGGCACATAAGTTATCTGCTTATTTGGCACATAAGTTATCTGCTTATTTTTAAAAATGGGATAGATGTTATTAGATGGACTCTGCGTATTGTTAGAAATAGTTTTGGTATAGGAAGACATTCTTTTGGAAACTAAGAGATATATTCTTGGCAATGAGAGTTGTGGTCGAAATAGCAAATATAGGTCCAGTTTTACGAAATTTTGCCGGATATATGAAAATTTAAAGGCGTTATTAAACCACTTGCTCCACCCATAGGTTTCCACACACTACGATGTAAGAGCATAAACCGACTGCTTCCAACATCGGTAGTTCTTCTCATCAACAACAACAATTGTCTGACCACCATGAACACGAGAAGATGTAAAGCAAACTAATGCACCACCCAAATGCAACACAATACATAGATGCGACTAATGATGGTTAAAATGGATTTGAATATGGTTGCTGAACATATACATTTATAGGAATGCACAAATATTCATTTATAAAAAAGGCAGTTTTCTATTACATTTCAAAGTAACATTTCGTTCACTTCCTAGGTTTATGTTATTTATCACTAAGATTATTTAACTAAAAAACATGTATATTAAAGCAACAGTTAAAAAAGATAAAACAGAAAATTGAAATATAATAACTCAAGAGGTTCGATTGTTCATACCTCAACCTGCGAGGGTAAGTAAATACATATCTAAATTTACATTGTACTTTTTTCCGCTTTTTCCCGCTTTTGTTGTTATGGACGCTAGTTCTTCTCTTTAGGAGTGTCCTTTTCAGGAACCTTAGTGTTTAATTCCTTGGGCTTCGCGTTTTCAGCAGCCCTGAGAAGAAGAAACAATCAACAGATCATAATACCATTAGTTAAAGAAGCCAAAAAAGAAAGTAAAAGCGGTCAGGCCAGTAGAAGCAGCATCTACTGATAGACAGAGGAGAAGAAATGCTAAACATTCTATATTATATAAAGTAACATGTTCAAACACCTCTTATAGAGTAAACTTAGCAAGTTTTGTCGAGTTCGGGGTTTGGGCAGCCTTAGAAATCTCAACTTTTCACTAACTAAACCATCGTCGATCGCCTCCAATAGGATGAGATGTTGAAACACAAAGTAAAATAGTAGCATCTTCAAGAACTAAAAATACATTTAGATTGGATTTAAAACTAATTCGAAATTTTGAAAGCACAAAATTGTTAAGCTAACCCACAAAATAAATTTCTTTTATAAATAAGTTTTAATCTACTGCTTTATTTTAGTAAAAAAAATCAGTCTGAAATTAATGTTCAATGCCAAAGGATCCCAAACAAGGGTTGCGGTAGTGTTCAGCGCACCAAATAAACGAAGGGTTGCGGTAGTGTTCAGCGCACCAAATAAACGATGCGCTCACGTTCAAATTGTAGAAATTTTTTATTAGCTTAATTACGAGTATTGGTTAAGCTAGCGTTTTCTTGTTTTTTTAGTAGCATGACTTATCAGGGCCAAAAATTATAGTTTTCTTTACGTAATTAACAATGATCATCGAGTATAAAAACAAAAGTGTAAAGCCAACAGGATGTGGCCGTGTGGGGAGTATAAACTTAGGTGGGTTTAGTCTTCTCTTTCGGATATTGACAAAAGTTACCATAGATTCTACACAAAGAATAACTAGAACACAATCTCTAGATCTAAACAAGCTATTTACCAACACCAAGAACATATCACTAACACCACTATCATCTAACTCCACTAATTTTAGAGAACTTCACTTAAAGAGAACTTCAATCCTTAAACATCAATTCCTAAACTTACTAACTTGACACACATAGCTTAACAGTAGTACATAACATCAACATTTCAAGCATAACAATGGCATTTTCATACTCAATAATTGATAATTGTTAATATCCATCATAATCTAATTCAACCACTAAGAAATCATTATAAAACCTAAACTCTAAACAAGAAAGAGAGAGAGCACTGACTTCGAAGCAGCAGATGTTTCTTCTTCGAGCCAGTGGCGGATCTGCTTCATGTTTCTTTTGAAAATGGAGGCTGATTGCTTCACATCGCTCCTCAACAGAAGAACCACGGCGCTAACACCAGCCACCGTCAATATGAAATTCGTCAACGCCATTTCTATGACCTATAAATTTGAGGGTTAAAGATCTACTATGGTGGTCAGCATAGAAATCCCAGGAGATTTTGAGATTTAGGGTTTACAGATTCTTTTCGATTGAAATAAAAAACGAAACTGAAAAGGAACTGTCTGATTCAGTAACTCGTGATTTTTCAGTGTATAAATGGTTCGACACAGTTTAGATTATCAAGCCCCAGTAGTTTATCAAAAGAACATGAAAAAAAATGCAGTATGTTAAATCATGAAATACCTAGTACACCGGCCGGATAAACCTGAATGTCACCGGGGAAATCTAGCTGTCAACGGTATCGCCTCAGACTGAGGAGACGAGGAGAGAAATGTGAACAAATGTAAAAACCCCAGAAGCGAAAGGTGTTACAAAATCTTTGAGTGATGAGGCTCGACAACATTGGGCGATCAGGGCTCAATTTAATTTGGCCCAGGCTTAAACTGAGATCACGTTTCTCTGATAACTTGACTCCCTTAGTAATTAAGATTATTTTGGTTTTGGCTAGAGATTCCGAAGTTTACACAAATTTCATTCAATATAAATTTTTATATTTATAAAAAAAAAAATTATAAATTCTAAAAGCTCACAAATTATCCATTTCAAAAATATTAAATTTTTCAAATTCAAGTTCCAACTACGTTAAAGTATGTTTGTTTACGTGTTTGTGTAATTTGTTTCGAATTTATTTTGATATTTTTAGTGATTTTTAGAATTTAAATTTCGGTTTAAATAAGTAGTTTTTCTTATGATTGTTGTTGTTGCCACTATGATGTATAAGTATATGTTTAGTTAGGTGTTTATCTAACGTTTTGGTGTGCTATTTGTTAGATTTTGTTGAGATTTGAAGGGTTCGTAACCATGGGTATACCTTTTCTATCGAGCGTTTTTGCGAATTCTGAGTGCCCAGAATTGCCGAAATCGCAAAAAGAGTATTCGCGTATTCGAAAAACTTTGGCATTCGGAATTCACAATGTCGCACATTGTTTTGTCTTAAATCGCGAACATTGTGTACGCGATTTAGCGTAATTTGGGCACACAATGTTCGCGATTTCTACGGTTTCATTAAATTGAACAAGATTAACCTCTAATTGACTTGATTATTCTTTGCCATTTTTTATATCGTTCATGTAAATACAAATTATGGTGTTGTTAAATTATTTTAGATACGATTTAGTAATTAATAATATGTTTTTGTATTTTCAGCATGCCTCGGAGAATTCGTACTCCTACTGGATCGGACAACGATGGTACAGAGGTCGATCATCGTGATCATATTTCATAGTCTGTTAGGGTTCGACGACGCGCCCTCCTTCCTGCGCCTGTACTTCCCCGTAAACGTGGGTCTTCAGATAAGCTATTCCAGATAGTCAATCCCCATGTGTCGGGGATGTATTCGAACTACAAGTTGCACGATGCTTATATCATCTTCAAAAACAAGGTAACTTAACGTGTAGTAAATTATATTTTATCTATTTTTTTAATTTACTTTAATATTGTGTCGGCTTAATCATCTATGTGGTGTTATGCGATATACACTATCCATCGCGTTTTAGATCTTACTCATTAGAGTATAGTCAAATACTAGGTTATGGGTCTTGTTTTGCGCCCCTCGTCGACTGTTTTCCGCATTGGCTACCAACGTGCACCACATCGCACTATATTTTGGGCATGTATCACGACTATGTTATTAGATCATGTTATGTTGTCATATTTATTTTTTATTTTTTTATTGCACTCTATGTTTTGCTATGTTATTTAGCTATATTTATTTACATATTATATGTGGTTTTGATATATCGTATTTCATTTAGCTATATTTATTTACATATTTTATATACTTCTAAACTTTGATTCCCTCCAAACAATAATTTCCGCCATACATTGATTCCCGCCAAACAATGACTCCCGCCAACAAAATTACTCCTGCCATACATTCGTTCCCGCCAAAACCTGATTACCCACCAAATTAGAATTTCCTTTCAAAATGACATGAAACCTAGTCTAATAGTTCATCCACCAAACATTCACAAATAAGAAAAAACACAAAAGCTTTTAGAGATGGAATTTAATGTAGATGAAGACTAACACTTGCTTCAAGCGGTGAAGTTTGTTAACCGAACAATGTCTGATGATACGAGTGATGCTTTTTTGATCGAGTGCTATGTATGATGTATTTTGATTATGGCCAATTAGGGAGTTTTCTTGGAAGCTCATCTTCGGTATCAAGGTTATCCCTAGTTTTAAGACTTAAAGTACTCCAACAAGCATCACATTCATTCTTTCGAATACATTCTTGCCTCTCACACCTGAAATACATCCTTGAAGTTTTTCCATTTTTGTTACTCTCGTCGTCTTTACTTAAAACCAAAATGAATCCTAACTTCTTACTTTCAGAACCAACCCATGAGACCAAATCAGAATTTCGTATATAAGGTTTCCGTAGTAAAACATTTCGCGTAATCGGCCGTTGAACATGGCGGTTGGTCTGGTTCTTACAAAACACATGTAAATATATCGATATCTACTTAATTTTAATTACTTATACCAAAAGCTGCTTAAATCGCACAAAATAGTGCACTTGATTGGCCAAAATTCCGCGTACATGACAACCAATTTGTGCAAAATCACGAACTTAAATGACTCATTATTAACAAAATCACGAACATAGGGTTCATGATTTTGACCAAATCGCAAAATCATCATTCTCGATTTTGGTTAAAATCACGAACCATGTGTTGACGATTTATCCAGAACAGTAAGCCTCAATTCATGCATTTTTGCGCACTCTAGGTTCGCGGTTAACCAACCCTAGCACGTGATTCATACGACATTTGTATTGAACTTAAAAAAAACTTAGAAATATACCTATACTTGTGTATCGAGATGGTCCGGCAAAGGCTCATCATCCTATGATGTAAAATCATTCATATTGCAATAAAAATCATCATGCAAATCACTCAAATCCATAATGTAGGTAGTATATAGGTTTTTTTTTCTTAGGTTAGTCTTTAAAAGAGGTTTGGTTGGAGAATAAGGGTAGAACAAATTGGTTTTTATATGTGAAGGACAAAATAACCATTTCACAAAATTGAAAAATAAACCTTGGTTTGGAGGTCTCGTTATAAGAAAACTGAGTCTCATTTTAGCCTTTCATATTTAATTTTATACAACTAAATTTTGGCCACTAATTTTCGGGCTTAAAAAAGGTTAGAAAAAAGGATTAAAAATATTTTTTACAAATTTATTTTGGACATTATTTTATTAATTTATTTTAACAAAAATACCATACTCATCTATTTATTTATTTTAATATAGTTTAATCTACTATTCTATCATTATCGGTAACTTAAATGATAATAAAAATCACTAGCATTTATAAAATAGACAAGTAAGAATGAATACTTCAATATGGTAGAAAGTCAGATGCAAACTTTTTATTAATAATTTTTTTTTTCTACTTAAAAAATTTTAGTTTGAAAAAAAAAATCAAAAGTATAATCGGTTTTTTTTCCTTAAACGAACAAAAGATGATTCATTAATGATATTTTTTTAATTCTATTTTGATTTTTTTCATCCGTAACGTGCGTGGCCACACATAAACAACCATGAGACCCCAAGCATAACCAACCATGCGAGACCATGCATACTAACCATGCGAGACCCGGCATAACCAACCATGCAAGACCATGCATAACTAACCATGAGAGACCAGACATAACCAACCATGAGAGATCAGGCATAATCAACCATGCAAGACTAGACAAAACCAACCATGAGAGACCAGACATAACCAACCATGGAAGACTATGCAAAACCAACAATGAGAGATCTGTGAGACCATACATAACCAATTTTTCCATAAATATTTTTTTAGACAAACATAACAGATTAAATAATTGAGGATCTTATTTAACTCATATCTAAGATAAATTTTCAAATTAATTTTTTTTAAATTATGCATGCACAAATGGAACCATGTTCAGACGGAGCAAAAAAATTGAAAAGATATGGAACAAAATTGTCATCACATCGCGGTAAGTAAGCCACTACCATTGATGTGTGAACTATTACCGTTGGTAAAAACTTATTTTCTATTGGTACCGCCTTAAAATACTATATGGACATGCTTTTTATGCTAGGTTTACCTAGCATATCTCCTTATTGTAGTTGTTGTAGAACGTTTTAGTACACTAAAGATGAATTCTGATCACTTCTAAGAATATTCACAGAGTTTATTAGATAATTGGTACAAATTATCTTCTAAGTAAGTAACCAAATTTCTAGTAAGAGAAAACGAGTTTAGTATTCTAGAGAGAGAAGTTGTGAAAAGTAAAAGTCAAGATAATAATTGTGTTATTATTTCCAAGAAATAGTACACATATTTATAGTAGTTGTTAGTTCCCACTGAATCCACATGGGTAGATCTACTGGATATTTCACCCCAAAATTAAATCAAGTACAACCATGTTTACTTGTTATTACATTCCTGACCTTCCATCTTTACATTCTACTTAAATTTAACCCATAAGAAAATACATATAGCGTTACAACCCAAAATGTACATATGGGTCGAATGAATTCGGTTTGGATATATCTGAGCCGGATAAATTCTACAATTATTAGTAGCCCCCTAGTCCTTGCAAGAAACTCCCAGGGACGATTAAATTTAATGTATTTTAAAAATGCATCTATCTCTTCAGTTTTTTCTTTGAGAAGTATCCATATTCTTGAAAATTGTGCATTGTATGGTATTATCCTTCTGACACGTTTTGACAGCTGTTATGACCTTTTTACCTTCCATCAAGTTACTGTTAGATCCCGATCAGCCTGACATGCTTCAACGATTGTCAAAACTCGAGGCCTTCTCACTAAGTAATCGTTAAGCTTCCAAATTCACTTCTTATAAATTCCAAACGCTTTCTTCATAAATTACTACTTACCAACTTTAAAGATAAATAGAGTTATAGAGATACACAAATTTACTCATCCTTCCACCGGATAAAATCCAGTTTTCAGTCATACTTCACCGGAAAACACCATCTTGGTTCAAGCTCCGTTCTAACTAGTATTCACATTTTCTCCCTTCGTATATGTTTTGGGATTGGCTAATGATCGCTCAAAGGGCAGACGGAAGAAGAGCCGTCAGAATAGTTTCCAACCAACCCTATAAGTAGTTCTAATATTTACTTACGATTCTTGGCCTTCTACAAAGAAACCAACCAAACCACTTATTCATGAATCCTCCTCCCAATATCTGACGTGCTCTCACAAAATCATTCGTAAATATCAATATCTTGTTATGGGTGGAGTTGAAGAAAATACTCTACCCAAAAGAGGAATCACCCCTCTAAATCCAAAGAAAAGAAAAGAAAATAAGCCTAAGACTAATCCTCCCTCGAATTGACCATCTGAAATTGTTGTGAACTCTTAGATAGTTCCTTCGAATCTAAACCTTCGTTTACTAGAGTCTTCCATTAGAAAAGAAATAAACACCAACACGCCCACACATCCTCCCTTACTTCTTAATGACTTTTCCGACTAGATTAAAAGCTACGAATCATGCTTCGATGGTTCAAATGAAGTAATTGGTAGTACTAATAAAGTAGAAACCATGGTAGACACGACTCAAGCCAAATATTCTGAAGAGCCCTCAAAGAAAAACCCTAAGTCTAAAAAGAAAAAAAAAAATTGTCACCCTTCCCTCCAAGATACCTTCGATATCTGATCGCTTTCCATATATTTATTTAGTAATAATTTTCAAAACCTGAGCCGCCCAAAGGGGAACCCTCCAAAGAAAACAGGAAAGAAGCAAAACCTAGTCGCGAGACAAAAAAGAAAGATAAGATAAAACCAACAAAACAACCACCACATAAGTTGAAACTACTACTCCTGAGATTTTTAAGAGTATCATCTTGAGCATAGTATTATATAATTAGTTTAAATGATGTTCTTGATCATCTATATCATTATAAGTATCCATCATATAAGGATCCAATTCCCGAAGAAATTCTCCCTCAAGAATATTTTACGAAAGTGGAGATTGATATAAAATATTAGAAGTAATCTTAGATCTTTTAAAAAGTTTTCTATATATATATATTATATTACTTTGTTTCATTTTTTAGATATCTCATTTACTGTGATTTCATTACTTGATTGCTCAACAACTAAAACATGCTTTTTTGAAATAATATTTTTGCATGATTTGCATAATTTTTAACACAATTATCATGATGTAAATCATCCTTTAATGTTATTTTTTTCTCATAAACAATTAAAATCTTTTAGATTTTTCTTTTCTAACTGAACTCGTCTTTTTTCATCTATTTAGATATACGTATTTTTTCCATATCTTTAGATTTGTAAGACATCAGAGGTATGCTACGTTTTCTCTAAATATTTTATTTGAAACTCTAATATATAGAAAGTTGATGGAATTAAATCTTACTTTCACCTATTACTAAGATAAGGTTTGATGTATTGCATCATCTCGATTAAGTAAAACAACTATTGCTGGATTTGAAACTATAATCGTTGAAATATCATGCATCGCATGAGCTCTTAATAAATCTTTTTCCAGACTTGAATAATTCTCTCAGAAAGATGAGATAAATATTACTCAATCTCGAACTACAATCATTATACACGCATCATTTAAAATCTCGATCAATCTCTTTGTACTCGTGAATGAGTCATAATTATTGGTTTGCTAAGGTTTTTAGTTTTATCATAACGAGGGTATCATGAAGAGATGTTCTAACATAAGAAACCAATTTTGATGAATGTAATACCTCGACTAAGATAGTAGTGGAGTTTTTGCATTTGGACATCAAACCTTGAATCATAATTGAGGTACAAAAAATACATCATAAACGAGTGGTCCCTACTCCAAACAGATGTAAATTGAAAATGACAATTCACCCGATGCATTATACATGAAGATAACTTACGCGTGTGACATAAATCTTGCAATGATTGAACATCAAATACATAATTTCACACGTATAACATATCAATTTCGTAACACGATGAACATCGTAAGGTACGCAACGACCAATGAGGTTGTAACTTATCCATCATGTTTCAAATATCTATTATTTTTTCTATGTGAAAATATTTTAGTTCATGCATTTTTATTGAAATATATGTGTTTTATGTGGAACTTTTCCTCTTACTAAATATGGTCTATAACCTTTAGAGCACGCGGTCGGGAGGAAGAACTTTTGGTAGTGGTACTAGAAACTTATAGTTTGTAAATGTTAGTTTTAGAAATGGATTTTTTATGGACATCTTTTAATTTTTATAAACAACATCAATAATTTTCAATTGAGACATGAGAGATCATATGTAGTTGTTCGAGCATGAAAATCGGTTGTGACATAGTATGATGTAATAAATTGTTAAAATAAAAATCTAATAAATTTTAAGATAAGATATATATCACTCTTACTAATAAGAGTTGAACATCTATTTATAAACATGAATCATGTATCAATATATCAAAACTCGGAATAATTCTCCTTTTCTCAAATTGAATTATACAAAACAACTATACAAAATATGCCATATGTAGGTTATGAATGATTGCAAAATGGAAATTATCTCGAAAACTAGTTTGGTTTTGGCATAAAAATGTTTGACCACTGCAGAAGGTTCAACTTTAAAAAAAGGTCCGACCACTCTAGGGGTTGCAGTCTAAAAAAAAAAGGTTAGACCATTATAGGAAAGTTTTCCTGGGTATGAGTTGAGTCTTGGTTATGGGAAGTTTGATGTTGGTATTCCCTAAGCCTTTACGATATGAAGCTTGGTCTTACTTAAGTTAAGCCTTACTGTAGAAGGTTCAGTCTTGGTTTGAGCTAAGTCTCGACATGAAAGGTTCAACTTCGTATTAGCTCTAGATTTTGATTATTTTATAGAAAACATCATGACACAATGTTATGATATATAAGTATGAATTTAGATAGATAATAGACGATGTCTCGAGGGGATACAAGTTTTTTATAATTTCTTGGTGTATTATTTGATCATAATCGTTGATCATGATGCTAATACAAGTTGTTAGAATTGTTTATGTATTATTTGATCACAATCGTTGAGTTAATAGTTTGTACAAGTTTGTTGTAACAACTTTGGTTTTCTATTTTGAGCATAATATATGTACGTACTAATATAAAATTTATTGAATATGCTATTTATAATATATATCAAAGAGCAACATTATTACATATGTATCATTATTTTTGTGATAGATCTTTGAGATTAGAGAAAGCTTAAGAGACATAAAATACTAAAAGAATTTCACTATTTTAGAATTAGTGAATTATTAAGTAAAAATTATGAATAAGACACTAAGAGAAATTGGAAGAAACTTCTAAAACGTTGTACTTTGTTTTTAAAATTTTGTCAAAGTTTTGGAGCTTGTATTTAATTTTCATGTAATTTATTAGAACTTGTCCATCTATAAAATCACATATATATATATATTATTGCATATGGATGTATGATTACTCAAAAATTCAAACCACGTAAATCTTGTGTTGATTAATTTGTGTGTTAAGTTATTCATACTTACAGGAGCTAAAGTGTCAAAGTGCAAAGCCAAAGCCAAGATGTTGAAACCTAAGAGCAGATCTGAAAATTTATTTGTATCCAAGACCTCCAACTGTGAGTTTGATCCCTAAGAATCAACATAACCGTAACTCTATGTCGGTCTACTAGGTCTCCAAGCGTTATCTCTCACAAACTAAAAATTGTTCAGATTTCTTTATTGTTCTTCAGTTTGAATATGAACCATCAAACTCCCAGCCAATGTCAAACTCATGTTGAGGTTGAACTTCCTTTATCAGGGAAAGCTTGGTATGGGTATAAGTTAATACTCGCATATAAGAAGCTGGATCTCAATATTAGTTAAGTTTTTGCATGGAAGCTTCGACTTCAGATTAGATCCAAGCTTCGACTGTTCTCAAGGAAATAATACGAAACTATTTAATGATATAATTTGATGAGTCCGGATTATCTAGTCACAACTCACTGTGTTATCCGGACAGGGGCAATCCGGACATAAATGTACCACTGAACTATCCGGACAGGACAAAAGTAAAAAAACACCTAAATACCTTTTGACTAAGCTATGTGCTAATCAGCTTAAAAGATTAATGGGTCCTTAATTAAGGGTATACATACCCCAACTACTTTCATTAATGAAGGTAATGAACATTTAATACTACCAGGCTGCTCAAATCTCTCACTACTTTATACCAAACATTTAACACTCAAAATACTTTGAAAAACACTTTACACAATTACCCACAACTCAAAATAAACCAAACCAAATTGGCGACCATAGTGGGAGCACGACGGTGCCTGAATCTTGCAATCAAAACCAATAGAAAATACTTATTCGGATGAATCTGAATGAGCAAGCAAGTCCACTACCTGTGGTGGAGGTAGTTGGGGAAAACAAAGAATACATCATTGATGAGCGAGACAAGTTAAAGGCAGTAATATAGGCGTTGATAGCCATAAAACAAGCATAAATGGGTATAAAGGAGAAGTCGAGGGAGTCAGCCATCCATCATACTGATAATCCAAGGGAGAACGATCCATCATCAAAGAATCATTTGAGTACCAAAAATACCCATGCTAGATTTAAGAAGACTCACCGGTCCAAGCTGGTTGAAAGTTTAAATTCTGAGTCGTCCAACAGCTCTTCGAACGAGGCTGAGCTTGAGAAGTCTTTGTCATCGAGCAGTGATGAAGGGAGGTCTAGGAAGAAACAAAAACTAGTTTAAAAATATTCAAGAAAGAGAGATAGGCATGGGGGACTTAAAAGGTAATTGGGCAAAGGGTCATCTAACAGCCACCGTCACATGCATGTGGATCAGTTGTTGATCGATCCTTTTGCTTTTCAAACCGAACCAGGTATTTTTACAACACCTAATGAAGACACAGTCTTCAGTTGTAATAGGAATTGGAGACAATCACCATTGTCTGCCAAGATACTGTCCAGAAACCTACCCAAAAGGTTTGACAGTTCCAAAATGGAGAAGTATGATGAGAGTAAAGATCTGGACAATCATCTGGAGCATTTTAAGAAATTCATGATGAATTTTGATGATGATGATGACAAACTTCTGTGTAGAGCCTTCTCCTAATATTTTATGGGAAGTGCTCTTAAGTGGTACAACAGTTTGCCCCAAGGGTGTATCAGAAACTTTAATACATTATGGGTTGCCTTCCGAAAGCAGTTTGTGGGAAGTAAAGAGGTGAAGGGCAATGGAGATACTATTATCCATTATGCCCAAGAGCCAAATGAATCTTTAAAGGACTACATAAGTCGGTTCGTAAATACCAAGAACGGCTTAGCAGATTACTTCGAATAGGTGGCAATTGATTCCTTGAGACAAGGGTTGAACGTTGGGAATCTGGCTGATTCGGTGACCAGAAAGAAGGCCATGACTTGGTGTGGCTTGTTAAACCAGGTGGGGAAGCAGATCAACATGGATGAAACTAAGAAAACCAGGGTGCACCAACATGTGATGTCCACCCGAGCAGCTCAAAACCAAAACCAGTCCGGATATAAGGCTAAGAAGACCGGACAAGGGTCCAACAGGGCTAAGTAGGCTCAATCCAACCAAAATCCATCTCAGAGTCAGCAGTCGAGGAGTAAAAGAGGTCCTTGAGTTCAACCGGAGTGGTTTGCAGAATCAAAAGAGAACGTGGTCACCATTTATGACAAGACAAATAATGAGGTCCATTTCCGGAAACCAGCAGAGCTGCAGTCTCCCAGAGATAGTCGAAATACTTGTTTTTGCAAATATCACAATGATATTGGCCACAACACCCATGACTGTATTGCTCTGAAGCAGGAGGTATAAAATATCATTGAAAGAGGTAAGTTGGGGGCTTATGTCAAAAAAGAGGTGGAAACAGGCCTAATAATGCTCCTCGAACTGGGTTTACGAACAATGCGAGAACATCTGCTCTGGAGGGGGCAATTGTGATCATTGAAAGATTTGATGTTGATTCAGAATACTTGGATCCTGATCCAACCCAGAATAAAATAGGGGTCATAACAGAGCAAACTAAGACGGTGTCCAGACTCATTAGTTTCTTTAAGTCACTTACTATATTCATAGTGGATACCATAACAGTGCCAACTCCTTCATCAAGGAAGAGGCATGTTTACTATCTGGCTACTCAGTTGGAGTGGGGCATGTCTTCTTATCAGTCTCAACCCCTTTTCCATTTATAGTTTTTGATGATGATGATTTAAGAGATATTGCTGGGCCTCATGAGGATGCTGTGATGATAGGAGCATCTATTGGGGTAATGATATCAGACGAATTCTGATAGACACGAGCAGTTCGGAATACATCCTCTTTTTAAGTTCTTACAAGTAGATGAAAAATCCGGTCGTTATTCAACGGTCAAACAGAACCATTATGGCCTTCACATGGAGCTCTGTGGATGTAATCGGGGTGTTTGAGGAAGAGGTGCTGTTGGGCAAGGGTCCTTTTAAAAAACTAGTTAGAGTGTTATTCGTTGTGGTAGACTGCCCCACATGTTACAATGCAATCTTTGGAAGGTCCTGGCTCTCCAGGATGCATGTTATGACCTTAACAATCCATCAGTGTTTGAAGTATGCAGTTCAAGGACAGGTGGGTATTGTCTGAAGTAGTTAGAAGATAGCCAGGGAGTGCTATGCAACTGCACTTGCTCCTAAAACTTTAGGAGCAGTTCGAATCAGTGAAGATTAGCAGTTACTGAGGCCTTCAGGGGGGGGGGTGAAATTAATGACCCTAGATAGGCCCCTAGTGTTATAATACCGGTGGACAAAGTTGAAACCCATCCCTTGGCAGAGGGTAGAAGTATTAAGATTGGCTCCAAGATGGCGCCAGAGTTAAAAAAGAAATTGTTGTCCTTTTTGTCAAACAACCAACATGTTTTTGCTTGGTGCAATGGTGATGTAACCGGAGTGTCTGCAAGCGTTATCTCTCACAAACTATCGATTAAGAGTGATGTTGCACCTGTTGTGAAGAAAATGAGGGCTTTCTCTAAGGAGAAAGCTGATGTAATAATCCAAGAAGTTGATCGGCTTACCAAGATGGGGGACATAAAAGAGTCCCATTATGGACAGCCAATCTAGTGTTGGTCAAGAAAAAGAACGGGAAATGGCGTATGTGTATTGATTTTACTGACCTCAACAGAGCTTTCCCAAAGGATCTTTATCCGGTCCCCCGGATAGACCAGTTGGTGGACTCAACGTCTGGCAACAAGTTGTTGTCCTTCAAAGATGCCTTCTCTGGTTACAACTAGATTCAGATGGATCTGAAGGACCAAGATCATACTATATTTGTTACAGACAAGGGTCTTTATTGTTATAAGGTGATGCCTTTTGGGTTGAAGAATGTTGGGGCTACTTACCAGAGGCTTAGTAAACAAGACATTTGCTAATCAGATTGGCAGTAATATGGAGGTGTACATCGATGACATGATGGTTAAGAGCTTGGAGGAATATTTACATATAGTTGACCTTCAAGAAACTTTTGCCAATTTGACAAGGGTAAATTTAAAGCTAAATCTAGAAAAATGTGTCTTTGGCGTTCGCTCTGGAATTTTTTAGGGTATGTAATAAGTGGGAAAGGGATACAACCCGATCCGGATCAGTTGAATGCCCTATTAGAAATGGATCCTCCCCGGAATATTAAAGAAGTCCAAAGGCTTACTGGAAGGTTGGCTGCTTTGAATCATTTTATTTCAAGATCTTCAGATAAGTGCGCTCTGTTTTTCCAAACCTTGAAAAATGTTAAAGACTTTAATTGGTCTCCATAATGCAACCAAGCTTTTAATGTAATAAAGAAACACTTGTCTTCACCAAAGACTCTTTTCAAGCCCATAAAAGGAGAAACACTGTATGTATACTTGGTTGTGTCAGAATGCGCTATAAGTGCATTGTTGGTAAAATAGGTGGACAATTACCCTCACCCGATGTACTACATCAACAAAAGCATGATAGATGCTGAGAAGAGGTATATGAAGCTTGAAAAGCTGGCACTAGCCTTAGTAGCTGCTGCAAGAAAAATGAGGCCGTATTTTCAGTCTCATTCCATCATTGTCCGAACATTTTTTCCGTTAAGGAATGTTCTTCAGAAAGCAGACATATCAAGCAGGATGAACAAGTGGTCAGTAGAGTTGGGTGATTATGACATTGATTTCTCCCCACGAACTGCTATCAAGCTCAATATGTTGCTGATTTCCTAGTAGAATTCCATCCGGATAAGAGTTCTAAACAAGTTTCAGAAGGAAAAACCAAAAAAGAGTGGGTAATCCTGTTTGATGGTGGATCAAGCACAATGGGCTGTGGAGCTGGAATCTGCCTAACCTCTTCTTACAGTGATAAAATGTATCAGGCTATATGCTTTGGGTTCAGGGCCTCTAACAATGAGTCTGAATATAAAGCTAATATACCTGGTCTTAAATTAGCTTTCTTATGTGGGGCCAAAAGATTTAGGTTGATGAGTGATTCTCAGCTTCTTATCCACCATGTTCAAGCTCAATCTGAGGCCAAGAAGGAACAGCTGATCAAATACTTACTCATCCTTAAAAAAGTGGCAGCCAAATTCAAAAGTGTTTGTTATGAGGATATTCCTAGATCAGAAAATACGCTGGCAAATTCCTTAGCAACCATAGCATATTCTGAGTCATACCCTTGGATTCATGTACAAGAATACCCATCCATATAGTCAAGAAATAACAAGGAAGAGGAGGAAAGCTTGAGTATACAAGTAGGCTAACCTAGAGATTGGATATTTCCCCTTCTTCAATATATTTCTGATGGGGTTTTGCCTCCGGATAAAGCTATGGAAAGGAAAATTAAACACAAGGCTCGTGGTTTTTTTTTATCATAAGGGAGGTTCTCTATAAAAAATCATTCAATAGACCTCTTCTATGTTGTTTGGGGGTTGAAGAATCCCAAATCGTTTTATCTGAACTACACAATGGTGAAGGGTCAGCTCATTGTGGCTACATGGCACTAACCCGGAGAGTATTGTGGGCTGGTTACTATTGGCCATCTATAATGGCAGATGCTAAATAAATGGTGAAGAAGTGTGATCCATGTCAAAGGTATGGCAATGAAATTCATGTGCCAACTGCACCTATGGATTCGATTTCTGAGCCAGTACCTTTTGCTCGTTGGGGATTAGATTTAGTTGGGCCTCTGCCAATGGCATTCGAAAGGCGCAGGACTATTATAGTTGTTATTGATTACTTCTCAAAATGGATAGAAGCAGCTCCTTTGGCAAGAACCACTTCAAAAGCTATCATAAAATTCATCTTATTCAATAGATGTTGCAGATTTGGGATTCCTCTGAAGATTACCACAAATAATGGCCCTCAATTTGATAACAAGGATATAAAGATTTTTTTTGCCTTTAGAGGCATTCAACACTGCTTCTCTTCTCCCTTCCATCCACATGCGAACAGAAAGGTTGAAGTTGCCAAGAAGATAATTACGTCCGGATTAAAAAAGAACATAGAGGGGGCAGCAGTGAAGTGGTCAAGCTATCTGCAAGAAGTATTATGGGCATACCGAACTACTCCTCGGGTTGCTACACAAGAATCTCATTTTGCTTTAGTGTATGGGATGGATGCCATTACCCCTATTGAAGCTACCCTACCATCATACAGGGTCCATAACTATTCCGAACAGGCTAATAAGATAACAATTATAAATCAGTTGGACTTATTAGAAGAAAGAAGGGTTAAAGCTCATTTGAGAACATCCCACTACCAAGGTTTGATGATGAGCGGGCTTGCTTCCAAGGTCAAGAGAAAAGATTTTCAACTGGGAGATAGAGTTTTGAGGAAAATTTTCCTACACACCAAGGAGAAGCAGTTCGGTAAGCTGGCTCCGAACTGGGAAGGCCCCTATGAGGTCTCTGAAAATCTTAAGCCTGGGATATATAGGCTTCAGGACAAATAAGGGAGGGTTTTGAAGCACCCATGGAATATTGAGCATCTCAGGTTATATCTGGAATAAAAGTTGTGTAAATATTTACTTGTTAGATATCAATGCAAATATTAGGGGGCATACTTTTTCCTACCCTGGTGGTGTAGGGAGGTTTTAATGAGGTATCCATTGTTTTTATTCAATAAAATGTGATGCCTTCTTGAAACATCCAGTGTGGTTTAACTAAAATTCAATTCAAGTATAAATCACCGGTTCAACACTTTGGATCTTTGGTAGATCGGATAAACCTGGTTGAATGATGACCATTAAACATATGTCATCGAAGATATTAAACACTCTCACTATAACATTTTTGAAATAGTTGGGGATATTTAAACATTGTATATTAAAATTAAAGGGAAAGAAAATTTTAAACAAAGAAATATTTGATAAATAAACCTCTTCGGACTTTAACCGAACATGAAGAACAACATATGCCTTGGCCATACAAGGAATTTTATGTATTTCAAAAAACTTATTTGGACTCAAACCGGATAACATTACAAAAAATGTCTTTGTCATCCAAGGACTTTAATCGTTCACAAAAGTAAGAAAATAAAAAGATGTTTAAAACCTTAGGGCTTGTTCCCTTCGGATTTTCCTTCGTCACCTCATTTCTAGGGATTTTTGATTTCGGAACTCGAAATCTCACCAGTTCCTTCCTCTTCAACAGTGGTGGAATATATTCCATTGTTATAATTATACTTGTTACCAGCAGCCATAGTGTGAAAAGAGAGCTCGTCATAATTTACAAATTTCCATAGAGGACCAAGGGTCCTCTTCGGAAACGTTTCATAAAAGAGCAGCACCATGTCAGACTTAACCTCATCATATCTTGTCTCCAAGAGTCTATCACCTTGTTGGTATATTTATTAATGCTTGCTTGAATAGTTTATTCTTGCTGCTTCATTAAGTCTTCTTTCTCCTTGGTCACCTTAGACACAGTATTTTCCAAGGAAGTCTTCTCACCGGACAAGGTTTGAATGACACCATCTTTGGTCTTCAGATCCTCCCTTAATGTTGAGAGATCCTTTTCCAAACCGGAGCACTTAGTTTGGAGCTCAATACTGACAGTCTCCGAAGTGGCCAGCTTTGTTGACAGATCTTCCTTGTCCTTCCTCAATGCTTCTATCTCTTTCTTCAGATCTTCTATACTCTGGCTGGCATTGAGAATATTAGTTGACAGAGATTCTTTGTCAATAGTGAGGGTGTTGATGAGTGTGGTCTGACTCTTCACTTGTCTCTCCAGGTCAAGCACTGGTTGAATATGACCAAGAAAGGAATGAGCCACAACATCTTGCTCTCCGGAAACAGAGAAAGATTTAACCATTATAGGTCACCATGTTACAAGAGCTCGAAAGGTGGAATTGGCCAACAAAATCATCCTTCTCAGAGTCATTGAAGTATAAATCAATGTCCTAAAGGGCACTAATGTCCACTCCATCAATTCCTCCCCCAGTACCCTCTCCGGATTGCAGACCTATTGGGATCTTCTCTTGTAAAGTAGGATCGACAGGGGCTGGTGGAGGTAGAAGCTCCGAATGACGAAGAATTATTTTTTCTCCTAAGGTGACTTTCTTCTTTTTGGCAACCTTTTCTTCACTACTTGTTTTTCTCTTCTGGTCCTTTTTGGGAGGCTTTGGTGGGTTTTGTGATTATTATGCTCCCTAACAGTCTCAGCCTCTACTACTTTGAGTAAGGCAACGCCGATTCCCCCCGGGTTCCCCAAACCAGCCCCTTCTGTGGTAGCCTGGACCGACTCTACTGCAGCTTTCTTCTTCTTCCCTTTGATCTTGCTCGGATTCTTAACCCTGGAAGGTAAGGCCAATTTACCATCTTTGGCCTCCGTTTGCTTAAGAATCACACCAGGTGGAGGCGGCGTTGTTAGCTCTTCCCATGTGAGGTCCCTCCGACCTGTGGTGTTCCACAGATGGGACCTCACCAGGTTACCTGAGGTGAAGCAATTATGGAAGATGTTCCCCCAACGTTCCGCAGCCCATGCATTATGTTTGGAACATGTTGTTTGCCGCTCCTCCAGGCGTCCGGAGAACTCCTTCGACGACACTGAAAAATAAATACCAGATAAATCAGGAGAAGAATACTTATGAGTTAAAAAGAAAAACATGAAAAATAATGATAAAAAGTTTACCAGTACTCTTCCATCTGCTAGTTAACATACTAGGGTTGGTGTTGGCTTTGATCTTTCTCCCATTCTCCCATAGCCTACTGATAAACATGAATTGTATCCTCCAGTTCTTCTCAGACTCTAGTAAGTCGTCTACCACCGTGAGATCGTTCCAATGTTATGATGGTAGAATGGAATGTGGTGATTCTTACACAGACTTGCCACAACGGCAAATTGTTCAATTGGGAGAGGGATTTTGGACAACCTTGATGCCATTATACAAGAAAGGAGAGAATACAAGGGGTTCAGACTTAGCTGGCTTGGGCAGAGCTTCACCAGGTGGAAATACTTGACAATTTCTGGGTCCAATGGGAACCAAAGTCCCCACTTTATCACCTCAGTGAAGATGATCACCTCATTGAGTTTATAGTCCATCGGAGTCTCCAGAGTGACATGTATCCTTACCTTCACTAACTCTGGGATCCCCATTTTGTCCGGATCCGGCCCAACTCAGGAGTGCGGGTGTAGACATAGTTTATATTCTGCAGGGCCATCAAATATTTAACAGTGATGTTTTTGAAGCAAGGGCCTACCTTTCCGTCTAGGCACACCGGAAGATCCGGATAAGTCAAATAGACCTTGACTTTGCCTTTGCCCTTCATATCAGAGGTAACATCCTCGATTTAACCCGATTCTTCAGTTTCAAAGGGAGCCTCTTTGATACTGTCTTTCATTACTTCTTCCATCACTGTGGAAGGTTTATCAGTTGCCTTGGATAGTGGAGGATCACCTTCTGGCACTAAAAGTTGTTCGGATGAATGAGCGCCTGTTGTTTCTGAAGGCTTGATGTCCGGTGAAGGTTGAGATCTGGAGGACTTAGCCTTTGGGGCTATTTTAGATGCCTCTGATCCAGAGGGTTTATCTTTTGATGTTGTCTTAGATGCCTCCGATCTAGAGGACTTTGGCAGTGAAGTAGTTTTTTAGGATTTGGCTAGACGAGTCGTCCGGCGTGAAGTTGATTTTTCTATGGACTTCTCAATGTCTGAACCCATAGCTAAGGAAATGGAAGGTTTTCTGACACTCGAAACTGCCTTTTCCTTGGCAACGGAAGGTTGGGACTCCCGAACAAAAGAGCCTGAGGGGAGAGAAGAGAGGCTTGGTTTGAATAATTGTCTGGGCTTGGGATTTCTGGAAAAAGATGATCCTTGGTCAGCTTCTTGGGTTGGTTCACCAGACTTTTCTCTTGGGGAAACTGAAAGATCAGCAACAATGCGATTCTCCCTTTCAACTTTTCTCGCCTTTTCTAGATCTGATAAGTTTAGCAGCTGCCTCTGACAAGTGCATTTCTGGTTGTGAACATAAAACTCTTCAAGAACAAGCTTGAAGACAAGAGTGAAAATCTCTCTAGAAAGTTTTCGAGCAATGAAGACAATGGAATAGTGAAAAATGATTTATATAATAGTAGAAAAAAATAACTATTACCTAGGAGAAGTTGAAGAGGTTTAACAATGATTAAAGACGGCGCAGACGTGTGAATGATTAAATGCCTAGGTCACTTTCTAGGCTTAGTAGGAGCGCCGATCTAGGAAGAATAACGGCTGGTAGGTCAAACCATATTGTGACATGTGTCCTACGATCCAAAAAAAAAACTCTTAGAATTCTGGAAAAAGAAGTCAGTTCGAACAAACTTCAAACTAAATGCACAGGCATGTCGGGCAAAATCGTTAATGGCTAAGTAAATTTTTTAGTCCTACCAAAGATATTTGACAAGGCCTAAAAAAGGGGCTACATGATGATTCCGGATTATCTAGTCACAACTCACTATGTTATCCGGACAGGGGCAATCCGAACATAAATGTACCATTGAACTATCCGAACAGGACAAAAGTAAAGAAACACCTAAACACATTTTGACTAAGCTTTGTGCTAATCAACTTAAAAGATTAATGCGTCCTTAAACTTGACCCGGTTCCATAACTTGACCCGAAAACCCATGAGTCATTAATTAAGGGTATAAATACTCCAATTAATTTCATTAATGAAGGTAATTAACATTTAATACTACCAGACTGCTCAAATCTCTCACTACTTTATACCAAACATTTAATAGTCAAAATACTTTGCAAAACACTTTATAAAATTACCCCCAACCCAAAATAAACCAAACCATATTTGATTAGATTTAACTAAATAATAACTTATGTGTCGAGGTGGTGCAAATGTTTTATAACTATTTAGCGTATTATTTTATCATTGTTGATAATCATGATGCTAGTACTGTTTGATATATATTTTTTCAGAAATCATTGATATAAATACGGGTACAAGTTTATTATAAAAACTTTGGTTTCCTATTGGGAGCAGGATTTATAATCGTGCTAATATACACTCCATTTAATATCTTTTTTCCAAAAAAATAAATTTTATTGGATATGAAAGTTTATTACATAACATGGTTTTTTTGGTTCTAGACTTGATTCAAATTATATATATTATTACTTGGGAGATAAGTAAACAACAAAATACTTGATAATTCTAGTGAATGTTTGAACAACAACAAAATTGTCTTGATGGACTTAAGCAAGATCATTAATAATTATTGGATTTTGTCATCTAATCCTTGATCAAACACTTCTACTGATTGATCCTTTCACTTCAAGGTAGGTGATGACTATCATTCCACTTAAATATCAGAAATTAATCGGCTAGCACCATCCTTGATAAACCACATGACACTAAGACTTGATATTGTATCAGTGCAATCTAATCTGTCTTGTATATGCAAATATCTTATCCAACTGTTAGAATTTAGGAACTATATGGAAAACCTTGTAATTTTTAATTATTTTCAGGCTTAAGATAACAAGTACCAAGGCTTTCAAGAAGATTTATGGCCATAAGAGGATTAGGTAACTCGTTGGTAAGGTAATCATATTTTATTTTACATATAATGGTCCAACGGAAAAGCCAATCAACTACCTGGTTTTGGATTATATATATGTTTAATGGTCATGTTTGGATATATTAATTTCATACAACACGACTTTAATATTGTTTCTAAATACGAAGGGTATATGCCAGATGCTACCGTTTCTACAAGTATTCTTGAATTAGTTTTAATGTCAATAATTCTATAGCCATTTTAAAAACAAATAATAAGGCCATCTAACAAAGCCTTACCCTCAACAACCAAGGCGGTTTGCCTATTATATAAGCTACCATATGCAATTAAAACATCACCATTATTATTTCTAACTAATCTAACTCTATTTGGGTCATCATTGGACATATAATAACCATCAAATATTCAGTTTAACTCTATCCTCATTAGGGTGAAGCCATTTTAAACAATAATATTTTTTTATTGTCATTTATATAAAGGAAGCAACCTAGTTTTTTAGCAACATTATAATTATCTAACCACTTGTTCATGTTTAATAGTATTGTACTATGTAATCTTGATATTATTTAATTTAATTTTGAGTAAGATTTGAGTAAATGTTATATTTTTGTTGTCAAACTTGGCTTTATTCCTAAAATTCCCAAATAGTCCAACACACTATTGATGGAATCATAGTTCTAATATAAACCTTTTTATCAGTGGACCAAAACCAACATCTTACTAGGTGTTGAATATTCATGTAACTAATAATATCAATCTTAAATATGCTAGTAAGTTCAGACCAAACATGCCAAATAGTCTTCTAATTGACAAAATAATGGTTCATAATTTGGGCAGAATTTGCTTTTAGAAGCCAGAGAAAAGTTTTTTCGTTGAAGGTGATGATCAACTGAGATCCTGTCTTTCATAACCTTCCAAAGGAGAAAATATTACTTGGTATGGATGGAATTTTTCCAAATCTTTTTAAAAGCCTTGAATGATTATAGTGTTTTCTTAATTTTTCCCAAATGGATTTAGTGTTGAAGATTCAAGATTTATCTAATGTCCATATAATTTTATCCTCATTGTCATTACAAATTTATTGGTTAGTGATTAACTTAATGTTAGAGGGAATCATAATTTATTTAAGTTTACCTATATTTCAAGTTCCATTATGCCATAAAGTTTTATCTTTATCAATATTGTACCAATCACAGTTTTGATGGCTCGAATGATTAATTAGAGGTTTAATTCTAAACCATTCATCTAACCAGAATTCTGTGTCATCTTCATCAATTTTCCACATTATATATGTTTCATATTTATCTTTAATTTGAAGTAATCTCTTCCATGTTTTACACCCTTTAGTGTTTGAGTTGAGCAGGGGATAAAGGTTCTTACAGTATTTGGAATGCATATACCTAGACCAAAGGGTTTTGTTTTCACGAAATTCGAACCATAATTTATAAAACAAAATATGTTGAATATCAGAAATTTTGCTAAAACAACACATGTGCATATATAACGTTACACTTGAGAGCATGAAAAATCATAAAGATCTTTAAGATCATAACATACTTAAATTTGAGAGCGTGAAATATCATAAAAGATTGTTGAGATGAACAAAATTTCATAAATTTGTATTATGTTATGAAAAGTTTTTTACATTATATATGTAATTATATATATTGTTTCCTTGTGATTTTTTAAAATTATTTTATCTAATATCATCTATCATTCGTGAATATTAAATTCCTCAATTATCTTAAAGTACACAAATCTTCTATTGATTTTTTTTTTAAATTTTGTTAAAAAATTACATAAAAAAACCTATTAATTTTAACTTATTTATGTTTTAAAATATAGTAGCGATTTTTTCTTTTACAAAAGGTTTTTGTTTTTTTATTATATTTAAATGAAAAATAATTGGTTAGTAAAATAAAAAATGAATACTTTACAACTAAATAATTGACTGAAATTGGATAATAATTTGTATATATTGTTTTATAAAAACTAGAAAATCTGAATCTATTATAAATAGTTAGAGTTTTTATTAATTTGAATACTTATACATAAAGTTTATTGTTAAAAAACAAAGAGAGAAGTAGCCGGTGGAAGCGGCTTAAGGGTACAAGGGTTCCCAATAACATGGGACATGTGACAAAACACTGAGCTTGTTCTTTTTTTGTATTGAACTGTTTATTATATTGCAAATCCAAGTAAAGCTCTCAATATATAGAGAACTTAGAGGTCTATACAAGGAAACTTAATACACTGAATATTCTAACACTCCTCCTCAAGTTGTGTAGTTGGATCACCAATACCCAACTTGGATAAAACTGATTCGAATGTTCTTACAGCAACCGCTTTTGTCAGGATGTCTGCCAGTTGGTCTTCAGATCTAACAAACGGAAGTTCGACTGTCCCATCTTCAATATTTTCTTTTATGAAGTACCTATCTATTTCAACATGCTTTGTTCAATCGTGCTGTACTGGGTTCTATGAAATCTTAATCACAGCTTTATTATCGCACATTAACTGAGTTGGACACTTCAGAGGGGATCCGATTTCTTTTATTATCTTCTTTAACCAAAGTATCTCGGTAATTCCCTTAACGATTCCTCTAAATTCTGACAGTGATACTACTTTCTGTTTCTTACTCCTCCAAGTCACCAAGTTACCTCAAAGAAGAGTAAAGTAGCCAGTAGTTGATCGCTTGTCGTTAGGATTCCCTCCCCAATCAGCATCTGTGAATACTTCAATATCAAGGTGTGCATTTTTCTTAAAAATCATGCCTCTTCATGGTGTGCCTTTGAGATATCGAATAATCTTCATTACTGCCTCCATATGGTGTTCCTGAGGATGATGCATGAACTGGCTAACTACTCCCACTGCATATGCAATGTCGGGTCGAGTGTGAGCCATGTAAATCAATTTTCCCACCAACCTTTGGTACCTTTCTTTACTCGCTGGCCTGGCCCCTTCAATTATCTTTAGTTTGTGATTCACAACCATAGGAGTGTCATTTGGTTTGCAATCCACCATGCCAACTTCAGCTAATAAATCCAATATATATTTCCGTTGGGAGATATAAATCCCTCATCTTGACATAAGAACCTCGATTCCTAGGAAATACTTCAATCTCCTAAGGTCTTTCATTTCAAACTCCTTGAAGAGATTTTTCCTAAGAGAGCTAATTTCTTCTTCGTCATTCCCCGTTATAATCATATCGCCGACATATATTTTAAGACAAGTGACTAATTCTCCTCTCTTTTTTTAAAACAAGGTATGATCCCCATTACTCTGTTTGTAGCTATACTGCTTCATTGCCATTGTAAATCTCCCAAACCAAGCACGAGGAGACTGTTTGAGCCCATATAATTCCTTTTTCAGTTTACATACCTCATTTTCTTGAAAACCATCAGAGAACCCTGGTGGGGGTTCCATATATACCTCTTCTTCCAAGTCTCCATGTTAGAAAGCATTCTTTACATCAAATTGATGAAGAGGCCAATCTTTATTCGCGTTTATTGAAAGTAAAACTCTGATAGTGCCAATCTTTGCAACCAGAGAGAACGTTTCAGAGTAGTCTATACCATATGTTTGTGTATATCCTTTGGCAACCAATCTTGCCTTATGTCGCTCAATGGTGCCATCAGATTTATATTTTATAATAAACACCCATCTACACCCGACTGCTTTCTTCCCTTGTGGTAATACATAATTCTCCCATGTACCATTCCTTTTTAGAGCTTTCATTTCGGTATTCATTGCCTCATGCCATTTAGTCAGCTTCTTAGCTTCTTGAGCTGTTTTAGGGATTTGTTCAGAGAGAATAGTAGCTGAAAACGCCTTTGCAATCTTCGTCATTCCTTTCTTGTCCGTTTTACCGGATATGTAGAAGCACGAGGAATGTGTTCCGGTGAATACCGGTCAGGAGGAACCCCTCTATTTTTTTCTTGGGGGAAGAACCAGAGTTTGAGTTTCAACAAATGAACTTCCTGAAATGCCATGGTCAGTAAATTTTTTTGAATTATGGCATTGTAAATTGTTTACCTCTTGATGGACATTTTCTTTGGCTGATTCGCTAGTAGTATCCATGGCATTTATTTCTTGTTGGACATTGTCTTCGGGAGAATCATTGGTGGTAAGAACTGCCTCGTCAGTCTCTTTGCAAGAGGCGTGTTCGGTGGTGCCATATACCGACTCTGTCGGCACATCCTCAAAGTAACTTTCATATAGCAACCAGTCGAGTGATTCACTTACTTTCTCCCCCTGAGCACGAGATTGGTGGTCAAAAATAATAATCAAATTCTAAGAAGTCACAGTCCATGGTGACATGGATTCGACGAGTATGAACATCATACCCAACGATTACACACTTTTCAGCACACGGATTAAGTTTGTTTCAACTAGTTTTAGGGATATGAACAAACACCGAACAACCAAAGACACGAGGTGGTAAGGTCATAACAGATGGAATTGTAACTTGGGTGGCAAGCACTTGTAATGGTATTTTATTTCCTAGACATCGGGTTGGGAGACGATTTGCATGATACGTGGCTGTAGCAAGAGCTTCTGGCCAAAGAGAATGGGGAGCTCTAGATTCAATCATAATATCACGAGTTTTTTCAAGTAAAGTACAATTTTTTTTGTTCTGAATTACCGTTTTGTTACGGCGTGTTTGGACAAGTGGTTTGATGGATAAGACCATTTGTTTTGAAAAAATTATGCATTGTTTGGTTGACAAAATCTATTCCATTATCACAACGGAGAATCTATATTTTGTTTTTCAAATTGAGTCAAAATCATTTTGTAAAAACAAACAAATATTTATGGTACTTCCTATTTATGTTTCATGAAGTATAGCCAAGTCATTCTTGAGAAATCATCCACAAATAAAACAAAGTATCTGATTTGATTGTTAGTAGAATTTGGTGCTGGACCCCAAACATAAGAATGGATTAGCAAAAAAGCATAATCAACTCTAGTATTACTTTGATTAAATGAGACCCTACGATTTTTTGCAAGAATGCAGGTTTCAATTTTTTCATGAATGGAATTATTCAAAAAAACTATGAAATAAACTTTTAAGATAGCTAAATGAAGGATGACCAAGTCGCTGATGCCATAACCAAAGTTGCCTTTCAGTTGTTCCTTGAGCAAGCATGGCATGTCCCTTATGAACTACCTCATCAACATAATAGAGATCTCCTTGTTCAGTACCACGCCCAATGATCTCCTTCGTACGAATGTCCTGTAAAATGCAAAAAAATAGATACATAAGAACCACACAGTTGAGTTGTTTTGTCACTTGACTAACATATAATAACTTTAAGGATAGTGAAGGAATGTAGAGGTAGTTTTTAATTTCCATTTTTTCCGAAAAAATAATTGAACCTCCCCCTTTGACTTCACAAATTTCTCCACTAGCAGTCTTAGTATGGGACTTCTTTGGAGACGAAATGTCACCAAAGTCTTTAGGATCATAAGACATGGTGTCTGTAGCCCCGCAATCAAAGATCCAATTCATTGATTTCTTACACCTTTTACCTCCAAGTTTTTCATAGGAGTTCGCCGCCATTCCTCCAAAACCAGTGCCACTTCCGTGGTCATTTTTAGTCGGATGTTCACCGCCACTTGTAGACAAAGCCTGTTTGACATTAAATCTGAAACACTGGTTATTTTTCTCCTTATGACCGTCCTCCCACCATTCTGGATAGCCAACCAGCTGGAAACATGTCTCTTTAGTGTGTTTCTTCATCCCACAATGAGTGCAATACAACTTGGATTTATCTTCTTTCTTTTTGGATCGAAAATTAAACCTCTGTGCAGAATCTTTAGCAACCAAACACATTCCAATTTCAATCGAGTCACTATGAGAAGAACTTGATTTTAGTATATTAAGCCTGGCCACTTCGTTCGTGTTGTAACATATGCTATTTCCACGGAAGGAAGAGGATCATTTTTCAGGATATCTCTCTTGACTAGTTCCAACTTGTCATTAATCGCCATTAGCAATTGATAGAGTCTTTGTTCTTGAGTCTTCTTGTTGTAGATCTGAATGTCTTCTGGGTCTTTCATAGGGTTCAGATCTCGCCTATCTATAGACATCCAAATGTTCTGCAGTTTGTTCCACAAGTCTTCTAGTGTATCGAACCATTGCCTTAATGAATTAGCCCTCTTATGAAGGTCAAACACTTGTAACGAATCTGTACCAGAACTGTATGTGGTGGCTAACCCATCCCAGAGGGCTTTTGCAGTGGGATATTGCGAGACATTATTCACCAAGTTGGATTCAAGATTCTGGATAATCCATGTAAAAACACATTGATCATCTTGTTCCCACATTGTATATGTTTTGTCAGTTTTGGATGGAGGTGTCGACTCCCCTGTAATGTGAGAATCTCTTTCCCTTCCCCCAACTGAATTCTTCATCAGGTTTGCCCATAGGGCATAGTTGTCACCACCGAGTTTAATCCCTAGGGATAAATTCTCGGGGTTAGTGGTTTGTTGTTGTGTTCCGAGACCATTTCTCAGAATGGCAGCAATCTGCACTGTTAATTCATCAGGGATTTGACTGACCACGACTTTATTGCCAGCTATCTTTGTCGAGGATGTTCAGAATTCCCAGAATCACACGTGCTCTGATACCATGTTAAAAACAAAGAGAGAAGTAGTCGGTGGAAGCGGCTTAAGGGTACAAGGGTTCCCAATAACATGGGACATGTGATAAAACATTGAGCTTGTTCTTTTTTTGTATTGAACTGTTTATTATATTGCAAACCCAAGTAAAGCTCTCAATATATAGAGAACTTAGAGGTCTATACAAGGAAACTTAATACACTGAATATTCTAACATTTATGTCATTATTTATATAGTAGTAATATGAACTAGTTTTCCTAATATATTATGTCTAATATCTCTAATGATTTTAGTATCTCTAACATTGTCCCTCAAACTCGCAATGCAACAGTAATATGGTGCTTTTGTTATCGCAATGAAAAATCTCACGTAAAAAACAATCTTAGATGCAAATAATGTCATAGCATGATACTTAGTCTCGATAGAAGATCTAGAAAAAACACTACATTTCTTGATTTTACATTAACTTAATGAATCTTTAAAGAAAATACAAAAACAAGTATGAGATTAACGATCATGATGATCACTATCCTAACTAACATCATTATATGCACGCAGTTCAAGTAAAGAATTCGAAAGAATCATAAGTCTCAGGAACTGAGATTTTATTTGATTGATAATTATATATATGTAGAAAAAAAACAACTGATTAATGGGAAGATAAATATAAAAAAATTCGATGGAGACTCTCCCTCTCAATAATCGGGTCAGGAGGATCGAAATCCATAAGACCCTTTAACCTAGTATTTTCCCAAGACGTTCACTCATTCTCATTGCCTTTATCTCCGAGGTTTCTTCTTCAAATCAAGGCTGCAAATCGTTTTGATGGAGGGGAAGCTGACACAAGATATTGATTCTCATAAACATACCATAAAGATCGTCAAAATTGCTCCATATTCAGATAAAACAAGTAACCACTCAATTAAAGAAGAAGCCACTACATCGAACAAGCAGAAGAAATCAAGATTGAGAGAGGGAATTACGAAGAAATTTTCCTTATTGTAAAGCATAAGGAATAAAACAAAGAAAGTCAGTCAAATAACCAATAACAAGAAATCTTTCTAACCCCAGTGTTTGAAAAAGAAACTATTAGGATGAACCCTGAAAATCCATAAATAACATCAACAACAGGAAATCATTTGCAGAAGCTATAAGGTTCAAAATCAAAGAGTTTCTACATATAAAGGTGATTAATCAGACAATGGATGGAAATAAAAAAGTAATATTTCAGGAAGAAGATAAGTTCAAACTCCTCTTTATCTCTTCTTATACTATAATTGCTAAATTTTCATTTAGCAAACCTAGTCTTGATCAATTTGAACTATTTCTCGATAAATTTAATTTATTTGGCCAATACAGTTTGTCTCAATTAGACTATATGCATTATTTTATAGAATTAGACCTACTTAGAGGTGTTTCCAAATTTTGAAAAAGAAAGGTCTGGTCAGTAGGCTAACATTCCTTGAGACCCCTCAAATGGTGTCTGGGATTCAATCCGAAAACTGAATCTCCGATTACTCTGGTCTGGGTTTCCTTTCTCTACTCCCAGAGTATATGTACAATCAAGATACAACTATACATATATCTAAAGCTTTAGGTAGACCACTGTCTACCTGAATTCCATAAAAAAAATAAAGTTAAATATAATTGTTGCATGGTATGGTTGGAGCTGGAGGTCTCCCGATCATTCTCTCAAAAGATTTGGATCGGTTTTGGTGAGAAAGAAGGTTTTTGGAAAATAAGTCTGTATGTTAAGAGTAAATCTTATTGTACATAATGTGAACATTTAGGTCATCAATTAAAAGATTGTAAAACTTATAACAAAGCTAAGAATGTAGAAAACGAATCTACTGACTTACAAGACAAAACAGATGAACATTTTAATGACAAAACCTCTCAAACTCAAGATTGAATTCCTAAACGAAAAAAAAAAAATCAAATCAATAATAGTTAATTTAACTAACAAAACAATTGAAAAAACAGAGAGAACAAATTTAGGTCATAATTTAATTCTCAATATTAATCAAAGCAAAAAAAACACGAGAGTTAAGATACTTAAACGATGGAGGGGATAGTCGAAATAGATCAACAACTGCAAACAAATCAATAAAAGAAACGAAAAAAGAAGATATAAACCATAACCCTAGGTTAGAGTAAAAAAGATACTCAAAGACTCACAAATTTTTTTCCATTTTTACTCATTAAATTGTGACAGCCTGATGTGATGTAATGATAAATATTGTTGGTGGAATTATCCGCTATAAGAAAGGAAAAGGGGAAGGGGATATGTAAAAGAAAGTTATTATTGTCTCTTCATCTATGTAAGGGTTCGATTTGTGATTAATTTTAGTTGAACTATAGCTTGATACTTATTTTTATCTTGTTTTTATTTTTTAAATCAAAATGAATATTAATTAAGAATAAAACATTACTATTGGTTCGCGCCAAGATAAAATGACGACCTTAAAATAATACACGTAGACTTGAAAACAAATTAAATGCAAAATCTAACTTTCTTTTTTTTCTTTCAATCTAACCTATATCCTTCCAGATTTCTCTACCCCAATTACTTAATCCAATAAGAAAAGCTTGATTTTGGAGACAATCTATCAATCCTGTCCATTCTTCATCAGAAGAAACAATAAGGATATTTAATGTCTTATGAATAAAAAGACGAAGCACCACCCAAGAGCATATTAGGTACTTCAATAAAGGAGTGAAGAGAAAATCAGTAATAAACAGTGAGGAGCCTTCCAAGATGCAACCAACAGGATGTCTTGGAGGTTAAAACATGTACTGATCATTTGCAACTTGATAGAAAAAGGTATTGATCCATTGCAACTTAAGAAAACAGGTACCGATCCTCTTCATTAAGATTCAAACAACTTGTTCTTTACAATTTTAATATATAGACAGGAATTTTGTGTTTAAAAAGTTAGTGACTTAGATTTCCATCTAAATACTTATGGCTGGAGCCTAAATTAAATTGAGTAAAAAGACAAAAGATACGGTAATAAATAATGAATGAATTTACTATTAGTAGCTATTTAAAACGTAGCCAAGATCCAAACTCTCTAACAATGTTATAGCGTTAAGTTGAGCATGAGCTTGATTTTGTGTAAATTTAAAGTTAATATTGCATTTCATAGTCCATTTTGCAAGCTAATATGGCTTGGTTAATATGAATTAGAACCATTGATCGAGAGACAAGATCCGTGCAACATTTTAGAATATGGCCTAAGTAGTAAGGATATATATTTTTACCTAACATATTGATCAGAACCTTTGAGTCAATTTCAATATCGATCTTTTACCATCCTTTCTTATCCTACATTAGGAGGTAATCCAAAATGGCTATAATTTCAGCCATTAGATGGGTCATATTTCCATATAAGTTTCCAGAACCCAAGGTGATGTCTCCAAAGTCATTTCTAATAATGACTCCCCCACTTGATTATCCATTTCTAGCACATGATCCATCAGAGTTCATTTTGAGTCTTACAAGAGATGGATATTTCTATTTAAAGTAGTTAATCTTGTTTTTTTTATATTAATAGAGTTGATACAACCAATATTTTCAGAAACTTTATAATCTTTATCCCAGTGCTTAAGATTTAAGAGATTAGCATAATCAAGGCAGACTAAGACATGATTTATATAGTTAATTAATGATAAACTAGAATGATGCTTCCCTTTAAATTTAGCTATGTTCTTGTTTTACCAAATTACCCAGGTAATTATAGTAGGAATAACATTACATAGCAATAGACATGAGGAAAATGTATATTAGAATCAACCTCCCTCCATAAGAGATGATTTCTCTACCAGTCTTGAACTTTTTTTGTTGATTTTATTCAAAAGGGAGTTGTAATTGATGGCCTTATTCTTAGTGCTGAGAGTAATGCCAAGGTACTCAGTAGGCATAAATTTTGAATTGAAACCGGTTTGATTAGTCAGAGCAGCGATGGTAGTGCTGAGAATCCTTTTAGAAGTAATAAGTTTGGTCTTGTCTTTGTTGATAACTTGACCAACATCATCTTGATATCTTTGAAGGAAATTGATAAGATTTTCAATAATGGATCTAAAACCATTAGTAAATATAAGTATATCATCAGCAAAAGCTAAATATGGAATGTTAATGTCTGTCTTAGTTGAGTATTTCATTGATATGTTAAAGTTAAAAAGCTTATGTAATCCCCTTAATAACACCTCTTCTCCAATGATAAAGATACTAGCAAAGAGAGGGTCACCCTATCTCAAGCCTCTTTTAATTTTAAAATACCCAATTGCATTCCCATTAAATTGAATAGAAGTATAAACTGACATAATTAATTACTTATTAGGTTTGTAAACTTGATAAAGAAACCAAATAATGTTAAAACGTTTAGGATGAATGTATGAGACATTTTATCAAAAGGTTTTTGACATGTCTATTTGAATTATGATATTTCCAGTCTTAGGTTTTTTGTTAAGATCATACACAAGCTCTTTAGCTATCAAAATATTATCATGGATAGATTTATTTTTCACAAATCCGCCTTGAGCATTGTATATTACTTTAGGCAACATAATAGATAACCTATTGTTTATGATCTTTGACATGGTGCTATTAAGTAATGTAAATCAACAAATGGGTCTAAAATATTTCCAATGTATAGGATTAATGGATCTAGGAATTAGACAAAAACCCGTGGCCATAATTCCTCGAGGAATGTTATGACTATTAATAAAGAAGACCATGGAATGAGTGAGATCAGTTTTGATGATACTCCAGCAAATTTTAAAGAAGCAACAATTAAAGCCATCCATACCAACTGTGCTTGAGGAGTTAAGATTGCTAATGATGTTTAAAATCTCATTTTCATATGGAGGAATCATCAATTATTAGCTTTGGAATGCTGCTGAAAATGTCATCTTGCATTGTGTTGATCTTTTCTTCTAAACTTGAGTAAAGATAGCTAGTCATGGTGTATTTGAAGTAGTTTTCAGCTGATTGACAAATGCTGTTATTGTCAATAATATATTTTCACCTACTTTGATGTTGTTAATAGTATTTTTCTTTCTCTTCTTAGATAAATACGAGTGATATATCTTAATGCTCCTATCTCATTCCTTAAGCCAATTTGAGTAACATTTTTGTTGCGAGTATGACTCCTCCATTCTAAGAGCTTCAAGGTAAAAGGCATTGGCTTTAGAGAGCTTATTTTTTTGTCCAAATTATAAGAGCAGTCTTAAGAGCAGTCTTAAGCCTTCTTAGCTTGTGCCAAAAAGAATAAAAAGGATTTCCATCCATGTTTTGTTTCCAATTAGTTTATACAAAAGTAAGGAAATCTTTATCAATAGTCCATATGTATAAAAGGTTGAAACTTTTCTTACTATTAAGACCATATTTAGCTATAGAATCACATAGAGGGGCATGGTCAGAACAAGTTCTGACCATGTGATTAACCTTGGTAACCTTAAAATATTTAGACCAAGCATTATTATAAAGAGCTCTGTCCAACCACTTCCATTTAGAACTGTAGGACCAAGTAAATTTAGAGACACTATAACCAACATCTATAAAATGAAAATCTCTTATGAAATATTTGAAATCATCAAAACTATTGTGGCAAAAGGAAAAGCAGCCAATTTGATCTTTTGTTAAAGTAACTGCATTTAAATCACCTAGAATCAGCCATTCCTTATTGTTGTTAGAGACATTCCTGAGTGTATTCTATAAATTAATCATGTTTAACCTTTAAAACTTAGCATACACCACTGTTAGCAGCAAGTTTTTAGTAAGACCAGCATAAAAGATATCCATATGCAAGCATTGGGGGTGATCAAGAAGTATTTTAATTGAAAAGTATTCACTCAAGAAAAACCAGCTTTTATTTGAGATATTCGCAAAATAATTTTTAAAACAAATCTTTAAAGCAATGTAGATTACTTGAATTGGTGAGAGGTTCTTGAATGACCACCAGCTTAATTTTTTCCTTGTTGATGATAAATTTGAGCCTCCTAATAGAAATATTGTTTGTGATCTCTCTAATGTTCCAACTAAGCAACTTGATCATCTTTAGATGTAGAGGTATAAGGTTTTTGAGTTCCTAAAAATTTCAAGGACTTTATGATTAGGCTGTTAGGTTTTCGTTTTCTTCTTGCTTCTTTAATTTTCTTGTTTAGAACTTCTTGAAATTATTTTTCAACTTCATTTCTTTTTAGAACAGGGAGGGAGGTAAGATTCCAATATTCTATTGTATTAGAGTGATGTTTCCAGATATTAAATTTTCATAGTCTTGAGAGATTGAGTGATTGAGGCCCTGATCCAAGGTTTTTATAGCTTCAACTATTTTGTTTGCATCAGGTTTTTTTTTATTCTTTTGCTGATCTAAATGAATATCTGAACTAAATGTTTGTTGCTTGATCTGTTCATGGTAGAGGTTTCTCCAGTCGAATGATTTTCCATGTCTTCACTGTTACACATTATTGAGTCATTTATAATTTCAGGGAAAATCACTAAAGATTTAACTTTATGATGGTACTTTTTATTAACGCGATCTTGAACTTCAGAAGTTTTTTCAGCCTCATTAGCTTGAAGCATCTCTTCACCTTGCTGATTTTTATCTTGATTCTTCTTGCAGGATTCAATGTTATGTCCCTAATATGATAACAATTCTGGTAGTACGGAGATAAATCTTTATAGCTTATGCTTAACCAACAAACTTGGTTCTCACCTTGTTCCACCTAGATTTTGTGTTGAAGTTGTCTTAAAACATCTATATAACCCATGTGTAGCATGCATTAAAATAGGCTCTATCGGAATGCTGATTTTTAGAGGGTTTCCCAACGTGGTTGCTATTGAATTTATGATACTTTATTTATACATGTATCCTGGTAATCTTTTAATCCTGATCCATACAGAGCTAACAAGATATTCAAGTCTAGGGTTGAAATTGATATCCCATTTTAGTAATCTCATTGATTTTTCCCTTACAGTCCACACATTTCGATACCAGATTCTGTTGAGATCTTTTTTTAAAATCAAACTCCAAAAAAATATGCCTTGAGTCCCATATTGCAGTGCTGCATTCCACCTTAATTTGAGAGAGTTCAATAAGAGTTTTATGGCTTTCTGGCTAGGCAAACCTTGTGAAACTTTACGTGTTAAAGTCTATTTAGTATCAAGAACTAAAGTTTTCATATCTTCTTGCTTGAATTTAATTGAAATGTGATCCGATTTATGATCTACTTTAAGTGGTTTTAGCTCTTCTTACGTGGTGTTTTTCTTATAATATCTGCATATGTTCCAATCATCTTTACTTTGTGCCTCTTGTGACATCTGTCTTTCTTACTGAAAGTTTATTTGCTTGAGAACCGGCTTGATTTTTGAATATTGAAGATCAGAAAAATCTTCATTGAACACTAGATTGGTGTAGGAAGATATTTTGGTTGAGGAAGAAAATGCTATAAGGGAATTAAGCCAACAAAAAGAGGTTGGAAGGTTAAGGAAAGAGATGAGATTTATTAGCTTCTTTTGGCGCTTTCTTGAAGGCCAAGAAAGTCTCATATGTGGTTGAACTATAGCTTGATACTTCAAACGTAAGTACATCACTCAGTAACAAGAAAGCTAGTGATACTCCTTCAAAGAATAAAATGAATATAATTTTTAGGTGCGACCAAAGTCCCACATCCCACATCAGTTAAACATGGGATCAAAGATGAGTATATAAGTTAAGAATATATCTCCATCCATTAGTGTGAGGCCTTTTGGAAGTGGACCAAAAGCAAAGCCATGCGGGCCATTGGACCCAAAGCGGATAATATCATACTAGTGTGAAGATCGGGGTATTCTTACTTATATACAAATACAGAATATACAGACCCATATTCCTTACAATGATATCAGAGCACCAGGCCTAGACGAAACGCGACATGGTGGGTGTGATGTAGGTGAAATTCTCAGATGTCGAACATCTTACCAGAAGCCAAGACTCATACTCAAGGTGAATGATCTGCTGGATAGATGGAGCGCCTGATGGCTCATCCAGTAGGTGGCTTGATCAAGAAGCGGCGCAGTATCATCTATAGATAAAGTGTCTGATACATCATCAAGGACGAGGCTTGATCAAGGAGCGGTGCAGTGTCATCTATAGATTGAGTGCCTGATAGCTCATCAAGCAGGTGGCTTGATCCTCTCCACCTGACTAGAGTAGGCGGGTGAAAGTCAATTGAGAAGAGGCTTAAATGATACTTTGTTCGAGAGGAGGAGTGTTAGGTGCGACCAAAGTTTCAAATTGCACATCGGTTAAACATGGGATCAAAGAACAGTATATAATTTAAGAATGTCTCCATTAGTGTGAGTCCTTTTGGAGGTGGACCAAAAGCAAAACCGTGCGGTCCATTGGACCCAAAACAGACAATATCACACTAACGTGGAGATCGGAGTATTCTTACTTATATACAAAGGCGGAATATATGGACCCATATTTCTTACAACAATAATATTACAATCGCGCATACAATTACGTTAGTAAAAAAAAAAAATTGATTGAATACCACGCGACAATTATATATAAATGCTAAGACCATTAATCTAGGGGTGTTATTCTTCTTCAAGAACATTTTAGCTGTTAAACCGCATGTAAGAGCTTCATCGGGTTTCTTACCAATCCGATCCAACCCGAGTGCGTAAACCACACCTATGCAAATGAGGTTCGATATGACAATGGAAGAACCAACCTCCTGGATTATCGGCCACAAATCTTAGGGCTGTCCATCCATACGGAAAAATAGCCGCACTATTTTTCAAAGGTGGATTCTTCAAATTAAATTTACTTTCGTCAAATTGTTTGAACTTCCCTTCTCCATATCCAAGAACCCAAAAATCATGCCCATGCAAATGCCACGGATGTATTTCGCTCACATTGGCAGCCAGAGCATTTGCATTCTGAAGAATTACATCGACCGTCGATCTAAATTTAAACGTGTAAATCCCGTTACCAACTATACCGTTTTGGTTTGGGGCCGGGTTATGAATATCCTAATCTTCAGGAAAATTTTCTGGTCGACTTTTTGCGTTGAATTGGCCTTTAAGACCGCATTTGAGCAATCCGATCTAGGGCGTGGATTAGAGCTGTTATCGGTCCGGTTCGGTCAGGGTTTTGCCGGAACCGGACCGGACCGCTAAGTTTATCGGTTCAGATCGGATCACTAAGTTTTCGGTTCTAATTTTTGAATCGGACCGAACCGTTAAGTTTTCAGTTCGGTCCGGTCCGGTTCGGTTCTGGTTCCGGTTCGGTTCTGGTTCCGGTTCGGTTCGAATTCGGTCCGGTCTCGTTTCGGTTCGGTCCGGTTTCGGTCCGGTTCGGTGCGTTTAAAAAAATTAAATCCAATTAAAATTTAATTTTTAATTTTTTATATTGTTTTAAATAATATAAAAACTAAAGTATAAGTTAATCTTTTGATTTTGTTAAAAAATTGGTAATTCACTATAAATTTTGTTACTATAATTTATATATATAAAAAAAATAATAATAAATAATCGGTTCCAACGGTTTTATTGGTCCGATTTTCTATCGATTCTACCGGTTTATCGGATCTATCGGTTTGATTCCATATCGGTTCTATCGGTTTACTGGTTTTCTCGGTTCGATTCCATATCGGTACTATCGATTTATCGGTTTTATCGGTTCGGTTCCTAACCGGCTTTTTGTTTCGATTCCTTATCGGCTTTTTGTTTCGATTCCTTATCGGTTTTCGGTTTTTAGAATAGAACCGCAAACCGAATCGTTAAGGTTCGGTCCGGTTCTCGGTCCGGTCCTGATCCGGTTCTCGGTCCGGTCCCGGTCCGGTCTTTTTTTTTACACTAAGTCACTTGTGACCTGCTAATTTTCAGACCACAGTTTTTAAATATTATTATGCTATAAAAAATATCACCAAGAATTATCTTTCAATATTCTAACATTTTATTTTTAGTATAGTTGGAAGAATTTTGTTTGATTGGAAAGAGAATCTATTCCTCCTCGTATACTCCTATATATATACTTCTTTTTCTTTTTTTTTTTACAAAATTAGAGGAATTTTATTAATACGAACTTAATTACACATAATCAAATAGCTTGGGGACTAAAAAGAAAAGTCGACATCAGCTTATACTAAACGGCATAACCCCGAACGTTTAATTAGATAATAAAATATGAAGAAAACCCTAATTCCCAAATCAAATCCAATTCAACTTCATCGTCTTCGAGCTTTCACTATAGCAACTCCCAAATCAAACAGTTCCCAAAACTATCTTCATCCATCAGACCGAAGCTACACCACGTAACCTAAACCCAGACTTTCTAGCAGAATGATGGAGAGAAATTCAGGTGGAGATTCAAATTCGCTCCATTTGATTTTATGCTTACATCGAATCGTCCACTTTGAAATCCAATCGGCCGCTCTATTTTGGATTCTAGGGATGAACTTCAGAGTCATTTTGGGAAGAAAAGGCTTCGAAAAATCGTTAACCAAGATTTCAGCTAAAGAGGGTAAGTTCGATACGATATGTAATCCACTAAGTTTTTACCGCCTGATTCGATATCTACTTCTTTAATATTCTTTTTTCGACAGAGAATCAGACCCTTAACTAAAGCCATTGTTTCAGCAAGGATCGGGTTAGACTTTCCGATAGTATAACTTTTGCATGTGACCAGATCCCCATTCGAGTTCCTGAGAACAAGTCCAGTAGCAACTTCTCCATTCGAAGAACAAGCAGCATCGATATTCACCTTGAATCTTCCAGCAGCTGGGAGATACCATTTCAGATGAGTCATTCTTCTTTCATTTTTCTCATCATGATTGAATCCAAACTTTAAACCTGTATGATAAGCTTTAGCCGAGTGATTGTTAGTTAATTTGTTTGAAACAGAAATACCATGAATAACTTTGTAAACATAGTGAATAACAGACTCGGGGTAGGGTTAGTTATCTTAATTTTTTTCTCATTTCTACATTTCCACATAGCCCAACAAATAATAGGAGGTATCACATGAGTAATGTGAACCTTGTTTTTAGGGAACCAAACCCATTCACGAATAATATGAGTTAAAGTCATATAATTATGAATCTTAATATTAAATATATTACTAAAGTGAAACCAGATAGACCAAGAAAAATTGCATTGAACAAATAAGTGATTTTTTGTTTCACAGTTTTCACAGAACATACATTTCGAGGCTAAATTAAGATGTCTAAACTGCATAATAGAATCAATTGAAACATAATTTTTAATAAGTCTCCATAGAAAAAACGAGTACTTCCCTGGGGTTATTTGATTCCAGATTTTCCTAAAAATAGTCGATTTATTGAAATGTATTCTAGTTGATTCCCATGTGCTTTTAGTGTTGAAGTCTAGGTTATGAGAGTCAGACCAGAAAATAGTGTCTTTTTTCCTCTGGTCCACCTTATATTTTGCTATTTGATTCATTCTGTCAGAACTGAGATAGTTTTGAAGCGAAGAGAAGTCCCATTTATCTTCTTTCCAAAAAGCCTTGACCTTCTAATCAAAAAACCATAAACTAACATTAGAATCCTTATAATCAATGATTGGAGACTGGTTATGCCAGTTCTCCATCCAAACTTTCATCTCTCATTTACCTAAAATCCATTTAACATTAGGCTCAGCTTGATCTTTTACAAGATTTAATCTTTTCCAAGTTTGAGTACCAGTTCTGTGAAAGATAGATTTAAGAGGATGCAAATTTTTATTGTATGTAATGTGCATTAGGTTAGACCACAAATTATCATTTTTCCTATATCTAAACCATAACGTTTTTGAAAGGGTGCTCTGAATATCAGTTAAGTTTCTGATATATAGGCCACCCTCATCAAAAGGCCTACAGATTTTAGTCCAATTGCACCAGTCAATATAGTTAGTCTCAGATTTAGATCTCCAAAGAAATTTGTTAAAAATCAGCTCAATTCTCTCAATAACAGAGTTAGGAATAAGATTACTATGCATCCAATAATATGGAATAACCATAAGAATAGAAGAGATAAGAGATAGCCTTCCCTCAAAAGAAATAAATTTGTTGTTCCACTCAGCAATCTTTGAGTTAATTGCATCAATCATCTTGCTAAAGTTTCTGACTTTGTTTTTGCAGCTCAAGCTTATACCCAGATATGAGATAGGGAGGAATTCAGTTTGGAAGCCAGTACCAGCATTCAACTCATTTATCCTTCTGGTTTGCATTTTGCTAGAGGTAATCACAATAGTTTTTTCTTTGTTCACTAGCTGACTTGAGATTTTCTGATAGTTTTCTAGAAAAACAGATAGTTTATCAATAGAAGAGTTTAGACAGTTATTAAATATTAAAATGTCGTCGGCAAAAGAGATACTAAGAATAACCATAGAAGACCTAGTACACATTGATTTATTCACATTAAACAGATTATCAAGCCCACGAATAAGAACTTCTTCACAGATTATGAAGAGACTAGGAGACAAGGGGTCTCCTTGTCTCAGGCCCTTATCAGCCTTAAAGTAACCATAGACCAGACCATTAACAAAGATAGAAATGTGAATGTCATTAAGCATATTATGAATTATCTTTGCAAAATTATAAGAGAAACCAAAGAAAATTAAAACTCTTTTGACAAAAGATTGACATCATGTCAAAAGATTTTGTCATATCAAGCTTAACCATGATATTACCCCTAGCAGGATTTCTGTTAAGATCAAAAACCATTTCTTTAGCCACCAGAATATTATCGTGAATAGATCTTTTACAAACAAAAGCACCTTGTGTAGGAGAAATAATTTTAGGGAGAATTTTAGATAATCTGTCATTAACAAGCTTAGAGAAAATCCTATTTGTCATTGTACAAAGGCTTAAAGGACGATAATTGTTCCAGTGCATAGGGTTTTGAGTTTTAGGGATAAGACTCAAACCCGTAGCAATAACAGATTAGGTCAAACTTAATAATGGAGCAACAGAATTTATAGAAGGTTAGGTTAAACCCATTTATACCAGAGGCACTGGAAGAGTTCATAGACTTAATAGAATCCCAGAGCTCCAAATTATCAGTAGCTTTCAATAAGAAAGTGTTGTCCTCCTCAGAGATAATTTTACGGATAGAAGAAAGCATATGATGATTCAGGCTATGACCTTCATCTTCAAGTTTCACATAAGGTTCCTTAGTATAAAAAGATTTAAAATGCTTTTCAGCAGAACAACCAATGTCTTTGGTGATCCAAATACCATCATCATAAATACCATTGACAGTATTCTTTCTCATTTTCTTACTAACATAGGCATGGATCATTTTGGTGTTTTTATCACCATTGTTAAGCCAAGAGCTATAATTTTTTTGACCCCATAACTCTTCTTCATTTCTCAAATCCTGCAAATGTAAACTATTAACGTTTCTTAGGTTAGCAAGAGACATATCATTATTTAGATTAAGGTGAAGTAATTCAGCCTCTCTAACCATATCTTCTGTTTCTTTAACTTTTTTAAAAACATTTCCAAAACAATCTTTATTACAGGCTTTTAGACAACCTTTAAGGCGTTTAAGCTTGAACCAGAAGATTTTATTAGGGAGACCCTTTATTTCTAAATTCCAATTCTGCTTTACAGTTTCTAAAAAGAAAGAATCATTTAGCCAAATGTTTAAAAATTGAAAACACTTGTGTTTCCTATCTATGACATTAGAAGAAATATTCAATGCTTTAATAAGAATAGGGGCATGGTCAGAACACGTTCTCACCATGTGGGTAACCTGAGTATGATTGAAAGTTTTATGCAGTTGTCATTATACATGGCTCTGTCGAGATTTTTCTATTTAAAACCTTTGTTCCAAGTATATTTAGAGCCCAAGTATCCAGCGTCCTCTAAATTGCATTCCATAACAGTGTTGGCAAAGTCATCAACACTAGTCTGATCATAAATATAGCATCCAAGTTGTTCATCTGAAGAGAACACTGTGTTGAAGTCCCGTACAATTAGCCATCCCTTGTCTTTATAAGAACTAGATTTTAAGTGATTCCAGAGATTGAGTCTGTTAATCCTACTACATTTTGCATAGACAATAGACAAATAGAAAGAGTTAGCATTAGGATAGTTAATATCTAAAGTAAGACATTGGTCATGATCATATTTATTAATAACATTAACTTCTGAACACCAAAATATCCAGTTTTTATTTGAAGTATTAAAAGAAAAATTAGGAAAACCAAGAGTAGTAGAAATGTAATCAATTTTCTTAGCCTTCACCAGAGGTTCTTGGATAACTAATATGTTGATTTTTCAGCATAGATAATCTCTTTCAGCCTTCTAACTATTGTGATGTTATTGATGCCTCTAAGATTCTAATTTAGGATCTAAATCATTATTAGAGTATGTTAAAATATTCACGCAATAACATGTTTTTAGTGCGCTAGCATGTAACACATTCACGCTGCATAGTATTAAAAATATTTGTCATGTTTGGATATTGTCTGAATATTCAGTGTATTAAGTTTCCTTGTATAGGCCTCTAAGTTCTCTATATATTGAGAGCCTTACTTGGGTTTATTATTATAAAAAACAGTTCAATACAAAAAGGAATATTTTCTAATAAACACAAAACCCTAGCCACCTCCTACGACTACTTCTCTCTTTGTTGTTTAACATGGTATCAGAGAACGTGTGATTCTGGGAATTTTGAACATCCTCAACAAAGATAGCTGGCAATGAAGTCGTGGTCAGTCAAATCCCTGATGAATTAACAATGCAGATTGCTGCCATTCTGAGAAATGGTCTCGGACCACAACAACAAACAACTAACCCCGAGAATTTATCCCTAAGGATTAAACTCCGTGGTGACAACTATGCCCTATGGGCAAACCTGATGAAGAAAGTAATTGGGGGAAGGGGGAGAGGTTCTCATATTACAGGGGAGCCGACACCTCCATCCAAAACTGACAACACATATACAAGGTGGGAACAAGATGATCAATGTGTTTTCACATGGATTATCCAGAATCTTGAATCCATCTTGGTGAATAATTCTTGCAATATCCCACTAAAAAAGCCATCCGCGATGGGTTAGCCACCACATACGGTTCTGGTACAGATTCATTACAGGTGTTTGACCTTCATAAGAGGGCTAATTCATTAAGGCAAGGGTCCAATACACTAGAAGACTTGTGAAACAAACTGCAGAACATCTGGATGTTTATAGATAGGCGAGATCCGAACCATATGAAAGACCCAGAAGACATTCAGATCTACAATAAAAAGACTCAAGAACAAAGACTCTATCAATTGCTAATGGCGATTAATGACAAGCTGGAACCAGTCAAGAGAGATATCTTGAAAATGATCCTCTTCCTTCCGTCGAAACAGCATATGCTACAATACGAAGAGAAGAAAACAGTCGGGTGTAGATGGGTGTTTAATATAAAATATAAATTCAATGGCACCATTGAGCGACACAAGGCAAGATTGGTTGCCAAAGGATATACACAAACATATGGTATAGACTACACTGAAACGTTCTTTCCGGTTGCAAAGATTGACACTATCAGAGTTTTACTTTCAATAGCCGCGAATAAAGATTGGCCTCTTCATCAATTTGATGTAAAGAATTTTTTTCTTACATGGAGACTTGGAAGAAGAGGTATATATGGAACCCCCACCAGGGTTCTCTGATGGTTTTCAAGAAAATGAGGTATGTAAACTGAAAAAGGCATTATATGGGCTCAAACAGTCTCCTCGTGCTTGGTTTGGGAGATTTACAATGGCAATGAAGCAGTATAGCTACAAACAGAGTAATGGGGATCATACCTTGTTTTACAAAAAGAGAGGAGAATTAGTCACTTGTCTTATAATATATGTCGAAGATATGATTATAACGGGGAATGGCGAAGAAGAAATTAGCTCTCTTAGGAAAAACCTCTTCAAGGAGTTCGAAATGAAAGACCTTGAGGGATTGAAGTATTTCCTAGGAATCGGGGTTCTTAGGTCAAGAGAAGGTATTTATATCTCCCAACAGAAATATATATTGGATTTATTAGCTGAAGTTGGCATGGTGGATTGCAAACCAAATGACATTCCTATGGTTGTGAACCACAAACGAAAGATAATTGAAGGGGCCAGACTAGCGAGTAAAGAAAGGTACCAAAGGTTGGTAGGGAAATTTATTTTACCTGGCTCACACTCGACCTGACATTGCATACGCTGTGGGAGTAGTTAGCCAGTTTATGCACCATCCTCATGAATACCATATGGAGGCAGTAATGAGTATTATTCAATATCTCAAAGGCACACAAGGAAGAGGCATAATTTTAAAGAAAAATGGACACCTTGATGTTGAAGTATTTACAGATGCTGATTGGGGAGGGAATCCTAACAACAAGCGATCAAATGCTGGCTACTTTACTCTTCTTGGAGGTAACTTGGTGACTTGGAGGAGTAAGAAACAGAAAGTAGTATCACTGTCAAGTGCCGAATCAGAATTTAGAGGACTCGTTAAGGGGATTACCGAGATACTTTGGTTAAAGAAGATAATGAAAGAAATCGGATCCCCTCTGAAGTGTCCAACTCAGTTAATGTGCGATAATAAAGCAGCGATTAAGATTTCAAAGAACCCGGTACAACACGATAGTTTAAAGCACGTTAAAATAGATAAGAACTTCATAAAAGAAAAGATTGAAGATGGGACAGTCGAACTTCCGTTTGTTAGATTTGAAGACCAACTGGCAGACATCCTGACAAAAGCGGTTGCTGCAAGAACATTCGAATCAGTTTTATCCAAGTTGGGTATTGGTGATCCCACTACACAACTTGAGGGGGAGTGTTAGAATATTCACGCAATAACATGTTTTTAGTGCGCTAGCATGTAACACGTTCACGCTGCATAGTATTAAAAATGTTTGTCATGTTTGGATATTGTTAGAATATTCAGTGTATTAAGTTTCCTTGTATAGGCCTCTAAGTTCTCTATATATTAAGAGCCTTACTTGGGTTTATTATTATAAAAAACAGTTCAATACAAAAATGAACATTTTCTAATAAACACAAAACCCTAGCCGCCTGCTGTGGCTACTTCTCTCTTTGTTGTTTAACAGAGTATGATTTGTGTCTTTTGTTGATCCCACTGTATTTTAGGGGTTTGATAATTTTGCTGCTTGGTTTCTTGATCTTCTTGGTTGACTTTAATTTTTTCTTTATTATAGTATTGAAATCCTGCGCAGTGGGAGACAACGTCTTGAGGGAGAAGCCACTAGAGACGCTTGCACACTACCGATATTCTCACGAGATGGAGAATTGAGACTAGCTTCTTCAAACATATCATGTTGATCGTCATTTCTACTTAACAATTGTATAGCTTCGATAAGTTCAGTATCAATATGAAGATTTTCCTTCTTTCTTAATGTAATATAACGATTTACATCAAATGGATTGTATGAACTTGTTTCTTCAATAAAAGTATTATTTTCCTGATTCGCACTAACAATGATTGACTTCACATTTGGGATAGTATTACCGTTTGAGGAAATAATTTCCTGATCTTCATCACCTTTTTTCATATGAGAGTCTTTCTCCCTATTACTGGAAACAAGATTTAGATTATAACTCTTAACAATCCACACCTTTTCTTCCTCATTTAATTTCTTCTTCTCCTGATTTTTTCTACATTCATTAGTGCTATGTCCAAAATTATAGCAAGTATGATAATATCTAGGGAGGTTTTCCTATTTAAGATAGATCCAGCGGCCATCATTTATACCAAAATCCAGCCATATTCTGCTATGGATCTTTACCAAAACATCAATTTCAACCAAAGCGTAAGCAACGTTTTTCCGAGCCCTATTTTTTGTTGGAACATTAACCTTGTAGACTTTACCAAGATAATCAGCAAATCCAGCAATGAAATCCTTATTATACATATATTTCGGTACATTTTCGAATTTAACCCAGACCATTGTAAGGGGCACTCAATTTTTGGTCTAAAGTTAGGAGTCCATCGTAAAACTCTCATAGTGTTTGAACCAACTTTCCATATATTTTTCGACCATAGCTTACATACATATTCCTTAAGATCAAATTCGATAAAGATGTGGTGAGAATCCCAGGCCGAAAATCTGAAAGTACCATTAAACCTAAAGTCGTTAAAGTAACTCTTGATAAATTCCAACTTTGGCAGCCCATACGAAAATATTCCGATTAGGATAGTAGGGGAACTGAGTAACAACTGATCCTTAGTCTCTTTTGAGTACTGAATAGAGATATGGTCATCTTTCTTTTTAATCCATTCTGTTTTGTGTTCGATCACTGGGTGATTAACCATTTTCATCTTGAAGAAATCTGGGTGATAAGATAAGTCGTGATCTTATCTTCTTTATCAAGATTTAGGTTCAATTGATTACTGGGCAGACAGGGGAATTTATCTTTCTAAAAAAACCCATTATACTGAATCTCCATGACGGAGATTTACTGAGAAATTAATCTCACCCAAAAGAGGTCCGATAAAATGAATAGCCAGAAATATTAAAGCAGATCTATTGATAAACAGAGTCTCAGAAAACAAAGAACATCCAGGTTAAGAAAACCAGCAACCTTTAGGAGAGATAAAGGTATGAATCAGGGAGAAAGAGCAAAAAATAATGGAGAAAAACACATAGCTCCACACGGGAGAAGATGGAGAGAAGAGAGAAGCCATCAGAGAAGATGGGCTTTTCTTGGAGCCTATGAAAGGCCTATTCCACTTCTAGTCACCTAATAATCTGAAGAGTATTAAATCTACGCCCAATATATACTTCTTTTTATATTTAAACGATTTTAAACGAGAGGAAACTACCCATAAATACCTACTCAACTTTCGAATACCAAAATGGTACCCACTTTTAGACTAGTTCCATAAAATACCTAAAGCCATATTTTGGACAAAAATACCCTCTAGGGTATAAAAGGGGGATTTTTGGTTGAAACCCACTTTTTTCACCTTCTAATCTGACTTTTGGGTTCCAATTCCCTCTACTTTCACATTTCTAAATTTGAGGAGAGGGAAACACATAAAACGAGAGCGAACCGAAACGTCAATTTTGAACCAAAACTTCTACGACTCAACCGTCGACCATAACCATTCCGGCCACCGTAACTGTCGACCCGATAATGATCATTCCATCTTCTAGACCTTCGTCGACCATCCACTGCCTCCGTCTCCGTCGAGCAGGTACGTTTTTTCGCCGTCTTCCGTACTGTCTGTGTGTGAATGTAACTAACCGGTGATACCCGTTTGTTTGCTGTCTCCAGAGAGGCTATGACTATAGAGTAGGTATGACACCCTGAATACAAGGAAAGAAAAAAAAGTATGCTTGGTTGGAGGGAACGAGGAGAATAATTCTTATGTCATTCAACCAACCAAAAGAGACAAAACCCTAATGGGTGTCGGTGAAGAGGTGTTGGATAAGGCTGGTAGTGCAGTTACTGAGCCTCCTTGCTGGAAGAGGGTGTTGAGGGAGAAATTTACCAATGATCGTAGCCAAGATAAGCTTTTGATTACTCGGGTTGATGCAGTTCAAGTTGAATTTGGTTTGGTACCCTTCGATCCCATTTCTGGTAAGCGAATTGATCGGTTTGATAAGCTGCCTCCGTCTGTGTCATATACTCTGCATGCGCTTATAGGTGATCGCACTGATAAGGCTGTCTCTGTAGTTTTGAAGTTTTAAAATCTTGGTGGTGTTATTATTGTATATGGGTGTTTAGCTAAGGGAGGTAGGGGTTTGCATAGGTTATGTTTGGACATAAATAAGTTTGGTTTGATTTTGGATTTGGTTTGTGTGAATTGCAATAATAGTGATTCGATAACAGAGAATGGTGATTGTTTGGAGTTTTGGAAAACAGTGAAAGATGGACTTGCTTTCCCTTTGTTGATAGATATGTGGGAGAAAACTGGCTTGTCTCTTCTTCCTCAGTTTAGGATTTTGGAGTCTATTGACAGAAACAAGCGGCGCATGTGTTCGTAGGACTGCGAGACATAGCATCTAATAACTTTTTTTAAAGTAGTGTATGAATAAAATCAACTTAGCTAGCAATCCTATACTGCTGTATCTAGCAATGTCTTTATATCGTGTCTAACAATGTTACACTGTTGTATCTATCAATCTCCTTATAACGTATCTAGCAATGTCTATATAACATGTCTAGCAATTTTATGCGGCTGTATCTATCAACCTCGTTACAACCTATCTACCATTGTTTTGATGCTGAATCTATCAAAGTCGTTATACTGTATCTAGCAATGTTCACATGATGCATCTAGCAACCTCGTTACAACCCATCTAGTAATCTTTTGATGTTGTATCTATCAAAGTCGTTATAATGTATCTAGCAATGTTCAGATGTTGTATATAGCAATATCGTTATAAGGTATCTAGCAATGATATGCAGCTGTATCTATCAACCTTGTTATAACCCATCTACCACTGTTTTGATGCTGATTATGACGTCTATGTACTTCATGTTAGTGGAATGTTCATGTCGGGAAAATGTTGTATGTAGTAACTTCATATACACGTATCTAGTAATCTCATTGTAAGCTTACAATCGCAGAGGTATTACACTGTATCTAGCAATGTGGCATAAGAAATTTAATTTCAATGCAACTACAAATGATGTTGCATCTATCAAAGTCGTTATACTGTATCTAGCAATGTTCAGATGTTGTATCTAGCAATATCGTTATAAGGTATCTAGCAATGATATGCGGTTGTATCTATCAACCTCGTTACAACCCATCTACCATAGTTTTGATGCTAAATCTATCAAACTCGTTATATTGTATTTATAAATGTTCACATGCTGTATCTAGCAACCTCGTTACAACCAATCTAGCAATCTTTTGATGTTGCATCTATCAAAGTTGTTATACAGTATCTAGCAATGTTCAGATGTTGTATCTAGCAATATCGTTATAAGGTATCTAAAAAGGATATGCGGCTGTATCTATCAACCTCGTTACAACCCATCCACCATTTTTTATGCTGATTAGGACGTCCATGTACTTCATGTTAATGGAATGTTCATGTCTGGAAAATGTTTATCTAACAACTTCATATACACGTATCTAGAAATCTCATTGTAGGTTTATATACAATAAGGTATTACACTGTATCTAACAATGTGGCATCAGAAACTTAATTTCAATGCAACTACAAATGATATAACAAGTATCTAGCAATGTAATCATAGCCTATCTAGCAATCTCAAACACTGGTAAAGAATAGAATTAACGATACAACCAGACGTTGTACGAAGTAATATTAACAGTTTCAAAACATACAAATCGACAGATAAGGAGTGTTTATCCAATGATATAAAAAAGAACAACAAAAAAACGAACTTAAGTTCCTTCTCCAACAAATCTAGCATGTGCAGGCTCATGTCCACTTCCACATCCTGAATCACAATGAGATACATGGATATATGATTCCTTTTCTTCAGAATGCAACTAAGAATACAACCAAGAATCTTGGTGATTTGATAATCAAAAAATGGAAACCACAATCAAAATTTTGTACCGGAGTTTCATGAGAATAGGGGAAGCAAAACCATCAAACAAATCTGTTATATATTAAGCCCTAACTTTCAGTCCCACATATATGCGCCATATGTTTGTATATATCTTATGTATGCAGCAGGAAATAATAATCTATACAGGCAATCTGCCTCAGTTTCTCGTTGGAGTGTAGTGAGTCAACAGAACACCTCCAATGGCATTCAATATGCTACTACGATAGTGTTTATATGCAGGAAAATGAAATGCTTAGTATAGAAATGTCCTAAACTTAATCCCCTAACAATGTTTTGATAAATGATTCAAAATAAGTTGCAAAAATATAAACCTACTCCTATACAAGTTGATCATTACAGTATTACAATTAGAATGGAAAATATTTTAACATCATTATGTATCAAGCAATATTTATGTAGAATTCATACGAAACTACATTCTAAAATAGATCTTACAGATTTTGACATAAGATGTAAGATTGGAAAGCTGATATCACTTTGGTTTCCATATACTTCTTTATTGTTACTTCACCATCACTACTGTCATTCAATTCTTCTACAACTGTCGGGAAAAAGAGAGAGGTGAAGATTGAAGGTACAAGCATTAAAACATTGAATGCAAAACAATTGTATGTAGATAGTAAAAGCACCTTCATGCGTAACAGTTTTCTTGTTTTTCAATGATCTGGAGTCCAATAGAAGCTATTTTTTCGAAGTATTTAACTTAAAATCGGTATCTCCACTGTCATCGGATAAAGACTTGGAATCGGATGATAAAGTGAGAGTGGAAGTTACTGGTGCCTGTGAAGAAATCGAAGTCAGTAGAACAATGGTGTGCTCTGATGAAGAAAAGTGTAAGTAAATTTAAGTACCTGAAAAGAACGAAGCCAATCTGGAGATTCTTCTCTAGAGTTGCTGCTCATGTTTGCGTGTATTGCTGTTCAACTGGAAATTAATATGTAAAGATGAAGATAAATAAGTTGAGAAGGAAGATAAGTCACTATGAAGACTTACGAAATCAAGTGGCCGCTTTGATGCTCGAAGGTGGAGAGAGAGAAGAAGAGGAGAGAGAAAAAAAGTAAGAGACGACAAATTGAGAGTGGAGGCTGTTTCGAAATTCAAAATTCAAAATTCGAAATTCGAAATTGATGATTGGGTAAAAATACCCATTAATTCTCAAAATAAGGCTTGTATACTAGGTTAAGGGTAGTTATGGTATTAAAAAAATAGGTCTTGAAATGGAATTGTTTTATTGAGATGGGTATTAAGTGAGCATTAACCCATTTTTGGATACTAGATACTAATATGTTTGGCCAATAGGTACTTAGGGTGTCATTTCCCTTTCAACGATTCATTTTATATAAAATGATATTAATATATATTGGAGAATAATTAGGGATTGCAATGGGCCGTCCGGGGGCTGGGTTCGGGCCGGCCCGCATGAGCCCGTTTTTTTGACACTTGAGCCTGAACCCGGCCCGACCCGCTCTCGGGCTCATATTTTTAAACCCGAGCCTGTCCACTAATGTCCGCCGATCAAACCGGCCCGACCCGCGGGCATTAATTTTAATATTTTTTGAATATTTTTTAATTTATTTTAAATATATTAATTTATTTTTTAAATATATTATTTTTATTATATATAAAAATATTATTATTTTTATATATATTTTATGATTTTCGGGCCGGAATGGGCCGGACAAATTTGATACCCGAACCCGACCCGGCTTGGTTGCGGGTTACAATTTCTTAACCATCCTTTATTATATTAATACTCCATAAAAAATGAGACTTAATAAACTTGTAGTTCACCGATCCATCGTAGAGGTTTTGACGACAGTCCAATCTCTTGTTCGTGAATCCCTTTATGCCACCAATCGCTCAACAAAAGATTAAACTCCCCATCGTAATGGAAAGGTTCAATCTTTTCTGGTGCCACATCTACTATTATAGATCCATACAGCCAGGGGCAGATTTACTATGGGGCTAGGGGGGGCGCGAGCCCCCCTAGCCTTAAGGAAGATTAATATTGGGGAAATTTTTATTTTCGAAATTTTTAAAAAAGTTATGCTTAAAATGTTTGATCAATGGTCAAACGGTGTCGGTTTTGGTTGAAATTTGGACAGCATGTTTGGGACATATAAAGCTTCAATATGTTTGGTTGGATTGTTATTTGATGCGACGGTTCGGGAGAAATCACTTTTGGAATAGTGAAGTAGTTTTTGTAATATTATTCATTTTTGTTTCTTTTTTTTCTTAGTTTATTATGTTTAAAATTGTTGGTGGGTTGTAGATATTTATTATATTGAATTGGATATACTTTTACCTTCAACTTATCATAATAGTAGAAGTGTTTTTGGTGGAATCTTTATAAGTCTCGTGGTCTTTTACTCTTCACAACGAAGTGGTCTTTTCATATAAATGGTTTGGTTGTTGATTTATTTTACCGTTGATTATTTTTTCAGTGATTAGGTTTGTGGCTTTATTTTATTCATAAATCAGTTGTTTTATTATTTGGTTGGTTTTTTTGAAATTAATATCGCGTGTGGTTGATATACTATTATTTGGGTCTAATAGCTGGTATTAGAGCTTCATACCCACACGAAAACGTGATGTGGATGAAATTCTTGGATGTCGAAGATGATGAACCATTAGTCATGCTCATCCAATGGAGTGACTTTATTAGAGTGTATAAAGATTGTGTGACTTGATTAATTGAAGTGACGCTAAGGAACTTCTAAGATGAGTGAACAAATATATCCATTGTAAAACTTTATGACTTAGATATGAATCATGAAACAACCCAATCATATATAAACTTGAGATTATTTAGACATATGTAAATGCTATAACTGGTATTAACTCATATATAAACTTAAGATTATGTAGACATATGCCCCATAAATCAAATGTATAGTTGTTTTTATATATTTAATTTCAATAAATATTGATGATTTTCTTAATAATAAAAATGTCAGATTTTTTTTTAATATTTCCAGACAAATTATTAAAAAATAAATTAAAAGTACGAGGTGAATGAAAAAAAAATTAAAACATATCTAGTTTATGTAATACTTCAGCCCCTCCTAACTTGGAATTCTGGTTCCGCCACAAACCAGCTTACCTTTGCATTCCGTAATGCCCGTGATAGAAATAAACCACCACAATATCAGATAAAAATATTTAAAAAAATTTCAAAATTAAAATATTTGACGAATTTCAATGTCAATATAAAAAAATATATAACTTGTCAACTAAAAACCTATAAACAAAAGTCTCTCCAGGGTTAAGAGCACATTGTGTCAATCCTCCCGCACCATCCGCCGAAGGTGTTCCAAGCTACTCAAAAATAATCAACCTCGTCAATTGTTTTATAAAATGCATAAACATCACTATAACTCCTTCCCTATCAAAAATGTATAGTACGAACCTGTCTGAATGAATGACAAGCCCTTCGGTATGAAGCTTTTCTTCAACTCAATAACAACAGTGTCTCCGGCAACAGACTTGATAGTTGGTCCCGGAAACTGACCGTTGATTCCCATCGCTAAACCTTCTTTGCAATCCGGCGACCAAAACATGTACTCGACTTCCCATTTGAAATGCCTAACAGACGACGAACTTTTAACTGTCAAAAGTAAGACTGAAAATAAAACCAAAAACACATGACTCATTCTCATTGCAATCTATATTAATTTTAAAACAAAAACAAAACTCTTTTTAACTTGAAACTCTCTAGAAGTCTAGATGATATTATAAAGTCTTAAAGGAATGCAGGGTTTTTATAGATGCTTGTGTTGTGTCATGCGCGTGGGCGGGGAATTGAGTTGATAACTAAATGACTTTTTCAAATCAAATTCAGCGTCTCATAAACAAAATATTACGAGAAAACTCATAGCTATTTAATTTTGACAATATACATGATATTCGAGAAATGAACTGGGTGAACGAGTACCTCTGAAATGAGAGCTCCAAGAACTGCTCCTTTTATCTATCCGGTGATCTTCATCCAGATTTCACTTTCAATTTGATCTCTTTCCTTCTTACTCTCCTTCTTATCCTGGGTTTATCTCTATCATGGAGATAAGAAACACATATTGTTCGTAGAAGATGACTTCCCAACTTTGTCTCAAGAACAAAAACAGAGCATACCGGAGCAAAAATTGCAAATGAAATCTTACGTTGATATTTTCAAAAAACATCATCTAAATCATCCAAAAAATGATTATAAACCATAATGTATTACCAGAAAACATGATCATATTTTTGTTCAATTTTCGTATGAAACGAAAGAGGCACCGTTATAGAATTCAAAGACTACGCTATCATGGATAGTTTTTTGAGTGCCTTGAAATTTAAAGGGAACTATCGTACTGCTAATTGGGATTCTCATCACATTTTTATAGAGTGTGAATTGAAAGAGGATGTTTGCAGGTTGTGGTCCAAGAATGTGTGGAATGTAGGAACTTCTACGATGAGGATTTTGCGCTGGATCTTTAAATTTCGTCCTAAGATTGAAAGCCTAATCGCTATGGTCTGGATAAAATTCGAAAACATCCCAGTTTTTCTTTATAATAAGGATTTCTTTCGTGAAATAGCTGCTTCTATAGGAATGACATACAAATTCGATGTTCCTGATGAAAATAGAGCATGTAAAAATGCAGCCTATGCATTGATAGAATTAGATGTTTCAAGGAAAATCCACAGCAATATATGGACTGGATTTGGTCTAAATGATGGGTGCTGGATATCGATTAAATATAAAAATCTACTTTCATACTGCAGCTCTTGCTACCATTTGGGTCATAAAGAAAATGATTGCAAAAAGAATTATCTGGACTGAAAGGTTTCTGATGAAGATAAGTTATGGCAAAATAAAAATAGTGAAATTCAACCAGTTCAAAGGAAAAACGTTAAAGATAACGATAAAAAACAGAAGATATGGAAAATCTTGAAGCTGTCTGTTCGAACTCTGAGTTTATTCCAATCGTTAAATGCACAATTATTCACAAAGACCAGAAGAAAGTTTCTTCAAAAAAGAAATTCTACGCTAGAAAGCAGAATGAAAACTCTACTTCTGTAAATGATAACAACTTCAAAGTGCTTAAAGAAAATCTGCCAGTTGATACAGAAATAATTGATGTTATTCAGCACCTAAATAACAATTGTGATCAATAGGATTTACATGAATGAGATAACTTTATCTTTGGCCTAAAATCTCACATTCAAAAAAATATATGCAGCCTACAACACTCTCTAATCAGAAAAGATTCATCTCAGTTGTCCACGATTTCAGCACTATAATAAAGAAGAAGCTTAACTCAGCACAGAAGACAAAAAAACCAAGTAATAGAATAATGAAATCTCTGAAATATGCAGGGATAAATAAGAAACACAAATCTTTATCCGATAATGATAAATATTAACTGGAATTTGCGTGGAATAATTAACTCTTCAACAGTTAGAAGGCTGAAATACATTATCTTCAAAGACAAAATCAGCATCCTGGCTATCCAAGAGTCTATGGAAAAGCCCGACAAAATCTATGATATTGCTTTTTCGTTGGGTTTTCCTAACTTCACTCTTAATGTTTCAAATAAGATTTGGGTTTTTTGGATTAATGACCTGTGCATACACACTTTGATTAATCACGATCAATGCCTAAACTTAGAAATTAAAACTGTCAATAACAACATTTTTCTCTTAACAGTGGTTTATGTAAAGTGTAACAGGTTGCTTCGACAGGATCTTTAGGATCAATTGAAGTTGATATCTAGGACTGAAAAGGGATGGCTCATTGTGGGTGAATTTAATGTTATAACATCTTCTGAGGAGCAGTTGGGTTGTAATCTGTATGATTAGAATAGCATTGATGACTTTGTTCAAAGTATTAGTGAGTGTCATTTGGAGGATGTTGGGTTCATGGGTTCCAAATTCACTTGGAACGGAAGCATAAAGTGGAAGCGTCTCGATGGAGCTATGTACAATGCTAGTTGGTCTAATGTTTTCAACAATACTCAGGTCCTTCACATGGTCAGAACTTGTTCTAACCAAGCCCCGATTCTTATTACAGCTGCAAATGATCTTTCTAATGGTTTCAATAATAAAAATAGAAGCTTCAAATTCATGAACATATGGATAAATGATCCTTCCTTTATTAGGGTAGTAGAGATGAATTGCTGTTTAGATATTAGTGGTCACCCTAGTGAGATTTTTTGGTTTAAGTTAAAGAGATTAAAAGACTGTCTAAAAGTCTCGAATACTGAATGTTGGTAATATATTTAGTAAAGTTAAAGAGACTGAAAGGAAGGTTAAAGAAGTTGAATTGCTTCATTCAAATCTTAACAATCAAATTACAAAAATGGATTTAAAGAAAGCTAGTAATTTGTACCTGCAGGCTTTAAGAATTGAGGAGGATTTTTGGAAGCAAAAATCTTACAATTCTTGGCTTATTGATGGTGATAGTAACTCAAAAACGTACCATGCTTTTGTTTCCAAAAAGAGGACGAAGAATAACATTCAAGGTATTAAAGAAGAAAACAAATGGATTTACAATTCTGATGAGATTGGTAGCTCAGCTGAGGTGTACTTTAAGTCTTATCACATAAAAAAGCCTTATGAAAATCAAGAGGTGGAGGTGGAATGTTTGAAGAATCCCATCTTGTCCTCTATTCCTAAGCTGGTCACTGAATCTGGAAATGATTCCCTGATGAAAGAGAGCTTTGGATCACTATAAACTTTATGAATGCTTCAAGTGCTTCAGGAATATATGGGTATAATCTTTATTTTTATAAAGCTTGTTGGAGCATTATTAAGTTAGACTTGATTGCAGCTCTAAATGCTTTTCTTTCTGGGCATAAAATTCATATGGGAATCTTTTCTACTGGGTTGTACCTAATTCCTAGGACTTTAAACCCTACTTATTGGAATCACTACCGTCCCATTAGCCTGTGTACAATGATCAACAAATTTTTCTCAAAGTTGATAAATGATAGACTATCTTGTATTCTACCTAATATTGTAACTGGAACCCAAGCTGCTTTTGTAAGAAATAGATCCATTCACGAAAATATCTTAGTTGCGAAAGAAATGGCTTATGATTTAAACAGAAAACCTTCAAAGGGTAACATCATGGTAAAGCTTGACATGTCTAAAGCTTTTGACATGATGTCTATATCCTTTGTTCTGAAAGTTCTTGCTCTTTTTGGGGGTTCAAACCAGTTTATTAAACTTATTCAAAACATGATCAAGGATGTTACCTTCTCGTAGATGGTGTCAGTAAGAGCAACTTGAGTATCCTCCGTTGACCTTCTTTTATGCACCGGCAACCGAAGTCAAGTATACATAAGACGATCCTCATGTGTGAATAGCCGGGAGGAAAGAAAGGGCGGTAGATGATAATGAAAAAGGGCGCCGATTACATTTTGTACCGATTAACTACTTGGTTCAGAAGATAGATTGGACTTTGTTCCTGGTTCATCGCACGTCACCACCAGGAGATATATTTTGAGACTTATTTCTACCATATTAGAATTAGATCATACCTTTTTGGATTTTCATTTCCATTTATTCTCCTTTCATGGAACCTTATCTGCCTCAGTAGCCGACTTTTCTTTTGGTAAATATGTATCCGCTGCTATCTCCCTAGAAGGGTTCTCGGTGTGCTCGATTCGGATTGAGAGGAAGATAAGTACTTAAATAATATAATATATGATATGCAATTTTTCGTATTTTAGTCGGTCAGGTCGGGGGAAGCTACCGCTTATACAACAGCTCCGCTTCCTCGTCTTGCTTTTGGGAAAGCTTCTACTTTTCTTGCGCGGAAGCTTAAAGTCTTTTTCGCTAGGTCCAAAAGCTTCCGTCAAAGCGAAACGAAAGATCTGATCCAATGCCCGTTTGATACTTACGGGCATGACTTTCCCTAATTGACTAGACATGAGGTACATTTCATCTTAGTTGAACGGGATTACACAGCAAGCAGAGAAATAGGTGTCCCAAATTCCTCTCCTTGCTCCCTCCACTCAGAGAATAAATAGAAAATAATATAAGACTAGCTCCTCTGGTAGCCGAACTGTCATTCCAACTTTCGGTTCTGAATCCGTAAGATACTTCTCTGTTCTCATGTATACCTACACGAGATCTCGAACAGGCGTCAACCCCCATACATGGTCTTACGACTTTGCGGAGACCTATGTTTTTGGTAAACAGTGGTCCGGGCCTAGTCACTGCGACCCCCTTTGTGAGGAGGCACCCCTTCTCCTGAAGTTATTTTATTATTTTAGATCTAACTAATCGTATGAATTACTCCTAAAGGTTCACATCAGAATAGTCTTAGTTGATGAGAGTTACTTCGGAAACAAAAAAATAAAATTGAAATTTTAGTTATCTTATCAATTCCAAAAAAACAACCGGATCTAATACAGTTGTTTCAGGGAATCGACATCGAGTTTGACCCTCCGGATATCAACAAAAAGAAGCTAAGGATGCAGGCATGGGCTGTCTTTGCTGCTTCCATTATCCTGGCTATCACGCTAAATCCATATCCCCCCGGCGTTATAATGGTAGATGCTCGGGACTAAGTTATTATTATTTTATTTTCCGCCTTTGTATTAAGCTTATCCATTTTTCTTAATAAATGATTTGCTACAAAAGGATTTTTTTAGTGAACGTGTCACAGTTAATTAACTCCTATTTTTTTAGACGAAGAAAGAAATTCTATTTTCTCTCCTGTTCGTTGTAAGATCACTGAAGGAAAGGTTGGTCAGAAATTTGGAGAGTTTGCTTCTACACGGAAACGAAGACTTTCGAGAACTAATATTGGACCGGGAAAAAAAAGGGTCAAAAAGTAAAGTCTAAGCGCATATAGATCCTGGAAGGCCCACGGGTAAGCAAAGATTCGAATTCGAGATTGGCAAAGAAACGACCCGTGCGAGCACGAACCAAATGAAGGTGCCAAGCCGAAGTGTACAAATCTCATAGGTCAATATCTGCTCAGTTTCTAAGACGGGCATCACTTGGGGTTCAAAAAGGAAGATACCTCTCAACATCTCTTGTTCCATTACCCTTACCACACTACCTTGAAGAGGTGGGTGGCTTCTAACTGGTATCATGCTTGCTATGGGTAAGTCAAATATAAAGGAGTGGGACGAAATGGCTGCTACTACTTTAGATTTCATTTTCGATCTGAGACTCTAGTTCTAAAGAACATATTATAACACTTTTTGGAGTCCCTAAACAAGAAACTCTTTCTGCCATATTGTTGGTTGTTAAACGGCTGAAGAGCTGCTACGGTGGATGAATCAGACTTACCCATGGTTAGTCAACATAATTGCATAAGCCCAGAAGCCCAGGTAGCTTGGCATGGGAGGAAAGGAATATCTCCAAACTAATGGTCGGCCGCTTACTCTATAACGCCAAGTTAAGCCCCCCCCCCCCCCCCCCCCCCGCTTTCGGGCACCGAGAGGCAGACGGAAGAGACTCAATTGCTACCTATTATTGTATTGTGCCCGGGGGTGGAAATGAGATAGACTATCTCTCTCCTCTTAAAGAACATCCGAACTGAGCCCTTAATATCACAACTAATGAGGTCTGAAAGTTTCACATCTAAGTAATACCCGATTCGATAGTTTATAATAAAGATAGATAGATCTATATTTAACAACATTCTAAGAAAAGATATTAATAGATATCGGTAAGTTGTCCGTCGTACCCAAAAAATAATATTCCAGAGGAAAATGCACCTAAGATCAAATATTTCGAGCCGGCTGCTGTTGAATATCACTTGATTCTGCATCAGTGTCTTCATCCACTATTGTTCGAGACAAGCTTGGGGACGAGACCTGTTCAGAAATATCCTCCACACTCTTGCTGCCTCTATCACGTTTCATACCATGCTGCTGTGCTTCCTTGACTACAACAGCCATGGTGTTCTTGGCTTTCAGCCCAGCAAACTCAGGCATGGTTAAGCTCGGTACCACACCACTAGATGATGCGATAGTGTGAAGAGCAGCCAAGAGGCGTAATAGCCAAACGGCTGGCCCGTTTTGAAAACCAACGGGCTGGCCGCCTTATTCCGTCACCCGAAATCCAAGTCAGCACCGGCAACGATCTCTTGATTCCTCACGGCCGGGCCGGCTTGGAAGCAAGCTTCTAGTCGCCTATTTCGGGAAGAAGTCTAGTGCTAGTTCTTATTGAAACTTCTTTATCTAACTTTCTTGAATGATTTCTTTGTTCTCTTATTTGGATTGAAAGAAAGACAAAAAAACTTGCTTTTTTTTTCTTCGACAATTTTTGGTTATGACCAATGGCCTTTCCTGCTTAGCAATACAGCATCAGATAGGCGAGGGCGTTGAACAAGCTCTGATTCACCACCGGGGGGTCTTAGGGAGGGATTCACTTTCAATAAAATTCCCGAAAGTGAATAGGAAAAGCGGATTTAGATTCCTAATGACAGATGGAGGTTGAGGATAGAACATGTTCGGTGCCTCGCCCTTATCTCCTTCGCCAGAAATAACAATTCCATTCAGAAAGTGAGGTTTCAGAAAACTTTCCGATCTCGGATTAGTGTGTTCTGCGCCGCCGGCGGCATAAAATAAAAGGCGCTGGTTGATCTCTCTGGTTGAGGCTGAATTTATTTATTCAACTTGACACATGGGAAGGACTTACTCTCGTAGTGGCTCGGCTTGGTCTCGCTCCCTTCCCGTACTATTCCTCCCCACTAGAAAGAGCAATTGAGAATCTCGAGAGCGTAAGCTAGTCGATAACTAAAGTTATCCAAACTAAGTTGGTCGAGTAATTGAGTGACTCGTAAGTGGAAAAAGGATAGAACCCAATCCTGATTGCTATTCTTCACAGACGGCTTGCCTTGCCCTAAGCAAACCCTCAAACAAGTGTTCCAAACCTGCCTTTGTCTCAAATAGGGATTGTTGAGATACGGAACCGTAAACGAAAAAGACTATTTGACCCAAGCTGTAGATGCCACCTGCATCGTTCCCGACCGACTACGCCTAAATCTGTTATCGAATCTCATCCAATCAAGGGCAGCATCTGATACAACATTCTTTCTAACCCCAATGACTATTATGGTAAACAAATCCAATCAGAGACTTCTACTTCAGATCCCTGTACGCGGCACCCAACCTGGGTTCCTATTCTTCAGACGTCTGCCATCCGGCAAGCCATCAAAATAAAGTAAGATCTTGGAGATTATGAAATGCTTACTCTCAAACTCTTTGTTTACACCTTAGTTATATTCTTTATTTCTCTCTTCATCTCCGGATTTCTGTATATTGATTCAAGTGCTGTACCTACGGGATAGGGATAGAGAAAGAGGAAAAAACCGAAGATTCACATAGTGTTTTTTTATCGAAAAAGAAATCTGATTTAATTTGAATTTATTTCGTACCCTTCACTCAACGAGAAAATAGGTCAAATTCTATAGGATCAAACCTATGGGACTTAAGGAAGGAATGATGGAAGGGAATAAAAAAGAAATCAAAAAAGAAAAGAGAAAGAAAAAAAGAAATAAGTAAATAAATGTGATTGGATCCGCAGATGTTTGGTAAAAAGAAAAATATTCTCCTTTGAATATCTTTCTCCATTGGAACATGAAAAGGTGGCAAAATATCTTTCTATAGGGAATTCAAAAACTTATTTTGTACGACAAATAACTAACAAAACATTAGACTAATCTAAATTATATTAACTTTTATAGTTAATTTTTTTTATAATTTCTAAATTTATAATAGAAATATATGGAAATAGCAATATATAGATAATAAGTACTATAGACGAATCCTCTTATCGAGGGGATACGAATCCTCTTATCGATCGGGATACCCGGCATCGATCCTCTCTTGTTAGTCGTGCATATTTTTCTCTCTTACCTTTCTATTACCTGAGAGATCTCAGTAGTTAGAATAAGAAGGAAGCCCTAACTGAACAACAAGATTCCAATCGAAGCCTATCTATGAGAATTAGGGTAGAGATGGCATTTGTCTCTACGTCCAAATGTTCAGACCACGCACTCTCACGTCATCCATTGGGTTAGCTCGCTTGTAAGAGTAAAAAATGGGAGACAGACGAGGTCTTAATCGCTCCGATGCCCCCAGTCCACCCTGCTGCTCCTGCTAATAAGGTAGTCCCGTCCAACCTTTCCAAGAATAAAGCGTGTCAGACCGGAAATTATGCTTACTTTTATTCCCTTCTCTCTATTCCGGCCCCTTAGGAGGACCAAAGGCCTTTACCAACAACTGCTTTCCAACGGGCCTTAGTTGGCTATCGCTCCACGATTTCAGTTTCGAACCCGAAACTGTTTGCGTTTCCTGTTTCTCCATAGATTGTCCACCCGAAGTAGGAGTTGTGTTGGCAGCTACGAAAAATGATTCCCTCTAGACAGCTTCACTCCGTCAAGCCTGTACGAGTAGTGAAGAACTAAAGAGAGCTGTGGTTGGTTGTTGACCAACGGAAATCATGTGAGTCTTTGGGCATTACAAAAGGAAATTGCTCATGGAGTATTCATCAGGTTAGAATAGATTCTAACTGGGTCGATGCCCGAGTGGTTAATGGGGACGGACTATAAATTCGTTGGCAATATGTCTACGTTGGTTCAAATCCAGCTCCCTCAATCCAATCTTGAAATGAATACGCGACAAACATTATGAGATAGTAAGATTGTTTATTAAATAGAAGTAAGTGCCTTAGACTTGCTTCATTGCCCATGTGCTCACGAATTAGATTTGAACCAATATCAAGCATGCTTTCCTTTTAGTAGATCGTGAGTGGGTCTGTCGTCCTCCTCATTATAGTCCTCCTAAAATCAATAGCATTTCGTCGGAATACATCCTGTCTTTTCACCTTAGTAGTCCTATGCATAGTCAGTACAATAGCCCCAATCATGGCTATCTTACAACTAAAATCCCTATTTCTTCCGATCCAGCTCCTCCATCGCCGCGAACTCCAGTTAGATTCAGGCATGATACACTTTTTAGTTATTGGGAGAAGCCAAGTACTCTCTTTCGGATCCAAGAAAGAGCTATCAGAGATCGTTTTTCCTTTTGGAAGATACAGGAGTGAAACAATCATGAGCAACTTAACTTGCCTCCAGTGGTTACCTAAACAGATGAAAAAGACAGATATATCCTAAACATTTGTTTCGGACTGATGATGATCCAATAAGAGAAGCAGAATTTTGACAGAATGAATAGGGATCAATTGATATCAATTTTGATTAAGGAAGAGAATTCCCTCGGAAAGACCTGAGTTTCCGGTTAATTGCTATACCTATCAAAATTCCAACCAAACTGAGATGTTCGCCTCGATACGGTAGATAAGTGGATATGTTCGCGATATGAGGACTGGCCCTTCACTTGCATGGGATAGTGAAGCCGCTCTCGCCCGAGCAAATATTCTAGATATTGTACCCTTTGTTTCTACTCTTTCTCTCTTCTAAGAAAAATTAATAATCTAAACATAGAATAATCTTTTTTTATGGACCCCTTGGACCTCCGACCAATGAGGTGATGACACATGCGTGCATATGAGGTCTCGACTTCTCCGCTATGGTCTTACCAGTAGTTCATATATGAGCTATAGTCATTTTATTCGTATTCGTTGTTATGATGTTCCATATTCAAATAGCGGAGATTCACGAAGAAGTCTTGATAAGTGGCTGAGAGTTAGAAAGCAACCTTTACCTCTTGGCAGGAGGTTCGTTGTCCCCTTCCTTTCCGGTCTGGTCGCGCTACGGCACCTTCACTCGAAGATACGATCAGATCCAATCAGATTTGTTCAATTAGTGGAATGGAATGCATTAGCTGTCCGCTCTCAGGTTGGGCAGTAAGGGTCGGAGAAAGGCAATCACTCATTCTTAAAACTAGCATTCGAAAAAGTCGGGGCAGAAAAGGGGGGAAAGCTCTCTGTTCCTGGTTCTCCTGTAGAATTGATCTCGGAATTGGATCCCAATAGTAGCCGCTTCCCAAAGGTGCTTTATGAAAGCCAGTCCACAACAGTGAAAGTACGCGTCGATCGAATGACTTGATTGATCGTACTAGATAGATAGCCTCAGATAAACTATAAACCTTTCATACGCAATTCCTCGATCCATTCATTAAGTCGCAAGAGAAAGCGATCTATCATACTAGAAGGAAGTTGGTCTTTCTTCATGGGGCTTTACACTCTTTCTTTCTGCGTGTAACGATTGTCGGGGAGAGAAGAGAATGCGTCGAGGCGGCAAACAACAAAACAACACAACTACACTTTTGATTTTCCCTCCATTAGTGCATTGGACCGATAGATAAGCGTTTGGCAAGTCAATGGACCCTAAAATCCGCTTTTTAGCTAGAACGTTCCAGAGTCATGGAGAACAGCCACTAACCGTCCTCCAATTACTATTAATTAATTATCCTTCAAGGAACAAGTAGAGTACAAAAACAAGCAACCCTATGAGCTAGGGATATTCAAAAAATACCGTAGCAAGGAAACTTTAACAGAGCTCCAATCGAACGAAAGAGAGCACCGAAGACGGCCCTCTCCCTAAGGTATTTCATCTCCTGCGAACACATGCCTTATTTGAAAAGATGTCCTGCCCAATCTGTATCGGAGTCTACTGGGAACTAGAAGATAGGAAGACCCCACTTTTCACCGGTTAGAGAGGCCCTCTTTAATACATTAAGAAAAGATGTTCACAGGGGCCAGAAAGACTCGGTCATAGGAACTTAGACCACCTACGCGCAGGTAAACGAAAACCACCTCGACGGTCGGGCCGATCGGGTGTCTTCATTCAAGCGACAATACAGAAGAAGAACGAAACGAAGTGAGAGGCCGGATGAGCAGGGAAAAGAGTCGAGTCGATCAGGCTCGACGACCGAAAGAAGCAAACGAAATCAGGATTTGGTTGGAAAAAAAGCAACGCTATGGATACCAAGACCGATCACAATCAAGAAATAAGAATCTCTCTAAATCACTTCAGGTCAGTGGGGCCTTCTTGCATTCTAAATACGCCGTGGTTGTAAATGGCATAGCGTTATTGATAGAACATTAACAACGAAATGACAAGATGAGGTGCTCCGGGCACCCCCATTTAGAAAGAAGGGTCGAAGGTTTTAGGCATGTAGCTTTCCCCGTCCCCCTTTCGTCGGGTGGTGCTTGTGTGGGGAAAAAACCTATTCAGGAACAAGAAAATGACATCGCCATTTAGATTATTGGATCTTGTTGAAAACAAAATATCAATGACAAGTCTCCTAATGGTGTAACACCGTCGACTTTTTTAGAAAATGGAGGAAAATGACTTTGATCTCTTGTTTCGGAGAAGTAAGTGGCTCATGAGGAATGGAAAGAAATATCGCTTATCTGATGCTGTATTGCTAAGCAGGAAAGGGGAGAAGGTAGTTGAGCTAGGTTGGGAGTGGCCGGGCTAAGAAACCCCTTACCGGACTTGAGCAAAACGAACCTCCTTCTGGGCGTCTACTAGTGTCTTGGGCACCTTAATAACTTATTCAAATAAAGGAATTTATAGAGGAATAAAATTTCACTTCGAATTCTGGACCTCAACATCCTGCTACTCTTGGTGTTTCACAACCGGTATTGGAAATGAAAGGAGAAGTGCATCTACGTCACTCGGCTCGCGTGCAACCCCGCCCCTTTATGTTATAATTTAACTTATGGTTGGGCTTGTTATTCAAAGCCAGCGATTGGAGCAAATTGGATGATCGGGCCGAGGGATGCCCCCTCTTCCCCTCACTCTCCTTTCCCTAATATGAACCTCAAGTCATCAAAGCCTTTCTGACTCGGCCTGGAGTAAGAAGAAATGGTTTGATCCTCCTATTTTTCTTTCTCAAACAGAGAGATCCATAAATCGGGATCCTAATGCATATAGATATAAATGGTCCAATAATTTTCAGGAGCATTTGGAACATTTCGTTTCTGAGCAGTAAATCCTTTCTTTCTTCGCCATTGGAAGCTCGTTACGACCACTCAGTCAAGGAACGACGAACAACGGGAGACTTAACTGCTTTTAATGCAGATTTTCCTTCTTCTCGTACGCTTCCTCACATCTGCGCTCGGCAAGCCAACTTTGCTTTATTTTTTGGGAGGTGAAAGAGCGGTTGAAGCGAACATTTCGAAATGACAGCATCGAATATCTATTTATATATATATGGCCACGGTTATGCGTTCGGGAAAAAGTGAGCGAGATCAGGAAAAACCTCTACGCCTTTCGCCTTGAGCTAAATCATTTCCCTTGCGCCTGCTTCCTGAAACGGATTCGTGAACAAATCCTTTTATCCACAACAATATGAGATGTCTTCCCAGAATCTGAACCATCCTCCTCCTCTTCAGTTTTCTCATTCTCAGAATATTCACTCTCATTAGTCATCTGATGGAATACCGGAATCAGAATTATCCTAGTTCGGATGGAAACCCTGATGAGAGAATAGAAGAAAAAACACTAATTCCCATAAGTCTAGCAAGAAGTTACTTGCCTTGAGTGAAATAGAACATGAAACCGTAAGCTCCCAAGCAGTGGGAGGAGCCATGGGCTCTGACCGCGTGCCTGTTGAAGAATGAGCCGGTGACTCATAGGCTAGACTGGTGATCTTCTGGAGTAGTCTTCCCCTGGGAAACAGAGTGTAATCGCCGCCGAGAATAAACATGTTGTGTCGGGTGACTAGAATCATCTGAGGTCAGCTGAACAGGCTGACAATCGGCAGAAGATGCTGGCAAGGCTGCTGGCAAAAATGTATTGTATCCAGTCTAACTGTCTGTCGGTGAGCCGGCCCAATCCGCATCCGCATCTTCGATGTCTATTAAAAGCATATCAAATACCTTTTCTAGGAGACACTTAAGATACCGAATCATTCTTTTTTCAACTTAGCCCCCAGCCCTTAGAATTGTTTTATCCAGGGCCATCTTTACATCCTCTACTTGACGCTGGTAACTGGGGTACCGTGGCTTCCTTCGTTCGGAACCTTTTTACCCGGAGGGAGCGTAGGGGTATTACCCGAAGCTCATGTAGAGGCACCTACGGCAGGATCCGTCATCTTGGCATGAATTCCTTCAAAATTGGGAACCCACGGGTTTTTAAGATTTTCAATACCCATGTTTCCCAAAGTGACACTTTGTTCTAGTTCTCTCCTTGACTACACCTTTCTCGGTCGGCTTGTTACCCAAACACTCATCTTGAGCAATCTCTTCCGGTTCAGCCGTGTCCAGATCTGACATATTTGTCTCTTCTTGTTTTATGAAGAATGAAAAATTACAAACAAGAATCAAATTAGATCCAATATTTCACTCGTCACCTAAAATAAAAAGGTTATTCGATTAAAAAGGGCGATGTTTTTCTTTGCACCTCAGATCAAAGGGTAGCTTGTCAAGCTGGCCTATATATATATATGTATCTTTTTTTGTTATTTAAATGAAATATATAAATTTTATTATTCTATATAAATTAGAAAGAGATTTCTAAAAAGATTCACTGTCTTTTAACCAGTTATTCTTCTTTGTCAACGTATACTTATGTATACTTTCCCCGGTTCCGTTGCTACTACGGGCTTTACGCAATCGATCAGATCATATAGATATCCCTTCAACACAACATAGGTCATCGAAAGGATATCGGAGACCCAGCAAAGTACGAAAGTCTGGATCTTTCAAAAAATGAATTCCTATTCGAAGAGTACATAACCGCATGGATAAGCTCACACTAACCCGTCAATTTTGGATCCAATTCTAGATTGGGTATTGGTAACGAATTGAAATGTAATAATATCGATTCAGAATGTATTAGAAAATTCACATCAGAAAAACTCGATTGAATCTATTTCTTTGTCTCCCCATGAATTGTATGTTTATAACAACGGGAACATAATTTCCTCAATTTCAATCGACTATGCGTATTGTGTCGATTCTTTTGAGTAAGCAAACTAGGATCTGCAAGATTCTACTTTGATTCACCTTGGTTCACGCTCTACGTATCTTATTCTTTCAAGCCCTCTTTCTTCTGTCCGAATTGCTTGCTTATTAATATTAATAAGGGCATTCCATTGATAACGATCGAAAGAGCGATCCACGGAAGCGACTTACTACTAGGAGGGGGAAGGAAAGGACCCGCGCCTAGCTAACGGAGTTCACGAGGAACTGACTTCCGTTAGTGAAGCGAGACCTCAAACATCAAACCATATATGACTGAATAATCTAACTAACGAAACCCACTTCCCTCCTAGAAAGCTACTTTCGGGGGAGAACTCATGCTCACAGGCTCCCTGAAACCAAGAGACGAGACAAAAGACAGATAAGAAGCATAGGATAATATGGATTCAAAGTGAGCCTCTATCCTATGTCTAGGAGTAGAGAAGAGAGGTATGCGAATCTGTTGAATCTTCCTATCCGGCCAGGGATCCGATACCTTTCTCTACTAATACATGAACCCGGGAAAAGTTACTTCCAAAGAGGAGGAATACACCTCCCTCCCTTACGGTAAGTTAGGAGGCAGCTTCGGGCATCGGCATTAGGCATTAGGTTTAAGTTTCCGTCCGCAAGGGTGGTTTCCTTCGACAAATAAGTAAGAAGAATGAGTAAGATTTCTTTTACCTCTTCAGGCAACAAACTCATATATAGAAGGGATGCCAAACGAGTAGGGTTTGGGTATAGCAGGACTTGAACCTGCGACCATTAGGTTAAAAGCCCAATGCTCTACCAACTGGGCTATACACCCCAAAAAAATGTAGTAGTAAATGCTCGCTTGTTATATGGGATCCGACGCATCCAGCAGAGCGAAGCAGCGTTCCATTCTTTTCGGCGGCATCCTTCCATATTGGCGGCGAGTGGAGTGCCCCAATCCCATTCATCATTTAATGAATGGCAAAGTTTATGGTTTCTTTAAGACTTTGAGAGGCTCGAGGCAAGCTAGCCCCTTTTCCCCAAGACTCTTCATAATCTGTGAAGAAGTGCTGATTCATGGGCTAATTGAGCTATTTAATCAAAATAAAACCATACAATTTGCTTCGAGATCTTTTATGGTTATCCATAGTATTTCCTTTGCAGGTGATATCTTAGTTTTTACCAACAGTTTAAATTCATCTATAAATTTTCTTAGCTGTTTTCTCAAAAGATATCAACTGATTTCAGGCCAGCTAATAAACAAGGACAAGACTCAGATCATCCTCAAACAAACTTCATCAAAGCAGGATCTATGTGTTAGAAGCAAGCACTGGTTTCAAAGCTGATCTCCTTCCCATAAGTTACTTAGGGATAAACCTCAGCTGCAACAATGCAAAAAGTTTCAGCAAGCTGGTAGATAATATAAACTCAAAGATTGCATAATGGGATTGCAAATTCCTTTCGTTCGGGGGAAGGCTTTCTCTCTAATATCTTCTATACTTATGTCAATTCCGTATTATTGGATGCATAATACTTTACTTCCTTTAAGTGTGATCAAAAGGCTTGAAAAAACTCTCAACAAGTTTCTTTGGAGGTCTAAGTTGGATGTCAAAAGCATACATTGGACAAATTGGGGAAAGCTTTGCAAGCCTTTTGATGAAGGAGGCCTGAATATCAGAAATTTAGTTGATATTGAGAATACTTGTTCTCAAAAGCTATGTTTGTGTCATAGAATTAATGATACTTTATGGTCAAATTTGATTAATGATATTTATAACAAGGGAAAACACCCTCTTAAAACAATTTTTTTCTAAACCTGGGTCACATACTTGAAAACGTCTGAATAAGATTAAATATTGTGTTGAATTTACTATCAGGTGGTTATTGGGCGGTGGTGACATGGACTTTTTGTTGGAGAACTGACACAACCAGGCTCCTATCATGGATCATCGAGACAATTATGCTAATCTTTGGTTCTATGATTAGAAAGTTAATACTTTATGGAAAATGGGAAGTGGGATACTGCTCTGCTTAGTAGATTTTTGAGTGAAGATCGAATGAATCAATTTTCTCTTTTCAAATACAATCCCCTTAAGAAAGACTTATTGATCCAGTCGGATTCTCCAAATCTAGATTTCAATACAAGGCATACTTGGAATAACACAAGGCAACATTTCAACAAATCCTCGTTATTCAACTAAATTTGGAATCAGCTAACTCTCACGAAGTACTATTTCTTTTTGTGGAAGCTCATTAAAAACTATCTACCTATTGAATCTATTAAGCAAGTTAGACATGTTAGCCTAGTATTAAAATTCATTTTCTGTCAAGACTGTACAATCAACAATCATTTGTTTGTGAGCTGCAAGTATGCTTTGAGCATTTGGAAACACTTTAGCTCATTATTTAACATCAGAACTGAGAGTTATATGAGTTTAACTCATATTGTTAGAGAATTGTTTTGGTTTTCAAATTGTAACATTCATATAACTCATGTTATTCCTCCGATTATTTGCTGGATTGTTTGGAAAAGTAGAAATGATTTAAAATGTTCAAAAGTAAAAGTCCTTCAATTGATTCCGCTATCTACTATGTTAACAAAATTCTTTGTAATCTGGACACTTCAAAGAAGTTAACTGAAAAACACTGGTTTAAGGCTTTTGATGCGGGAACATAGCTGGGTTGTAGTTCGACGTTTGAAAAGTTCAATAAGGTGACTTACATTAAATAGACCCATAAAAAAGGTGACAGGGTGAAGCTGAATGTAGATGCCTCTTGTATCCAAAACGGTAAAGCTGTTGGAGGCATGATTTTCAGAAATTCTAATGGAGATATGGTGAAAGGATTGGGCAAAACGTTTGGAAAGCTTTCCCCAATCATAGCAGAAACTCGCGCTTTAATGGAAGGCCTACTGCTATGTCGTGAGAATGGCTGAACAAAAGTGGACATTGAATCCGATTTTAAAGCTTTAATCGAGTATCTTGCTAAAGGGAAGAATCCTTGGATCCTGAAATCTATGATCTCAATTTGCAGAAGACTCATCCATCCTTCAATGTCCATCAAATTTGTTCCTCGAATCCAAAACAGGGCCGCTGACTGGCTCGCAAAGTGGACGCTCAAGTGTAAGTAGAAAATTTAAGTTTACGAGTTTGATGCACCACTAGAGCTTCTCTCTATTGTCCTGCTTGAAAGTCTGGATATTAGCTACATCAGCTAATTGTTTTATGAAGCTTGGATACTTCTCTGTTTCTTCATTATTTATTTTAAGTTTTCAGATCATTATTTGTTTTCTCTTTTTTCTTGTTGATGGTTGGTCTGATATTGCTGGTTCAAAGAGAAAGATTAGTCGATGATGGTAAGGGAAAAATTATGAGTCTGTTTGGTAACAGTTATTTTACAGTAGGTTTAGAAGTTCAAATTTTGACTTTTCGGAAAATTTTCTATTATAGTCCATAATGTCTAGCTTCTGTTGTAATCAAAACTTTAATATCAATCTGTTTTACAATTTTGACAAAAAAAACAAAATACTAATTTTAAATTGGTCCCACCGTCAATGGTAACCGTTATTTTTTTTTATTTCTTTTGCTTTTCACCCGTGCAAAAACAACTAATCAATAATCACTTTAACATACTGAACTTTCATATATGTCAACTGGAAGAGAACGTCTAAGTAAATATTTTTTTATTAAACTCCCTAATTTAATGGTTATAAATAATTTTATATATGGTTATAGTCCACTGATGATTTAGTTACTAAATAAATAATTGTGTTCTAGTTGCAGAATTAGGTGTATATTTGTAAATGAGGGTGAAACAAATAATTTTTTTGTAATTTCTAAAATATGTGAATATTTGTGCTAACTTATTCTTAAAGAAATGACTATGTTAAGGGTACAAAATTACGTGTAATTAGGATGCAAAAAACGATTTTGTTCTAGTTACGTAATTAAGTGCACATGCTTTGAACAGTATATCGTTCCTAGACTATCATATTTGGTGACAGATAGGTAATTGACTTTCAAAAGTCCACTGGTAGTCCATGGACTATCAACTTTGGATAAAGTTAATCTACCAGATCCTCTGATCCATGTGAACCTGCCACATGTCACCATAGTCACTAGAAATTGTGTAACACCACTCGTCCCTTAACTTTAGGTCAAATCCAAAATTTAGTCTATAACATTAAATGACCCATATACCCTTATAATATCCTACTTGGCATTAGTTATTGGTTGTAAGTATACAATTGGCTGATTTTATCCTATATGGATTAAGAATTTTAGTTTAGACCTTAAATTTTAATCGAATAGAAATTAATCAACAGAACATATGTTATATCAATTAATGTTACTCTTAACCAAATATAAACTGTAAATTTTCTTCCTTGTGAACAATCTAAACTCGTTTCGAATTCCAATCCCTAAATTTTATCCTCTTCACTCTTGCTCCTTTCGAAACCTAATCCCTAAATTTGCTCCCTATATCTATATCTGAATCGAAACAAAACCCTAAATTTCCTCCCCTAAATCCCACAATCTATACTCCTTGTTGCAAGCCCTAAATTTTGCTTCATAAATTGCGATTCAACAACGAAGAAGAGTTTGGGAAGGAAACAAAAGAAGGTGAAAATCGAATTGGATTTCTCTGAAGATTATATATGTATTATTTTTGTTTAATTATTAGTGCTTTTTAGTGATTAGTGTTGATTCGAGGTTGGAAACCACTTGTATTTATGAATTTTTTTCGCTTTACAGATTAGTTTGCTTTAGTGTTTAGTGATATTTCGTTGTAGTGTTTTAAAATTAAATGCTTCGAGTTTGAACCGATAATACATTTCAGTTCGAACTATTTAGTGTTTAGTGTTTAGTAATATTTCATTTTAGTTTAGTATTGAGTGAATTGTTGCTTTAGAGTTTGTTTAGTCTGAATAGTTGGAGGCTTTGAATTGGTATTGTGTGGTTAACAGAATATTATGTTTTATAGTTTAGTAGTGTTGCTTAGAGTTTAGTGATGTTGCATTTGAATACTTGGATATTGAACTTCATATTGCATTTGAATGCGTGACAGAATTATTACATTAGAGCTGTTTCAGTTCCAATGGTTGGAGGCTTTGTTGCATTAGAGTTTCATTTAAATACTTGACGGAATTGTTGTTTTAGAGTGTGCTTGGATATTGGATATTACATTTGAATGTTTGGATATTGAGCTGGTATTGGATTTTGACAAACTGTTTGAGATACCATTAAGACAGACTATTTGATTTGTTAACTGATATTACTTTTGTGATATTTGCAAGTGTCAATAGAGAATTATTCACAATGATAGTACGTCATGGTGGTAAATTTGATGAGAAAAATGGACATGTAACATATACAGGTGAAAAAGAGTCACTGGTTGATAATGTGAACCCCAACAAGATATCGTTGATTCATCTGAGCGAGCACATTTACGCGACTTGCTCGCCTGAACAAAAATATGGAGTGTTGAACTTTTCTTATCAACTGTCGTCACGCAAATATGATAAAATGTTGGTACATATCTCTAGTGATACAGATGTATTAGATTTGTGCAAGATGGTAGACAAGCACAGGTTCATGAAGTTGTATATCGAAGATGTTCTACCACTGGAAATTATTTCCCCTTAAAAAAGAACCAATGTAAATACTCCGTCGGTTGTTGAACTTTCAAAATCAAGTTCAGAATCAGATAAACAGAAAGAGAGTCAGAGTAGTGAGGATAAAGAGCAAGTTATTGAAGAAGATGTTATAGATAGGGCTGCTGAAGAATTTATTATGGCTTGGGATGTTGAAAAACATGTTGAATGTGTTGTTGAAGAATATGGATTTAAAGAAAGGGTTAATCATAGGGTTGGGGGTAAAAGAAGATATTGTGAGTATGGATGTTGGAGAATAGGTTGTTGAGAGTGTTGTTGAAGAACAGAGAGTTGAAGAAATGATTGATCATAGTGCTGGGGTAGAAGAAGATGTGGCTGGTAGGGGTGAAGAAGATTTTGTTGATATGGATGGGGTAGAATAAGATGTTGCTGGTAGAACTGAAGAAGAATGTGTTAATGATGCTGGGGTAGAAGAAGATGTCGATGGTATGGTAGACGAAGAGGTTGTAGAAAGTACTAGGGTATAGGATAGCAAAGAACAAACCAACAAAGAAGAGGTAGTTGGTAGGGTTGAGGTATAGGGTTTTGAAAGGGTTGAAGAGCAGACTTGACAACCTATTGTTGAAGAGTCATCGTATTAGAATTATTTCATAGATGAGTTAGGGCATGGGGTTCGTTGGGGGGATGATGTTAAGGTTGAATTAACTGCCTCCGAGAAAAATACCCCTGATGCAGTAACTGAGGCTGATGATGAGCCTGAAAAGCATATGCCAACCCCACCATGTCGACAAAACCAATATGTCCTAGTAGAACCACAAGTGGAGATGGAAAATATCGAGAAAGATCATGTTGCATCGGATGCTTTGAATACACCTACAAACTCTGATGTAGAGCTTGACTATGACGTTGATATGTGGTATAACTTTGTTGAGTTCAATCATGGTGTACATTTGGCCAATGTTGAATTACAAGTCAGGAATGAATTCACAACTGCAGTTGAGCTTAAAGAGGCTATAAAAGTTATGGGATCAAGCAGCAGAGGTACGTGATTATGAAAAAAACGACAAGGACACAATAATGTTTGTATGTTCAGTAGATGGTTTCCCTTGGAATGCATAATGTAGCTCAACGGGATGCAGTAATATGTGGGTGTTGAAGACGTTGGTTGACAACCATATATGTTCTCTAACAAATGAAAATAAAATTATTAATGACCTTTGGATAGCTATGTATTATATGCCACAATGGGAGGCAGATATCAATTGGTCTGTTACCTACATATTAGCCTCCCTAAGTAGAGAGTTTATGGTAAAAAATAATCCGCAAAAGGGGTATAGGACTTGATAAGTCCGGTTTTTATCACCACTCACTATGGGGACCAGACAGGGGCAATTCGGACAAAGCCCACCCACTGAACTATCCGAACTGAACTAAATGTACTAAAAACTTAATCACTTCATGACTAAGCTAATTATCTACATACTTAAAACTAATGGGTGTTTGAACTCGACCCGAATCCATAAGTCGACCCGAAAGCCCATGTGGCCCACAATTAAGGGTATAAATACCCAACCACTTTCATTTAATGAGGGTAATGAAAATTAAATACAACCAAGCAGTTCATTTCTCTCACTACAATTTATCCAAACATTAAATACCTTTGAAATACCACAAAACTCTTGACAAAATTACCCTCAACCAAAAATAAACCACACCAAATTGGCGACCACAGTGGGAGCACGAAGGTGCCTGAATCTAGCATTCAAAACCATCACGAAAAACCAGTTCGGATGAATCCGGACGTGCAAGAAATACCACCGACTTTGGCAGAAGTGGTGGGTGAAAATGATGAATACACGATTGAGGAGCGAGATAGATTAAAAGTTGAAATAGAAGCCCTGATGGCAGAGAGGGAAAAGATGGGCATAAAGGAGAAATAAAAGGCGTCAGTTGCGCATCATACTGACAACCCAAGAGAACTTGAGCCCTCAAAAACCCATATGAGTACGAAAAAGACTCATGCTAGCTCAAAAAAAGTCTCACCGGTCTAAACCGGTGGAGAGCTCTGATTCAGAATCAGAATCTTCCAGTAGCTCCTCAAATAAAGATGGAGTTGAAGAGTCCGTGTCATCCAGCAGTGATGAGGGTCGTTCTAAAAAAAACAAAAATTAGTTAAGAAGTATTCAAGAAAAAGGGATAGGCACGGAAGGTTAAAGAGGCATATAGGCAAAGGATTGTCTCATAACCGGAGACACATAGATCGGATGGTGATGGATCCTTTTGCCTTTCATGATGAACCAGGTATCTTTGCAACTCCTAACGAAGATACGGTTTTCAGTCGTGGCCGAAATTGGAGACAATCTCCATTGTCCTTCAAGATACTGTCCGGGAACGTTCCTAAGAGGTTTGACAGTACAAAAATGGAAAAATACGATGGCAGTAAAGACTCGGATAATCACTTGGAACAATTCAAAAAATTTATGATGAATTTTGATGATAACGTCAAATTACTTTGTAGAGCATTCTCCCAATCATTTACGGGGAGTGATCTGAAATGGTACAACAGTTTGCCACAAGGCTGTATCAGGAATTTTGACATTTTTTGGGTGGCCTTTTGGAGGTAGTTTGTTGGAAGTAAGGAAGTGAAGGGCAATGGAGACACGATTATCCATTGTGCCCAAGAACCAAACGAATCCTTAAAAGAATACATAAGTCGTTTTGTGAATACCAAAAATGGATTAGTTGATTTCTTCGAGCAGGTGGCAATAGTTTCTCTGAGACAGGGCTTAAACCCTGGAAACTTGGCCGATTCAGTAACCAGGAAAAAAGCCATGACATAGGGAGGTCTGCTGAATCAGGTCGGAAAGCAGATTAATGTAGATGAAACAAAGAAAACTAGGGTGCACAGGCAGGTGAGGTCTGCTCCGGCGGCACCAAATCCAAACCAAAACCAGTCCAGAAACAAGGCTAGGGAAGCCGGGCAGGGTCATAACAGAGCCAAAGCTCAGTCTCAGCCAGCTGCACCAGCCCAGAGTCAACAATCTAGAAATAAACAAGGGCCTTGGGTTCAACCAGAGTGGTTTGCTGAGTTGAAAGAAAATGTAGCGACCATTTATGACAAAACAAAAGACGAAGTACACTACAGAAGGTAGTCTCCTAGGGAGAGCCGTAATAATTGTTGTTGCCAGTATCACCATGATACTGGTCATACCACTAAAGATTGTATTGCATTGAAACAAGAAGTACAGAACTTGATAGAAAGAGACAAGTTGGGGGCATATGTTAAAAGAAGAGGTGGAAATAGGCCTGATAGTACTCATCGGGCTAGTCCAAATAACGCAGGCACATCGGCTCCAGATGGGGCTATGGTGATAATCGAGAGGTTCGGTGTAGAGTCAGAATATTTGGACCCTGATCCGACCCGGAATAAAGTGGGTATTATCATGGAGCGTTGCAAGACGGTGTCCGGACTTATTAACTTTTTTGAATCACTTACAATAATCGGAGGGGACACCATGACTGCACCAACTGTATCTTCAAGAAAGAGGCACGTTTACACTTTAGCTACCCAGCTTGAAGGAGGCATGGCCTCCTATCAATCGCAAATTTCTTTTCCTTTTATTGTTTTTGACGAGGATGATCTGAGGGATATTTCCGGTCCGCATGAAGATGTTGTGGTCATAGGAGCATCGATTGTAGGCAATGATATAAGGAGAATTTTGGTGGATACCGGAAGTTCGGCCAATATTCTCTTTTTGACTTCCTACAAAAAAATGAAGAATCCAACAGTGATTCAGCGTTCAAACAGATCAATTGTGGGTTTCACTAGAAGCTCAGCAGGTGTGATCGGGGAGTTCGAGGAGGAGGTGTTGTTGGGCAAAGGCCCTTTAAAAAAGATGGTTAGAATACTATTCGTTGTGGTGGATTGTCCCACTTGCTATAATGCTATTCTGGGGAGATCTTGGCTCTCTAGGATGCATGTCGTGGCCTCAACAGTCCACCAGTGCTTGAAGTATGTTGTGCAAGGACAAGTGGGAGTTGTTCGGAGCAGCCAAAATGTAGCAAGAGAATGTTATGAAACTGCACTGGCCCCTCGGATATTGGGGGCAGTTCCGATCAATGAGGAATAGCAGTTTGAGGGGCCCTCTGGGGAGAGGGTGAAATAGATGACCCCAGAGAGACCCCTGGTGTTTTAATACCAATTGAAGAAGTTGAAACTCACTCTCTGGCTGAAGGAAAAAGTGTCAAGATAGGATCCAAAATGACATCGGAGTTAAAAGATAAAATGTTAAAATTCTTGAAAGACCATCAACATGTTTTTGCTTGGTGCAATGCTGATGTTACCGGAGTACTCGCGAATATTATATCACACCAATTGTCCATCCGAAGAGACGTAGCACCGGTGGTACAAAAGAGAAGAGATTTTTCTAAGGAAAAGGCTGATGTCATAGTTCAAGAGGTCGATCGGCTTACTAAAATGGGGAACATAAAGGAATCTCAATACTCTTTATGGACGGCCAACCCGGTATTGGTAAAATAGAAAAATGGCAAATGACGTATGTGCACCGATTTCACAGATCTCAACAGAGCTTGCCCAAAGGATTTATACACGGTCCCCCGAATTGATCAGTTGGTGGACTCCACATCTGGAAACAAGCTGCTATCCTTTATGGATGCCTTCTCCGGGTATAATCAGATTCAAGTGGATCTGAAGGATCAAGAACATACTACATTTGTTACTGATAGGGGCCTTCATTGTTACAAGGTGATGCCATTTGGGTTAAAAAATGTTGGGGCTACTTATCAGAGGTTGGTAAACAAGGCTTTTGCTGATCAAATTGGAAGAAACATGGAGGTTTACATCGACGACATGATGGTGAAAAGTGTGGACGAAGAGTTACACTTGGCAGATCTCCAAAAAACTTTTACTAACTTAGTAAAAGTGAATTTGAAATTAAACCCAGAAAAATATGTCTTTGGAGTGCAGTCCGGGAAATTCTTGGGATATGTGATAAGTGAGCAAGGGATACAGCTTGATCCGGACCAGTTTAATGCTTTACTACAAATGGAGCATCCTCAGAATATTAAAGAAGTACAACGATTGACTGGGAGGCTGACTGCACTAAACCGTTTCATTTCAAGGTCTTCGAACAGGTGTGCCCCGTTTTTTCAGACTTTGAAAGTTGCAAAGGACTTTGATTGGTCCTCACAGTGTGATGAAGCCTTCGATGAAATCAAGAAGCATCTGTCCTCCCCCAAGACTTTGTTTAAACCCGTTGATGGAGAGATTCTTTTCGTATACTTGGCAGTCTCTAGTTGTGCCATAAGTGCAGTGCTGGTAAGGGAGGTAGATAATTATCCCCGTCCGGTGTATTACATTAGCAAGAGTTTGATTGATGCAGAAAAATGCTATTTGCAACTTGAAAAATTAGCAGTAGCCCTGGTGATTGCTGCGAGGAAGATGAGACCTTATTTTCAGGCTCATCCCATTATTTTCCGGACGTCTTTTCCCTTGAAGAACGTTCTCCAAAAGGCCGACATTTCAAGTAGAATGACCAAGTGGTCAGTGGAATTGGGAGACTATGATATTTATTTTGCCCCTCGGACAGCAATCAAAGCCCAAGCGGTGGCAGATTTCTTGTTTGAATTTCACTCAGATAAGGATACTAAAAAAGCAGCCGGAGTAAAAGAAAAAAAAGTATGGATTATCTGGGCTGACGGTGGATCAAGAACCATGGGTTGTGGTGCTGGGATATGTTTAACCTCTCCGTACGGTGACAGAATGTACCAGGCTATATGCTTTGCATTCAGGGCTTCTAATAATGAGTCCAAATATAAGGCTGTTATAGTTGGTTTAAAGTTGGCTCTCATTTATGGAGCCAAAAGAGTCAGGTTAATGAACGACTCTCAACTTCTTATCCATCATGCACAGGGTCAGTCTGAAGCTAAGAAAGAACAACTGATTAAATATGTATTCATCCTCAAAGAAGTGGCGCTCAATTTCAAAAGCGTCATTTATGAGCACATACCTCGAACAGAAATTACACTCGTAGACTCCTTGAAAACCATAGCCTACTCTGAGTCCTACCCTTGGATACATGTGCAAGAATGCCCATCAATTCAACTCAATCCGAATAAAGAAGAAGAAATTTTAAATATACAGATAAAGCAGACTCAATATTGGAAATTTCCTCTCCTTCAATATCTCTCAGGTGGCATCTTGCCTCCGGAAAAAGCAATAGCAAGAAAAGTAAAGTACAAGGCTCGTGGTTTTGTCATCCTAAGAGATGTTCTTTATAAGAAGTCTTATAGTAAACCCCTCTTACGATGTTTGGGGGTCGATGAGTCTCAAATAGTGCTCTTCGAGTTACAAGATGGTGAGGGATCAGCTCACTGCGGATTCAGGGCCCTAACAAGAAGAGTTTTGTTAGTTGGGTACTACTGGCCCTCCATAATGCAAGATGCTAAGGAGTTGGTAAAAAATTGTGACCCGTGCCAAAGATATAGCAATGAAAGTCATACCCCAGCTATCCCTTTGGAGTTAATTTCTGAGCCAATGTTGTTTGCTCGTTGGGGGTTGGATTTGGTTGGTCCTCTGCCTATGGCATCCGGAGAATGCAGAACTATAGTCGTGGTTATTGACTACTTCTCCAAGTGGATAGAAGCAACTCCATTGGTAGGTACAACATCAAAAGCTGTTATATAATTCATCTTATCCAATATCTGTTGCAGATTTGGAATCCCACAAAAAATAACCACAGACAATGGGCCACAATTTGACAACAAAGAAATGGAGAATTTTTGTGCCTCTAGAGGCATACAACATTGCTTCTCTTCTTCTTTCCACCCACAAGCAAATGGCCAGGTCGAAGTGGCCAACAGGACAATACTGTTCGGACTGAAGAAGAATTTAGAAGGGACTGTTGGAAAATGGCCAAGTTACTTGCAAGACGTTTTGTGGGCTTACCGGACCACTCCCGGGGCTGCAACACAAGAGTCTCCCTTTGCGTTAGTATATGGGATGGATGCCATAGCTCCCATAGAAGCTACTCTCCCTTCATTTCGAGTTCATAATTTTTCCGAACACGCTAACGAAGTGGCAATCAGAGGCCAGCTTGACATAATAGAAGAAAGAAGAGTTAAGGCTCACCTTAGAGCTGCACATTATCAAGGTTTGATGAGAAGCATGTTTGCTTCTAAAGTTAAGAGAAGGGATTTTCAACCAGGGGATAAGGTATTAAGAAAAGTTTTCATACATACTAAAGAGAAGCAATTCGGTAAGTTGGCTCCAACTTGGGAAGGACCCTATGTGGTCATTGAAAAACTTAAGCCTGGGACATACCGGCTCCATTACAAAGATGGAAGGATTTTGAATCACCCCTTGAACATCGAGGACCTCCGTTTGTACTTGGAATAAAAACTATGTAAATATTTACTTGTTCAAAATTCATGTAAATATTTGGGGGCATACTCTTACCTCTCTGGTGGCTTGCGGAGGTTTTAATGAGGTGTCCAGTCTTTTTTATAAAATATGATGCCTTCTTAAAATACTCGGAGTATTTTCAGTTAGTAGTTTTCGTTTAAATTTTTTATTAAACAGACCGGATTAAATTGGAGGAATGATGACTACTTAAACATTTGTCATCGGAGAATTTAAACACTCTCACTTTAAAATACTTGTGAAATAACTAAGGGTTGTTTAAATATTTGCCACCAAAGTTGAAAAATTATGAAAGAATGCAAGAGTTGTGCAGAATGAAAGTTCCCATTAAAACATACGAAATGCCTTGGCCATTCAAGGACTTTCAATTGTCAAAACAAGAGAGGTTTATCCGGACAAGGGCCGGACATGGTTACAAAAAATGCCTTGGCCATCCAAGGACTTTGGTTCAATCACAAGAAAATTAAAAAAGATAATTGATACTCTAAGACTGAGCTTTTGAAGATGGCTCAACCTCACTTGGCTTTTTCTTCTTTGGGTCATCATCCGGACTCTCCCCGGTCTCTTCTTCTTCATCAGAGGTGTCCTCACTGGAGTAGTTGTAGTTATCACCAACACACATGGTATGATGAGGAATGTCTTCGTACTCCACGAATCGCCATAAATCTCCCAAGGTCTTCTTTGGAAATTTTTCATGAAATAGTAGGACCATATCTGACCTAACCTCAGCATACTTTAACTCTTGAGAATCTATCACTCATTGGTGTAAGCATCCATCCTAGCCTGGATTGTTTTCTCCTGCTCCCTTAACAAGTCAGGCTTTTCTTGCTCAGCCTTGGACACACTTTTCTCAAGAGAGATCTTGTCATTAGTTAAGGCTTGAATGATGCCATCTTTGGCCTTTACCTCCTCTTTTGAGGACAAATGGTCTCTTTCCAAGACAGATTTCTTTAATCAGAGCTCTCTGACAACTCCTTTCGAAGTGGCTAACCTTTTGGCCAAGTCCTCCTGACGCTTCTTCAACTCCTCATTCTCTTTCCTCAATACCTCAGTATTTTGGTTGGCGCTAAGAAGGTCGCTAGACAGTTTCTCCTTGTCAGAATTAAGGGTATTGATGATGGTTGTCTGATTGCGCACTTGCTTCTCCAACATAAGCACTGGCTGGATGTTGCTCAATAAAGAGTGAGAAATGACGTATCTTTCACTTGAGACAGAAAAAGACTTACCGTTGAATGTGACGGCGTTCGAAGAACTTGGGGGAAGGTAGGGCCCAGCAAAATCATCTTTGGGGTGTCGACACCATCAATACTGATATCCCCTCCTCCAACCTCTCCGGTTTGAAAGTCACTGGGGATCTCTTCTACTCGAGTAAGATCAGTAGGGTCAACTGGAGGCAGTGGCTCCGGAGCCAGGAGAGAAACCTCATCTCCCTTGGAAGTCTTCTTTTTCTTGGCATCCCGGTCTCCATCTTCTGTTCCCCGTTTTCTGATTTTTTTTAGACCTTTTGAGATTTTGGAGACCCAGCTACTTCCTTGTTGCTCTCGTGCTCCACCATTTGTAGTAAGGCATCATCGATCTGCTCTTGATTTTTTCCCTCTGGGTTTGTTGGGACAGCTTCCTCCACCTTGGTAGGGTTGGCCTCTACCACACCTTGCTTGGCCTTAACCTTTTTGCCCTTATTCTTGCTAGGGGCTTTAGCTCTCCCCGGCAAGGCCAATTTCCCATCTTTCCCCTCCGACTTCCGGAGAATCACTTTCGGAGGGGGTGGAGTGGTTAATTCCTCCCAAGACAGATCCCTCGGGTCAGTGGTATTCCAAAGATAGGATCTGGTTAGATTGCCTTTGGTAAAGCAGTTGTGGAAGTGGTTTCCCCAAGTTTCAGCAGTCCAAACATTTAGCTTGGAGCAGGTAGTCTGGCCAGCCTCTAAGTGATCGCTGAAATCTTCAGGCAGCACTACCAAAAAACAAAGGAAAAAAGAATTAGATAAAAAAGTTTTTATAAGTAAAAGTAGAAGTATCTGGTGAGATTGTTACCATCACTTTGCCATCTACTGATGAGCATGCTTGGGTTGACACCAGCTTTATTCATGTTCTCCCAAGCACCGCTGACGAATAGAAATTGAGTCTTCCAGCCTTTCTCCGACTCGAGCAAGTCATCCACGACCTTATAGTTGTCATCCATGTTGAAGTGATAGAAAGGGATGACATGATTTCTGCAGAGGCTTGCCACATCAACAAATTGCTCCATCGGAAGAGGAATTCCGGAGAGCCTTGAAGCCATGATACATGCCATAAGGGTGAACCATGCATTAGGGCTTAGCTGGCTTGGGCATATCTTTATCAGATGGAAATATCTAACTATTTCTTGGTCCAAGGGAAACCTAAGTCCCCAGTTTAATAGCTCAGTATAGAAGACAATCTCGTTGAGCTTACAGTCCATGGGCGTCTCCGGATTGATTGGAATCCTTATTTTAACATTCTCTGGAATTCCCCACTTCGTCCTCATCCGACCAAGTTCAGCTGTGTGAATGAAAGCGTACTTGATCTTCTGTATGGCCAACAAATATTTAACATTTACCTTGTGAAAACAAGGCCCCACATTTCCCACAAGGCATTCCGGCAGGTCCGAATGCTTTAAACACACTTTTTCCTTGCCTTTGCTCTTCCTAGTCGTGGCAGTCTTGCTTGTTTTCCCGAAGACGTCAGTCTCGAAAGGGGCTTCTTCGATTCTATCCTCCATTACGTCCTCCATTACCATGGAGGGGTTGTCAGTTGTTTTAGGAAGAGAGGGGCTGGTGATTGGCTCAGTAGGCCCTTCGGATTGTTGAGCATCCTTTCCTTCTTGAGGTCTAGAGTCCGGTTGGGGTTCGGACCTGGAGGTCTATTTTCGAGAACTTGAGCTAGTTGCCTTCGGAACGGACAGCTTGTCCTTGGGAATTTTGATGGGTGCTTCTGACCCTGTGGTTTTACTTTTTTCCCCGGATTTTGAAGGCGTGGATTGTGGTTTAGGCAGTGTGCCAGCAGCCTGCCCTTTTACCAGACGACCCCTTCGTCTATCTACCAGTTTCTCCGGGGAAATATCAGCATCTGACCCCATAGCAATGAATGGGGAAGGTTTCTTAAAGCTTGTGACTACCTAACTTGATTCAACGACAGGCTCTGACTCTTGAACCGATGAGCCTGAGACGATTGGTGAAAGGTTGGACTAGAACAGCCTCCTAGGTTTAGCGCTCTTAGTTGAAGAAGAACCCTCGTCAAGCTCTGAGCTTGGTATTGCCGGTTTATCAACAAGGGAAACAGAGAGGCCTGCAGCGATGCGCCTTTCTCGTTCAACCTTTTGAGCTTTTTCCAACTCAGACAAATTGAGCCACCCACATTTTACTAAAGCGTTTCTTGCTGTGAACATAAACTTACAACCAAAAGAAAGGTTTTTTGAGAGATGAAAGCTTTGAAGTTTGACAGATTAGAGATGATGAAGATGATTAAATAGTGAAAAGTGATCTGATTTATACTAATCAGATAAACGATGCTTCGATACCTAGGAGAATTCGAAAGGGTAAATGCAATGATTGAAGACAGCGCTGATGTCACCCGCATTAAATGAAGAAGTTGCTTTTCGAAGCAAGTGGGAGCGCCATTCTAGGAGAAAAATGGCCGGTGTGGCGAATTAGGGAAGGCCACGTGTCCCACGATCTCTGGTGAAACTGTTCAGTTTCTGAGAGCTTTATCAGCCCGGGTAAAATCATTATGCAAACTTGAACTCGTGGACTATTTTTTAGGTCTTGCCAAAGGCCTTCGAACACAACCTAAAAAAGGGGCTACTGATAAGTCCGGTTTTTATCACCACTCACTATGGGGACCGGACAGGGGCAATTCGGACAAAGCCCACCCACTGAACTATCCGAACTGAACTAAATGTACTAAAAACTTAATCACTTCATGATTAAGCTAATTATCTACCTGCTTAAAACTAATGGGTCTTTGAACTCGACCCGAATCCATAAGTCAACTCGAAAGCCCATGTGGCCCACAATTAAGGGTATAAATACCCAACCACTTTCATTTAATGAGGGTAATGAAAATTAAATACAACCAGCTACAATTTATCCAAACATTAAATACCTTTGAAATACCATAAAACTCTGGACAAAATTACACTCAACCGAAAATAAACCACACCAGGGCTAAATCTACAACTCATGAGATTATTTTAGGCGATGATAAGCAGCAGTTCGCACAGCTATTGGATTAGAACGAGGAGATTATCATAATGAATTCAAGTTCTACTTGCATCAAGCAAACAATAAGTTTAAACGGTTCTATATGTGTTTGGGACCTGTTAAGAGGGGATTCATAGTAGGATGTATGCCAATTGTGGTCTTGGATGAGTGTTTTTTGAAGGGATATTTTGGAGGCCAAAAGTTAGTGGTTGTTGGTGTTGATGCTAATAATCAGATGTACCCGGTTTCATAGGCTGTTGTCGAGAACAAAAAAAGATCAAGTTGGGGTTGGTTTCTACACTTGTTGGAAGAGGACCTTGATATCCAAAACCAAGGAGCCTCATTATTTGTAAGTGATAAACATAAAGGGTTGGTCCCTGCTTTATTGGAAGATATTCCAAACTCCGAGCATAGGTTTTGTTGTAGGCATTTGTATGCCAACTTTTAAAAAACCTACCTCGGTTGACTAGAGAAAAAGATATTTTGGGAAGCAGCTAGAGCCACACATCGTGGGATGTTTGATGCGCATATGGAAGAGATGGAAAGAGAGAATGTTGAAGCATTCAAACATTTGGAAGATAAACCAACCCGCCAATGCTTTATAGCTTACTACAAAGAGGAAACATGTTGCAATATTCAGACCTCCAATCTAGCAGAGACTTTCAACATGGTCATTCTACACTTATGGGAGAAATCTATCATAACATTGATGGATAGTATCAGAACGCAGACAATAAAAATAATAGCTAAACTTAAAAATAAAAGTGCTACCTAGAAGGGTGAAGTATGCCTAAGTATAATAAAGAAGTTTGAGTTGAGTATAGAGATAGCTGGGAGGTGTTGGATTGAAGAATCAGGAGGTCCTCAGTATCAAATCAAATCACGGGGAGGGAAATTTGTTGTAAACATTGCAGAAAAATACATGTTCGTGTAGGAGTTGGCAGCTGAGTGGTGTACCTTGTGCTCATGGTGTTGTAGGTATATGAGCTGAAAATAAAAGACCAATCGATTTCACTCCGTCGTGTTACCATAGAGAAACTAACAAATCCATCTATGAGCATACTATCAACCATATAAATGGGAAGTTGTTGTGGAAAAAATATGCATTGTTTCCCTGTGAGCCACCACCTATTGAATTACGAACTAGTGAGAATCTCAACCAGTTTTAGTTCGAACATCGAGAACTTCCTTATAAGTTTCTGTATATTCTTGTTAATATAGGAATAAATACTGATTCAGAATATTCCTCTTGATTTCAATACCAAGTATCCTCTTAGCCTCTCTCAAATCCTCTATCTCAAACTCTCATTTCAGTTGGTCTTTACCACTTTGATCTTTCTCCCATTTTTTCCAACTATTACTATATCATCAAGATACAACAATAATATGACTTATCTCTTCATGCGTGTCTCCTCATTCCAATAGACACATGTGTCATAATGCTAGGGGTATATTTAATAAATATCATAAAAGAACTGAATATTTTATTTCACTGCCTCGACGGTTGTTTCAGTCCATAGAAGGGTCTCTTTAACAATCATACATAATCCTCCTTCTATTCTTCAAACCTCTTTGGTTAATAACGTAAATTGTTGTGTCCAATTCATCATACAGAAAAGCAGTGGTAACATCCATTTGATCTAACTCAAAACTAAATCTCGCAATAATTGATATTAGAACCCTAATATAGGTTTGTTTTCCAATCGATAAAAATACCTCACTAAAATTGATGCCATTCCTTTTCATAAAACCCTTAGCCACGAGCCTAGTCTTGTATCCGGGTAACTTAACACCAGGAATACCAAGGTTCCTCTTAAATATCAATTTACTACCAATGAGTTTTTGATCATTTGGATTCTTCACAAGAATCCAAGTGTTCATCTTCATGAGATATCTCAATTCTTATTTCATGGTCGTGAGGAATTTTTATTTATCACTATTATTTATAGCATCGTGATATGATTCGAGTCCAAGAACATACCATTTTATTTCAATAGATAAAGTATGACCAGTCGCTTCGATAAAACCATACGGCTGTGGTTGTTTGTTTGGTCACAATAATTTATCCCTCACCAGATAATAACTGTGAAAATAAAAATAATATTGCTCTCCCATCTAATCAACGAAAGGCCCTGGAACAGCAGACCCTCAGCCAGCTTCGTACTCGTGCAGTGGTTGAACTTCCTCTATACGATACAAAGCAAAAGCATACCCGAAAATGTCTTTATCTTAACTTTACGATTCATATCCATTATCAATTTCACATCTCTTCATGATAATACTAGGTTGAGTATCCACCGCCTTCTTCAATGACATGTCCTCTTCATTGAAAGCCACGTCCCTACTTATAAAATATTTTTGATGTCTAGGTTCAAAGCACGACTATACCCTTTTACTCATTCTGGATAGCTGATGGAAAAACATTTCAGTGCTTTTGGCCTAAGCTTATCATGTTTCACATGTGTATAGGTAGCATATATGAACACTATCGCATGTTCTAACTTAGTTTTCTTCCTGTCGATGCCTCTTAAAGATAAAAAACTTAAGTGTCGTAGGTGGAATTACATTGATGATATATATACAGTCGTTGTGACGAATTCTCTTTAGAACCCTCAACCCATACCAAATGTATGAAGCATACATCTACTTCATTCTAGCAGGATTTGATTATATCTCTCAACAAACCAGTTATGTTGGGGAGTCCTACTTACGGTTCAGTATAAAAAAATTCCAAGTATTGCATAATAGTTAGAAAACTCTTTGTTCACATAATTTAAGCCATTATCAGTCTAAATCTTCCTCAATATTTTCCCAGTTTGATTCTCTACCAATGTCTTCATTTTACAAAGGCAACAAACATTTCATCATTGCTCTTCAAAAGTGCAACCCATAATTTTCTGGAATAGTCATCCATCACTGACATAAATTACCTTGCACCAGCTATGGTAGCTTTCAATAACATAATCAAGTACTTCATTCGATGTCTGGTTGTTGGGCATAAACTTCAGCTTATTTCTCTTACCCAATAATTTTTTTTCGCAAAAGCTCAGCTTCTGAACTTCTCTACCATCTAACAATCGTTGTTTACTTATTTCATTGAGTCAGTTCTCACTTAAATAACTAAGGCGATGATGTTGTACCATGGTAAAATATTTTACCACACTAGACACATCCATTACTACTACAGAACCCTCAAGAGCATACACACCATTAGTCTAATTAGATTTCATAACAACGAGGGAGCCTTGTAAGACTATAAGGCTACCATCTCCACCCTTATAGGTAAAAATTTCCTCATCTAATGTCCCAATATATAGAAAGTTACATTTAACTTTGGGTACATACCTTATGTTGTTAATTACTCTCTCAAGTATTATTGATAACTTGAACTGAATCGTTACAATACCTTTGACATTGCAGAATTTGTCATTCCCGAGGATGACTCTTTTACTATAAAAGATTCGCAGGTCTTCAAACCAATACTTATTGGAATTCATGTCAAATGACATAGTCGAACCCAAAACCTATTTATCTTTGTGCATGCAAGAATAAGGCGTCATTAAACCATCATTGTACTCATCATAATCAGACATCATTAGAGCATCTTTGACTTTGGTTTTCTAATAATTTTTATCATTTTACTTATCAGAGAAGTTCAGACTAGTATGCCTTTTTTTCTTGCAGGTCCAACAGATTTATTTTGAACCAATATAATCCCATTTAGACTCTGACCAAGATTTTATTCTCATATCACTTGAATATCTCTTCCCTTATTACGCCCAACATTCAGTCTGTGCCCTTGATAGTCACTCTATAGAACACTCTTATTTTGAATATCTTTGGAGTTCAAGGCATTCTTGACTTCGGCCATCGTAAGGGACTCTTTCTCGTAGAGAATGGTGTCCATGTAGTGTTCATACTTCTTCGACCAGAAAATTTCAAAGCATGATTGTTTGTTCATTTTCTTCCATCTTCACGCCAATTGCATTCAAAGCGAGTATGATTCAGTTGTAACCATCTAGGTGCCTTAAGATCTCTATGTTAGTATTCATTGGAAAACTTAAATTTGTTTATTCAGTTACAATTTGTTGGCCACTGAATTCTTCATGTAATTTTCCTCCAACGAATTACATATCCTAGTACTGCAGTCTCTTCAAATACCTCTGTAACAATTTATCTCTCAAGCTCAATATGAGAACAATACCACAACCTCAACCTGTGTAGATTTATCATCTATAGCATGAACTAATCTCTTATATACCAGGTAAGCCTTAACCTTGATTCTCTATATGTTGAAATTATTAGAAACGTTGAATTTTTCTAGTCTAAGTTTCATGTAACGCTTCTTTCGTGGCTTTCTGATTTCTTAGATACATCTCTTACAAAATACCAAATCAATAGAAAATTTATTTAATATAAAATATCTAATATATGTAAAAATTAATATAGAAACCAATTTAAAAATAAGATTATGCTTTGAATTACTTATAGCCTACACTTAATAGTTGCAAGCAAATCATTATCAACGAATATATGATTTATAGATTCCATGTTATTATAATATAATACACATATGCGGGGAAATGGAGGGTGTTACAAAATCATTACCAATGAATAGATTCCAATTGGGTTGTAAATATTTTGTTCACCATTGCGCTAGTAGGTGACGTTACGTTCTTCGGTCCGAAGGAAATGACTATTTCGTCAAAACAATAGTGTAATCTTGGTCATCTCATGCATCTACATCTAGTTGTAGCTTGAGTAGGTATCCATAAACGACATCATGTGGTTGTCAAATGTAGCATTTACGAACCGAGAAGATATATGGAAAGGGAATGGATCCTTCGGGTATTCCTTATTCAAATCACTGAAATTGATGACATCACCTAATTGTCATTCTTTTTATTCGGTCATGAGCTTTCCTCTTGTGCAAATAACAGTTATTTGTCGACTTCTTTGACTATATCTTATATTTTCTCAAGTGAACAAGATCTCCACTTTTTACTTAATTACCAAAAGGTTCGTATTAATGGATAATTTTTGACATATCACCTTGGTCAAGATACCTGTCTCGTCCTAGGTTTTTCAAAAAAATATAGTTTATTTTGTAAAACGTGTATACCTGAGATTTGTGGGGATTTCTTTTTTATGGCGTATGACCTAGGAATCCTATATCTCTAAAAAAAATTATCTCTTTTGAATTACAAAAGTTTTTATCACTTAGTTTTTTTTCAAGTTTATGAAGTTACTTATCTAAAATCTTATAAAATATGATCGACCTTGCCTATATTTTTATAATATATATCATTTGTAACCTAAAGTATGGCGTATTACTTTTTAAAAAATAAAAATTTATCATTTCATCTTTTAAGAAATAAAAATTTATTCAGAATATCTCATGCGTTTTTATGTGATATTAAAAATATTAAATAGTGCATAGTTTTAAAATATATATAAAATAATTTTAAAAATAATTTTTTTATTTTTAAAAAATAACTCTTTTATTTTTTAAAAATAAAATCTATTCTTCCTTGTTTAAAAATAGAAAACAATTATCAAAACTTGGCATGGTTCGTTTTGAGATAAAATGTTTTATAAAAAATGTTTACTTTTTTATAGAAATATACTAATCTATTCTAGCTTATTTGAGTAAATACTTTTTTTATAATATATTCCATGCTTTCTTTTAAGAAAAAAAATTAATTCTATTATGTTTTGTTTAAAAAAATAGAAGATTGATAAAATTTTGTTAAAAATTATTCAAAAAAAAAGTTTTCTTATAATACACTTAGACAACTTATATAAAATTTGCTCATGGTATACATTTATTGCTTACCTGCAATAACTTGTTCTTTTTCGAATTCAGCATATCGTATGTTGGTACTGAGAATGTTTTTGGTTCCTCTAACATTATAGATCACTCTTCTTCATTTTATTTTTTAAAAAAGAACATTATATAAAATAAAATGTATCCATACAAGTATCCAAGACATACTCTAAGGAGATACAGTCGACATAAGGAGGTCGATAGACAGGAATCTGCTAAAACTAACATAGTGAGAATGACAGAACATCAGAGATAAACTAGAGTAGCTAAAATGTTGGGAATATGATGGTCCGGTCCGCATATTCCCCGCCTCCGTATATAATTAAGAACAAAACCGATCTCAACACTAATAGTTGGTCCACTACTAAAAGGCCTCATACTAGTTGAGGTATGTTCTTACTTATATACCATTGATATTTCCCATGTTTAACCGATGTGGGATGTGGGACTTTGGTCGCCACCCTAACAAATCATCCTCTCGAACAAAGTAACACTTAACTTCCTCTCAATTGACTTTCATCCGCCCATTCTAATCAGGCTGGAAGACTACCTGACCATAGAGGAACTACAGATGTTACTATTCACCTCTCCTATTAGACCACTCTGTCTTGTTCCTTAGCGCAAATCCCCACTCCAATCAAGTACCACCATTTGATGAGCCAGGGGCACTCTGAACTAGGATCTCTAGAACATATCACATTGATCATGGCGTCTAACTTCTTCATGGTCGATCTCTGAGAATTTCACCACCATCGCGTTCTGTCTGGGCCTGACGCTCTGATACCACATGTTGGGAATATGGGGGTCCGGTCCGTATATTCCGCCTCCATATATATATGTAAGAACACAACCGATCTCAACACTAGTATGATATTGCCCGCTTTAGCACCCGAAGGCCCTCACGGCTTTGCATTTGGTCCACTACCAAAAGGCCTCATACTAGTTGAGGTATGTTCTTACTTATATACCACTGATCCTTCCCATGTTTAACCGATGTGGGATGTGGGACTTTGGTCGTCACCTTAAAAAATCCTCCTCTCGAACAAAGTACCACTTAGCCTCCTCTCAATTAACTTTCATCCGCTCACTCTAATCAGAAGTTGCTCCACCTGAGCAATAGAGCTTTTACAACGGATCTATCTACTCACTCGACCATCATGTGCCTATTCCTTAGCTCCACTATCCACTCCAATCAAGTATCACCGCTTGATGAGTCATGGACGCTTCAAATTAGGATGTATAGAGTAGATCATTCTACCTTGAGCATGACTACTGGTTTATGATGTTCGACCTCCGAGAATATTACCACCGTCGTGTTCCATCTGGGCCTGGCGCTCTGATACCACATGTTGGGAATATGGGGGTCCGGTCCGTATATTCCCCACCTGCGTATATAAGTAAGAACATAACCGATGTCAACACTAGTATGATATTGTCCGCTTTGGCACCCGAAGGCCCTCACGGCTTTGCATTTGGTCCACTGCCAAAAGGCCTCATACTCGTTGAGGTATGTTCTTACTTATATACCACTGATCCTTCTCATGTTTAACCGATGTGGGTTGTGGGACTTTGGTCGTCACCCTAATATAAAATAATGTAACAAGGTTCAATCGATCCGACATAGAGTAGCTCCAAGGACGTGTACACCAATGGAAGGCAACAGAAGACACCGAGGAGGAAGAGACCTGCAAAAAACAAAAAGAATAAATTAATTAATTAAATTAAAAGAAGTTACATAGGCCAGCAAATCTTGGTGCCATGGAATCTGAACCCAAGATCAGGCAAGATTCGGTGAGAAACCAGATAGGAATTAGCCGGAGGGGAACAAAAAATTCTTGAGTTCCTCTCATTCCAGACGTGATAAATAACCGCGCAAAAGCTAGAGCGCCTAATGTGACGATTTCGTGAGTGATGCCAATTTGACACTTCACAGACCCAACACTGCCAACACGAAGAAGAAAAAAAGAAATCTAGTTTTGAACTAGCAAAGGTCAAAATACTCTGAGTGAAACTACAGTCATAGAAGAGATAAGCAATAGTGTTAGAAATAGAGTTGCATAAGGCACAATTAGGTGGGGTATTGAAACCCCAACTGAGAAGCTTATATGTGGTAGAAAGTTTTCCCAAGATAGCGAGCCATAAGATAATGGACTAACAAGGAATACTGAATTTATTTCATACTAACCCCACCCATCCCACAACAGGAGCGGGCGTAAGAATAGCATTATAGGTATCCTTGATTATGAAGTTGTTATAGCCAGCTTTCGCAATCTAAAAAGGAACATCATAGGAGTTGATGTTAGGAAGGGGCAGGGTGATGATGAGGTTGTTGATCTCTAGAAGATTAGAACAACTTCTAGCTCTACCCAATCTGATGTTTGGAGGTTAATTTCAATTACCATCGAGAATGATATATGATACCTTGAGGTTATTCCCAAGCCGAGAATCATTGATGATATTGGCATCATAGTGTGAAGCTTGTGAGGTAGGGAGGATTCGTGGATCACCAGAAGAAAGTACTCGAACCATTGCCAATAGCCACCTTGTAGAAATTACTAGCCAACGGGGGAAGATGAAGAAATTTCCTCTAAATCCAAGAAGAGGAGGAACCAATAGAAAGATCCTATAAATTACTATTTTTTATTTTTTCTATTTTTATCCCATTAGACGAGATATACTAGTTATTCAGATATGCTTAAGGACAGCCGCCTAATTCCAGATTTTTAGATCCAGGATCCTAAGGCTGCCCTCTTTTATGGGAGAGATGATATTAGACCAGACCACTTTGGCCCCATGGATTTTCATAGCGGAACACGACCAAAGAAAACAACAAATATTCTGGGTCAGCTCGTTAATATCTATAAAAAGAAGGATAAAGATAAAAGACCAATAAACTTGACCAGCAAATAAAACAGATTTGATAAGCTGGAGTCTACCCGCATATGACAGATTCTTGGAGGGCAGCCTTAGGATATTCGAAAAACGAGAACTTAATTTTTGAAATCTTATAATTCAAATGGAACATAATTTATAAGATCGCGAGTACATATTCGAAAAATATAACTCGTGATCATTAGAAAATATTATCCATATTTATTTATGCTAAGCTTGCGGATGAAAAAGGTTGCGGTTGACTGAATTTTTTTAAGTAAAACTAGATGAGTTATCAATAATGAAAAAATTATGTTGATTAAAAACATTTACGTGAATATTGAATCATTCGAGCATTTTTATATGTGATTTCTAAGATATGGTTCTGAACACAATGATATACCCCTGGCATGGGACATTGTAGAGGCAAGAAATACTATACGGATAATATTATAATTTTTTTATTATTATTTTGAACATCTTGAACACAAATGGAACGAATCTCATACGGATAGTACGAATAATATAAATTTTGTTACACCGGTTGGAAAATCAGGCAGAACCGCCATAAATAAATTTGAATTAATGCACACCAGCTCTACAAACACTCACGTTTGTTTCGTATTAGGTATTTTTTTTCCAAACGAATTGCACTGGATGGATAACTGAATGAGATCAAAGTTACATACATGATGGAAGATCATTTCGTTCACGTACGTTTTTTATATCGGTTATTCAATATTTATTTCATTAATTGATTTCATATTTTTTTTTTATTTTTATATATTAATGGTTTTATAGATCTAAATGTATTGTGATGTATATATATAACAACTATATATGTCCATACTTTGTCTATATATAAGGTTTGTCTCTCAACGATTTGTTTCTAATCTCTATTGAGTAGTCGTATAGTCACCCGTATGTTCATGTCTTGGCTCAAGGCCTTACAACCATATAGTCTACCTTAAATGGATATGGTAATTCAACAATAGTTATGTCGAGTATAGATACTTGAAAAAGGTGATCATATTCACACCACATAACTGAAAAAATTCCAAAATCTAAAGATAAATGGTTTGAAACATTTAGTCATACCATTTTAGTGGTCCAATATGTGCGTGGGTCTCATTTTTTAAGTTGTTGTATATGACATCTCATATTTCATAATAATATGGTTTTAACATCTCATATTTCATAATAATATGTTGCATGTATCAGTTGTGTACACATTTCGCATTTCCTATAAACATTTTATATAGAAAACATGGTCACAATTATATTCTTTGTAGCATGTCTATATACCATAATTAAAGAAATAAAGGAAACAATAATAACATAAGTTCACATCAAAACAACAAGAAGAACCCAATTCTATAGTTTTTTCAAGACTATATATAACTTGAAAGACAATAAAACTGCTAGTAAAAAATAATACGACTTGATAGAATAAATAATCAAGACCTACAATACTGAAAATGGAACTTTCAAGATAGGTTTAAAATTTATAGAACTTACAAAAAAAGATGTGAAGACTATTTGTAGGTTAAAGCACTGTGAATAGACAATGTCGTTTTCGAACAAAACCTTCCAACCTATATATTAAAAAGATCAATAAGAATTAAGAATAATAAGAACATATTTTTTGGGTAGACTTAAATGAAGATAAAACGAGCACCACAAATTACGAAACAAAGCTCAAGGTATGCATTTTGTATTTTGTAACATGGTTTTGCTTGTTTTATATTTTGTAACCCATTTACCTAATGTTTCACATTTTGGACACTATTTTCTTCGCATTTTGTATGTTTCAAACCATTTTTTTTCATTTTTTACATTTCACATTTTACATATTATTTAACTTTTTTTCTTTATATAGGATGCAATAAAATAAACTATTAAAATTGAAAGGGAGCAAGTTTTAGCTGATGTGACTATATTATTGATTATGTTAGCCTTTTTAACGATATTCTTCTTAACATTTGGAGATGGAATGGGTTTTAAGATGGTTTAGTACATAGAAGAAAATTAACAAGTACAACTAGATAAATAAGGTAGAAACTTTTGAATTCCACAGCAAATTGTTGCAGTATTAGTCCTGAAACATTACTAGGATGTGTTGCTATTTTGATGGTTAGTATCTAACTATGTTCTTTCACACATAAATATAGATTTATCTACTCATTCTTACATATATTATTATATTACATGTAGATATTTCTAACTAAACACACACAATTAGGATAGAGCAAGCAGAGAAGGGTTGATGGTGAGATATTTCAAATGGCTAGAAATTGAAAAAACAAATGAGGGTTGGCTTTGATTGAATATTTAGAGAATCTCACATATGATCAAGTATGTTTTTTATATGTCACATTTGTTTTAAATACTATTTTTCATTTTCAAAAAAAATAATTAGACCTTGTTTTGTCTTTCACATTCATTTCTAAACCTTATATCACATTATTCATTTATTTTAACCTTGGTTTGCATTTTACATTTTTTTAAACATTATTTTATAGTTTGCATTTGTTTTTAGAACTTCTTTCGTATTTTGTATTTTTTTAGACTTTTTTTGCATTTCACATACTTTAATATTTAAGGTTATGGATAGACCATTTGCCCTAACAGATGTCGATAGAGAGGCATTTAGAGTTGAGAGTTTTGAGGAATAAAGGATATCTAATGAATAATCATGCGATGATTCGGAAGAAAAGAACGAGGTGAAAGTGATGATATAGATAATATGAAAGATAATCCAATGGAAGTAAGAGTCACTCGATGAGGAATCTTAGATAGTAGAGATTACCTAACTGATCAGCAAGAGTATGGTTATTCATATGGAGAATATGAACCAAATATGGAAGAGTCACATAAGAATTTAGAGATTTTTTCTAAAAATAAGATTAACAAGTGCTATCATTTTATAATAGAGATTAATTGTTTAAAAATATTATTTCAAAATGAACAAGCGGTAATCAATCATTTCACATTTCGCATTTTCTTTAAAGAATAGTTTACATTTTACATTTCATTTTAATAATGTTTCATAATTCGCATTTAAAATTTGATTCAAACCTATGTTTTGCATTTGGAAATACACTTAACGTATGCTTCACATCTGGAATTTTCCATAAAAATTGCTTTGTATTTTAAATTTTCCATAAGCTTGGTTTCAATGTTTGCATTTTTCATAAACCTTGTATTGCAAATAACAATTGTACTGATCAATATATTTTGATTAATTTTTAGTTGAAGAAGAGATTAGAAACAAAATCTCAAACGCTGGACAAAACAACCTTAGACCAAATTTAAATCCTCAAGACTCAATACTCTATTATAAAAGATATAGAGGAGATATAAAAGACACATCGGGCTTTCAAGGAAGAAACGACTAGACTGACAACCATAACTTCTTCCTTACAGCATGAATTAATTGAAAAATATAACATCATAGCCACAATGAAAGAAATGTTGGAGCAATATATGTTAAACAAAAATCTTAACTTATCAATAATATATTTTAAAAAAATCAAACAACAGTAACATCTAGTTAGATAAACGCAAAGAAGCTGATAACACATTTCCTCATGTGTAAAACAAAAAAAAAACACATACTGAGAAACAAATTTATGTCAATGAAGTATATGAAGAACCAATATAAGATGATGTGATGAATACTTTTTCACAATACGTGATTAGAATTTTATTGGACCTTAATGAAGCACATAAAGAAGTGTGAATAGTAAGCAACATATGCAGGTTGTAAAGAGAAGGTCGAATGTACATATGTGAAGTTGAATTCTAAAGAGGAATATGTAAATGATGCAGATGTGGAACTAAAGAATAAACAATAGGAGGATTTCGAAGTGAATGATACATATGTGAAATATGTAAAAGATGTATACATAGAACTGAAGAATGCATAATAATAAAAATAGAAACATGAATGTGAATCATGGACAAGTTAAAGTTAAAAGTAAATAAAATGGCAAATGATCAACGAGAAAGTTTAAAACCAACATGTTGATCAACAAGAAACAACATGATCAATAAAAAGTTCAAAAACAGTAAGATGTATGTGAAATAAAGTAGGATGTAAAATATAATTCATTTTACATATTTCATAAATGTGAGAAAACTGATAAAAAATTATATTTGGAAAATTGTAAGACCGTTGTTTTGCATTTGTTTTCGAGCAAGTCTATCGCATCTACGTAATATAACCACAAACCCGTTGTCTAACACGATTTACTTAACCCATTCAATCAACTATACTTGAGTGTAGTGAGATTTAGTGTCGAACAAGTGGCTATAATCGACGGAGCAAGGCTCTTCCATTTCCTCCTCCTTGACCATGCACGAATCATATAAATCATATTTTAACTCTTCCTCCTCCTCCTACATAAAACAAGCTTAAACTATGTCAATGTGACATAAAAACAAAATGCTTTACCCGAACCAACGGTTGACAATTGTTAAACCGTCGAGGACGTTGTCAACCGGCGGTTGATAATAGTCCACCCGATGGGGTTGAACCAGAAAAGTTTATTATATGTGTAAATAAACTAAATTATGTCAACCGCTGATTAAAAATCATTAAAGTGACGGTTTGGAAACTCCACACCGGCGGTTTATTTTTTAGCCCCGTCAGGGACCTAGTTTAAAAGCCAACTTCACATCTAACAAATTAACTTGGTTCAAACCGGCTGGTTTGATGCTAAACCTCGGCAGTTTAAATCTAACTCCACGGGCGGTTGGGGATGGCCTTCCCCAGCGGGGGAGGTTCATAAAAAAATGTCTATTCTTCATCCCTGCCGGTTGAATAGGCCACCACCGACAAGGGAGGTCGGGTCCAGCTTTCTAAAAATACAATATCTACCAAAAAGGAAACTTTTTAGAAAATATTGGTTAGAAATACTACCATGTTTAGGGTTCCATGTTCCTCAGCAAGTTTCTCATGCCCTGAATCCATCCTTCAATAATTTTGATTTTTAGAAGATTTGTGGGTTTTGGGAGGTTTGAGAGTTGATTTTAGATTTTTGAAATTTTTGAGTTTTTTTAAATTTTGGTAAGTATTGAGTATAAGAGGATTGTTGGGAGGAATGATTTTGTGTTCTTCATTTTTTGGTTAACTATACCCAAAATCCACTAAAATCCAAAAAAACATATTCTTAGTCGAAGGGAAAAAACGTAAAAGACTATTTATTAAAAAAAATTCTTTAGAATTTGGGAATGGTTAACAGAAATTATGTCCTAATTTAACGAAATCCATAAATAAATTCTAGTCGTAATTGATGTATAAATATTAAAAAAGAGTATATATTACATTATACGTTACATTATGCTATTAGATTGGAACATTGATGATTTTTAGCAGTATATATATATATATATGTTTACACTTGCCAAGTTGAATATGAGTTTCATTTCGTATTAACTACGTTTCACAATTCATATATAAACTTATTAATATTTCACAATCCACATTTTAACTTTTTAGTGTTTCGCATTTGATATTACCACTTATTAGTGTTTGATAGTTTGTATTCCAACTTAATTCATATTTCGTCATGTTTAATATTTTGCAAGGGAAAATGTAGTTTTATTGCATTTTGCATTACTTAGACAAACAATGTTTCACGTTTTGGAAATTAATATTTCAAAAATTAACTTTAAAAAATATATAATAATAAAAACAACCCAAATTACATTGATTTTATAAAACTTCTTCGTGTGATTTTTTATTATGATCGAAATTACCATAACAACTATACTTTGTCTTTTCGATAATAATTTCTCCTCCAAAAGGAATAAATTTAATTTTTCGTTTTTAAATTTCCTTTTTTCATTTGGTAGAATAATAACACGAGATTCATTAAAAATAGGTATTTTACCAAAATTATTCAAAGCAGATATACTTTTTCAATAAGTTTCTTTATAAGATCTTGAGTAATAGTGTGGTTCAACATATATTAATTTATTTTTCGTAATCGTTATCGTTAGTATGATAGTCAAAGTGTGAGAGCACGAGAGAAAATTAATTTCCCATATAAAACAAGAACATTTAAAACCCACATGATCAACATCCATAACAGGTTGAAATTTTTTTTGTCTAAAACTAATGAAAATGAATAAACTAACCATGGACGACATGTTTCAACATTGGATTTAGACTTCTTTTCAAATTCTAGACATAATTTTGTAGTCAAACCTAAACCCTCTGCATACCATCTTGAAGACTACAAAACTATTTGATCTTTTACAAATGCACATACGTATTAGTGTGGACGAAACTTTTCACAAAAACTAAATAAAAATATACCTCATTTATCATTATATTATTCGATATATAAAGTGAAATGTTATGAGTAGGGGCATATACATATTGTTTAAAATTTTGAACCATTATTTTCCTATATTTTGTGGATATACAAAAAATTGCAAACCGATTATAAGGCATGTCATAATCCGCAGTTTAAAACTTAGATATCATTTTTCAAAACTCGTAACTGAAATATAACAATTATGTCATAATTCACATATTAGAGTTCGTAAAAACATGTTTCGCAATATGCATTTCATATATATAATATGTTTTACTGTTTTCATTTCACATATATAATATATTTTACAATTTACAAATAAAGAGAATCAAACTCACCATTATTACTATTTTTAGTTATGTTATATAGCAACATTAAAATAAATCCACGTTAAAAAAATATTTCATCAATAAATAATATTAGAAAATAATAATGGAAACATTAAGTACAAGCCCAAGTTCTTCAAAACCTCATTTAAAAAAATGAAAAATTATAATTAAGTGAGTAATCACTTGTAATATCAAGACTCTTCAGTCATTTGAAGTCTTCGTTCATTAAATTAAAAAGAAGTAATAATCCATGAAAACTGATACGTGTTATCTAATCTATAATCGTATTTAACTAACGCTTCTACACTTATGATTGTGCATAAGATTTCGATCAAATACAATATAATATCTATTTAGCAATCAAATCCGAAAAATGTTTATTACTTTCTTTCAAAAAACAAGTACCATAAATATGTTATCCCACATACTTTTTAATTATCATAAAACTAGTAGACGTATCAATTTATGGATAAATTATGCACAAACATCTGCTTAAGACATTATTACCGCAATGACCGCTTACTTTCAATCTTATAGTATGCATATATTTAAAGAAAAAATCATTCTATAGAGCATAACGAGATAAAAAATTCTTAAATATGCAACATCTTCTTTAAAAACTTTTCCAACATCTCTAATACCATTAACCTAATAAATAATAATATTTTCTTACAAATGAACTAATACCATAACTAGTTTCACCATTATATAAGTGTTTCTCTAAATATTTCATGATCAATTATATCAATGATTATGTCTGATAAGGGAAGGAGAAAATAGGTGGTTAACATGTAATTTAGTCTATAAATAAGATCAAGATCCATGTATTTAGTGACTAAGGACTAAAGTAAAGCACACATAGGAAATAAGGGACTTAAATGATAGACCCCAAGAACTTGTCGGTAAATAGTCAAATAGTGGGGTAAGAAATCCACTATTACAATGGTAAATATGTAATTTTACTATCCACCTCATTTATTATATAAAGGACATTCCTTTTGGGGAAAAAGGGCCAATGATTGATCAATAATTGCAACATTTATTCATTTTGTCTTTTCCTTTTCTACTAATTCACTGTTTGTTATCACATTACACGAATATTCTCTAGTCGGACCCTCTCACATGAACATCTTCGCTCCTGAGTCTCACTATAGATTCACCGAGCTCATCAGTGGCGCCGTTTGTGGGAACCGTTTGGTACCTAGAATTAATTTTCTAAAACCTTGAAAACGAAAAGTAAAAAGTTATGGATACAGAAACTTGTGGAGAGATCGAGACTAATCCGACTAGAGAATTAGTCGGTGTCGAATCTGGAGACCATCTGATGGAAGAGCAGATCACGAACAAAGGCAATGCTCTGTATCGGTACGCGGAAGAACTTTTAGAGGAGTCAATTTGGTCGCCAGACAAAAAGAGTTGCTAGAAGACATCGAAATGTTAAATGCTGACAGGAATGCCATGATGGCGAGTACCAAAAGGGTCAGATCTGAGGTTCGACAAGAAAGAATCGAGGTTGATCACTGCTGTTATACCCAAAAAGAGCCGACGCAAGAAAAGCTATCGGCATTCTAAAAGATGTGCTAAATCCGAGCAAAAATATGAGTCGTCCGAGTCTATCAAGTATACCTCTTTGAGTTCTGATAAGTCTTTCGCTTTGGAGGCCGAATCGAGGTACAAGGTGGATCGAAGGCACAAAGATCTGAGGACATATAAGCACACTCATCAGACTAGTAGGAGAAGGAGCGATTCGAAGAAGAAAGCTGATGCTCGTAAGCGGAAATTGAATTATGAGGATCATGTTACTACTATGAAGCAACCTTAGTCCGATAGCTATCATCAAGATTATAGAGTCAACAATCACTTTACTTCTCCGGCTGAGGAAATGTTGTACCCAGCTACTAACGATGGTCCGGGGGAAAGTACGTACAAGGTCAAACATAATTGGAGGTCATCCCCCCTCTCTCCGGAAATCCTTTCTGGGCATCTTCCTAAATGGTTTAATATTTCCAAACTAGAGAAATTTGATGGGACCCATGACCCTCATAACCGTATCGAGCAATTCAAAAACTTTATGATTAACAATGATTATGACGACAAGTTGTTGTGTAGATCTTTCCCTCAGACGTTCAAGAACGCTTTCTCTAAGTGATACAACCGGCTGCCTCAAGGGTGCATAAAGAATTTCGATATGTTCTGGAGTAAGTTCCGACAGCACTTTGTCGGAAGCAAAAAGTTTCGTGCCAACAGAGATACCATCATTTATTATCGACAGAAGATTGGGGAGAGTTTTAAGGAATATGCCAAGCGATTCATCCAAGTCAAGACGGACATGGAATATTGCGAGGACAAGGTAGCATTGGTTGCCTTCCGAATGGGTCTTCTTCTGGGGGTAATGAGAGATAATGATGCAGAAACACAAGCTATGACGTTTGGAGCTTTGTTGGATCAGATAGAAAAAAGAATTTTAGTCGAGAAAACCAGGGCCTCAAAGATAGAATTTATGTCTCAATTCTATCAGGATCCAAACTTAGCCAGAACTAGTACGACGACAGGGAATGCCCGACCATATACTACCCAACCGGTCCCAATTGTCTGACCACGGGCTCAGACAGTTCAACCAACGAATCAAACCCCTCAACGGGCGACTCAGAACAAACAATATCAACAGGAAGGTCAAGCAGCTCAGCAGTATATCAGACCGACTTCAAACAGGTGGGTCCGACCAGCTCATTACACCGAGTTGACTGAGTGCGTCTCCACTATTTTTGAAAAGTTACATGCAAATGTGCATTTCCGCAAGCCTTTTCCTCTACAAACTTTGAGGGAGCACAGGAAGAACAAATACTGTCAGTTCCATGATGACATTGGGCATCACACTAAGGACTGTGCAACTTTAAAGATAGAAGTCCAATACTTAATAGAGAATGGAAAGCTGGTTGACTTTGTCAAGAAAAATACTGTAGTGGTGCCAAAACAAGAAGTCGCTCCAAGGCAAGAATTTGTGGATGCGTTTGATGTAGAGGAGTCAATCCCCAGAGGAAAGATCAGTGAGTTATGTTCATTTTTTAGTCGCTAACCATTTTCAGGGGGGAATACAGTAGCAGGCATATCAAATTACTCGAGGAAGAGGCATATCGTAAGTTTGGCAACACAGTTGGAGGCAAGAGCCTCATCGCACCTTTACCGGAATCCGTCTCCAATCCTTTGCTTCGAAGATGACGACATGAGGGAAGTAGCTGGTCCACATGAGGACGCAGTGGTAATCGGAGCAGAGATTGTTGGTAACGAGATATGAAATATTTTGATTATCACAGGGAGTTCCGCCAATATTATGTTTATGACAGCCTACAACAAGATAGCCCATCCTCCAACCATCCTGCGGTCCAACAGGACGATAGTGGGATTTACCGAAGCGACCGCAGATGTCGTCGGAGAATTCGAGGGAATGGTAGAGCTGGGCAGGGGGTATTCAAGAAAATAGTAATTGTACTGTTCATCGTAGTAGATGCACCTACATCGTACAACGCCATCTTCGGAAGATCATGGTTGTCTAAAATGCATGTCGTGTCGTCCACGGTTCATCAATGTTTGAAGTACGTAGTGAGAAGTAATATTGGAACTGTAAGATCAAGTTAGAAAATGGCTAGGGAATTCTATAAAGCGGCGCTCGCCCCCAAGCAGTTGAACGGGGTTGGATCCAAAAAATAATAGCAATCAGAGGGGCCTCCTTCTGGCTCTGATCCTGTTGATGATCCGAAAGAGTCCCCTGGGTTCATGGTCCCTGATGATCCTGTTGATGATCCTGTTGATGATCCTTCTGGCTTCGAGGACCATGCGGTCAGCCCTGGAAAATTCTCAAGATAGGAACAAGACTATCACAAAAGGTAAAAGAAAGCTTACTCAGATTTCTTTCAACCAAGTTACATCTGTTTGCTTGGTGTAAAGAAGATGTTACAAGGGTACCAGAAGAGATCATTTGTCATAGGCTGGCTATACGGAACAGTGTTCGACCGATCATTCAAAAGCGAAGATCTTTTTCGCAAGAGAAAACAGAAGCAATAATGGCAGAGGTAGACCGTTTAACGAAAGTGGGCCACATCTGCGAGTCACAATATCCATTGTGGACAGCCAATCCGGTCTTAGTAAAGAAGAAAAACGGCAACTGGAGGATGTGTGTAGACTTCACTAATTTGAATAGGGCTTGCCCTAAAGATCCTTTTCATGTCCCAAGAATAGATCAATTGGTGGACTCGACATCCAGAATCATTTATTTTCCTTTATGGACGCGTACGCTGGTTACAATCAAATCCAGATGGACTCAAGGGATCACGAGCACGATTTTCATCACCGGAAGAGGTCTGCACTGCTACAGAGTTATGTCATTCGGACTAAAGAATACGGGGGTAACATACCAACGTTTAGTGAACAAAGCGTTCAAGAGTCAGATCGGCAAAAATATAAAAGTCTATATTGACGATGTGTTAGTTAAAATCCTCAGAGATGAGGATCATTTAGCTGACTTAGAAGAAACTTTCGCTAATCTGGCCAAGATAAATCTAAAGTTGAATCCGGAAAAATGCATGTTTGGGGTAAGATCCGGAAAGTTCTTAGGCTACATAGTCAGTTAGCAGGCCATCCAAGCTGATCCGGTGCAATTGAATGCTTTGTGTGCTATGGATCCACCTAGAACGATCAAGGAGGTGAAAATTTTAACCAGAAGGTTGGCTGCTTTAAACACATTTATCTCCAGGTCATCAGATATATGTTCCCCTTTCTTCCAGGTATTGAGGAAAGCAAATCGCTTTGATTGGACGCAATAATGCTCCGACGCCTTTAATCACATCAAGAAACATCTCTCGTCCCCGAAAATCCTGAGAAAGCCATGTTTGGGGGAGAAGTTGTTCATCTACTTAGCCGTGTCCGACTTCGCAGTTAGCTCAGTTTTAGTCCGAGAAGAATCGAACGTTCCAAGACCAGTATATTACGTAAGCAAAAGTCTTTTGGATGCAGAAAAGAGATACCTAAAGTTAGAAAAGGTCGCACTTGCTTTGGTAACATCAGCTCGAAAGATGAGGCCCTACTTCCAAGCTCATACGGTGGTAGTGTGAACATCTTTTCCTTTGAAAAATATGTTACAGAGGCCCGATGTTTCTAGGAGGATGACTAAGTGGTTGGTAGAGCTCGAGGATTTTGACATCAAGTTCGAACCGCGAACTGCGATCAAAGCACATGCACTAGCTGACGTTTTGGTAGAGTTTCATTCTGATAGGGATGACGTGGACATGGAGGAAGAAAATTCCAATCTTGAATGGCTAGTCCAAACCGATGGGGGATCTAGCTTATCAAGATGCGGAGCAGGTTTGCAAATAACGTCCCCGGATGGCATTGCAATGTACCAAGCAATCTGAATCAGATTCCAAGCATCAAACAATGAGGTAGAGTACGAGGCGGCCTTGGCCGGATTATGACTTGCAAAGATTTGTGGGGCTAAACAGGTCAAGTTGATTAGTGATTCTCAACTTATGGTGAACCATGCTTTAGGGCGCTCAAATGCAAGGAAAGATCATCTGGTGAAGTATCTTGGTATTTTGAAGGCTTTGACCCTGGAATTTGAAAGCGTCTGATTTGAACACGTTCACATGGCAGGATATTCAGTGGTGGATTCCTTGGCCAAAGCATCTTATTCAGAAGAATACCCATGGATAGTGACTCAAGAAAATCCATCTATAAGTAAGGATCTAAACCGGGGGAAGGTAGTATTGAATCTTTCCAGATTGCCACAGCCTTAACAAAAGACTGGAGAAGCGAGATACAAGATTTTTTAGTCCATGACATACTGCCCGTTGACAAAGTAAAAGCCAAGAGAATACGTTTTAAATCTAATGGATACGTGGTCCTCGGAGATGTGTTGTATAAATGATCTTTTAGTCGTCCGTTACTTCGCTGTTTAGGGAATGATGAGTCACAACTAATACTCTCAGAGTGGCACGACAGGGAAGAGTCTGCGCACTGTGGATACAAAATGCTGATACGAAGAGTTCTTCTGGCAGGATATTATTGGGCGACCATCTCAACGGATGCCAAGGAGCTGGTACAGAAATGTGGCAATATCGGAATCTCTGCCCTTCGATCGATGGGGAATAGATCTAGTCGAACCACTTCCTATGGCTTCAAGAGGGTGCCAAACAATCATCGTTGTTGTGGACTATTTTTCCAAGTTGGTGGAGGCCGAACCGCTAGCAGGAACAATGGCAAACGATGTGATCAAATTCATCATCTCCAACAACTGTTGTCGCTTTGGTATACCTAGGAAGATAACGATGGATAACGGTCCCCAGTTCGACAACAGTGAGATGAGAGCTTTCTTCGCTTCCAGAGGGATACAACAATGTTTTTTTATGTCATTCCATCCCCAAGCGAACGGTCAGGTCGAAGTAACCAATGAAAAAATCTTGGACGGGCTAAGAAAGAATCTAGAGGGCAAAGCAGAGAAGTGGCCAGAATACCTACAAGAAGTGTTATGGACTTACAGGACTACTCATCGGACTGCAACCCATGAGTCGCCTTTCACACTGGTGTACGGAATGGATGCAGTAGTGCCATCAGAAACAATGTTCCCATCTTTCCGACTGAGTGAGTATCCCGAGGAGGGGAATGACAAAGGAGAACGCACAGAGCTTGATCTGATAGAAGAAAAGAGAAGAAGGGCACAACTGAATCCCTTGCACTATCAAACTTTAATGAGAAGTCGTTACTCGTCGAAGGTCAGAAGAAGAGAGTTTGAGGTAGGAGATAAGGTCCTAAGGAAAGTCTTCCTACTCACGAAAGAAAAGAGACTAAAAAACTCGCCCTAAACTGGGAAGGTCCGTACACAGTCACAAAGAAATTGAAACCGGGGACATACCGATTGAAAGACAAAGAATGAAGAGATCTTCCCCATCCTGGAATATTGAGCACCTAAAATCTTATTTAGTTTGATTATGTGATATGTAAATATTTTCTTTGTCAATTTATATAGTTCCGGTGACATACTCTTTAATGAGGTGCCTAAATAGCCGGCTTATATATCGAATCTTATTGCCTTCTTTAAAAACTAGACTAAGTTCATCTTTTTTAACTCAAAACATACTCCAAAGAAGTTTGGACAAGAAAGTTCATATTTTTTAACTCAAAACATACCCCAAAGAAGTTTGGACAATAAATTTCATCTTTTTGTACTCAAAACATACTCCAAAAAAGTTTGGACAATAAAGTTCATCTGTTTGAACTCAAAACATTCTCCAAAGAAGTTTGGACAAGAAAGTTCATCTTTTTGAACTCAAAATATGAACGAAAGAACGTTTGAATAAAAAAATCAGTATTGAATCACAAGAAGAACAACATGAGGAAGAAACAATTAAGTCCGAGTCCAAAGGCTACCAATGTGCAAGTTCGGGAACCGTTCATGCATCTCCATTACCATTGCAGACCTCAACTTAGCATCCATCTCCTCAAGACGAGCAACGATCTTAGCAGCATACTCATCAAGACATTCTTTCTCTTAGCCTCAAACGTTTTCTTCAATTTTTCATTCTCCGTCGATAGCTTCTCAATTTCTTGAATGGCGTTCTCAAAATATACCTTTATTTTGCAATAGCCTTCAAGAAGACCATCTACTGTTGTGTCACGCTCGACATCCTTGGTAATGAACTTCTCAATTTTATCATCAAATTTAGTCTTTTCCTCGGATAGTTGAGTCCCTAGGGAAGTGATGGTAGTCAAGCGGTCCTCGAAGGTGTTTTTCTCCTTAGCCAGTTCTTCAGTCAACTCTTTAACTCTCTTCTTTAGCTCTTCGGACTCGGACGACAGAGTTTGTACCTTGACGGTGACTTCTGATGTCTTGGCTAACTCATCATTTAGCTCATTTACTTCTTTCTTCAAGTTATCGGACTTAGAGACCATGCCTTCAACTTTGGAGGATATCTCGGTCTGTTCGGCGACCTGATCAGTCAAGTCTCTCACTTTTTCCTTCAACTTGGAGACCTCAGAAGTTAAGGCTTTTACCTCCGCCCTTCTCTCAATAACTTTTTCCCTATACCGATCCTTCCGATTTGATTTGTGTTCGAGCAGGACAGCATCGTGTAGTAATTTATTCAAATTATTTGCCACATAGTCATTAGCGTACACATCAAAGTAAGCAAAGGTCGGCGAGGGGTACATTTCCTCGTCGGAGTCTCCTTCTTGAGCTTTCCTTCGTGTGGAGATAAATTCTCCACCGGAGTCCGAGTCGACAATCACAAACTTTTTGGAGAAATGCAGGCTCGGAAGATTAGTGTTGTCACTCTCCCATCCACTCTCAACAACCATTTCCTTTTTCTCCTCAGCCGTAAATCTCTGCGGCCTTGTGGCACCAGCCCGACCTTGAGCCCTGATTTCAACCATGTGATCAGCTTCACTTGACCTCTTTTCAAGATGAGAGGTTGGGGAGAAGGCCTGAGGACCGAGGGGGGCTTCCTGATGAGGTTCTGATGACCTCATATCCTGGGGCAAGCCTACTTGGGTGTCATAATGATCACCAGGAGATCCTGTTGGAGGATTTCCTTGCATCCTTTCTTGAGGAAAACCTTGGCCCTCGGGTTGAGAACCCTCTTGAGTATCGATCATTCTCTCATCGGGAGCATCGTCTTCAGACCTGACATCTTCCTCAGTCTCTTCTTCCTCAACTTCCTCGAGTTTTTTGGTATTTTGATTACTCGGAGCTTGGGCTCGAGTAGGGAGGTAAACTGCATTATCCAAGCGCTCTAAATGCTTAAGGACATCGTCGCTCGGAGGAGGCACCATAAGTTCTGCGACGGTCTTCTTCTCACCATGATCGCACCGCCACAAATTGCACTTGGAAAATTTCATAGGAAGAAAGCTTTGGTGAAACTTGTAATCCCAATGCTCACCTGCCCAAGCACTTAGCTTCTCAAAGATAGCCTTGACGGATTTAGCATGGCACTTAAAGGACTTCGTAATTCCTTTCATAGCTGAAAAAGACACAAAGTCAGAATTTACCGAACCCGGCGACTCAGATAAAATTTAGGTGAGAGTACTTACCTTGTCTGGTCCACTTCAGCATCAACCGATGAGAAAGATCTTCAAAGTTTTCAAATTTGGTCCCCCACAACCCGGAAATAAACATAAAATATTGCTTCCATTTCTTGTCGGCCTCCAGAAAATCCTTTATCACTTTAAGTTTCCTGGCAAAACCAAGCGAATAGAAGGGATAGTGAGAATTCTTGGCCACACACGAGACGACAATGAGCTGTTCCATAGTGAAAGTGTTCTCGGGGAGCCTCAAAGCCATAATGGAGTCATGAGGGTATACCACATGTTAGCCCCGGCCTGAGAAGGACAAAGTCTGACCAAGTGGAAATAGTCGGTCAGGAGAGGATCAAGGGGAAATCGGAGACCCCAGTTCATCAGCTCTGTATAAAGCATCAACTCGTTATTCCGAACTGATAAAGGTGCCTCACCAACGGTAGGAAATCGAATAGTGATCTTAGTAGGAATACCCCAACGATCCCTTAGTTTGACCTCCTTGGTCGGATGAAATTATTTATACTTCACCTTGTACAAAGCCAAAAGATGTTTAGCTTTGATACCGTGAAGATTGTTGCTCATGATATCTTCCACATTCGAGAGAAAACCTGTGGAACACTTCTTTTTCTTCTTACTCTTAACCACATGAGTCTCACCTTAGTGAGGGGGAAGATTAATCGCAGGTTCCGAGGAAGGAGCTAGAGCATCATCATCCGGAGAGAGAGCATCAGTATGAACAACTCGAAGAGGCTCTGACTCAACCACCACGACGTCACTCTCCCTATCATCATCAGGGTCGTCGCATAGATTCTTATCTTGCACCTCTGGGATGGGAGTGAGAGACGGTTCAGGTCGAGTCCCCCTTGGCAAGGTTTTTCTGGGGCTAACGTCTGGATTTGTTTGAGGAGAGCCTTAGAGGGTTGTTGAAGGAGTTGAGACCGAGGAGGGGATCCTCATCTGGACTGATTTGGTGGCTGGATCGGGCGATCTTTTCCGTTTAGTTCTGTCCCTGTTTTCTTTAACTGACGGTCTTTCTCTCTCATCACCCATTATGATGAAGGGAGAAGGTCGAGAAAGAAAATTCGAGGGAGTTGGAGAAGCAGAAATATCAACCCCACCACTTGAAAGATGTGCTTGACTTGGGGAGGATGCAGCAAGGCTGATAAAGCGTTCGCGGATCGGTTCCTAGTTTTCTCGAAAGGTAGATTCCCAAATCTCTACAGGCGAAGGATATTCTCTTGCACCGGAATATTTGCGAGTACCGATCTAATTAGAAATGTTGAACCGCGTCCAAAGCTTGTACATTTCAAGGTTGATGAATTCGTCAGGCATTAAAATGAAAATTAAGAAGTTTTTTTAGGCACAGTCTCTTTCTCTCTCTCTAGAGAAAACTTTTTCGAAAGAAAATCAGAAACCTTTACTCAGGAAAAAAATTGAGTATTTATAGGCAAGGAAAGCAGAAGGCGAATAGGCAAAAGGTAACGGTATAGTGACACGTGTCCATAATAGATGCGCCGCATAAAAAATATTTGACTCGATAACAGCGAAATAAAGCACGTGCGCCTGACAATAAATGATTACTTAGGTGACATCAGCGTGACGAGGAGGTGAGGTCAGCAAACCAAAATCCAATCCGACCCAGTCAATGGCTTGCTAAGTAATTTGAGATCTGACTATGATAAAATCCGACTATGAAATCCGACCCTGTCAGATTTCATTCAAGAAGCAAGATACCTGAACAGGGTAGCGCAAGCTCCGATCCGAACAATATAAAGTTGCAACCGAAGTCCACGTCCAGAGAACTGCACATGGACTGGGGGATACTGATAATGGAAGGAAAATATAGGTGGTTAACATGTAATTTAGCCCATAAATAGGATCAAGATCCATGTATTTAGTGAGTAAGGACTAAAGTAAAGCACACATAGGAAATAAGGGACTTAAATGATAGACCACAAGAACTTGTTTGTAAATAATCAAATAGTGGGGTAAGAAATTCACTCTTACAGTGGTAAATATGTAATTTTACTATCCATCTCATTTACTATATAAAGGACATTCCTTTTGGGAAAAAGGGCCAATGATTGATCAATAATTGCAACATTTATTCCTTTTGCCTTTTCCTTTTCTAGTAATTAATTGTTCGCTGTCACATCACACGAATATTCTCTAGTCAGACCCTCTCACATGAACATCTTCGCTCTTGAGTCTCCCTAAAGATTCACTGAACTCATCAATGTCAATATTTATAGAGAACCTAAGTGATCAATTATCGATAACATAGTCATAAAATCATCATTTGTCTTATTAAATATTTTTTAACCTCACTACAATAATAATTAAACTTTAAGATTCCTCTAACCAACTCTTTCCATTTGGTTAAAATAAAATTTAGCATATCTTCAAAATTTTAAACTGACCAGAAAAACAAATTGTAGTTTGATCATTTAGTTTGAAAATATTCTACGGTATATTTAAACCATAAAAAAATTAAACCTATAATATATTTTACCATTCATATCTAATATGTTTTCTACGTTTCCAATTTGAACGACTAACTTGTTTAACAATTCGTATTTTTTTAATTTCATATTTCATATTTAACATGTAGCCTTTAGCATTTAACAGTTTTGACAACTAACTCATTTCACAGTTCATTTTTTCCATATTTTACACTTAGGATATCATAGTTTGCAAATAGTGAAATATGTATTTCCTCACTCCCAGACCACACGTTTCCTAATTTTAACAAACGTATCTAATTATTTTTTTAAAATTTCACAAATCACTATAAATTATATTCTTAACTTTTTGTTTAAAAATCAAACCTTTCAACATCGATTTTAAACTTAATTCATAAATAAAATATACAATAACTTATCAACGTTTAAAAGATATAATTGAAATGATTTTAATAACTTACTTTTATTACTTGTTTGAATATCATAATATTATTTTGAATTGATTTCAGTAATGTATTTTTATTTTGGTTTGAATATAGTAATATTATTTTAAATGTTGAGAAAAAAATCAAGATTTTAGTATTTAATAAAACCATTTAGTTTTATAAAGTTATTAAATGATACTTCAAATATTATAAAAAGTTTTGAAACTAAATAATAATCTAAAAGATATTGGTATGGTTGTTATGTGTATCAAAATAGTCATTTTTGTTGAATTATTTTATTTGTAGTCATTTGCGGTGATCACATAGAAAAACTAAAACCAAACCAAAATGATCATAGATGTAACAAAAATAATAATTTTGAAACGAAAATGGCATCAACAACATTACGAATACTTAATACAAATGACCAACTCTATTGACTAACCATAATTCTTAGATTTATTACTAGAAATAAGTAGATAAATGAAAAATGTCAAATGACAAAAAAAAAAAAAAAACAAAAACAAAAACAAGCACAAATGTATTACAATGACCCTCTTGATACAAAAAAATAATAATATTCACTGCTAACCATTTTGAAACCTACGAAATTACCACTGATCATAATTTTTAATTTAATTATTAACAACAAATGAATAAATGAAGATTAAATGAGAAATAATATTGTATTTAAGTATATATCGGTAATCGAGGCTTCTCCACCTCTAATGTAAGACTATAAAACTAGGAGCTGGATGCACCACACGCTGAAAGCCTTCCACAAGATGACTACGACGTCTCACCTCTTTGTTTACTTAAATTTGGCTAACACCATGTGAATCAATTTTGTAGGTATGTGGAAAGCTTCGTATTACTCTATAAAAGAATATTAATTACATAGTTAACGAACAGTCACATCATAATATAACATCGTGGGTCTATATGCTTTTTTTGCTTCTGATTAAATTAGATACTAAGTTTTTTTAATAATTAATTATCATTCAGGTTACATATGATTAGGGCGGTAAGCGTGTTAGGTCAGGGTAGAACTTACGTTGTTTTGGTACCGTTCTCTAAAATATAGTGGGTTTAGACTTTAGACCAGACATGTGTTTTGGTTCGACCCGTAAAGTAACTTTTTTCGTCGCATGAATGATAAAACACGATAAAGTTCACGTTTTGTCATAGTATGGTAACGATAAAATCATAATAAAATAATTAGAACTTAAGAAGTATTATTTTTTTATTGAGAAATGCTATTTTTATGAGAAAAATATCTAAATACCAATTCACTACATAATTACTAATTATGAAATAATGATGGTGATAATTGGTACCTAATTGGACAAAAATATCCACAGACTATATATACCCAAATTCTTTTTCAAACCGAGTTTTTTTCCATTCTAAACCCTATAAACAATTAAACCAAACTTTATCTTTTAGATCCAAGCAACTGTTCGACTTACCTTTATCGTTCTTCACTCCAAAACTCTTAACCATCCTAACTCAAAATTCTTCATTTCTTTGTCGTTTTTCGACTATACACCGTTCTCTACTCTTTTAAATAAGTAACCAACAACCGTTTGAGGAGTTGCCGTTTAGTTTGTGTCGGCCGGTGAAGAACCAGTTGCAGTAAGCAAGTATGTCTCGATTGTGGGAAATGTGTATTTTTTCTCTTTTTTTGTACGTGTTGGTGTTTTTTGACGATCGATGTTGCTTAATTCTACTGTAATCACGTAGTTGGTTTAGTGAGTGAGTATTTTAGTTTATGGGTTTATCGTTATACCCAGTAGTTTTTGAGGTTGCATGTACTGTTAAACGTTTTGTGCGTGTTGTGATGTACAGTAATCTGAGAGTTTTTTGAAAAACATACCTCAGAGTTGTTTGCAAAACATACCTGAGAGTTGTTTGTGACTCTATAATCTGAGAGTTGTTTGCAACTATAATCTGAGGGTTGTTTGTAAACATATCTGAGAGTTGTTTGCAACTATAAACTAAGACTTGTTTGAAAAACATATATGAGATTTGTTTGCAACTATAATTTGAGAGTTGTTTGCAGCTACAAGGTAATTATGTTGTTGTTCCCTTATGGAAGTTGTTTGTATATTATGTGAGAGTTGTTTATGACTCTATAATCTAGAAGTTGTTTACAACTATAATCTGAGAGTTGTTTGCAGCTCTATACTGAGAGTTGTTTGAAAAAAAATACATGAGAGTTGTTTGTGACTCTATAATTTAAGAGTTGTTTGCAACTATAATTTGAGAGTTATTTGTGACTCTATAATCTGAAAGTTGTTTGCCACTATAATCTGAGAGTTGTGTGCAACTATAATCTGAGAGTTTTTTGCAACTATAAACTTATTGAAAAATATATCTGAGAGTTGTTTGCAACTATAATCTGAAAGTTGTTTGCAACTATAATCTGAAAGTTGTTTGCAACTATAAGGTAGTTTTGTTGTTGTTCCCTTATGGAAGTTGTTTGTTTATTATCTAAGAGTTGTTTGTGATCTATAATCTGAGAGTTGTTTGCAACTACATTATCTTAGAGTTGTTTGCAACTCTATAATTTGAGACTTGTTTGCAATTATACGGTAGTTGTGTTGTTGTTCATTTATGGTAGTTGTTTGTTATATACAATTGTTGATTTAGGTTTTTGCAGGAAATATGACCACAAAACCAAGCTTCTACAGGTCCGGATTGTTAAGCCTTTTGAAACTGCTAAGAAAGAACAATATTACTTCTGCCCACATTGAAGCTATGAGAAACACACCCTTCTACAAGATTTTCAAGGCGGCACTCGACCTATGATAGGGGTAGTTAGCAAAGAGGAAGTTTTATTTGAACATTTAGTTGATTATAGAGATGTTCTCGTTCGAGCAAGACGCCTTCCGTTTTGGGTCAAAGCTGGTGAAGATAACGATGGACGATGTAAAAGCTATTTTTTGAAGTGTTTAGTGCGTGAAGCCTGTTATGGCTATTTAATTTATTTTTTTGTATAAACTTTTGATCAGTATAAAAAGTTTATGAAGCATTGATATTTTGCAAACAACTCTCAGTTCATAGTTACAAAGAACTCTCTTAATCTATTTTCAAACAACTATCATGGGAGGAATATACAAACAATTCACATTCCCTCGGTTGTAAAGACTCATGGGAAGGACATGTAAATAACTCTCATTTCATCGATGGGTAAAGAAATTTGCAATGTCAGCACCAGTACTAACCTGAGAGTTTTTTGAAAAACATACCTGAGAGTTGTTTGAAAAACATACTTGAAAGTTGTTTGTGACTCTATAATCTGAGAGTTGTTTGCAACTATAATCTGAGAGCTGTTGTGACTCTATAATCTGAGAGTTGTTTGCAACTATAATCTGAGAATTGTTTGTGACTCTATAATCTGAGAGTTGTTTGCAACTATAATTTGAGAGTTGTTTGTAACTCTGTTATCTAAGAATTGTTTGCAACTATAATCTGAGAGTTGTTGCAACTCTATACTGGGAATTATTTTCAACTATGTTATCAGAGATTTGTTTGCAAATCTATTATCAATTCGCATTGTCAATACCAGTACTAACTTGAGAGTTGTTTGTGATTCTATAATCTGAGAGTTGTTTGTTACTCTATAATCTGAGGGTCGTTTGCTACTATAATTTGAGAGTTTTTTGCAACTATATAATTTGAGAGTGTTTGCAACTCTATAATATGAGACTTGTTTTCAACTCTATTATCTGAGATTTTGTTTCAAGTATAATCTAAGAGTTGTTTCAACTATAATGTGAGAGTTGTTTGCAACTATAAGGTAGTTGTATTGTTGTTCCTTTATGAGAGTTGTTTGTTATCCACAGTTGCTTATTTATGTTTTTACACAAAATATGACCGTGAAAGCAAGCTTTTACAAGTCCAGATTGGTGAGTCTTATGAAGCAAGCTTTCTCTCAAAAATATATCTTTTTTGCATTTTTACTGATTTCGATGTGCATGTTGGTGTGCTTTGGGCTTGAAAAAATATATAGATTTGGCATTATTGTTGTTCGGGCATGCCTGATAGAGGATGCGAGTTGTTTGGAAAAGGATGTGAATAGTTTGAAAGAGTATGCGTGATACGGGTTATATTTTTACGATTGTAATAATGTGAATTGTTTGTAACAGACACAACGAGAGTTGTTTGGTATTATGTTAATCTAAACCGCTAAACGTTGTTTAATTAAATTTTATAGTTTGATTTTATAGTTTGCATATTATAATTTTAAAAAAATATATAAGATTATTATATTTTTATAATTATATTTTGATTATTAAGGATTGATTATAGGTACTACAATTTTTGTCATATGTTGATCATTATTAGTGATAAAATAATTTTTGTATTTTGATTATCGTATAAGTCGTTATAGTTTGATTATTTTTTACGTGGTAAAAAAATTATGATAAGTATCAGTTTGTACTACAGTTTAATTATAGTATAACTATATACGTAAGTGTTGTTACATTATGAGACTGAAAGATAAAAAATAATTTTTATTGATTTAAGTCTTTTGCATTTTATATTCTTTTGGGCTAGGATTTGTAAAAATATTCTCAATTTGAACCACCATGTTACAAATTCATTGATAAATCTATATTATAGATGTTCTTCATACATAATTTCGTATTTTGAGTCAAGGAATACTTCAGCCTCACTGATCTCAGTAATTTCATCCTCAATAGTTTTTCAATATTACTTAGTTCATCAAAGATATCATTTTCATTCTATTTTATTTCATATTCTTTGTTTTGCATCCTATGGGTTGCCGCAGACCAATCTTTGAAAGGAACACATACTTCACGTGTTTCCACTAGTCAATTGTTTTTGTTTAGTTATGTATTGCAGACAGATCATACTAAACGCATATTCACTTGTCATTGTAGACATAGATATCGAAAGAACCTCATTCGCTAACATGGACATAATATGAACATATGGCTCTTTGGACTTCCATCATTTTTAGATATCAAGAGGGTTATCATCATTATACATACTTAAGTCGTACTCAATTTATAAATATTGGTTCACTTCATTAACATCTTGAGAAGTTGTTATACTTTGCATTTCAATTTCGACACAGTTATTACGAAGCCTAATTTTGATTTCTTCTCCAATACTGCTACTACCATCTAAATTTGAGGATGTACCATAAATATATTTCCTGTAATTCTCAACATAATTCTTATACATTTCATACAAATAAGTTTCAATAGCTTAACAATATCCACTATGATCATATGATCCATTATTGTAAAACTTGATATGTTTATAATATAGCTCAACGTATAAGAAAAAAATTGCTTGTCTTTTAAAAGAATAAAAAAATACAGTGAATAATATAAGCATGTCAGATGAGATGAAAATACTTTACAAATTTTGCTTCGATCTCGTGATTCATTTCACAACATACATTCATATCTTTATGTTTATCTAAATGCATGACAAGATTAACAATATAAAAATTGATTAAATGAATGTTAGTCTATTGCATAGAAAAAATATGAGTAAAATCTTTAAACGACTCCATAAAACATACGGTACAAGAAAATATAACCAATTTAAACACAAAAGGATGAGACACTTTAAAATTTAGTATAAATCCATATCATATATTGCCTAAATGTATAAACATGGGCAATAAGATCATATGTAGAGTTCAATCTAGTTTTTAAACATGATTTGGACTATGAAGGGTAAGTATCATGGCTGCATCCCTATATATATTATCATTCAAAATAAATATATTACAACTATTCAGATGTATAGTTTGATTCTCATCTTCATGAACTTTAGAATGATTTATATTTGGTGTCCGTTTTAAGTGTTTAATCAATGCTGCTATTTTGTTTTCCATCCTTATAGGATAATTATATTCCATATATTTTTACTCATTGTTATATTATTTTCATATCTCTCAATAAAGTAGTCTTATGCCCAAGATGATTTCTTCATACATTTCAAACTAGTGCTAGTTTTACCACTAATATGGGAAGAATATGTTTTGAGGATTGGATTTTATAGACCAATATTAAAGGATAATGCATATATATGTTTTCATTCTTAAGCAAAAAAAATTAGGTCTATAGGTTGGGAATGTTGGATAGTAGCACCCAATCGGTTTTTGTGCTATTAAAATAATAAAATACAAATATAAAACAACTACTAATATGAAACAGATCAAACTATAACACAAATAAAAGAATTAAAAGAATATAACAAACACTTATAATCACCAATGATCCACCACCAAGAAACCTTGAGTAGATCAAATTTAAAATTTTCTCAAAGATTATAGAAAAAAAGTTAGTACCTACGTTCCTTATGAATACTCGTACGTTCCTTTATCTTAAATACCCACGATACTTAGTTCGGTTTGGTTCGGAACCGAGAAACGAGTAGTACCTATAAACAACTCAATAACCAATAGTACCCATAAATACCCACAATTCTCTGTTCGGCTTGATGAGTCTGGATTCTGTTACCACACCTTATGGGAACCGGACAGGGTTAATTTGGACAATGTCCATTTCACCGGACAGGGGTAGTTCGGACAACCTCCATTTACTAAAATTTTCCGAACAGAACTAAAGTATTAAAAATATAATCACTTCATGATTAAACTAATCACTTGTTTACTTAAAAGCTAATGGGTCTTTGAACTCGACCCGAATCCATAAAAATACAACCGGAAAACCCATATGGCCCAAAAGAAAAAGGGTATAAATACCCAACCACCTACATTAAATAAGGGTAATGAAAATTAAATACAACCAGGCAGCTCAATTCTCCCTCTACATTCTATCCAAACATTAAATACTCACAAAATTCCACAAAACTCTAGACAAAGTTACAAAATTACCCTCAAACGAAAATAAACCACACCAAATTGGCGACCACGGTGGGAGAACGACGGTGCCTGAATATAGCATTCAAAACCATCAGAAAAACCAGTCCGAATGAATCCACACGCACCGGAAGTACCACCAGCTTTGCTTGAAGTGGTGGGAGAAAATGATGAATATACCATCGAGGAACGTGATAAGTTAAAATGCGAGATAGAAGCTCTGAGGGCACAGAGGAAAAAGATGGGTATAAAAGAGAAGTCAAAGGCATCAGTTTCTCATCATACTGACAACCCTAGAGAGCATGAGCCGGCGAAAACCCATGTAAGTACGAAGAAGACTCATGCTAGCTCTAAAATGTCTCACCGGTCTAAGTCGGTGGAGAGCTTTGATTCAGACTCAGAATCTTCTAGTAGCTCCTCGGGCAAAGATGGAGTTGAAGAGTCCTTGTCATCCAGCAGTGATGATGGCCGATCTAAAAAGAAACAAAAGTTGGTTAAGAAGTATTCAAGAAAAAGGGATAGGCATGGAAAGTTAAAGAGGCATATAGGCAAAGGATCGTCTCATAGCCGGAGACACATAGACCGGATGCTGGTAGATCCTTTTGCCTTCCATGACGAGCCAGGTATCTTTGCAACTCCTAACGAGGATACTGTTTTCAGTCGTGGCAGGAATTGGAGACAATCTCCATTGTCGTCTAAGATTCTGTCCGGAAACCTCCCTAAGAGGTTTGATAGTACAAAAATGGAGAAATACGATGGCAGTAAAGACCCGGACAATTACTTAGAACAATTCAAAAATTTCATGATGAATTTCGATGATGACGACAAGTTGCTTTGTAGAGCATTCTCCCAATCCTTTACGGGGAGTGCCCTGAAGTGGTATAACAGCCTACCACACGGGTGCATAAGAAATTTCGATACCTTTTGGATGGCCTTCCGGAGGCAGTTTGTTGGAAGTAAGGAGGTGAAAGGCAATGGAGACACAATTATCCATTGTGCCCAAGAACCGAATGAATCTCTAAAGGAATATATAAGTCGCTTTGTAAACACCAAAAATGGGTTGGCTGATTGCTTCGAAAAAGTAGCAATACCTTCTCTAAGGCAGGGCTTAAACCCTGGAAATCTGGCTGATTCAATGACCAGAAAAAAGGCCATGACATGGGGAGGTCTACTGAATCAGGTTGGGAAGCAAATTAACGTGGATGAAAAAGAAAACAAGGGTGCACAGGCAAGTGAAATCTGCCCGGCTGCACTAAACCCTAACCAAAATCAGTCCGGAAACAAGATAAGTTGAAAACCACATTCCTTTTAAGACTATCATATTATCTAGAGAATTTCAAGTTGAAAAGAGTCTCTTCCTTTGGTTTAAAAATATATATCAAAGTGGGATTGAATCATGTGTTTTTGGTTTTATTTTCAGTCTTACTGTTGACAGTTAAAAGTTCTTCATCTGTTAAGGCAAGACATTTCAAATGGGAAGTGGGGTACATGTTTTGGTCGCCGGTTTGCAAAGAAGGTTTAGTGATGGGAATCAACGGTCAGTTTCCGGGACCAACAATCAAGGCTGTTGCCGGAGACACACTTGTGATTGAGCTAAAAAACAAGCTTCATACCGAAGGACTTGTAATTCATTGGCACGGAATCAGACAGGTTCTTACTATTTACTTTTACTTTATTATGTTTTTTATGGATCTAAAACATGACTACCAAAAAACTGTGTTTTTAATTATGTTTACAAAACTCAGAAAATTTGAACAAAACTTTTGTATTGTACTAATTTTTTTGTAAGATCTTATAATTTATAAGTTTTATTATGCTCCACCAGCTTGGAACACCTTGGGCGGATGGTGCCGGAGGATTGACACAGTGTGCTATTAACCCTGGAGAGACTTTTGTTTATAGGTTTTTAGTTGACAAGGTATGTTATTGTTATCAACCTTTCTGTTTATTTATATTTATGATCGAAATTTGTCTGTGTAATATAGATCTTCTTTTTGAAAAAAAAATCATAAATTATTTTATATGATATGGTGGTGCAGCCGGGAACACATTTCTATCACGGTCATTATGGAACACCAGCACACAGTGCCACTTAAGAGGAAACGAACAGTGCGCACCCCAGTTCTTGAAAGTTCATCCAAAAAAGACTTACAGAATCAGAATCGCAAGCACGACTGCTTTAGCTTCTCTCAACTTGGCTATTGGGGTAATTACTTTTATTTTTTAATAAATATATACTTCATCCGTCTCAAAATACACGTGGTTTTAAGACTATTCGTAAATATTAAAAAAATTAATTATTTTTTTAATATTTTTTTATAAAACTAAAAACATCTAACTAGTAGGATATAACAAATAGTATAAAAAACTAAAAACGTCTAACTAGTATGCTTATGTTTTACGAGGAATAGATTCTGGTGGAATAAAAATAAGTAACAGAATATTCGAAGATAACATAATATAATATTTAGTACTCCTATATATTATGGTTTGGAACATAGCAGGTCATGACGAAAATCTTAATATACGAAAAAGGTCAAATTTAGCTTTGGTGTCATCCACTCACTACTATAACATTAAAGAGTGATGGATGTCTGATGGTAGTGGCCACCTCAAAAAAAACAAAAACAAAATGTTATTGTCATTATTATCGATTGGGTAATGCTAACATTTAATGCTATGCTTTTAAAATTTTCAATCAAAGATTGATACTTGTCATTTTGAAAGTCCAAATTATCATCTTTATTTATTTTTAGTAATCCACGAGCGATAGATGGACAGTGGGGAGTTTGACGAGTAGAATCATTTAAAAGTGGATAGAAAAAAGTAGACAGCAGGTATTTTGGGCTGCTTAATTGTTTCACATCAGTTTATTATTTTTATTTTGGTATAAACGAATCTCTTACATTTAAAAAATGTACCAAACAATTTCTTTTTATAATAAACAAGTTTTTAAATTTATGATAAATAGGTCTTACGTTTTCAATTTGTAATAAATAAATCTCTCACATTTTTATAAAAATGATCTATTTATAAAATTTAAAGAACATGTTTATAAAACAATAAAAAACAAACTGATGTGATTTACTTTGACAAATATGGATACCTATCATATTTTTTAGCTTTTAAAAATCTTGGGCTATGATAGATTAGGGTGAAGTATTTAGGAAATATAATACTCCTTCCATCCCAAAATACTTGACGTTTTAAGATTATGCACAGATATTAAGGAATGTAATAATTGCTTCTATTTTCATAAAAAGTAGGAAAGACAAGAGATTTAATTGGTAGTTGATTATAAATAATATTTAAATTTGCATCGATAAACGAGAACGACATATATTATGGGACAAAAAATATTTCATAGAATGACAAACATTTTGGAATGGATGGAGTAGTATAAAAGAGAAGGTAGATTGTAACTATCTCCGGGTATATATGGATTTTAAAAGTTAATATAAAATTTTTGGAGGTAAATTAGAAAGAGGTTCGAAATACAGTAGTTCTTTTTTATGTCGTGTTTGTTTTAAATTATTATTTTTATTAATTAGTTATGTTTAAATTTTGTATATACGATCCGTTTAGGATATGTTACGGAACAATTTAAACAATAAGTTTTTTTTATAATTGATTTTTTAATTTTTTTTAAGAATGTTTGTCTTTTAAATTTGAATGTTATTGACAAAATTGGAAATATATTATAGAAAGAAAAATGGGACCAAAAGTGAAACAAAAATAGAATTTTTAAAAGTATTGTATAATTTTATATCTTATTTTTCAAAAATATAAATTCATACTTGTTTGTCGATTATATTGCTATCTTTAAATTTGACAAATATTTTACTTATCTCAAACTACTTATATTTACAAATAAGAATATCCGAATAAAATATTTTATTCAAAACTATATTTATGAATAAAAAATTATATCAAGTTATAATACTAAGTTCATATATATTCAATAATATATTAGATCTTTTAATATGTTTATTATAAACAAAAAAATTTGATTATGAGTAATTTTATTTGAATGAGAAAAAACTAAAATATTCATTATCAATTAAATACATAAAATATAGAAGACAATTAAAATCATAAGTGAAAATAAAAATATTATACAATATAACAAACTAAATAAATAAAATATTGATGCATTAACATCTTATTATAATCTATTATTATCATCATCCGGTAGTAGATTGAGTTTAGTTCCAGTAAAAAGAATGGTATCCATGGATGAGGGGTCAATACTAGCGTGGGTAAAGACATGTAGATGAGAAGGAAGATCAGTCGGATATCCAACAAAGTGTTGATCATAAAATTTATTCTGATTCAGCCACACACTAAAATCTTTAAAATAGTTAAGAGAACATTGTCGATAATCATAAAAATCAGTTCGTTAGTTTGGTATTTTTGGTGTTGTAATTATAATTGTCCAAACCTATTATCCGATTGTGTCAAGTTTGGTGTGGATAATAACTGTCTGAGGGTAGGCTAGTAATTTCAAGTGGAGTTTTAAGGCGGTGTATGGGTGTTTAACGGTGGTGTGTGGGTGTTTAACGGTGGTGTGTGGGTGTTTAACGGTTAGAGTAGAGAGTAGAGAGATGATTAAGCAGCTTGGTAGCAGTTAATTCTCGTTACCCGTAGTTAATGCGGGTGGTTGAGTATTTATAGTGTAATGTTTGGGTCCTTATGGGCTTCCGGGTCATGTTTAATGGACCCGGGTCATGTTCAAAGACCTATGAGCTCTTAAGTAGGAGAGCAAGTAGCTTAGTCAAGAAGTGTTTAGGTTTTTTTAGTACTTTTGTCATAGTTCGAACTGCCTTAAGTTCATAGTGTTCACAGAAATCTGTCCGGTCCAAGCGACCTGTTCGATCCCTGTCCCTGTAACCTGTCCGGTTTTCGGAGAGACTTGACCGATCTGCCCTTGTTCGGAGAGCATGCTGAATTCGGACTCATCAGGAGCCCATTTTTTAGGTGTTTGAGCAAGTATTCTTGTCAAAGAACTGAAAAACAGTCCGATGTCTGAAGTGGTTTTTAATTCGGACAGAACTATGGGGATACCCGGACAGGTTAAGCTTTACGAATTCAAAACGGTTTTTGCCAGAGTTAGTGGGACACGTGTCGCTCTCTGATTGGCCACTCCAGCCGTTATTTCACCTTGAATTTCGCACCACCTTCTTCAACAAGTAACTTCTTTACTTTCAAATAATGACATCAGCGCCGTCTTTTAATCATTGCCCAACTTTTCGAATTCTCCTAGGAATCAACTCCTCTTTTCAGATTTACTATAAATTCACACTCATTTTTCACTATTTTACCATCTCTTTTACACTTACTCTGCAAATTTACTCAGAGCTTTCTCTCTCTAAAGCAAAAAATTTCCTTGACAGTTTATGTTTACAGCAAGAACAACATTGATCAAAGGTGGTTGGCTCAACCTTTCAGAGTTGGAGAAAGCGCAAAAGGTCGAGAAGGAGAGACGAATAGCAGCAGGGCTACCATCATCACCAGTTGAGAGACCAGTCATCTCTGTTACAGAATCAGATCGAGGCTCATCCTCCTCCAAAGGTACTAAGCCCAAAAAACTCTTTCAATCCAATCTCTCGCCTATAGTTTCTGGTTCCTCATTCCAAGAGTCAATACCCACTGTCGAGCCAAGAGTCACTGTTACAAGCGTCAGGAAACCCTCTCCTTTTATAGCTATGGGATCTGATTCTGATCACTCTCCGAAGAAACTAGTTATCAAGAGGCCAAGCCGGCTAGTTAAGGGACTAGCCTCCAAGAATACTCCCTCCAAATCGGGGGCGAAAACCAGTGGTTCTGGGTCTGGAGTGCCCATTAGAGCTCCCCGGGAGAGGTCATCTGGTCCGGAGGCCAGCAGCCCGGTACCTCCAAGAGAGACTTCTGCCTCCGAGCCCTAACCTGAGGTGAGAAGTCAAAGAAGTAGAGAAAGACAGCAGTCCGGAAGTCAGGCTGAGCCAAGCTTTAATCCTCCCCGGACCACTGCTACAGATGCTCCCCCAACAATCATGGAGGAAAAAATGGAGGACTCTGCTGAAGAAGTCCCTTTTGAGTCCGAGTCCTCTGGACAGACTGGCAATGCTGCTGCTGCCAAAAAAGGCAAGAAAAATCTGTACTTGAGGCATCCGGACCTGCCGGAGTGTCTTGAGGGGAAAGTGAGGCCGTGCTTTCACAAAGTTGAGCTCAAGTACCTCTTGGCCTTGCAGAAGTCCAAGTATGCATTCATCCATACTTCTGACCTGGGTGGAATGCGCACAAAGTGGGGGATCCCAGAAAATGTGAAGATAAGGATTCCCATCGATCCGGAGACCCCTATGGACTGTAAGCGAAATGAAATAGTCTTCTTTACGGAGTTATTTAATTGGGGACTCAGGTTCCCTCTGGACCCGGAGATCGTACGATACTTCCACCTGGTTAAGCTCTGCCCGAGCCAGCTGAGCCCCAATGGCTGGTTTACTTTGATGTCATGTATCATGGCATCTAGGTTGTCTGGGATCCCTCTTCCTATGGAAGAGTTCGCAGTAGTGAACAACCTTTGCAAGCATCACTAATTCCCCTTCTATCATTTCAATATGGGGAACGATCTCAAGGCTGTTGACGATCTCTTAGAGTCAGAGAGAAAATGGAGGAGCCAATTTCTGTTCGTCAGTGGCGCTTGGGAAAATGGCAAGAAAATCAAGGCCGGAGAGAACCCAAGCTTCCTCATGAGTAGGTGGAGGAGTGACCGTAAGTTCCTTACTTTAAATCTCTGTCCGTTTTTTTTTTTTTTAAAGTTAGTTTAAATTTCGTTCTAACAGAGCTGCCAAAGGAGTTCGGGGATTATTTAAAGGCCGGACAGACTACTTGTGGCAAAATCAATACTTGGGCCGCAGAGAACTGGGAGAATCGATTTCACAAGGCCTTCAACCCTGGAAATCTAGCAAGGTCTCACTTGTGGAACACCACTGGTCGAAGAGATTTAACTTGGGAGGAGCTCACCACCCAGCCTCCAGAAGACACTGTGCTTAGAAGGTCCCATGAACTAGATGGGACCCTCTACCTGCCTGCCCGGGCTAAAGCCCCAAGTAAAATGAAAGGTAGGAGAAAAGGCAAAAAGGTGGCGAGCGATGCTGAGAAGGATGCCCCAACAGATCCGGAGGGGCCGGCCCAGGTTCAAATCGATGCAGCCCTTTTGCAAGTGGTAGAGCAAGATACCGAAAAGCAGGAAGTAGGCCTTCCAAAACCTCTAAGGGCTCCCAAGAGAACTCGCAAGCAAGTAGGTAAAGATGCTGATCGGGAAGCCAAGAAGAAAAAGGCTTCCCAGGGAGATGAGCTCGCTCTCCGTGATCCGGAGGCCTCTTTCCCCACTGGCCCCTCTGACCCAACGCTGGCCGAAGAGATTCCAGGGGACTTTCATACTGATGAGGTAGAGGGGGGAGATCTCAACCTCGATGGAATGGACATCACTGGTCTAGCTGGGCTCGGTGAGTATTTCATTGGCCTCCCCAATGACGAATTCGTAGGGCCCTACGTTCCTTCAAGCAGCTCCAATACAGTCAATTTCAATGGTAAGACTTTCACGGTTTCTAGTGAAAAGGACATCATAGCCCATTCATTGCTTAGTAATGTGCAGCCAGTTCTTACATTGGAGAGGCAAGTCCGGAGTCAGGCAGACACCATCAAAGACCTCAAGTCTGAGAAGGAAAAGTTGTCCGAAGACCTCCGCACTGCTACTACCAATGCCGACTTGCTTAAGGAAGCAAATGAAGAGCTGAAGAGGAAGCAAGATGAAAGCAACACAAAAGTTTCCACCCTAGAAGAAACCATAAAAGATCTTCAGGAGAAGCTGTCCGGTATGGAGAATGACCTTACGACCTCAAGGGGAGAAACTACTGCAAAGGAGAAGATCATCACCAACCTGACTACTGACAAGATCGCTCTAGAAAATGCCGTGACCCAGGCTGCTGAGGAGAAAAATGCTCTGTTAAAGGACCAAGAGGCCACAATCAATGCCAAGATCAACGCCTATGCCAGGGAGATGATCAAAAGCGAAGAGTTAATGATCCAAAGGGTAAAGTCTGATATGGTTCTCCTTTTTCATGAAAAATTCTCGAAGAGGACCCTAGGGGACTTATGGTACTATGTGGATGATGATGAACTTCCATTTTATACAATGGTTGATGAGGAGGGAATTTCCAGTGGGTCTTCATTTGAAGATGAAGAGAAAACCGGAGAGAGCCCTGGTGAAGAGGAGAATGATCCCAAGGGCAAGAAATTAGTCGAAGGGGGGAGCGACTCTAAGGGTAAGAAAGCAGATGAAGGGGAGCCATCTTCAAAGGCTCAATCTTAATTTATGTTTTACTTGGTTTATCGTTTACTCAAACTAAAGTCCTTGGATGGCCAAGGCACTCTTTTTGTTGTGGTGTCCGGTATTGTTCGGACATGTTTTTTTTGTGCTGTACCCTGACTTATTCACAAGTCCTTGGAAGGCCAAGGCAATTTTAAGTTGTTGAATGAATGTTTCTATTTTGCACAACCATCATCTTCTTTCATTGTTTGTTTTAGTTTAGATAGCTAGAGTTTAAGTAGCTTTTAGTTATTGCATTGTGAGAGTGTTTAAATTCTCTGGCTAGAGTTTAAATAGCCCTCAAATATTTCAGTCCGGGTAGCATAACAAGAGATAGAACTTGGAAAATACTTAGAGAATTTTGAAGAAGGCATCGAATTTTATTCAACCATTCGGACACCTCATTAAAACCTCCCCGTGCCACCAGGGAGGAAAGAGTATGCCCCCAAATATTTACATGGAAGTTTAAACAAGTAAATATTTACACAAGTGTTATTCCAAGTACATCCGAAGATGCTCAATATTCCAAGGGTGGGTTAAAACCATGCCATCTTTGTCTTCCAACCAATAAGTTCCAGGCTTGATTCTTTCAACCACAATATACGGACCCTCCCAGGTAGGGGCCAGCTTTCCGAAGAGCTTTTCTTTAGTGTGTAAGAAGACCTTCCTTAATACTTTGTCTCCTGGTTGGAAATCTCTTCTTTTAACTCTAGAAGCAAACCTGCTTCTCATCAAGCCCTGATAGTGTGCCACTCTTAGGCGAGCTTTAACCTGTCTTTCTTCTATCAAATCAAGTTGATTTCTGATGGCCATCTCATTAGCGTGTCCGGAGAAGTTGTGAACACGAAAAGAAGGGAGTGTCTTCTCTATAGGGGCTACTGCATCCATTCCATAGACCAAGGCGAAGGGTGATTCTTGTGTTGCAGCCCCAGGCGTTGTTCGGTAGGCCCACAAGACTTCTTGTAAATAACTAGGCCACTTCCCAGCAGCCCTTTCCAGATTCTTCCTTAAACCGGACAGTATAGTTCTATTAGCCACTTCAACCTGCCCATTGGCTTGTGGGTGGAAAGGTGAAGAAAAACAATGCTGTATACCCCTTGAGGCACAGAAGCTTTCCATTTCTCTATTGTCAAACTGTGGCCCATTGTGTGTTGTTATTTTCTGTGGGACACCAAATCTGCAACATATGTTGGACAGAATGAATTTTATGACAGCTTTTGATGTTGTCCCTGCCAGGGGAGCTACTTCTATCCAATTTGAGAAGTAGTCAATGGCCACAATTATAGTTCTACGCCCTCCGGACGCCACAGGGAGAGGCCCTACTAAGTCCAACCCCCATCGAGCAAAAGGGATGGGCTCAGAAATTGACTCCAAAGGAATGACTGGTACATGAATTTCATTGCTGTACCATTGGCATGGGTCACACCTCTTCACCAATTCCTTAGCATCTTTCATAATCGATGGCCAATAATATCCGGAGAGTAATACTCTTCTTGTTAGAGCTCTAAATCCACAATGGGCTTATCCCTCACCATCATGTAATTCGGAGAGGACCACTTGTGACTCATCATCCCCCAAACAACGAAGAAGAGGTTTACTATAAGATTTTGTGTACAACACTTCTCTCAACATAATGAAACCATGAGCCTTGTGTTTCAATGTTTTGGCTTGTGATTTATCTGAAGGCACAACACCATCGGACAGATATTGTATGAGAGGAGATCTCCAGTCTTGAGGCCGGTTCACTTGTATTTCAAAAACGTCCTCTTCTTCACCCTTACTAAGTTGAATAGAAGGGCTTTCAAGCACATGGATCCATGGGTAAGACTTTGTATATGCTATTGTTGCCAATGAGTCTGCTAGCTCATTTTCTGCCCGGGGAATGTGTTCGTAGACAACAGCTTTAAATTTTAGTGCTTCATTCTTGAGGAGGAGTAAATATTTCACAAGTTGCTCCTTTCTAGCCTCAGATTGGCCTAAGGCATGGTGGATAAGAAATTGGGAGTCACTTAGCAGTTTGACCCTCTTAGCCCCACAGATGTAGGCTAACTTTAACCCAGCTATAGCTGCTTCGTATTCAGACTCGTTATTAGATGCCCTGAAAGCAAAACAAATAGCCTGGTACATACTATCTCCATAAGGGGAAGTTAAACATATTCCTGCACCACATCCCATAGTGCTAGATCCACCATCTGTTCGGACGATCCAGACTTTCTTGTCTTTTGTATCAGTAGCTTGCTTCGAATCCCTATCGGAGTGGAACTCAACCAAGAAATCAGCCACAGCTTGGGCTTTTACTGCTGTCCGGGGAGCAAAGTCTATGTCAAAGTCCCCCAATTCTACTGACCACTTAGTCATTCTGCTTGAAATGTATGCTTTTTGAAGGACATTCTTTAAAGGAAAAGATGTCCGGACGATGATAGGGTGAGCCTGGAAATAAGGCCTCATCTTTCTCGCAGCTATCACCAGGGCTAATGCCAATTTTTCGAGCTTCAAGTAACGCCTCTCAGCATCAATCAAGCTTTTGTTGATATAGTACACTGGGTGGGGATACCTATCGACCTCTCTTACCAGCACAACACTGATGGCACAACTTGAAACTGCCAAATACACAAAGAGAGTCTCCCCATCAACTGGTTTGAACAAAGTTTTGGGAGAGGACAGGTGTTTCTTGATTTCATTGAAAGCTTCATCACACTGTGGGGTCCACTCAAAACCCTTTGCACCCTTCAAGGTATGAAATAAAGGAGCACACCTGTCCGAAGACCTGGAGATAAATCTGTTTAAATCTGCTAATCTCCCTGTCAACCGTTGTACTTCTTTGACGTTTCGAGGAGGTTCCATCTGGAAAAGAGCATTCAGCTGGTCCGGATCGGGCTGTATTCCATGCTGACTTATGATATAACCCAAAAACTTCCCGGACTGCACTCCGAAGACACATTTCTCAGGGTTTAACTTTAAATTTACTTTTACCAAGTTGGCAAAAGTTTCTTGAAGATCGGACAAGTGTAACTGCTCATCCACACTCTTCACCATCATATCGTCAATGTAAACCTCCATATTTCTTCCAATTTGATCAACAAATGCCTTGTTGACTAGCCTCTGATAAGTAGCCCCAGCATTTTTCAAACCAAATAGCATCACCTTGTAGCAATGCAGACCCCTGTCAGTGACAATGTGGTATGCTCTTGATCTTTTGGATCCACTTGAATCTGATTGTACCCGGAAAAATCATCCATAAAGGAAAGCAGCTTGTTCCCGGAAGTAGAGTCTACCAACTGATCAATCCGGGGGACCGGGTACAAATCTTTTGGGCAAGCTCTATTGAGGTCCGTGAAATCAATGCACATGTGCCACTTGCCGTTTTTCTTTTTCACCAGGACAGGATTGGCAGTCCACAAAGGATACTGAGATTCTTTAATGTGCCCCATCTTAGTGAGTCTGTCAACTTCTTGTACTATGACATCAGCCTTTTCTTTTGAGAAAACTCTTCTTTTTTGAACCACTGGTACTACATCTCTCCGGACAGATAGGTGATGGGATATCACTTCTGATGGAACTCCAGTAACATCAGCATTGCACCAAGCAAAAACATGCTGATGGTCTTTCAAAAATTTCAACATCTCTTCTTTCAACATTGGTGGCATCTTGGACCCTATCTTGACACTCTTGCCTTCTTCCAAACAATGCGTTTCAACCTCTTCAATTGGAATCAACACTCCAGGGGTCTCTATGGGGTCATCAATTTCACCCTCTCCCCCAGAAAGGCCCTCAAACTGCTATTGATTATTTATTCGGACTGCCCCCAATGTTCGAGGAGCTAGGGCAGTGGCATAGCATTCTCTTGCAATCTTTTGGCTGCTCCGGACAACCCCAACCTGTCCCTGAACATCATACTTTAAGCACTGGTGAACTGTTGAAGCCACTGCATGCATCCTAGAGAGCCAAGACCTCCCTAGAATAGCATTATAGCAAGTGGCACAATCCACCACAATAAAGAGTATTCTAACCATTTTCTTGAAAGGGCCCCTGCCCAATAACACCTCTTCTTCGAACTCTCCGATCACATCGGCTGAGCTGCCTGTGAAGCCCACGATTGACCTGTCCGACTTTTGAATCACAGCTGGATTTTTCATTTTCTTATAAGCGGTTAGGAAAAGGATATTGGCTGAGCTTCCAGTATCCACCAGGATTCGCCTTATTTCATTGCCCCCTATAGACGCTCATATGACAACATCATCCTCACGAGGGCCAGCAATGTCTCTCAAATCATCCTCATCAAAAACAATGAAGGGGAATGAGTTTGGTGACTGATAAGATGTCATGCCTCCTTCTATCTGGGAGGCCAAATTATGAACATGCCTCTTTCTCGAAGAAGCAGTAGGACCTGTCATAGTGTCCCCTCTGAAAATTGTAAGTGACTCAAAGAATTTAATGAGCCCGGAGACCGACCTAGCACATTCCTCTATAGCACCCACCCTGTTTCGAGTTGGATCAGGATCCAAGTACTCAGAATCCACATCAAACCTTTCAACTATAACCATGCCCCCCTCCGGGGCAGCATTACTTGGACCAACCCGGTGAGTGTTGTCAGGCCTGTTGCCTCCTCTTCTTTTAACGTATGCTCCCAACTTCCCCCTTTCAATCAGGTTTTGAACTTCTTGCTTCAACGCTATGCAATCATCAGTGGTATGGCCAATATCATTGTGATATTGGCAAAAGGAGTTGTTACGATGCTCTCTGGGAGACTGCAAGGTTGCCGGTCTCCGTTAATGCACCTCATCTTTTGTTTTATCGAAAATGGTGGCCACACTCTCTTTGAGCTCTGCAAACCACTTCGGTTGGACCCATGGCCCTCTTTTATTTCTGGATTGTTGACTTTGAGCGGGAGCAGATGGCTGAGACTGAGCTTTTGCCCTACCATTCCCCTGTCCGGTTTCTCTTGCTTTATTCCCGGACTGGTTTTGATTTGGAGTTGGTGCCACTGGGGTGGACCTCACCTGTCTGTGCACCCTGGTCTTCTTTGTTTCATCAACGTTTATTTGCTTGCCAACTTGATTTAGCAATCCTCCCCAGGTCATGGCCTTCTTTCTGGTCACCGAATCAGCCAGATTTCCTCGGTTCAAACCTTGCCTTAGGGATGCTATTGCCACCTGTTCGAAGCAATCAGCCAACCCATTCTTTGTGTTAACAAAACGACTTATGTACTCCTCCAAGGACTCATTTGGCTCCTGAGCACAATGGATTATTGTGTCTCCATTGCCCTTCAGCTCCTTACTCCCTACAAACTGCCTTCAAAAGGCCACCCAAAACGTATCAAAATCTTTAATACAACCCTGAGGCAGGCTATTGTACCATTTCAGAGCACTCCCCGTAAAAGATTGGGAGAATGCCCTACACGGTAGTTTATCATCATCATCAAAGTTCATCATGAAGTTCTTGAATTGCTCCAGATGATTGTCCGGATCAGTACTGCCATCGTACTTCTCCATTTTAGTACTGTCAAACCTCTTGGGGAGGTTTCCGGACAGGATTTTAGAAGACAGTGGAGACTGCCTCCAATTCCTTCCACGACTGAACACAGTATCCTCATTGGGAGTTGCAAAGATACCTGGTTCATCGTGGAAGGCAAAGGGATCCATCAGCATCTTGTCCGTATACCTCCGGTGGTGAGACGACCCCTTTCCAATATGCCTTTTCATTCTTCCATGGTGGTCTCTTTTTCTTAATATTTCTTAACCTGCTTTTGCTTTTTCTTGGTTCGACCCTCATCGCTGCTAGAGGACAAGGATTTTTCATTTCCCTCACTGTCCGAAGAGCTACCCGAAGATTCTGAGCTCGAGTCAGAACTCTCCATAGGCTTGGACCGGTGAGACTTTTTAGAACTAGCATGAGTTTTTTTTGTGCTCACATGAGTTTTGGAAGCCTCATGCTCTCTGGGGTTGTCAGTGTGATGAACAACCGATGCCTTGGATTTTTCTTTCACCCCCATCTTGGCCTTTTCAGCCTTCAGAGCTTCTATTTCAAGCTTTAACCTGTCGCGCTCTTGGACAGTGTACTCATCGTTTTCTTCCACCACTTCGAGCAAAGCTGGTGGAAGCTCTGGATTGTCCGGATTCATACGGACAGAATTTCTTGGCAGGTTTTGAATGCTTGATTCAGGCACCTCTCTACTCCCACTGTGGTCGCCAATTTGGTGTGGATAATAACTGTCTGAGGGTAGGCTAGTAATTTCAAGTGGAGTTTTAAGGCGGTGTATGGGTGTTTAACGGTGGTGTGTGGGTGTTTAACGGTGGTGTGTGGGTGTTTAACGGTGGTGTGTGGGTGTTTAACGGTTAGAGTAGAGAGTAGAGAGATGATTAAGCAGCTTGGTAGCAGTTAATTCTCATTACCCATAGTTCATGCGGGTGGTTGGGTATTTATAGTGTAATGTTTGGGCCCTTATGGGCTTCCGGGTCATGTTTAATGGACCCGGGTCATGTTCAAAGACCCATGAGCTCTTAAGTAGGAGAGCAAGTAGCTTAGTCAAGAAGTGTTCAGGTTTTTTTAGTACTTTTGTCATAGTTCGAACTGCCTTAAGTTCATAGTGTTCACAGAAATCTGTCCGGTCCAAGCGACCTGTTCGATCCCTGTCCCTGTAACCTGTCCGGTTTTCGGAGAGACTTGACCGATCTGCACTCGTTCGGAGAGCATGCTGGATTCGGACTCATCAAAGTTATTACCAAATTACACACTCAATTTCTGAATAATAATCTCAATTTGGTCCTACCTATCATACATGGTCTCTAGCATCTCATGTTCGGTTAATGTTCTCTTACTTCTACTAGTAATAGTAACTACTTCTACTGACTTCAACTGCATTGGTGGATCCCGATTTTGCGCACATGCTTGTTACCCTCGATGCAAAAAAAATATGGATAAAATTGATTGGCCTCTCATATATCATTTAGAGGGGATTTAACATATTTAAAAACCTCCCGCGTCGATTTGATGCATCCATCATGGGGTATATATCTCTTGATTATTTAGAGGATTTTTTTATATTCTAGCTGCAGATGGGACTCATTCTTAAACATATTCACTAATATTTATCTATTTTTTCATAAGAAAATGAGATATCATCATCTGATAAAATAGATATATTTTATTACGTGAATATTAATATGCATAATCATCAAAATGGGTAAATTTAATTTTCACCATAAAAATAAGGCGTGAGTTCTAAACGTTTGAATATTTGTCATTCTTGAATTTTTATTATTAATCACAAAGAAACAATCACTAACTAACTTCACTCTCAATCACTAACTTCATGTTAAGTTTAGTTTATTAGCATCCATATTTTTCTTTACTCTTAATAATCGGATGAGTTTTGTTATAATTTAATAATTCAACTGAATTTTCTAATATCAAAGGTCAATAAAGACCCAACTTATGATGAGGTTAGTCTAATCCTAGATACGAATCTGTAAAATTAAGCATAGGTATACCAAATTACTCTTTTATGTCATATGCATAAATTGTATCAGACACCATTTTAATATTATAATTCATGTTATACTAATTTCGATACTCAAATTGAAGTGATAAATATTATAACATTTTTTTCAACTAAAGAACTAGGAAAACAAATTTTTCATTCTAAATTCAATGGTTTTAAATCGAAAATACGTTTAATAATAGTTTACGTATATAGAATTCCTCTGATTGCATTGATGGCCAAGAAAATTTCACGCAATATTATGTTTACAATCAATGTTCCAACAGTCATTGACGTCTTCGTCAACCTCATGCATTGTTTTTTTCTTCTTATAGCATCGTTTTGTTCTTCTGATGTCATAATTTTTTCTTGATGTTGTGGTACGCCAAGTCTATGGTTTATACGCTTAGGATCCATTTTTAAAAAGTGTTTGCAGTTTAAAAAAAATCAAACATTATAAAATAGGGTTGAGAAATGAAGTATGAAAACTGTGTTTGGATAGAGAAACAGAAACAGTGGTACTAGTTATTATTGAGATGAGCATCGTCTATCCCGACGAGTGCCCGTCTGATTCTTAACGGCTAGTTTTTTTTTACTTCAATCGATTATTTTTTGCCAAACAAGTACCTATTTGACCAAACAGATACTCATTTAACCAGACTGGTACCTATTTAGCAATAAATAGTCGAAAGGATTTGAAGAAAATAGTCGTTGCGGGTAAACGAGACACCCATTTAGATAAACGGGTCAGGAAACCTATCGGGTTTTGGAGAATCCGAAACGAGACTGTGATTCCGCACATGACGTGATGACATGTCATCACGTCATGCCTAAACCCACCATGTTTATATCGTTTCCAACATGGCACTGTGATACTGTGACAAATTCATAAATAATCCAATGTGCACTCTTTTATAGACGCTTTTAAATGTAATTCCACCAGTTTATAATAACAGATTAATTATAATAATTTTATATAGATTATAAAACAACAAAGATATAAGAATAAACAATTTTTAATCCACATATGTGTATTTATTTAAAAAGAAATAGTACACGTTAAATTCGTAGAAACTGTTTACGGTAAAAAAAAATAAACGAATTACAATCTAAATTTGTTAGATTAGTTTTATTTGAATAAGTAGAAAAAATATAATAACAAAAATAAACCTAAATCAACTCTAATGCACTCAAAACCTTTTTTTATTGGTTGTGAAATTACGTGTTAATTGGTTACATAAAAAAATGTTATTTAATTGCGAAAATACGTACAAATGTGTTACCGAAATAAGAATAAAATAGTTGCAGAAATAAGAATTTGGTTATTAAATAAGTTAAATTGTGCGATAAACTTCTTTTTGTGAAAATAAGTGTTAATTGGATGTGAAACAACTATTTTTTTTGTAGTTTCATAAATATGTGTATTTTTGTAGAGGACATTTTTTAAAATGAAGTTATAGAATTACGTGCAAATATGTTGCGAAAGTAAAAAAATAAGAATAGTTGCTTAAATAGGACTCTGATTGCTAAACAAATCAAATTATATGCAAAATAAATTACAAAGTTGTTTTGTAAAAAATAAGTGTTAACTCTGTGTGAAATATCTAGCTTTTTTGTAGGTACGGAAATATGCGCATTTTATGGTGATTTTTTTAAAATTAAAAACATGAGTTACATAGATCCGTGTAATTTGGTTGCAAAATAAGTATAAAAACAATTATTCTTGAATTGCAAAATTATGGGTAATTTGATTGCAGAAAAACAACTGATATTTAGTTTCGAATTTGACTTTGAAAAAAGTTCTCCAAACACATATCTCATGGATTTCATTTTATTCATCATTAAAAAAATAAAATATATGTGTTTTATTTAAAATATTTAAGTTATAGTTTGAAAATTATGGAGTTTTGAAAGTTAAAAAACTTAAAAGTTAAAAAATCCAAGTGTTTGTATTTTCAAAAATCTATATTAGATATGGTTTTTATAAATTTCATAAGTGGAATGGTTGCCATAGTTTAAAACTTATCCAAATAATCATCTATAACTTATTTTTTAAATAAAATCTAATTTAATAATATTAAACCAAAAAATTAATAAATTATACAACTATGGTTTATGGAATCACTTCGTATTGAAAATACTAAACAGTCAGTATGTAAAATCAGAAAAATAATGCTCTAACTTGACTGCATAGGTCGGAAATTTGGTAATTTCTAAATTATTAAACGAAGAAAGTTTAGAAAGATTTATGTGCTTCATTCTGGAGTATTACATTTTCGATAATTATTTGGTTAACAAAATATGTTTAATAGCTTTGGAGAAAAACCACTGAAATTGAAAAAAGAATTGTGAATAAAAAATTTACAAGAAAATGAGTAAAAACACTGAAAATATCCGTTAATCATAAAATTAAACTCAAATACAGTATTATAATTTAAAATGAATCATTTCCTATAAAGTAACTTCCTAAAACCAAAATATTTATTTCAAATTGTTTCTTTTAGAATTACATCATTAACTTAAAACTAGCTGAAAATGAAAAACTTTCAGACAAGCTAATAAAAACCTTTAGAATTAATCATCACCGAAGCAAAACAAATGGCCAGTTGGAAATTGTTACTTCCGTACCAAATTTCATTACTATTGCTATTTAAAATTTTAGTTTTTAATGAAATTTAACTGTAAAAATCTACATCCATTAATAATTTATGGGTCCTACTTAGGCTATAAGTAGCCAAAAGTCTACGTCCAAAATTAATCTATCAGTTTCGGACTTAGAAAAGTCGAATTACAATAAATATATATATATATATATATATGGTTAAACCGGTTTTAAATTATGTTCAGTTCCATATTTTTTTGATTTTTTTAATTAATAGTCATTTATCAATTTTTTTTTGATCAAGTATTTTTTTTGTCAGGTTGAATTTAAAAAACCACAATTGATTGAAGGATAGATTTAGACGAGAAGAAATTTGGTGAGGATCATGGAACTCCAAATAAGGTACTCTCTCTGAGTGATTTGTTAAAAAAGTTTCAATTCTTGTAGTTCTTCCCCATTTGGAAAGATGAGGCCGTGTTTCCCCGCCGGTTGAGGCCGTGTTCCCAAGTGGAGAAAGATGAAATCGTTTTACCTAAAGGAACAAACTCTGTCGGGTCAGTTCTTGACCAACCGTCGGGCCAGGCCATGTCCATCTGTCGGGCCAGGCCACTTCCACCCGTTGGTTCTAGATTTGCATACTTGTTAGAAAAGGAATGATATAAATATTTTTTTAATATATATTTACATGTGACTTGTGCAATTTCTAGTTAAATTTTCTAATCAGTCTATTTAACAAGTTTTAGAGCAATGACATCCCTCTCAGTTGGTTAGTAGCATTAGGTGATAAAGCACCCCAAACGATTTACTGACTCAGACTAATTAAACTACAAAACTAGACAAAAGACATTTAAGAATTAACATAAATCTCTTCCCTTTGTATGCGAATCTCGACCAGATTAGAAAGAGACCGGCTCACTTAGTAAAGAATTACGCAACCACTTTATTTATTGAATAATATACGATTTTTTATATAATTTTTTTAACAATAACAACTCGTTTCTTTTTAAAAAAAATATTTATTATATTAGTAAATTAATTTCCATATAAGTGAAAACAAATTTTAAATAAATTAATTTCCATGTAATTAAATTAATTTCCATGCTATTAACCAATGAAAGTTGGTTAGTAGCATAGGTGATAAAACACCTCAAATGATTTACTCACTCAGACTAATTAAACTACAAAACTAAACTAAACACATTTGAGAATTAACATAAATTTCTTCCCTTTGTACGCGAATCTCGACCAGATTAGGAAGAGACTCGGTCACTTAGTAAATAATTATGCAACCTCTTTATTTAATAAATACTACACGATTTGTTTATATAATTTGTTTATTTATATTTTTTTAACAATGACGACTAGTTTCTATTTCAAAAAATATTTATTATATTAGTAAATTAATTTCCATGTAAGTAAAAACACTCAAAGTAAATTTGTAATATTATTCATTTTAATAACTTTGAGAAATTGAGACATTTAATGATTTAATCAAATAAAAATCTAAACATGCAATTATTAATTCTTCAAACTTAAAAGTCACTTCACAAGTTTGAATTAATCTATAAGGTCCTAAAATATACAATAAACAATATTAAATGATCAATAAATTATTATTTTTTGTGATTTTTTGTTCAATAATTTCCCATTACCCCACACTTAAAATCTAATATTATCCCAATATTAAGAATATAAAGGAAATACATTAAGGAACAATGATGCCTGATAAATATGTTTGGGGTTCAAATTGCAAAATTGAAGCTTGAAGTGAAAAAGCTAGTTGGTTCCGTGAGAGGACAAGTAAAACAAAAGAAAAACAAGCGATGGAAACACTAAAACAAATTGTAAAAGCAGATGGTCAACACGCCTAAAAATAAAATAAAGCAAAAATAAAAATAAAAATACCTAAAACTAAAACTAAAAATATCTTTTTGATGAACAGTATTTCTCGAATATGAATACTATTATTAATAGTGTAGTAAATAGTGTTTTTGAAAATACTATGCATCAATCTTTTTTATAAAAAAAATAAGAATACTCGAATATAAGAAATTAAATTTTAAAAAAAACTTAACTCTGGTTGCCTTCCAATCAACGCTTTATTTTAAGTGAGTAGTTCGACTTGTGGGATCACTAAGTTGAGCTTGGAGAGGAATCGATATCTGATCTTTCAATTCCTTCAAAGTATTGTTTGACACAATGACCGTTCACCTTAATAGTGTCATTTTTAAGATGTGAGATTTTTATAACATGATGAGGAAAAATATTAGAGAAATGGTATTCTTCAGTATGTGAAAGTTCAGTATGAACGAGTAAATGTATTCTTTTTCTTAGTCCTACGGTCAGATATGAATTTGATTATACATGGAGTCTCTGTTAACCATAGACTTTGAAACACCTCAAAGAACTTAGAGAACTTATTTTCTTCACTTTGTTGCTTCTCTTGGTCTGAGCATTACCAGAAGCATTGTTGCGTTCACCACAAATAGAAGGTTGGGTGGTAGCGTCAAACTACGAGATGGAACAGGTGGCTGAAAAGTCAGAGAAAGAAGACGAACAATAGAAGATGGATAACTCTAACCCTAGGTCAGAGTAAAAGAGACTTTAAAGAAAATCAAATTCTATTAAAAAAAGTCGGAGGCAAAACTAGGGGTTGTGAGCCTTTTATAAAAGTGCTCGAAACCCTAGCCCAAAATTACAGCTTTTTCCTTGTGCAATAAAATAAAGCCCAACCCAATTTCAAAGCGATTGAAGCTGGTTAAGTATTTAATAAAATCCAACAAAAATAGGAAAATGACGAAAATTTACTAAAACAGCAAAACGAGGGTTTAAACGATTAAATTTAGGGCCTGGACTTCATCACTTTGTGATGCTTTTAAATCTCGTTGGGCTTCTCGACGCGTTCGATTTGAGTGGTTGCATCTTTTTTTTATATCTGGGCCCTAAATAAAGCCCGTTTCGTTTGTCCAAAAGGGCCATATAGTCATGGGCTTGTGCAACTACATCATCCTCTCCTTCTTCGGAAGAATTCGCCCACGAATTCTCAGCGTCATCATCCTTAGCAGCAGCGGCAAATGGCACCAGGTGCTTCACGTTGAAAACGTTATGGGTCTTCATGTGGCTGGGTAGTTTCAACCTGTAGGCATTGGGATTAATCTTTTCAATAATTTCAAATGGAGCCATCTTCCTTGCAGCCAACTTGTTGTACTCGTGTGCAGGATAGTGATCCCTAGTCAAAACAACCCATACAAAGTCCCCCACTGCAAACTCCACCAGGCGGCGCTTCTTATCTGCGGCAATCTTATACTTCTGTGTTGTTTCCTACAGGTGTTTAAGGGTGTTCTCATGGATCTCCCATAGATCAGCAATGGCGTTCTCGACCTTAGCTGGAACCTTATAAAGCGTTGGGAAAGCTAAGTCCATAGGACCCCGTGGGTTATAACCATAGACTAACAGGGAGGGACTATACCCAGTACTGCGCTTGTGGTGCCTGTTGTAGGCGAACTCAACATGATAAAGACGGGAATCCCATGCTTTCAAGTTCCCAGAGACTTTTGTGCGTAACATGTTGCCTAACGTTCAATTAGTTACCTCGATTTGGCCGTCTGTCTATGGGTGGTACGCACTTCTAAAACTCAACTTCGTGTTTGTGAGGCGCCACAAACTCCTCAAAAAAATACCCCACAAACCGTGCATCGCGATCAGAAACGATATTCAAGGGTAGACCATGTAAGCGGTACACCTCACGAAAGTATAAATTAGCAACATTCACAGCATCTGTAGTTTTCTTGCAGGCAATGAAGTGGGCCATCTTAGAAAACCTGTCAACCACTACAAAAATAGAATCGTTACCTCTCTGTGTTCTTGGCAGCCCAAAGATGAAATCCATGCTGACGCTTCGCCACGGTCCTTCCGGTATTGGGAGTGGTAGGTACAAACCTGCGTTGGAGGATGTACCTTTTGCCACTTGGCAAACCCGACAACCAGCTACAAAACGGATAACATCTTGCCTCAAATGCGGCCAGAAGAACTGACTGGAGATAGAGTGAAGGGTTTGTTCTCTACCCCATGCCCCTCATTGTGTCTCTCATGTACAATCAGTAATCTCAAACTGCCCTCAGGAACACAAAGTAAATTACCTTTGAAGAGGTAACCGTTGCTCACTGCAAAATCTGTTCGCAAACCTGCCCTGACTTCCTCTAGAATATGACCAAAATATGGGTCGATAGCTAGTAGATCCTTCATCATCTCAAATCCCGCAAATTCTCCTTCCATACGAATCATCATGTTGCGTCGGCTCAGTGCGTCAGCTACGCGGTTAACTGTCCCCGAAGTATGCTTAATGGAAAATGTAAATTGTTGAGTAAATGCTGCCCAACGTGCATGGTGGGAAGAGAGTTTCTCCTGACTTTGCAGATGCTTTAAGACATCATGATCGGTGTACATGACAAAGTTATTGTAGGAAAAGTAGGAACTCCAATGCTTCAACGCTCGTACAACTGCATAGAACTCCTTGTCATAGGAGCTGTAGTTAAGTTTAGCTCAACTTAACTTTTCGCTGAAGTGTGATACAGGGCGGCCTCGTTGGCTGTACAGCGCCAATACCCAATCCGGACGCATCACAATGTAGTTCAAATCCTATAGAGAAGTCAAGTAAAAACAGAATCGGTGCAGTGGTTAGTCTTACCTTGATTTTCTCAAACGCCTTAGCTGCTTCAGGGGTCCAACAGAATGTCTTGCCCTTCATACACTCTGTAATAGGATCCATAACAGTGCTAAAGTTATGTATGATCCATCTGTAAAAGGAGACCAATCCGTGAAAATAGCGGAATTCAGTGATGGAAGTAAGAATAGGCCAGTCTCGCACGATTGCCACTTTCGACTGATCCACTGACAGCCCATCCTTTGACACGACATACCCCAGGAAAACGACCGAATCCGTCATAAAACAAAACTTATCGAGTCCTCCATAAAACTCCTCTCGCCTCAAAACAACCAACACCTCGCGTAAGTGTTAGAGATGCAACTCTTCCGTGATACTATAAATAAGAATGTCATCAAAGTACACAACAAGAAATTTTCCGATGAATGGGCGAAATACCTGGTTCATAACCTGCATGAACGTGCTAGGAGCATTAGAAAGATCGAATGGTATTACCATCCATTCAAACAAACCTTCTCAGGTCTTGAAGGATGTTTTCCACTCATCTCCCATACAAATACGAATCTGGTGATATCCGCTCTTCAAATCCAGCTTCGTAAACACAGTAGCACCATTCAATTGATCCAGTAAATCATCAAGGTGAGGAATAGGAAACCGATACCTAACTGTAATTTTGTTGATAACCCGGCTATCCACACACATTCTCATTGAGCCATTCTTCTTTGGCGTTAACAGTGCAGGAACCGCACAAGGACTAAGACTCTCCCGGATGTGGCCTTTCGTCAACAGTTTTTCCACATATCTGGGGAGCTCTTTATGCTCTTTTGGACTCATCCGATAATGCGGTCGGTTTGGTAGGCTAGCACCCGGTACAAGGTCAATATGGTGCTAGATATCTCTCAATGGAGGGAGACCTGTAGGTAATGTATCGGGAAAGACAACAGAAAATTCTGCTAATAGCGGCCGAACTCGCTCAGGTATACCAGCAAATGGATCAGTACTAAATTCTTTTACCACCAAAAGATAGACAATCCCTGTTTCATGAGCATGTTCTATAAATGCCTTTCGAGCTAGACAGTTCTTACCCGACTCCTTTGATACTGCAAGGGAAGGTTTTGGGGAAACCTCTTTAGTTGGAATTAAGATGAAGCTGACATTATTCCATATAAAATTGTAGCAGTTCCTCCTACCATCATATGTGACACTTCTATCATATTTCCAGGGTCGCCCTAGCAACAAGTGACATGTATCCATCCCAATGACATCGCACTATGCTTTATCTCTATAGTTACCAACAGAGAAAGATACCAGACATCTTCTAGAGATATTTACCTCACTACATTTCTTTAACCAGGAAAACTTGTAGGGGTTTGGGTGGTCTTCTGTTTTCAGGGCCAGTTTCTGGACAGCTTCTTCAGAGATAACATTTTCGCAGCTCCCTGAATCAATAACGAATTTTCATACCTTTCCCCTAATAGTACAAGTCGATTGGAAAATATTGTTCCGTAGCCAATCATCCTCATCACTTTTGGCTTTCGGCGTCAGACATATACACCTTAAAACCAATGCCTGACCAATATCTCCTCCTGTAACCTGGTCCTATGGAATCTCATCAACAACATCCTCTGGTTCTTCATCAAACCGCGGGTCACCCTCCAGGTAAAAAGCAGCAGTGTCAGCGAACAGACCCCTCGATTGTTGTGGTTGTTGTCGTAATTTTGGACACTGTAAAGCAACGTGCCCTAGTTCATGAAAATGGTAGCACCAAACCTGTGAGGAAGCAAATGTGCGACTAGGGACCTGTAAATTAGCACATGTACGCATAGGAGAAACAGTTGGTACTCTTGGGTTAGGGCTTGGAACCGTCATTTTTGGGAATGGCGATGGAGTTGTTCGGGAAGTATCTCCGCCATAAGGCCTTCGTGAAAGGGATTTATCCAAATGCAGTGCGCGCTGATGTGCTTCAGACACATTCACAGGATCGAACATGTTTAGCCGGTCCTGAAACAGTTGTCGCATCCTTCAATATAGCGAAATACTAGCTAATCTGCTGAATCAGCAATATCGACATGGTTTTGTAGCTTGAAAAAATCGTTAGTGTACTCGTTAACAATCATTGACCCTTGTTTAAGGTTTTGGAACTGCTGATACATGATGCCGGCATAGTTGTAAGGAAAAAATGCAGCCTTCAAGTGCTTCACAAACTTAGCCCAAGTTGTTATTTTTGGCTTACCGTGCCTTGATCTGGTTTGCTTGAGCTGTTGCCACGAGGATGCAGCTCGGCCTCGGAACTTAGTTGCAGCCAACTGTACTCGTTTTGCATCCGGAACCTCCTTGAAATAAAGGTCTTCTTCCACTGAGGCGATCCAATCTAAAAACTCCTCCGGTTCGAGACCCCCTTGGTACTCTGGGATCTCCAGTCTGAATCCAGATTCCCACCGGTTGTTGGCGTTCAGATCAGAATCTCTCGGTGGCGGCTGCTCAAAGACTTGGTCACGATAGTCTTGTGGTGAGTATTGACCCCTAACTTGTTCTCTCCAAGGAGAAAACAGATTCTGCTCACGGCCGATCTCTCTCTCAGATCCCGATGGCTGGTTGCTCGAACCTGGAGCTCGAAAGCTGTTGGTTTGGTTGTTCAACAACATGTGTGGTGCTTCTTGTACGTCTCTCAACTGATTTCCCAATGAGTGCATCTATTCACCAACCTGGGATTGGAATTGACCAAATTCATCACGGTCGACCGATTCTGTGATCAAAAGAGTGGACTTCCCTATTGCATAATGTTGTATATACTACCCTTTCAGGTGCATCAGAGAAGCACGATGTCAGTCTTTTAGATTCGTGTTTTCAGTACACTAGAATCGTGTGTCTTAATTATTAGTATCGTGTATTGACTACATACAACTTGCATGCAAATCACATGTGACTCGCGACAAGATGTGACAATCGTTTCATGTGTATTTATGCATGATGCGAGTTTGGTATAAACTGGTAATGGTGTATTATTTGAATACAACGCTTGATGTTGATTAAACAATCCCATTTGTAAAAGGTTATATTGATCATACAAACAATATTAACCTCACAATTGTTTTTTGAGCAACCCAACTATTGTATGAAGAAAAAATACATCATGCGTGTGAGGAAAGGTTACAAAGTTAAAGCTGTTAGAGATATTCCGCAACAAGAAAAAGATTCACTTGACTGCGGAGTATTCGTTTGTCAGTATATTAAAGACATTATCCAAAACGGGTTTGTACCCAAGAAATATAACAAACAAATACCGCATCAAGCACGTGCGAAAATGTTTTATCATTTCCTAAATGATAAAAATACTAATCTTCCGGTGTTGGATGCTTGTTTATTTTATAGAATGTAGAACAATACTATTGGTTTAAGGGAGTATGTGATTTATTTCTGATTTGTTATTGGGTGCCATTTTGTTGGCTGGACAAGGTTGAATCGAACAATTTTACCCATAAGAAGTGTAGAACACTAATCCTATTCAATAGGCTAGCCATCACACGGTTGTTTAACACTGAATTGCATTTTTCAGTTAGAATACATTGTGGGATTTGTGAGAGAATTTCATGATCTATGGTTAATTTACAACATAAATCACATGAATAGTAATTATGAGTATCTCGGACTTTTGGACTACGCAAATCTCAATGTCAAATTGGATCCATAGGAATATATACATTCCCGTCTCTTTTTGGAATTGAATTATGTTAGCTCGCCTAAATTTACACCATCGAATAAAGACCCGCCGAAGTTAGCCACCTACTATAGGGCCTTATATAAACCTCCAGACTTATACTTAGACTCTGAAAGAAAATACTATACATTTTATAAATAGTTTCCAGTATGAATTGGAGCGTTGACAAAGACCAACACTTACTTCAAGCGATGACGTATGTTACGACAACAATTACCGATGAAGTGTTATGCATGATGTACTTCGACTATGGGAGGCTTGGATTTACTGGACCTCATACTCGAAGTCCTGAAGAAGTCAATTCGAGGTACAAGACACTAAAATCTGAACCCTTGCTACGTGTGTCTGACATGTTGTACATATTGTGTGAAGAGGAAACACACATTTGGAAGTTAGAACTTAAATATTGGATATCAAGATATATGATTGTGTATTTGAAGGACAATATTGCCGAGAAATAATATGCGATTACAAACTGCTCACCGGTTTATGATAACCTTGGTGGTTGATTTTGGTTTTGATTTTTATTGAATTTAAAATTTAATTGTTATTCAAGTAACATCCTTGTGAAATTCATTGATGTATTGTCAGTTTTATATTGTTGCAACACGTTAGTTAATCCTTTCTATTTTCTTCTAAATCGCGTGATAGATCTTGTTATGCAACTAATAAATCGCGTAACACTGTATACCATGGACATACTAAAGAACTATTTAATTCCAATTTGGGAAATCGCGTCGTGGCCAAGCGCATCACGAGGAATATGGCTCTCATTTTTCATTTAAATCGCGTCGCGCATAGGAAAATCAGGAGGCATGTGGCAACCATTTGTTTTTATACTGTAAATCGCGTGATGTGCATCACGATATGGAAGTCGCGTCATATAACCAGTTTAATAAGTGGTATTGGTCATCGCGTCATGATATATTGATTTATATGGAAATCATGGGCCATTACAAAAGTATACATTGGATATCGCGTCGTAATTAATTGGCTAATTAGACAACGAGTCATCTTTTCACTAATTGGTAATGGGTTTATAGCTTAATTTAATATTGGTTAATTTATTGCTTGATGCAGCATGGGTAGATATGTACTCATTACATAAAGATTAATTGCTAAACCCATGAAATTCCTCTAATTATTAAAACAGTTGTTTTGATCACTGCATAAGTAGGTAATAGTGTAGCTACTCCTAACAAGATCATCCCATCTACCTTCAACATAATATTGGAGAGTATGAAAGTTTCCAAACTCGGTCAAAGGCACAATTGAGGTCTGGTGGCCATATTTAAAAATAGAAACTTTTGATTTAGACATCTATTGCATTGCATAGTAAAACAAATTTGATTAAAGAACAATTTGAAACACTAACCTAGAATCGCACGAGATGTAAAAAATTAAAAATAGAACTCGCGTGATGTATACAGGTTCGTCTAACCATTATAGTAGAACTCGCGTCACAGAAATGGAATGAAAAATTTAAATAGAAATCACGTGATGTAAACAGAAATGTGTACACTTAATACCAAACACGCGTGATATAAAATGCATGAAATATGAAACTAGAACTCGCGTGATGTAAAGAGGGTCATGTAACCAATGTATAGAACTCGCGTGATGGGAATAGCATGAAATAATTGTACAGCAATCACAAGTTAGTTATGACCTATCGTATAAACTAGAACCCCGAGATATGTATGAATTATTATATAAACTAGAATCACGCCAATTGCTTAACATAGTTAGCATACAACAATGTTGCACTTAAAATCCTAACTACAATGTATATCTGAAAACGTGCAACACAGTTGATAACAACCGCATCGTCTCCAACAGAAAAAACAGCTCAAACATATATACAATGACATTATAAACAGATTCAACAAACCTCAAAACTAATGCAGTAATTATTAAACTTGGATAAAAACTTATTTATAACCTATATATAACTAACAATCACCCGAAGAACATGAAATCTACATTTGCTAACAAGTTGGTACATGAAATAGCAAAGATGGTAACACTTCATAGGGTACTGAGAACTTCAGAAATGTAAATCAACGTCGAAATAACAAAGATGGTAGGACTTCTTAAGGTACTGAGAACTTCGAAACTTCATAATCTTTGCATTTATCGATAAAAATAATTTACAAACAGCTTCAACAAGATGAAAAACGAAATAAAGATAAGAATATTACCTAAAGTTGATAATGAAGAGATGGACTGAAGCTTCAATGAAGGTACTGCTCACTTTTGGCAGCGTACAAAAAACGACGGTGAAGTGCTTGCTCTTTTACTCGTGGAAATATTAAAACATTGAGTTGCTCACTCTATTAAGATATTACTAGTTTGTAAAATATTATCATACGTGTGAGCTATTAAGATGAATTCAAATTTTGATTTTTTGGTGGAAAATACAGTGACCAAAATATGAGGGTAGTTGAAGGATAAAATAAAAATTAGGTATTGAAAATGCATTAGTTTGGTGAGAAAGGTGTTTAGTATGCATAGAAAATAGTTGAAGTACTAGATGATAATAAGATTGGTGAGAAGGTACTTAGGGTGACAGTTCCCTTAAATCAAAGATGAATTTTTAAGATTCTAGTCGTATATATGGATTACTATTATCCGTCTCTCTTTTTAAAATATTTTTGCAATACTATAAGTACATATTCATAGAGAGCGATCACCCTATGTAAATAATCATCATTAAATATGTCACGCGTCTCATATAAATACGTAGATGTCTGTTTTTATTGATACACTTTAAGATTTATCTTAAAAGATGAAGGGGTCTTCCAAGAAAATAAATCCCTCATAATGTCGTTGGTCAAAGTCTGAAGCCATATAGTTATAAAAATTATCAAAGAGAACCAATGTCTTAAATCCATTAAGTCAAGCAACCGATGTTTCATTTTCAGGGTCATAAAAGTCTATAGTTTGCATGGCTTACGTATAATTTTGCCTCATACCAGGATTTGAGGTTTTTAGGAAATTTCTGGAGATTTTTGTGGTGACTTACTAATATGAAGTTGAGCTGTAACCGTTCTTATCACTCGCAGATGGATTGGCAGACCGAGGTGACTAACATGACATTAGGAAACACGCTGCGTGTAAAGATGGCTGGAAATTTGAAATCATAGGCCAAAGGCTCTATCATGTAGAGTTATCCTATAATAGGCACCACAAGAGAAGTATTGAACATAGTCTGTTAATGGTTGAAACTATTATTGCTGAATTATAGGATATTCATGAGAGTATTCTATAGAAAGCTTGTGGAAACTACCTAGAATACAAATACAGTGCTAGCAAAATGGGGTGTTGGTCAAGTTTGAGGTATAGAATTTTATATCAACTGTTTTAAAGAGAGATCATTATCATGCACTTGAAGATGATGCACTAGTAAATGCCATATGAAGACATTATCAAGCCATTTGGTGTAATTTGCTGAGCATGTTGATGATGATGATCCCGAGAATTCGAGAGATCATTCTATATAACCAAGAGAAGATGATGTAGTAGTAGATGCCCATACTTATCTGACATTAATGGGCAAACACAAACGAATACTATTTTTTGTTTGAGTATCATAATTGGTTGAATTTGTACTCGAATATAACGTATTGAAGAACCCAACAATTATCCAGGACGTCACAAAAACTGATAGCATGGTCACAATGGTCGGGCCTTAAATTCCAAATTTTAGAGACCTAAATATCTTTTTGTCTAAAAATTGTTTTAATTATGAAATCAAATTTGATTTTATTTAAATTTGATATGATTCTATTTTAATGCATTTTTATAATTTCTATATTTTGGGATTATGGTTTTGGGAGTCTATATAAGTCATCTCATACCCTACTCATAGACTATCTTTTTATTAAATACTTTTTACTCAAATTTTTAGTTTTTTCCTTGAAATACGGTTTAAATTATAGTTTTTTTTATTTCTTTTGCTATTGGTCCCACATCACAAAAGGTCCAAGAGGAGATTGTGACGATAAGAACTTAAGGTGTTTGTCTTATATGAATCTTTGAAACTATTCATGGTCTTGGCGAAATGTCAAGTATAATCTTGCAGACTCAATATATAACATAATCTATTTTCACGCGAAGTAAATGTTTGACAATGAACTGCTCCGCTAAAATGGTCAACGAACTTTCAAAAGTACGGATAAAGTGCAAAGGAATTCGATTCAACCAGATTGTGATGCTACCTAGATATCTTTGAGAAATATTGCTACACAAGATAATATTTTCTTCGAATACGAAGAAATTCAGTCAACAAATGTTTGATGTGATGATCAAATTTTTTTCATCCATCGTATTTATCCATCGTGTATTGGTCGATGATAAGGTTCTAATGCCGCTGCACATCATTAGCCTTATTATTAGCGGTAATGATTCACCCTAATAAAGAGAGCGGAATAAAGACAAGGAAAAATATTTTTAAATGGAATTTTTTTTCTTATATTAGTTTGTAGTTCCATCTAAAAAGAATAAAGTAAAACTCATGTTGACTAAGGGTAAGGTAAAATGACGTTTAAGTTATGAACTATATAAAAATAAAGTTTGAAAGAAGGGTAATATAAATATTCGTTATAAATTAGATAAGATTATATACCGTTGATGTTTTACGTAAAAATGTTGTCTTAGTTATAGTTTATGCAAAACTACGACGATATGTGAGATAATAGTAATGTTAACTAAACTAGATGACAAACAACTAATATAACATTAGATGATATAAAATACGTAAGACTGATAAAATAAAATAAGAGATGATAAACAGGCTGAGGTAAAACAAAATAACATACAGATGAAAGGTAGACGATGATAAAGACTTGAAGATATGGAGAATGGTCAGAATAAGATAAGTAGAACACACAAATCCAATATGATTAGAATAAGATTTTAGAAGTTTCAAGATGGTCATATTAGATTATTAATTTTCCCAAGACCGTTAGAGGGTAAATTTGTAGTTGATATAGTGATGAATGCCAAGTATCATAAGTTACAAGTGTCATTCATTCATCATATTTGGACTCTCCGATCACTAATTGCGTAATAAGGTTGAACACTATTTTGAAAGAAAATGATGAATAATTTTGTATTTTTCCCCTACCGAAATTGTTCGGTCTCTTCAATTAGCAGTCACTTTGACAAAAATTTTCTTTATTACTTTAATTATCAAGGAGGGTCTTCTTGAAGAATCAACGGGTTAGATGTGGCTAGTGTATATTTTGAACTTGACACTTAGATCATATAAGGTGATATACCATATGGATTTTGGTCTGTATTTGACGGTTGTTGTGATACTCTGTACTAAAAGTGATGGAGATCAAGCTTACATTGAAAACAAGAGATAATATAAGATTAAAATTTGGATGAAGAATAGACGTATAAGGCACTAGTATTGTTACGATTTTGTGTTCGGGAGATGCTTGTCACAAGTTGGGCAATTTTGGTATTAACTATGTCTAAATAATGAATTCTCCCTGTCTTAGCACATTTATATTCTATAAATAAATTATGCAATCAATTATAGAATATCCATTAATTTTAAGTTATTTATGTTTATCGGTCTACAATCCGAATAGTGACTATTGTTAGAAACAATGTTTGAAGATTTCCCCATAATTATCGGAAGTCTTGTAAAGCAATTTTTAATTAAAATATTTTTAGGGTTCTCTAAAAATTCTCAACTGGATAATACCAGAGATATTTATTTTTCAAAGAGAATGATTATTTTGATGGGTTTTGCTATTCAAAAGTATCCATACATTAATCAATTCGACCAACAAGAAGGGTTTCGCGGTTAAGTTAGTTAGGGGTAGATAAGATCAATCAGATTTTAATTAAAAACGACTCAAATTTCAAATTTGAATAAAACATTCAAATTTCAAATTTTAAAATTCTGTTGACTTGCAACAACAACTGATTTAACCAAAATGGGGCTCTGCACCTTGGACCTCGGCTGGGTCTCCGCCCCTTGAACCCTATTAATCATGATAAAATCTAACAAGCGTGCACTCCGCATTCTTACGACTTGTTTGATAATATATCATTATTAAATTGGTCAACTAGTCGATTCAATTACACTAAAATATTTAACAATCTTCCCTCACTTTAGTTTAATTCAGGATCAACTAAACACAATCACAACAATTAACAAATTTATGCATAAATGAAATATCGTAACAATTGAATTTCACATTAGTATATTACACATTCCATATATCCAAATATCAAAGTATAAGTAAGGATTGAACCTTTACTATTCATAATGAATACACAAAGATAATATACACATAAATTTACATTCTCACTTGTTTTTACTTGACACTATCTTTTACTAGCCTTGTGTCCTTATCCTTCTTAAGCATATCAAAGCCAATTCCTAGCTTCTTGAAGCGGCTAAACTTCATGATCAAATAGGTAGTTCTTTTCCTCTTGCACATGCATATGTAATTTTTGAAAATAATTATTAAGAAGATAATCTTCAACCTTTACAACTTGCAGGTCTAAACACATACCTTGGGATGATATACAAATGTGTTCCAATCTCTAGATATTAAGATTTCCACATTGAATTCAACACAAAATTTTATATTAGATGGGCATTGGGTATCTCAACATGAGAGATTTTAGATGGACTTTAATCCTATCGTAATAGCCGATTTGTGCACAAGATCTCTACCTAACCTTTTGGTTAAATAATCGGCTAAGTTATATTGAGTTCTCACAAACTTTACTGAAATAATATCATGCGTGATATGCTCACGAATCAAACTGTCTCTAACACCTAAGTGTCTAGACCTGCCTTTGTAAACTTCTCTATAGATATTGGCCAAGGCAGCTTCACTATCACATCTGATAGATATAGGTGATATCGGTTTGGGCCACCACAAAATTTCGTACATTACATTTCTTAGCCACTCAGCTTTTTTACTCGCTGCTGCTAATGCCACAAACTCTGATTCCACTGTTGAATTAGTAATACAAGTTTGTTTCTTAGATGCGCAAGAAATAGCACCTCCACCAACCAGAAATACTGATCCACTTGTGGAAGAATGATCTTCCATATTGGAAATGTAACTTGCATATGAATATCCTTCACGTACATAAGGAAATCCAGTATAAGTTAAACTATAATTCATGGTTGCATTCAAATACATGAAAAATCGATTTAAAGCTTGCCGATGATGTAAACTAGGATTGCTAGTATAGTTACTAAGTTTTCCAACAACAAAAGCAATATTCAACCTAGTTATAGCAATGTCATACATAAGACAACCGATGGCTCTTGAGTATTCAAGTTGAGATACAACATCACCTTTATTAGGTAGAAGCTTAAGACTAGGATATATAGGTGAGCTCACCTTTATATTGAGATTGAGAAATCGATATACTATTGTTCTTCCGCTTGATTTTTATATCAAGAATCATTTTAGCTTCCCCCAAATCCTTCATCTCAAAATTAGATGATAAGAATTTCTTCGTTTCAACAACCTGATTTTGGTCAGTTCTAAAAATCCACATATTATCCACATATAGACAAATCATAACTCCTTTACCAGAATTATCAAATTTTCTATATACACACTTATCGACTTGGTTAAAAATAAATATATTAGACAATATCCCATTATCAAATTTTTTATACCAATATTTTGGTGCTTATTTCAAACCATACAAAGATTTTTCAACTTGCATACCTTATTTTCACAATCAGGCATAACAAACCCTTTCGGTTGTTTCATATAAATCTCCTCATCCAAATCACCATTTCAAAAATTCAGTTTTAACATCCATTTGATGAATTACAAGATTGTATACAGATGCAAGTACAATCAATGATCTAATAGTGGAAATCCTAGCAACCAGAGTATAAGTGTCAAAGAAGTCAATTCCTTCTTTTTGTCTACATCCCTGGATAAAAAATCTAGCTTTATACCTTTCAATGAAACCATGTACTTTCATTTTCCAATTAAAGATCCATCTATTTACCAATTATTTGCAACTAGGAGGTAAATCAGCTAACTCCCACGTATTATTTATGCATGATAGACTCTATCTCATCTTGGATAGCTTCTTTCCAAAATGCAGCATCCCTTGATGCCATAACATCACTAAAAGTCCTCGGATCATCTTCAATAACAAAACAATATTGATATTGGTAGTTAATCTTATCTCGTGACCCTTCAACTAAATAAAGTTGAAAATTAGATCCGAATGACTTAGCTTTTCTAGCTCTAGTACTTCTCATTGGTTCCGAAGGTCCGGGTACATAAATAGTACCGCTTGATTTATTTTCAGTTAGAATTGAGTTTCTATCCAAAGATTTTTTTAATATTATCTCTAGGTCTAGGTATAGAAGTAAATATTTCTTCATCAAATATTGCATCTCTTGACTCGAGTGTTCACCGACACATAGTTATTAGATTCTAGCACATAGAACCTATATGCAACGGAATGCTCAACACATCCAATGACGATACAATCTATACCTCTTTCACCTAAATTTTTCCTTTTGGGTTCAGTGAGTCTTACAACTACTCTACAACCCCAAACTCTCAAATAATTCAGTGTTGGGCGCTTCTCAAACCAAAGCTCGTATGGGGTCATCATAATTATTTTAATAGGAATACGATTCAATAAATAACATGTTGTTAACATAGCCTCACCCAAAAATCCATCACCCAAACCCGAATAGGACAACATGAAATTAACCATCGATTTCAAAGTTTTATTCTTCCTTCGACTATACCATTTTGTTGTGGTGTATAAGGAGTTGTGGTTTGATGAATTATACGAGTAGACTGCAAATATATAGGATCATAATATTCACCTCCTCTATCCGTACGTAGATGTTTAATCAAATCATTCTTATGTAGCTCTACTTCTTCCTTATATATTTTAAACTTATCAAGAGCTTCATTTTTAGCATGCAACAAATAAATTTAGCAATATTTGGATGCATCATCAATAAAAGTAATAACATACTTTTTACTTCCTAATGAAGGTGTAGCATGGAAATCACATAGATCACTATGTACTAGTTCCAATATTTTGGAACTCAATTAACATTATTGAAAGGTTTTCTAGTTATCTTAGTTAATATGAAAGTTTTATATTTTTCATTGTTTGCATCAACAGGAGGAATAAGGCTCATTTTCGACATGTCTTTTATTCTCCCATAATGAACATGTCCTAATCTGGCATGCCATGATTCAGTTTTATTCAAATTTATACATGTACTAGTATAAGCCATACAAACAAAATCATTTTGGAACGACATATTAATATTTAACATGAACATATCATTACACAAATATCTGAATCCCATAGATACACCATGTTTTGATAATACATATTTTCCACTTTCATACACTTGTTTGAAACTACAATTGTTTAAAACAACATAGAGAAAAGATTCTTTCAAATCCCAAGAACATACAATACATTGTTTAATAATATGTATTTTCGAGAAATAAATAATAATTTAACATTTCCTAATCCTTTAATTGGTTCGGTAGCAACTTTCCCATCTTAAGTGAAGATCCATATTCAATCGATTGAAAATTACTGAACCATCGAAGATCTTTACATACATGAGTTCTTGCTCCCGAATCAACCCATCAAGCAACATCATCTGCACATAAAATGCTTCAAATATTACAGATATATAGTTCAGACCAAAATTAAAATTCTGAAATAAAATTTGACCTTGTTGCTTTTGAGGATCCTTGGATCTACTTAAAGCAACATTGTTTCCATTTGGACCAAGCATTGTTCCCACTTGGACCAACATTTTTTTTGCCTTTTCCAACTCGATAATCCCTCCTAAAGTGACCAGATTTGCCACATTTTCAGCATGCCATTTTAGGCTTTTGTTGTTACATGTAAACTTTGTTTATTCCCCTTATCTGTATTTGCAATCTTAAAGAATCTGCTATTTTAAGCCATATTTACAGATAAGTTTCCCACTTGGTTTTTACCCTTAGGATTACTTATTTCATCTTGAGCCCTTAGAGACTCTTCAATCTTAAAGTCACTACCAAGTTCGACTAAAGTCATTTCTTCCTTGTTCTGTTTCAAAGTGTGTTTAAAATCCTTCCATGAAGGAGACAATTCGCCAATAACAGAAGAAACTTAAATACATTCGTCCATTTTCATATTGTGTTGGACACCATTTTGTAATTTACGAAATTACTAAACTTGAACTTCATACTAGAAGCATCTTCAGCCATGTATTTCGATTCAATTGAATCCCATAACTCTTTTGCAGATTCAAAATTTTGGTATAAATAAAACAAAGTATGAGACAAACCGTTTAATATGTGGCCCCAGTAAATGTAGTCATCATTCTCCCACTTGATGCGTCTCCTTGTTTGTTCCAGCATTTCATTTTCAGTGATCTCCGGCCAGGGGGTACTCAAAACATACACAACCTTGAGGGTAGTCAACAGAAAATGCAACTTTTTATACCATCGACTGAAATCATGTCCTTCACTCATTCTCTTTTGTTCGTTATCTCGATTTTCATACACAAGAACAAAATATTTCAATTATTTGTTAGAAACAGTGTTTGAAGATTTCCGGATAATTCTCTGAAGTCTTGTAAAACAATTTCTAATTGAATTTTTTTTAGGGTTCTCCAATAATTCTCAACTGGAGACAATCAAAGATATTTGTTTTTCAGATAGAATGATTATCTTGATGTGTTTTGTTATTCAATAGAACCCATACATTAAGCAATTCGACCAACAAGATGGGTTTGCTGGTTAGGGTAGTTAGGGTAGATAAGATCAGCGGGATTTTAATTAAAAATGACTCAACTTTCAAATTTGAATAAAAATTTCCAATTTCAAATTTTAAAATTCTGTTGACTTGCAACAATAGCCGATTTAACCAAACTACCCTAACCGCAAACTACCTCTTGAACCCTGTTAATCATGCTATAATCTAACAAGCGTGCACTCCGCACTCTACGACTTGTTCGATAATATATGATGATGAAATTTGTCGTCTAGTCGATCCAATTACACTAAAATATCTAACAACTATGGTCTTTTAGTTAATAATTTTGGTGCATGGAAAGTTAATTAATTTGTAATCACTAACATACAATTAATACGAAACAAAGATAATTCCGCTGGAATTAGATAAAAAATGTTTTAAATGATGTATAGAAAAAAATATAGATCCATTTTGGATAGGTAAAAACAATTTGATCTCAAGGCTATTATGATATTTCCCAACTTATTTTTGTTCCATTTCCTAAAGCAATAAAATAGGTTTTTATTTATATATGATTCACCTTTGTTTAACCTATATATGAAATGTGAAACTTTGGTGGCTACCATCGAGTTACACATACTATAGCAGCCCTCTACTCATTATATGCATTATACACCGACGGACATGATCGTCCCCAGCTGCCTGTATGAAACAAATGAAAACAAATTCTTGCAAGAAAATAACCACCGACAATAACTTCTCTTTATCTATACAAGGACACGCTGATTCCACATATTTCATTATAAAAACCTTTTGGTCTTCTTATTTCTCTTTCTTTCTCTCTTCAACATTGTGAAAATGTCTAAAACAACTCCAATGGAGATTGGGAGTATTTTTGAGTTTATTGAAAACAAAACCATTTTGATTACTGGTGCTACTGGTTTCTTAGCAAAGAGTACTAACTATTTCTTGTTCCAAAACTGTTTTCTTACTTCTTGTTTCGAAAAATGGCTTATTGACTCATTGTTATCGAAATTACTACAGTTTTCTTGGAGAAGATTCTAAGAGTTCAACCAAATGTGAAGAAGCTGTATCTTCTTTTGAGAGCAGCAGATTCTGAGTCAGCTATTCAGAGGTTCAACGATGAGGTATAATACTTTTTCTTTCAAATACAACACTTCTAAACTTTATAAAGCTTATCTAGCTATAATGTTGATTTATAACTAAGGTGGATCCAAGAAGTTTGGAAAATACAAGTTCAAAACGTTGTACTTTTTATTAAAATTTTGAAACCCTACTTCAGATTATTTGTGATATCTCGATAAGTGGGGTTGTTCTGTCGCCCAAATTTGTGCTATAGATATCTCAAACTGGTACCATGAACTATGAACTATTTTAGTATATAATATAAAAGAATACAACAAACCGGCTGTTTTAGACTCTTTCGGTGAGAGTTGGTATATATTCAGGATTTATAATCGTTTTCAACTTACGTTTGAATACAGAAGTTTTTGTATTTTTTTAAAAAGTATTCTATTATAAAAAAAATCCCTTTTATCATAACGATTTTAAGCTTACAGATTATAGCGAAGGATCTGTTTGGGGCTGTAAAGGAAAAATACGGTGTAAATCTAAACTCGATGATATTGGAAAAAATCGCAATCGTTCCGGGTGATGTATCTTGTGACGGATTGGGAATACAAGACTTAAATGTGAGGCACGCAATGTTGAGTCAAATAGATGTGGTTATTAATCTTGCAGCCAATACCAAGTTTGATGACAGGTAAGAATATATAAATACATGCATATCAATTCCTGACGCCTATCATAGTTGTTCTATAACTAAAGTAATTAGTAATAAATATTTATGAATGTTATGCAGGTATGATGTTTTAATTGGTATCAACACAATAGGAGCTAAGCATGTCTTGAATTTTGCCAAAAAATGTCTAAATCTGAAAGTTCTTGTCCATGTTTCTACAGGTCAGTGAGTACTAATTTTATAGTTCGTATATATGTTTGACAGATCTTTAGGAATAAGAATATAAATTTTACATGGTTGTTTTCAGCTTATGTATGCGGAGAAGGGACAGGTCTAATAACCGAAACACCATATCTGATGGGTAAGGCGCTTAATGAAATTATAGGATTAAACATCGAGCACGAAAAAGAACTAATCAAGGAAAAACTTAAGCAACTTGGAGACCAAGGGGCTGCACCCGAAAGAATTAAACAAGCTATGAAAGATTTGGGCATGGAAAGGTAGATTGATCGATAATATCAACTTTCAAATTATATATATATATATATATATATATATATATATATATATATATATATATATATATATATATATATATAAATGAAAAACTATCGCTGGACATTAATTTTAAGATTAAAATTAATTATTGTGAATTTTATTTTATTTTTTGAAATTCAGGGCAAAGATGTACGGATGGCCCAACACTTACGTCTTTACAAAAGCAATGGGGGAAATGATAGTAGAGGAAATGAAGGGAAATTTGCCACTAGCTGTTATTCGCCCATCTATTGTAACAAGTACTTATAACGAACCATTTCCTGGTTGGATCGAAGGCATAAGGTAATAAAATACATTGTAGGTCTGATTGATTCAAAAATCTTGTCAACTAAAATTTGATACTACTGAACGTCGTTCGCGGACCATTGAAATCTATTTGTAGTGACAAAAACTTTTAGCAAGATTTTAAGTTGTTTCATTCAATCTTGTCTCGAGTAATTTATAAGTAGATCGCACTCAGCACGTTGTTGTCCGACCCAAATAAATGTTTGTAACAATATAAAATTATATTTACTCTATTAGTATATTAAGAAACGACATAAGACTAATAGAAGTTGGTATGTTTATACAGGACTATTGATAGTATCGCAGTTGGTTACGGAAGGGGAAGGTTAACATGCTTTCTTGGAGATCCTAATGCCATTTCTGATATAGTAAACTTCTTTCTCTATATTCTCAATCAATCATAGGACTAAAAATAAACAGATTTAGTATTCAGTGTACCTTTTTTTGTCGACGAAAAGCGATATCATGTTGACATATGTTAAATTGTCGCAGATACCAGCCGATATGGTGGTGAATGCTATGATGGTGGCCATGGTAGCTCATGCTAATAACCAGTCTGATTCAAAAATATATCATGTTGGGTCGTCACTCAGACACCCGGTCACATGTGGCGATTTTCGGGAGATATGGTATAATTACTTTAAAGAAAAGCCATGGCTAGACAAACAAGGAAAGGAAATTAAAGTTTCCAAATGTAAAATGATAACTTCCATGACTAAATTCCACCGCTACATGGCCTTCCGTTACTTGATACCTTTAAAGGTTAACTTCTTTTTTTCTTCTTCTTTATCACTATAACATTTGAATTATCAAAACTATGATTTTTTTTTTATATATTTATTTGTCTTAAAGATTACTTGCTTGTTTTAATTCAGGGACTAGAACTTGCAAACACTCTATTCTGTAAGAAGTTTCAGAGTACATACAGCGATCTGCAGAGGAAGATCAATCTAGTGATGCGATTGGTCGAGATATATCGACCATATGCCTTCTTCGAGGGAGTGTATGTCTCTCTCTCTCTGTTAAGATATCTCAGGTCGTTTGGATAATATAAAATGCTTTAGCTATTTGTGAGCCGAGCTTGAGGTTAAAAGTTTCCGCGAAATGCAGTTCATAATATATGCGAAGCTAACAATAAAGCTCAGGTTAACCTAATATTTCTTATGAGTAATCGTTAGTCATCTCAAGTTGATATAGTTAAATATAATCATGGCCCGTAAACGTTTATAGAGATAGTCAAACGATTTGAATTACGAATAGTTCTATAATACTTTGAGCATCACATTGTTTGGTAAAATAATGTATGAACATAAGTGATCCTTCATACAGGTTTGACGACACCAACACAGAGAATTTGCGAGTAGCAATGAAAGCTGGTGGTGTAGAGACGGACACTTTCTACTTCGACCCAAAATGCATCAACTGGAATACTTATTTCGTGGAGGCTCATATCCCCGGACTTGCTAAATACGTTTTAAAGTAAAATGAAAAGCATTTTTAACGCTATTTACCTATTTTCTCGTTTGCAATGGGAAATGTGAAAAATATGTTGTGTTTGATAATTCTACTTGGTTATATATTTTGTGTATTGTAATTGGAAATTGTTAGGTAAACTCATTTTATAAGAGTGCTCTTGGTTAGGCTAACTCATAAATACCCGGAGGCCGGATAATGTTAGTCTTTGGCCGAAAGCAGTTTCGAAATAGTATTGAATATAGAACGGAACAAATAGATGAACCACACAATTTTGGTTCGTATTCAAAATTTAGTTACATAAAAAAAACAAAACAAAAATAACCAAATTGTAAATCTGAGCACAAGTCAAGACAGATTTGTCATAGTTCATACGATGAAGAAATCATAAATCCACAATCAACGCACATAAATTTTATATATACGACATCATAAAAACTCTTTCTCAAATACTAAACACTCGGTCAATCATTTTTGTTACAATGCACACTTTCAGCTTACAAAATTACTATAAATATAATAATAGATATTCAAGTGTTTATCATTTATCTCAATTATAGTCGAAAGATTATAGCTATTTCTTTCAAATTTTTCAATTGTTTTCACTTGCATCAATGGCTTCATACCTAGCTCTTAATATTTATAGAGGATCAATGATGTGTACAATACTTCTCAATTCACAATAGTACATGACAATCCATTTCTTTATTTGTTCAGGTAGACCAACACACAAGGATAAGGCTTGCGCCAACATCCATACGGAAGAGGCCTGAGGTGCCTCATAGTACTATTGTCCATGGAACACGCTTTAGATCAACGACTATTTTATCAAAGATGAAATTAAACATTAATTCAGACCCTTAGTGACTCGGTCTCCTCTAGAAGCTTCTAGGTTTCTTTAGAAGTCCTTAGGGAAGTAAGCGAGTAAATATCATTATTAATCCCCAATGTTTCACGTTTGTATCAAACGAGTCCTGTATGTTCACTATTGTCTCTCACTGGTCCCCTATGTTTTAGAAATTTGAATTATTAACTCCCTTGCACATGTTAGTACTAAGAAACTGACATATGACAGTCCAAACATCAACATTTTGTCTCATTATTGGTCCCCAAAAACTCTAAAAACCTAATTCGAGAAACACATAGTCTTACTCCTAAATTCCTAAATCTCTAATTCGATAACCACATTCTTCATATTTTTAGGCGACTAATAGTGAGAAAAAATATTGATGTTTGGACTGCCACATGTCAGCTTCTCAATACTCACATGTGCGGTGGAGTAAGAATCCAAATTTCTAAAATATAAAGAACCACTAGGATACAAAAGTGAACATAAGAGACTAGTTTGATACAAATACGAAACATGAGGAACTAATAGTGCTTTTTAGCCGCAACTAGGAACTGCACATTCGGCGCCGCAAATGATCAGTATGATCATTCGGCCTAATGACATACATTTTGGTTTCGGCAAAGCTTGCCTTTAGTTTCCAGCTACCATCTTTGCACCTTACTCTTGGCCCAATCTTAGGCCTGAAAGATTTAAACAGTTCATGCCTCTACATGTCTTTGACAATTCATCGTTTGCCACATGTAGTATTTGGTAACATTTCTATTTTTAAGTTAATTTTAGCATACATCTAGCAATTGCTCATCCATGCTTATAATAAGTCTATCATCATGTTCTACTATTTAAAGACCAACTCACCCACATCCCAGAATTTAACATGTCGTTTGTAGTTCGTGAACTTTGAGTTTGGTATAACCTTGGCCAGGGCATCCAAAATATTGTATCGTTGGAAATCTTAGCCACCCTCAATTGTTGTCTCTCCACCACATCTTAGATGAAGTGCAAATTGATATCTACATACTAAGTTTTCTCATGAAACTTTTAAATATTTTATTAAAAGAGGAGAACTAATATTATCACATAACATAATCGCATCCCAATGATTTTACTCAAGGATCTCTTCAACCAAATAGATTCCTTCATGGCTTATGTGGAAACTATATATTATTATTTCTTAGATGCCAAGGAAACAACCTTTTGTATACAATACTTTCAGCTAACGACTTCACCTAAAAATGAAACAAAAAAGTCGAAGAAGATTTCCTTATGTGAAGGCAACCGCATAACAGACCCCAGATACCCTATCAAGACTATATCAACTATATCCTTCTAAATATAACTCATCCCCACTTCAACCCAACCCTTCAAGTATTTTATAAGCCACTTGAATGCATACCAATGCGAATTTCCTGGATTTGACTGAATATGATCAAAACACAAATAAAGTATGGAAGATTATGTCTCATTCAAAACATAGCATACATAATGCCACAAATACCATTGGCATAAGGTATCTCTTACATATATTTCTTAATTACTGCTTTGGTTAGTGCTTGAGTGGCACTAAGTTTGAAATGGTAACCAATTTTAGATTCGATGAATCTTATATGTGTAATCTTGTTAGGATAAGAATTGATACCCTTTGGACGAATTATCTTGAACTCAATACCAAGTATCCACCTAGCTTATCTCATACCGTTTATTTCAAACTCTTTTTTAGCTGATTCTTCATCGTTTCAATCATCTTAATATCTCTTCCAGCTATTAGGTTAGCATCTACATACAATAACAACAAAATATTTCTTATCATGTGTATTCTCTCATTCCATTAGACACAGTCGTTATAGTAGTTTCAGATGTATTGATGGATCTCATAAAAAATTCAAATATTCTATTCAACTATCTCATCGATTGTTTTAACCCATATAAAGGTCTCTTCAACAAACACGTATTTCATTCATTCCCTTCCTCAAATCTTTTTGGCTGACATATGTACATTTTCTCTTCCAATCGACCATGCAGAAATGAGTAGTAAGATTTATTTGATCTAACTCTAGATAAAATATGGTAATCATTAACAACATAACCCATATAGAGGTTTGTTTTACAATCGGTGATAATATTTCATTAAAATTAGCACCCTTCTTTTGCATGAAGCCCTTAGCCACCAGTCTAGACTTGTATTTGGATAATGGAACCCCATAGATACTTTGCTTCCTTTTTATATTCCCTTACTCCCAACAAGATTCTGACCCTTCTGATGCTTCATAAGAATCCATGTGTCAATCTCCTCGAGAGATCTAAGTTCTTCCCTCATGGTCATAATACAATATTCTTTATCAGTATCCTTTATAGCATCGTGGTGGCTTTAAGGTTTCAAGAACATCTTCATGTATTTTGATAAATAAAGAATAACCAATAAAATTAGCAAAACTATAATACTCATGAAGTTTGTTTGGTGTCTATTTTCTATCTCTCGCCAGTAAATAATTGTGAAGCCCAATTTTCTCTATAATATGATCATCTGAAGGCCCTGGAACACCAGACCCTTGGCCATCTTCAAGGTCCTAAATAATCTATGGCAGAAGCAACTTCAGCTTCAATCTCTATATCGAACTCGACATTAAATCTGCATTTTTTCTCAGCATTACTAGGTTGGGTATTCATCATCTTCTTAAATGGAATGTACTCCTCATTGAGAACCACGTCCACGGTTACCAAAGATTTCGAATATCCATGTTCAAGGTACCAAAACCTATATTTTTTACTCTTTATGGATAGCTGAGGAACAAATATTTTAGTGCCCTTGACTGAATATTATCTTGCTTCACATGTGCGTAAGAAGCACATCCAAAAAATCTAAAATATTCCAACTTAGGTTTATCTCCAGTCTATGCCTCTTAAGGAAAAAAACTGCAACACTGTAGATGGACTCCTGTTTATGATGTGGAAATCGTAGTCATGACTTCTGCCTAGAACGTTCAGCCCATTCGAGTTGTTTGAAGCATATACCTAAACCTTTCTAGTAAGGTTCAGTTCATTCTCTTACAAAGCCCATATTCTGGGTATCCTCATTCACAGTTCGGCGTCTAGCAATACCAAACTTTAAAAAATAGCTAGTGATCGCCTCGTTCATATATTTCAAGCCAGTATCAGTTAGAAGATTCTTCGACACTTTTCCGGTCAAATTTTCTACCAAAGTTTTAAGTTCCTAAAAGCATAAAATTCTTCATCATTGATATTAAAAATTATAAATTTTAGTTTTCTTCGGTATTCATCAGTCAAGGACATAAAGTATCTTGTGATAAGGACCAAATTCTCGAAGGGCACGTCGGACCAATGACTTACCAAACCAAAGTTTACTTTATGATACTAACATAATAAATATATAATATAAGAGATTTTAAATAATTATAGACTTGGGTTATATGGGCATGGGTTACCAAAATAACCCATGGACCATGTAAGCCAAATATGTTTATTAGTATATATGTATAGCCTTGTTTAGTATATCTAAGCTATTCAAGAACTTTATTATAAATTACGACGATGATGATAAGTTATTGTACTAGGTTTTTTGGATAGTGTTTTAAAATGGTTTAATCGGCTTGAACAAGGTTCAATCAATAATTTTGATATGTTATGAACTGATTTTTGAAGACATATTGTGGAAAACACCAAAATAAAGAGGAACAGTAACATAATGATTCACTGCCGTCAGTTGATTGGGGAAATTTTGAAAGAGTACACTAACTACTTTATACAAAGTAAGAATAACTTGGATGATTTCTATGAGCAAGTGGTTATAACTTCTTTCAAGCAAGGGATTTTCCCCGGAGAATTGACAGATAAGATGACCAGGAAAAAATCCTTAACTTTTGGGGGTCGGTTAGCTGAAGTTGGGAAATAAATCAAAGTGGAGGAATCGAAAATATTAAAATCTATTTATTTTCAAAGACAAGTTCCACAACATTCTGCCCTAAGCCATCAACAACAACAGGCCCAAAACGTTCACCATCAACCACTTACTAATTTTTGTCCAAAGAATACAAATCAGAATCCATGAGTTCCTGCATCAAAACTTTTGACGAAACTTAGTTGATCTCTTGAACCAACGATAGACATGAAACGCATCAGAGACACAATAATGATCAACAATTTCTCGAGGAAATGGGTATATAACAATGCAGTGTCATAGAGGACGCTCATTGAACCAGTGATAAACATGAAACACACCAAATACAAAGCCGTTATTCTTTGAGGAGAAAGATGAAACCCAAGTTTCGATACCATTCTACTGAATCTTGTGACTATTCCCTTTAAGACTCGAACGAGTCCTCCTCCCTATAAAGGGACAACCGATGTAAAAAATTGATAAGATAAATGATTCAAAGAGGTGTATGGAAAGTCATCGAACATCTCGTCGGGCCAGAGGTCCAAAAAGAGAAAGAAATTATCAAGACAAAATGGTTTGAGAAACGGGATAAAGTGGTAATCATCGCTAAAGGAGAGCAAGCTACGCCATATGTTCAGATTCCATCAGGAAGCCAAAGTTTTGAGTATTGTGTGAGTAACCAATTCACGAATCCATCCAAGTAGAATTTATATAATATTTTGAACGAAGCCCCCAAGGGCAGTATGTATAAGACCAAGAACAAGTGGAGGTCATCTCCTCCTTCTGTAGAAATTATGTTAAGGCACATGCCAAAGCAATTTTTAATTCTAAAGTTAAAAAAGTTCGATAAGACTCAAAATCTAGAACGCCACATTGAGTAGTTCAAAGTTTTGATGATTAACTATAATGACGATAAAAAATTGTTATGCAGGTCTTTCTCCCAAATGTTTAAGGATGCTGCCTCGAAATGGTAATACCGAATGTCGTAGAGTTGTATCAAGAATTTTGATATGTTTTGGAATATGTTATGCTAACACTTTCTGGGAAGCAAAAACATATGTGCAAATGATGATATGATAATTTACTATAAACATAAAGTTAAGGATAGGATAACGGATTATACAAATCGTTTGATCAAAACTAATACTGTCATAGAGGGTTACAAATACAAAGTAGGCTTAACATTTTTTTGAATATGATGTCTCCCCGATATTTTGAAAGATATCATCTCGAAAAAATAGGCCATGACGTTTGGGGCATAATTGGATAAGGTAGAGAATATAATTTTGGTGGAACAGTGATGTAGCCCAGAAAGTCCAAACAAAAGCCTTTTTTATTTTATTTTATTTTATTCAAATATCTTATGTATTTAAATCAAATCTAATTATATTAAGATTTGATTTTATTTTATTTTAGAATATTTATTTTATTTCCTTGTATTCTAATTTAGGGTTTTGAGAAGCTATTATATAAAGTCTCTTATGCCTTAAGTTATTTTGAAGTTTTTGGAATAATAGATTTTTTATCTCTGAAAACTTCACTCTTTGTTACCCTTAGATTAGGGTTGCATGATGTTACCCTTGAATTAGGGTTTCATCTATCGTTGCTTCTTCTTCTACTTCCGCCGCGTCATCAGTTTGGTATCAGAGCCTCAGTTCCTGCTACGGGTCAAGCATGTTTCTGAATCTTGATTTCATCTGATTCAAGGTCTAAAGGAGAGAACAACATACGGCCATGAAGATCTCAAAGATCGTTTGGTATGCGGGAGACACACTAAGCGTTTCTATGATGATCATATTGACCGGTTACTGAAGGAGTTTAAATTTGCTACCAATTGTCGAATCAAGGTAAAAATTGCTTATCGAGATGCTATTTCAGGCTATGAAGAGGTTTTCAAAACCATTTTTTTTTCATCAACTGGGCAGAGGGATGTTGTCTTCAGGCTATGAAAAGGTTTTCGAAACTATTTTTTTCCTTCAACTGGATGGCTTCAGTGTGACTTCGAATAAAGAACACTCGAAAAGAATTTATCTTATTCTGATAAGGTCAACAATTATAATTCCCAATGTGACGATTGAATAAAATAGAATATATAATTTGGGTTCTTGATGGTGATGGTGCTGTGAATTCGAGGACGAGTTCTTGTCAACCAGGAGAGGATGATGTAGCCCAGAAAGTCCAAACAAAAGCCTTTTTTATTTTATTTTATTTTATTCAAATATCTTATGTATTTAAATCAAATCTAATTATATTAAGATTTGATTTTATTTTATTTTAGAATATTTATTTTATTTCCTTGTATTCTAATTTAGGGTTTTGAGAAGCTATTATATAAAGTCTCTTATGCCTTAAGTTATTTTGAAGTTTTTGGAATAATAGATTTTTTATCTCTGAAAACTTCACTCTTTGTTACCCTTAGATTAGGGTTGCATGATGTTACCCTTGAATTAGGGTTTCATCTATCGTTGCTTCTTCTTCTACTTCCGCCGCGTCATCAAACAGACACAAGTGTCATCAGTGACTTAGATGGTACACATTGTGCAGAACCAGTTCCAACAATCTCTGATAGTAACATAAAACCACCTCTTATAGAAATTTATCCACCTTATAAAACCCACAATTGTTCGATCTTATTTATGCATGGTCCACTAAAGATGTTTTGGGGGTACCCGCTGATATTATCTATCACAGATCGGCAATCCAAAGCAATGTGCGCTTGATCATTCAAAAAAGAAAATTTATTTCTCAAGTGAAATCCAAGGTGATCATGGTCTAGGTAGATCGTTTATCTAAATTTGGACACATATGAGAATCTCAGTATCCATTGTGGACGAATAATTCAGTTTTAGTAAAAAATAAAAACGGTAAATGGCGAATGTGTGTAGATTTTACCAACTTAAATAAAGCTTGCCTAAAGTATCCTTTTCGAGTTCTTAGGATCATCAATTGGCGGATTCCATGTTGGGAAATCGATTGCTATTTTTGATGGATGTGTATACATGGTATAATCAGATCAAAATGGATCTAAAAGATCAAGAGAGCACTTTGTTCATTACTGGAAGGGGCATGCATTCCTATAAAGTTATGCATTTTGGATTGCAACATTCTAGGGATACCTACCAACGCGTGGTGAATAAAGATTTCGAGTCTCAGATCAGACGGAATGTCGAAGTATATATTGACGATATGTTAGTGAAAAGATCCAGAGACGAAAATCATTTTATAGATTTGGAAGAAACCTTTGCCAACTTAAAAAAGATAAATTTGAAGCTAAATCCAAAGAAATACATGTTTGAGATGCGGTCTGGTAAAATTTTCTCGGGTACATACTCAGTGAATGACGGATAGAAGTCGACCTGGTACAACTAAACATTTTAATAACTATGGCTCCGCCTCAAATAATTGAAGAGGTTAAAAATTTTAGAGGGAGGTTGGCAACCTTGAGCATATTCAGATCAAGGTCCTCGGACAAATGTGCCCCATTTTTCCAAGTATTGAGACAAGTGAACTTCTTCAATTGGACCCAAGAATGTTTCGAGGCTTTTGTAAAAATATATATTATATTTCTTCCCCCAAAATCTTGACAGAGTGTAGTTCGAAGGACAAGTTATTCATTTATATAGCGGTATTGGATTATGTTGTGAGCGTTGTATTAGGTCACGACTTGTATACTATGTCAGTAAATCCTTTCGGATGCATAATAAAAATATTTGAAGTTGGAAAAGTTATCCTTTGGTTTGGTTAACACAACTCAGAAGATGAGACCTTACTTTCACGCTCAATCCATTATAGTTCGAACATCTTTTCCACTAAAGAACATGTTGTACAGACCCGACATGTCGGGTAGAATGACCAAATTATTCAGGTAGAATTTTCCACTAAAGAACATATTGAGAGCATTAAAAGCCTTGGCAATTATTTTTGAAAGCATAAAGTATGAACATGTTTATAGGGCTGATAATTCTATGGATAACTCTCTGGCCACTACGACATAGTCTGAAGAGAACCCTTGGATCCTTACGCAAGAAAATCTTTCGATTACAAAGGGGTTCGATTTGGTTGAAAGGTCGAATGAAGCTTTCCAATTTTTACAATTACTAGAAAATAATGGAGGTAGAATTCATAATCAAAGTTATATTGGCGGTCGATAAAGAAATGGAAAAGAAAATACGGTTCAAGGTGCACGTTTATGTGGTACTCAGAGAGATCTTGGGGAAAATATATCACACATGATGTTATCCGAGTGTGCTCTTAATTGCTTCCAATGCCAAAGAGTTGGTTAAAAGGTGCGACACTAGTCAAATATTTGCTAATGCAATCCACGTGCCAGGAGTACCTCTTGAGTCAATATTTGAGGCACTACATTTTGATCGGTGGGGTATTGAGTTGGCCGGACCGTTGCTGATGGCATATGAGGGATGGCAAAAAATAGTGGTTGTAGTAGACTATTTTTCTAAGTGGGTGGAGGCTGAACCATTTGCATGAACCAAAGCTATAGATTTGATTAAGTTTATTGTCTCTAATATTTATTGTCGCTTTGGTGTTCAGAGGAGAATAACGATGGAAAATTGGCAACAATTCGAAAATAAAGACATGAGGGCTTTTTGTTCTTCTCGAGGAAAAGGAAAATTCTTTTCGGCACATTTTCATTCATAAGAAAACGACAAAGTTGAAGTGAATATTCAGACAATTCTTGATGTGGTCAAAAATAATTTGGAAGGTACGGTTGTAAAATGGCCAAATTACTTATAAAAGTCCTATTATTACAGATTGGAATATAAGACTTTACTTTCACGCTCACTCCATTATAGTTCAAACATGTTTTCAGTTGAAGAACATTTTATAAATAGTAGATGTGTCGGGTAGAATAAACAAATGATCCGTGGAGCTAGCTAATTTTTACATTGATTTTAAGTCCCGAACTGAAATGAAAGTTGAAGCCTTAGGAGATTTTTTAGTCGAGTACCATTCCAACCTGCCAGAAATGGACATAGATGAAGAAAAATTAGGAAGTGGAGTGGACAATTTGAATTTAAAGATTTCTAACGCTTTGGGATGTGGGGTTGGGGTGTAGTTGGTTTTTCTAGATGAGGATGCGATGTATCATGCTATACATTTTGGTTTTCGAGCATCAAATAATGAGGCGGAATATGAAACTACTATAGCAAGTTTAAGATTATCCAACATATGCAGAGCCAAAAAGGTTATATTGGTGAGCAACTCACAGTTTTTTGTGAATCACGCCTTGTTAATCCGAAGTTATAAAAGATCAATTAGTGAAGTATTTGAACGCATTAAAACGCTTGGCATTTTCTTTCGAAATCATTAAGTATGAACATGTTCGTTGGGCTGATGACTATGTCGCTGACACTTTGGCCCCTACTGCATATTTTGAAGAGCACATTTGGATCCTTACGCAAGAAAATGCTTCGATTACAAAGAATTCTGATTGGGTTGAAGGGTTCAATGAAGCTTTCCAAATTTATATAATTACTAGAAACGATTGGAGGCACGACAGAAAGGAATTCTTAGTCAAAGATATTTTGGCAGTTGAATAAGGTAATGGAAAATAAAACGCGGTTCAAGGCGCACATTTTTGTGGTACTCGATGAGATCCAGGGGACGACAGACAATAGTGGTTGTAGTATACTAATTTTTTAAGTGGGTGGAGGCTGAACAATTGGCAGGGACAAAAGCTAAAGACGTGATTAAGCTTATTATCTCTAATACATGTTTTCACTTTGGTGTTCATAGAAGAATGAAGATTGAAAATGGGCCATTATTTGATAATAAAGACACGAGGGCTTTCTGTTCTTCTCGGGGTATACGACAATGCTTTTGAGAACCTTTCCATCCACAAGAAAACAACCAAGTTGAAGTGAATAATCGGACAATTCTTGACCTGCTCAAAAAGAATTTGGAAGTTAAAACTGCAAAATGGCCAGATTACTTACAAGAACTCATATTATCAGAGCTTGGAAGATGAGACCTTACTTTTACGCTCAATCGATTATAGTATGAACATGTTTGTAGGCTGATGATACTGTGGCTAACACTCTGGCCACTACTGTATATTACGAAGAGCACCATTGGATCCTTACACAAGAAAATCCTTTGATTACAAAGGGGTCTAATTAGGTTGAATGGTCGAATGAAGCTTTCATAATATCTACAATTAATGAAAAATATTTGAGGCACGACATCAATGAATTCTTAGTCAAAGATATATTTGATATAGAAATCGAGTTTTAAGGACTAAATTGTAAATAATGTAAATTTAAGGATTTAATTGTAATTGGTGTAAGTTTTGTCCTTAATTCGTGACTCATGTAAGTTTTAGAGGATATTTGTAATTATGTATAATTAGTAAGGACTAAACAGTAATTAGTCCACCTTTTGTAACAGATTTCAGTTTGAGACTAAGTCTTGGCTTCTCTATATAAAGGATCAGAGTACTCTAATAAAGGGGTTGAACACTTTTTACTTTGAACCTCATTTGTACTTGTGTTTTATCTCTCTAAAAACTCTCTAGCACTTTCTCTCTCTAGAATACACTCTTGACAATTAACTAAGGCAAAACAATAACTCATAAAATTGCAGACTCCGCTTGGGACGTAAAATCAATGCTCTTATTTCGTTCGAAAGTTTGATACAACCTAGTTGTATTCTTTGATTAACATTCATACGATGAATCCTGAAAACAATCATAAGCTTCTGTCAACGATGGATGCTGAGAAAACCGATGGAAATAAGACCGATGGAAATAGATCTGATGAATCGTCTTTGATCCGAGCTCAATCTGATATCGAGGCGCGAATGAATCAACTTTTAGATAAAATAAATACTTTGAATGAGAAATATGAGCGGAGGGAGCAATAAATACTCCCAGCAAGGCTCAGATCCGACGTTAGACAAGAAGTAGAAAAGACTGAGGTTGAAGATTAGTCAGATCGATCTTTCGAGATAGATACACTAAGTGTGAACATAAGAAAAACACGTTTTATGGATCCTAAAGAGCGATATTCGTCTCGAAATGAGAGAAAGGATAAACATAAATTGGTGACTTCTAGTGACGAGGAGGTCGAAAGCTCAACTTCGGGTTTTAAGAGGCACAGAGGTTCTTCAAGAAGAGAATCTGATAGATATTATTCAAGGAAGTATAAAAAGGAAATCAAATCTAAGAATCCTCCTCGTTCAACTTGGCATGAAGGAAATCCTTCCAACCAGTATGCTGAAACTGATAGGAATTTATATGTCACAATGGGAACTGATGATCAGTTTGTTCAAGGTGTTGACTGGAGAAATTCTTCGTTGATGGATGAAATTCGATCCATGGCGCTTCCGAAACGTTTCGACATTTCAAAGGTTGAAAAGTTCGATGGGATGCATGATCCCGATGAGCACATCGAACAACTCAAGAATTATATGATGAATTTCAAAGATAACGACCGGCTTCTGTGTCGTGCATTTTCACAGACTTTTAAGGGAACAACTCTTAAGTGGTACAACAAGATTCTGAGGGGGTCCATATCAAATTTCATATATTTCTATACTGTTTTTTGAAGGTAGTTTGTGGGAAGCAAATAGATGAGACCAAACAGTGATAGTTTTATTCAGTACAAAAAGGAACCGGGAAAAATTGAAAGACTATACCAAGATATTTGTGTTGACCAAGGCTAGTTTGGACAACTGTGAGGAAAATGTGACAATGAAAGATTTTTGTCAAGGATTGTTGCCAAGGGATTTAGCTAATGAAACAACAAAGAGAAGGGCCTTGAATTTTGGAGCTTTGATGGCTCAAGTTGAGGATCAAATCAAAGTGGAGGAGTCGAGTAGAGTCCGAAGCGGACAAGCTAACACTCCGAAAAATTTGGGACAGACAGCCAACGATCAGGGGCAGCCCTCGAATGGTAATAACAATGATAATGGTAATCAGCACGGAGTGGTGGTTATTCAAATCATACTCCACCTAATACTTACAATAGGCCTATACCAGATACATGGGTCAAGCCTAAGTATCATGCTGATCTGACAGAGAATGTTTCTATCATCTGGGATAAGACCAAGAATTCTGTGAATTTTAGAAAGCTAGCTCCCATCAGTAAACCAAGGGAGGAGAGAAATAATAAATTTTGCAGGTATCATGATGATATTGGACATGATACAAATGATTGTATTGCTCTGAAGAAAGAAATCCAATATTTGATTGAGAATGGAAAGCTCCTCACTTATGTGAAGTCACATGGGAGTGCAGCGAAAAATAATGGCGCATCAACTTCGAAGGCTGCACCGCCAAATGAGAATTGGATGATTATCGATTCACAGATTGAACCGTTCGATGCTTCTTCTGAATACGTTGAAAATGATCTGAATAGGTTTTTTCTGATGACAGTCGAAGAGCCTGTGGAAAAGGAGTGTGTTCGAGAATTATGCAAGTTTTTTGAATCGTTGGCTATTTTTGGAGGTGATTCAATGACTGGTAATTCAGACAGTTCAAGGAAAAGGCATGTTGTCAACTTGAAAACTCAAATTGAAGGGAGGATGTCAACACACTTGTATGGAAAGAAAGATATTCCCTTCATTTTGTTTGATGAAAATGATCTGAGAGGAACTGCAGGACCACATGAGGATGTTGTGGTCATTGGAGCTGAGGTGGCTGGCGTCAAAATTCGACGTGTGCTGATTGACACTGGCAGTTCTGCTAATGTCCTTTTTAAATCCACATATGATAGAATGACAAATCCACCTCGGATTACTCAATCGGATCGAACGATTATCGGATTCACGGGTGTAACAGCTCGTGTTGTTGGAAAATTCAAAGGTGAAGTTAGTTTGGGAAAAGGACCATTCAAGTAAAAAGGTCCAAGTACTCTTGTGGTGGTGGACTGTCCCACAAGCTATAGTGCTATTTTTGCAAGGTCATGGCTTTCAAGAATGTACGGGGTGGTTTCTACAGTTCATCAATACTTTAAGTACGTAGTTGGAGACAGAGTTGGGATGGTTCGAGGCGATTAAAAGGTTGGCAGGGAATCCTACGCCACTGCGCTTCGGGTCCGAGGATCCAGCAGTGGAGATTTGATGCGAGAATAGCAGTTAGAGGGGGCACCCTCGGATTTGGAAGAAAGGGTTGACGATCCGAGGGAAGCCCTAGGGTCTTTAACGGTGAGTGAAAAGATAGAGGAGTTTACTTTTTTGGAAGGAAAGGTTCTTCGAATCGGAACTTTATTGACCCATTTTCTATGTCAACAACTGCTTGATTTTTTATCTCATAATTTAGATGTCTTCGCTTGGGGGACAGAAGATGTAACAAGAGTACCTATTGAGGTAATTCGGCATAGCTTGGCTAGAGAGCCGAAGGTCAAGCCGGTAATTCAAAAAGAAGAGTGTTTTCCTCAGAAAACGTAGAAGTAATTGTTGCTGAAGTGGATCGTTTGTCTAAGGTCAGACACATAAGGGAGTCATAATATCCTTTATGGACGGAAAATCCAGTAGTAGTAAAAAAGAAGAATGGGAAATGGAGGATGTGTGTGGATTTTACATATTTGAACAGAGTTTGTCCCAAGGATCCGTTTCTTGTTCCTCGGATAGATAAGTTGATTGCTTCTACTTTGGGCAACAAAATCTTAACATTTATGGATGATTTTTCAGGGTATAATCAGATCCAAAAGATCAAGAGTGCACAACTTTTATAACTGATAGGGGCCTGTATTGTTACAGAGTGATGCCCTTCAAATTGAAGAATGCTGGAGCCACTTATCAAAGATTAATGAATAAGGATTTTGCTACTCAGATCGAAAGAAATATGGAAGTATATATAGACGACATGGTAGTGAAAAGCTCAAGGGATGAAGTACATCTTGATGATCTAGAGGAAGCGTTTTTGAATCTAAGAGCGATCAAGTTGAAATTAAATCATGAGAAATGCACCTTCGAAGTTCGATCGGGGAAGTTTTGGGGTTTTATCATCAGTGAAAAGGGAATATAAGCTGACCCAGAATAGCTGAAAGCTTTGATAACAATTAATTCTCCTCGGTCAATCAAAGAATGTCAAATTCTGACAGGAAGGTTAGCAGCGCTTAATCGATTTATTTCAAGATTTTCTGATAAATGCTTTCCTATCTTTCAAGTGTTGCGAGGACCCAACAGGTTCGAATGGACGTTGGAATGTGAAGCAGCTTTTACAAACTTTAAAAATTTGTTATCATCACCAGAGATTTTGGCAAAACATAAAAATGGGGAGAAACTATTTTTGTACATCGCGGTATCGGATTTTGCACTAAGCGCGGTGTTAATTAGTGAAGATTAAGGAATTGCAAAGCCGATGTATTACGTTAGTGAAAGTCTGGTGGCAGCAGAAAAGAGATATATGAAATTAGAAAAGCTGGCATTAGCATTGGTGATTGCTGCTAGGAAGATGCGTTCATATTTTCAAGCTCACACTATCGCAGTCCGAACTTCATTCCCCTTGTAAAATATTTTACAACGACCAGATTTCGGGGAGGATGACCAAATGGTCAGTGGATTTGGGGACTATGACATTTTATTTATTCCTCGAACAGCTATAAAGGCACAAACACTGGCAGATTTGTTTTTTGAGTTTCACTCAAGCCGATCAGATGAGGAAGAAACTAAAAACGCTTTACCTATTGATTCGAGGTGGGTTGTTCGAACGGATGGAGGATCCAGTATTTCAGGGTGTAGCGTTGGGATTCAATTAATAGCTCTCACGGAAGAGACAATGGTTCAATCAATTAAATTTGGTTTTCATGCTTCGAACAATGAAGCTTTATATGAAGTTGCTTTGGCAGGTTTGAGATTAGCAAAAATTTGTGGGGTGACTCCAGTGCGTTTGGAAACGGATTCTCAGTTATTAGCAAATCACGTATCTGGATTTTCCAAAGAAAAGAAAGATCACTTGATTTTGTATCTTCAGGAGCTCGAAATTTAATGCTTATGTTTGATAACGTGGTTGTGGAATATATCGGGAGAGGAAGTAGCGGTCGATAAGGTAATGGAAAAGAAAATACGGTTCAAAGCGCACGTTTATGTGGTACTCGGAGACATATTGGGAAAATAAATCACATATGATATTACCCGAGTGTGCCCATGATTTCTTCTGATGCCATAGATTTGGTTAAAGGGTGTGACACTTGTCAAATACTTCCTAATGCAGTCCACGTGCCAAGAGTACCTCTTCAGTCAATATCTGAGGCACTACCTTTTGATCGGTAGGGCATTGACTTGGTCGGACCGTTGCTAATGGCATCTTGGGGACGATAGACAATAGTGGTTGTAGTAGACTATTTTTCTAAGTCGGTGGAGGTTGAACCATTGGCAGGAACAAAAGCTAAAGATGTAATATGGGCCAAAATTCGACAATATAAACGTGGATGCCTTCTGTACTTCTCGAGGAATATAAAAATTCCATTTGGAACCACTTTATCCATAAGAAAAAGCCCAAGTTGAAGTGGAATATCGGATAATTCTTGACGTTCTCAAAACAAATTTGGAAGGTAAGGTAGGAAAATGTCAAGATTACTTATAAAAAGTCCTATGGGCGTATCGAACCACTCCGAGAATAATAACTCGAGAACGTCTATTTATGCTAGTCTATGGATGGATAATGTAGTACCTTCTAAAGCAGTTTCCATTCATATTGAGTGAGTGAGTATTCCGGGGATGATAACGATCAAGGGAAGCAGACTGAGCTAGACCTAGTCAAAGAAAAAAGAAGCCGAGCGCAATTAAACTCTTTGCATTAACAAAATTTAAGGAGAAGAATGTACACATGTATAGTTAGACGGTGAGAATTCAAGATATGGGATATAGTCCTAAGAGACATGTTTTTGCATACGAAAGAAAAAATCCTTGGTAAATAGGGACCTAACTAGGAAGGCCTATATATGGTAACTGAGTAGTTGAAACTGGGAATATATCGACTCAATGATAAAGAAGGAAGTTTCGTGGAACATTGATTACATTAATTGTATTTGGAATGAATGTGAATTTTTTTATATATGTCTAAACCTGTGTAAAGGCTGGTGTCAAACTCTTTCCTACCCTGGTGGCTCAGGAAGGTTTCAAAAAGGTGCACTTATAGCCGATTTATGAATATGAAATTTCTTTGCCATTTCGAATAGTTTTTACAATAATATATTTTTAGACCGAAAGGGTCTTCCAACAAATGTTTGTTAACAATCTTTTATTTTTGGACTGAAAGGGTCTTCCAAAAAATATTGGTCAACAATCATTTATATATAACCCGGAATAGTCTTCCGACGAATGTTGGTCAATAATTATTTATTTATGGAACTGAAGAGTCTTTCAACGAATATTCGTCAACGATTTATTTATTTTTTATCTCATACTTAACATATGATTAGTGAAAAATTGGCTATAGAAGATGTTATATTAATAAACATACAAAATACAAAATTCCCCAACGACACGAGAAATTTACAAAAATGTCATATGCACAATAAGGTTTACAAAAAATAACAAGAACAACAAAATAATAAATCATCTATGTACCCATTACTCCAAAAGGGTACCCTCTGATTTATCTTCCAAAAAAGCAGAGGAAGAACTTCATGTTCCATCAAAACTCTCTCGTGATTCAGCGTCATCTTCTAAAGAGATACCCTCCGGGGGATACTTATCAATCATGAAAGTCCAACACTATAGCAAATTTAACTTTAAGATTGCTGCCTCAAGTTTAGAAACAAAGTCAACAGTGTATGCATCGAGGTCAATGTTCTTGTACGCTTCACTATGGTCTTTAAGAGATTTTTTATCGAGTGTTTTCCAAATAATTTAACAACTCAATGTAAATAGTTTTTGGTTTTTTCATACCCTTCACCAAGGGTATTTGTGATTGTATCCTTCTGAATATTTAGCCTAAAAGCATGCTCTCGCTCATGATAGAATGCATCCTCCTCCATTTTTGCTCGGCTCTTTACCTCATTGATTTGTTCAAGACACTCTACAACAACCCTTTTGGGTCGGGTGCCTCCATCTTCAAACTCCTTCATCTCAGACCTCCTCTTGAAATCCTCTTCTTTATAATAATTATGTCAAATATTCAATATCTTAGACTTTCTTTCAAGTAATTTTACGGACTTAAGAAGTTCATAGAGTTGAAGAGCTATGAAGTTATTAGTATAGAGATTGAACTACTTAGATGAAGTGTCGGCCTCGAAATACTCAGTAATTTGGGCATCATCTCATTGGACTTCTTGGGAATTTTGCTCTAAATTTTTTTGTGTATCGGGTTCCCTGTGTGATACCCGAGGGGAATCCGAGTCGATAACGATAACCTTCTCATGAGAAGGAATATTGGGCTATGCTGTTTCATTTTCCAAGGTGCCTACATTTTCCTCCACCTCTTTGTCACTTTCATCAACAACTACGCATTTACTTTTTCTCTTGGGAGAATGCCCTTTCGATGGACTCTTGGAGCCACCCTCCTCCATAGGATCAACCTCCTCGACCCTAGACTCGATATTTACTTCTTTTGCTACCTTTAAAGTTGTTGCCTTAATCACATATTTTTTAGGGATCTGGTGGCTTGGGGCCTTGGGTTTTGTAGGAAAATAAACAAGCACGTCTGTGGCCTCCAACCGTTTCAGCACGTCTGTTTCTATTGGAGGCATAATGAATTCTTCTAACATCATAGCTTTCGTCAAGTTAGCCCTCCAAAGATGGCTTTTGGAAAGGCTGGCTGGAGTAAAACAACAATAGAATTCTTTGAACCTATAAAGTTCTAGCCTAACTACTGAGTCGATCAAATATCCAACTTGTTACATCTAGATGCTCCTTATATACCCCGGATACCCCTGTCATCCCTTTCCCCCAACAAAAAAAACTTGTAAAAATGAATCAACTAAACAAACTCAAAATAAGTCGAGTAAGGATGTACTTTTGGTAGTGCATTTTAGGAAGAGCCGATGTAGCTTTTCAGTTGACGCCTCGAACCCAGTCTCCCACAGCCCACAGATTATTCCTGAGGATAGCCTCGATATTCAAGGGCAGTTTGATATCATCCTTCTTTATTTTCGACTTGGGTTTTTTTATTTCTTGTTGGAGCCCACATATTAACTTTACCATGGGGGCTAATACCTCGGTTTACGCGATGTTTCCAATTTGGAAGGAGGAAGTGGAAATTAGATTTTTGATCTCGTTAGAGAAGCATTTTAAAGGTCTTTAATGGTGGAAGAGAGAGAAGAGTGGAGGTCTACTTTATTTTTAAAAAGCAAGTGAGTGAGGAAGTATAACTGGTCTGGAACTGGAAAACTGAAAGAAGGAAGTGGTCAGATATCTAATTCAAATTCATCATAACTGAAAAAAGACCATTCTTTTGAACCCACGCCGATCTAGGGATTTTGGCTTCTCTCTCAAGAAAGGTCCAAGAACTGAGTTTGTTTCTTAGCCTTTAAGAAACACCTCTACTGTTTTGCATCACCGGAATAATCATACCATAGTTACTTACAAACCACCAATTACTGCTGCGTTTACATTTGAAATCACAGCCTTAACAGGCACTGCCTGATTCAGGTTGGAGTCATGAGCTTGGATACTCAAGGTAATGATTTTCCTCCCTTGAATGGCAAGATAGCTGCGACTGAATCGAAGTTAGTAACAAAGGATAGGCGATATTCAGATGTTGTTATGGAAAAAAGTGTGGAACCAGTTTACAAATCGGAAGTTAAAGAGTTTGGTGATCACAATGTTATTCGTTTTGAAAGAAAGGTAAAGAACCGCCTCTGTTCTCAATCAAGAACCACACTAATATGCAAGTTCAATGATGGTATTCCTAAAAGACAAGCGTTTCAAGCATTTCTCGATTCCTTTAAGTTCAAGGGTGCTTTTACATACGTAACAGTAGACTCTAGACAAATACTGGTAGAGTTTTCAGTATTGGCAGATGCTGGAAGGCTATGGGTGAGTAGGTTTTGGAAAGTTGAGGGAAAGATGATGCGTGTGGTTAAGTGGAGTCCGTATAGTACAAGAAACTTTGAGTGTCCAATCGCGTTGCTATGGGTCAGATTTGAAAAAGTTCAAGAATTCATGTACAACAGTGCAGTGATTACTGAGTTTGCTTCATCTCTTGGTTTAGTGCATCATGTTGTCATCCCTGAAGTTAACAGGGCAAATTGGAATGCATGTTTTTCCCTGGTTGAAGTCGATGTTTCAAATCAACTTAAGAGAAAATTGAAGGTAGAGTTCGGTGAGGGTGATGTGTTCAATATTAACGTCAGTTACAAAAATGCACCAGCATACTGTAAGTTTTGTCATCACATTGGGCACGAGTCTGATAAATGCAAGAAGAATATGGTAATGGAATCCAAGACTGTGAAAGAAAGTGTAAAAGAAAGTGTTGAAGAGAACAGGAATGGAAACAGAGGTGATATTGCAAGAAATTGTGTTCAGCAAGATTCGTTACAGGAGAAAGAAAATACAGTTAAGGGTTCTAGGCCTACAAACGTTGAAACCTTTACACATTTATACAGGAGGAAATTAAAGTCGATAATCACAAAGAAAGATAGGTCTTCAGTGTCTTATCCGTCCACGAATGCTGTAAGTCCAGTAAGAGAGAGTGCTTGTAATGAGCCTGATGTCATTAGTGCTCTTCAGCATCTTGAGGATGAAGAGAACTGTCCGGTACAGGCTTCTCCTCGAGCTGGTGGAACAGGTAGCTACAATCCATCACCAAAAACAAGTACAAATGACCCTGATCAAGATTTTGAGACTGTTATTTTAAGAAAGATTAAATCAGCCAACAGAAACAGTAACTCTAATAGGTTGTCTATAAGCTCTCTTAGAAGGAGAGGAAAGGTTCTAAAAGACTCAACATCTGATAATGATTAAGTTCCTAAGTTGGAATGCAAGGGGAGTGCATAATAATCCTACGATTGCTAGGCTAAAGTTCATTATTAAGCAGGAGAAAGTTAAATTAGTTACAATACAGGAGCCTATGGCTTGGACTGATAAAATGGAACTGGTTACTAGAAGAATAGGGTTTGAGAAGTGTGTGGCTAACACTTCTAATAAGATATGGATGCTTTGGTCTAATGAAGTGAATGTAGCAGTAATCGAGGACCAGGATCAATATTTACACGTTAGGATCAATCATGCTGACTTTACTGGTTGTTTCACTTCTATATATGCAAAAAAATTGAGATTACATAGGAAAGTACTCTGGAGTCAGCTTAGAAACATCACCTGTGAAGTCCCTTGGATACTTGCTGGAGATTTCAATTCCATAAGATGCCCTGACGATCAACTTTACTGTATGAATTACGATGCTAATGGAGCTGATGACTTTAATGATTTCATAAGAAACATGAACCTTGAAGTACCTGGACACACTGGATCACGTTACACATGGAGTAATAATAACGTATGGAAAAGATTAGATTGGGTGCTCACCAATCAAAATATGCTTAATGGTTTAAGTTTACAGGTTTGCCACATGGTCAGAACTTGTTCTGACCATGCTCCTCTTTTACTTTCAATTAATAAAGTCATTAATACAATTAAGAAGGGGTCCTTTAAGTTTATTAATGCTTGGGCCAATCATCCTGACTTTATGAGTGATGTAAGTCAGAATTGGTCCAAACATTGCAATGGTGAAGATAGTACAATCTTTTGGTATAAACTTAAGAGATTGAAAAAACACTTGAAAGTCTGGAATTTTACAACTTTTGGAAATATTTTCAATAGGGTAAAAGATGCAGCTTTAGAAGTTGAAAACTGTGAATTGATTCACCAGAATACTAAAAATAATACTTCTAAATCTAATCTTTCAAAAGCCAATAGCACCCTTATCCTTGCATTAAAAGATGAGGAGTGCTACTGGAAACAAAAATGTTTTAACTCTTGGCTACAAGACAGTGATGGAAATACAAAACTCTATCATAGTTTTGTATCCAAGAAAAGAAAGAAAAATGTCATTAATGGGATAAAAGATAAAGAGGAATGGATTACTGACCCAAGTGGGATTGCTTCCTCTACAGTGGAATACTTCAAACTGATTCTTTCAAATGTACCTGAAAATAACAATAATATCATTGATAATGAGTCTGTACTAAATAACATTCCTAAGCTTGTGCAGGATAGGGATAACATAGAGATTGTTAAGCCAACTACTATGGAGGAAGTTAGAGAAACTATTTATGAAATGAAGGCTGACAGTGCCCCTGGCACAGATGGTTTCAACACTTTTTTCCTTAAGAAATGTTGGAATATAATTGGTGTAGATCTTTGTAAAGCATTAAATGCTTACCTATCAGGATGTGACATTCCAAAAGAGGTTTTTGCTACTGGGATTGTTCTGGTCCCTAAAATGGCTAACCCTATTTCATGGAATAACTATAGGCCACTTAGCATGTGTACCATATTGAACAGATTGCTTTCTGCCCTTGTTAATAGAAGAATCTCTACCATTCTTCCCAGACTTATATCTAGAGGGCAGAGTGCGTTTGTGAAAAATAGACTGATTCATGACAATATTTTAACGATCAAAGAGATGTTACATAACATCAAAAGAAAGCCAGCTAAAGGAAATATCATTTTACAGCTTGATATGACAAAGGCGTTTGACAGGATGTCTCACACCTTTGTTATTCAAGCTTTAAAACATTTTGGGTTTTCTGAAAACATTCAATCTTTGGTTAATAGGCTTATCTCTAATGTGATGATATCAGTCTTAATAAATAGAACATGCTCTGGTTATTTCCCTCAGAAAACAGGATTGAGACAAGGAGATCCATTGTCTCCTTGTCTCTTTATCCTTGCTGAGGATGCCCTACTAAGGGGCTTGGAGAACTTATATGGAAAAAACAAGAGTATGCAGTATTATTTAAAGTCTGGTGACATCTTACCTACGTTAGCTTTTGCAGATCATGTGGTTATCTTCACAAACAGTGCTCCATCTTCAGTTAGAAGCCTGAGTGACTTGCTAAATCAATATCAGAAAGAGTCTGGACAATCTATTAACACTGAAAAGACTAGGATAATTACCTCCAATCGATGTTCAAATGCTAATTCTGCTAGTATAAAAGCAACCTTGGGATTCAGGACTGAAAGTGCTCCATTTAACTATCTGGGCATCACCATAGCTGATAACAACAAAGGGAAGCATTTTACTCCTCTATTAACTAAAATACATAATAAAATCAATGATTGGGATCTGAAGAACTTGTCTTACAGTGGCAGATTGTCACTTATAAGACATGTTCTTCACCCAATTGTATTTTTCTGGATGCAAAACTGTGTTATACCAAAAACTATCCTAAATAAGATTGAACTTTGCTTTAACAAATTCCTATGGAGACCTAAAGTGAATGAAAATGCAATACACTAGACTTGTTGGGGTAACCTATGTAAGCCCTATGAGGAAGGTGGGCTGAATATCAAGCACTTGTCTGATATCCAGCTTACTTTCACTTATAAACTATGGTACCTGTTTAGACAAGGGAAGTCCCTATGGTCAGAACTCATGTCAAACACCTACTGCAAAAGCAGTCACCCACTTGTAGCTAAGTGTGGTACTGGGGATTCTATAGTATGGAAAGGTCTGTGCTCTGTTAGAGAGAGTGCTGATAGATTTATTCAGTGGAAAGTTGGGAAAGGTAATATGGACTTCTGGAGAGATTCATGGCATGAGATGCCACCAATTATAACTGACCAGAGTTCTTGGTATCTTCCAGCACAGGTGAAATCATTTTGGAAAAATAACAGTTGGGATCCCATTCTCACAACCTTTCTCTCACATGATCAATATCAACACATTAGTAGTGTTAACATTAAGAATGATCAATAGGATTGTGTAGAATGGAAACTGTCAAAAGATAAAAAGTTTTGTACAAAAAATACTTGGGAAAACATAAGAGATAAAAGCTGTTTTTCATTCTTTTTTAAAAAGATCTGGCATAGCTTCATACCGAAAAAAATTTCTTTTTTAAGCTGGAAAATATTTAAGAACTACATTCCTACTGACAATGTACTTATTAAGAGACACTTCTCTATTGTCTCTAAGTGCCAGTTTTGCAGCAACTGTGAGGACACTACTCACCTATTTATAAGTTGCTGCTTTGCCTGGCACTTATGGAATTATTATGGGTTGTTGTTCAGAATCCCAGTAAAGAGGTATATGAATCTGAGGCACATGTTTCATGTTTGGTTCAGTGCTACTCGAGGGACTTTCCATGTTACACATCTGGTTCCACAATTGATAGTGTGGACCATATGGTATAACAGGAATCATTCTAAGTTTGGTAAACCTTGTGACAATTTCTTTCAGGCTGTTGGTAGAATAAATCGATTTATCTTAGGAATAGACACTAAGCTACAACCTAAGCACTGGACCCATGTTATGGATACAGGTGGCAAAATTGGTGCCTATTCTAGTAGTCAGAAGAGGATCAATTACCTGGTGTGGAAACCTCCAGAGCTGGGAAGATTGAAGATCAATGTTGATGGTGCCTCCTGTTTTTCCGGTGAGGCGACTGGTGGGCTCGTTGTTCGTGACAGTGAAGGAAATTGCGTGGAGGGAGCCGGATTTCTCTTTGGCAAATTGACTCCATTTCAGGCTGAAAGAAGAGCACTGATAGAAGCTCTCCTGCTCTGTAACAGGAGAGGGTGGAATGCAGTAGACATTGAGTCTGACTGCTTACCCTTGATAAAAAGTTTTTCTTCTGAAGATGAAGTCAGTAGTATCAAAGATGGGGTTTTCAGAGCTTTAGTTCGACCGGCTATGAAAATATACCACATCTCCAGAATGGAAAATGTGGCAGCAGATTGGGTGACAAAATGGATAATGGATGAGAAGCGGTGTTGTTCATTTGGTAGCCATGACATCCCAACACCACTTCGAGCGATTCTGATTTTGGAGAGTTTGGGTATAGGGTATATAGACCCAGGATGATAAAGCTTCGATTTGGTGGAGGTTTTAGTTAATGGAAGCTGAGTGGAAAGATTGGCTATGGTGGTGAAAGCTGTGAAAATCAAGGGTTAGTGAAAGAGAGAAGTCAAAAGGGTCTGTAAAATTAGGGTTTCTAATTGGGTGTTAGGGATTAGGGTTTCTAGTCCTGTCTCAATAATGCCTAGTGTTGGGCCTTTGAGTGTTCTTACTAAAACCCAAGCTGTTATTGGGCTCTTGTAACTGATCACATCATTAAATGAATATAATAATCTTTTTTTGCCAAAAAAAAAAGAAAAAGATTTTTGATCTCGTTAGCTTCAACAACAGCCTGATCTTGGTCTTCTTTAGGCTAATCGACCAAATATATATGCATCATTTCCCTAACCTGTTCCAGGGGCTGCATTTCTGTGGGCGCTACAGTAGGCGCGTATTCCTCTACAACCACCAATCGAGGCGCCGCTTGCGGATTATTTTGAGGAATATGTTGAGGAGTGATGGTATTTGATGTATTCTTAACTTTTACATACTTCTCCGATAGAGGTTTGGCAAACCGTTTTCTCTTCAAACCATCACCATTTGCTTTTTCGATGTTTTACTGTTTGTCATCCATCAGAATGAATGATGATTCATGCACTGGTTTCTTTGAAGGGTCAAGGTCACCCTTGTCGTGTATTGAATAAATTTGACTTGTGGGCCGAGTGGTAGTAGGGATGGATGAATTACCGGTGTTTGCAGTTTCTGCCGCCTCAGATTGCTTCTTGACTAGAGGCCACAAATCGTAATATGTGGTTTGAAAAAAAATTAATGGTCTAAGATCCTCGTCTAAACCAACCGCTTTTCTCTATTCAGCTCTCTTATTTGTAGAAAGTCAGTTTAAGACGGTAAACCTTTAGCCATGAATAGTGGAAGAAAACTTTTAAAGGAATACTGTAAGAACTCGCAGACAACTCTCTTTCTCCCTCTACAGAGTGCATTTCCCGCTATAAAGTTACAAAAAGAAAAAAATTTAGATTGTGAAGAGCATTTACATATTTATAGGTAGAGGTTTGGGCTTCGAACGGTCGTAAGGGCCCAATAAGTCGAAAAGTTTTTCTTAAGTGATGATTGTCCAAAGAATATGGAGAGTCTTATAGCCCTCTCACTAATACCTAGAAGAGCATCCGTATTGGAAAATCCAAGAATTTTTGGACACATCAAAATCACTCACAAATCATCTTGGTAGGCATGCGTCTCAGTATCAGAGTTCGATTAACACGTGGATTTGACACAAAACATGTGGTATATAAGTATTAAGTCAGCTATTTGATTAATGATGTCACCGATCCGATGAAGGGCATAAGGATGAGGAGGTCGGATATAACTAAAGTGCTTTATAAATTTAGTCCTCGTCTGAATATCTTCGCAAGGACTAGGGGGCTACTGATAAAGAAAATAATTATTTGGATCAATAGTGAGATCGTTTAAATAGGGGGATTGGGTAATTTGGCTTTATAAAATTTTTGTAAAAGAAACCTAACAAATGTGTAACATTGAGGGTACCTGGTTTAATAAATAATAATTATGGTTCAGATTAGTAAAATAGAAGGATGAAATGACTTTCCATGGGCTAATCATGTGATTTTTGGGCCCACCTTAAAGAAACACTTTTTTTTGGTAAATGGTAAACATTTAATACTATATTACTACTTTTGTCAACTACTTTCTCTAACTTTCCGTGTTTATCTCTCTAACCTATCTTCACCAAATATATATTGGAATTATGATCCCTCTAAGAAATATTTGGAAGTATTAATCATTATAGTTCGAAGGAGAATCAATGGGTTCAACCTGACCATTTTGTAAACCTGACATATAGTGTTGCCACTATCTTCGATAAGGCAATAAATGTTTTTTAATCCAGAACGCGAGCCCTAGTTTAGACTTCGAGGAAAAGTTAAAATAATCAGTTTTATAAATATCACAACGATATGGGCCGTGACACAATGAATTTTATTGCTTTGGAAGAAAAAAAAATCGAAGCTCTAATTGAGAATGAAAAACTAACTACAAGATCCAAGTTTTGATTGAGAATGGAAGATTGACTATATTTTTAAAGCATAGTGAGGGGTCCGGTTATAGGCACCAGTTTTTTGTCAACCTATAGCCTGAAAGTAGGCAATAAAAGCTACCCATAGTGAGGAAAATACTGTGTTTATAATTGAATCCTATAAATATTTTTATGTGGACACTGAATATCTTAATCCCAACCTGATGTAGTATCATAGTAATTGATGAATCTGACAAGATTTCGAAAGTTAAGGATTTATGTGATCCTTTTGAGTCACTAACTATGTTTGATATAGATAGAGTATCACACCATTCGGGTTGTTCACACAATATGCATATTGTAAGTTTGACAACTCAGTTATAAGGAAAAAATATATGCTAATCTCTACCAAGATCTGATGCAATTTATTTTATTTGAGGGTGATGATTTTAGAGATGTTGCTGGTTTACATGAGGATGTTGTGGTTATCAGAGCAATAGTCGAAGGAAAAGAAATCTAAAGGATTCCAATTGACACAAGTATTTCAACAAATATTTTATTCATGTCTATATACAAACAAATGAAAAATCCATTGGTTAGACTCTGGTCAAATAGAATGATAATGGGGTTCACAGAGATTACTGCAAATATAACCAGAGAGTTTGAAGGTCATGTTTTACTCAGAATAAGGCCTTATAAAGAGACACTAATGGTACTCTTCATAGTTGTGGATGATCCGACTTCGTACAATGTTATCTTTGGTAGATGCAATTTACTGTATTTGACAAAGATGATTTTAGAGATGTTGATGGGCACATAAGGATGTTGTGGTTATCGAAGCAACAGTCGAATGGAAAGAAATCTAAAAGATTATAAGTGATACAGGTAGTTCAACAAATATTTGTTCATGTCTACATACAAACAAATGAAAAACTCTTGTATTATATTCATGTCGAATAGAACGATAGTGGGATTCACAAAGATTACTACAAATGTAACTAGGGAGTTTCAAGGTGATTTTCTCTCAGAAAAGGACCGTTCAAAAGACAGTAAGGGTATTTTTCATAGTTGTGGATGACCAAACTTCGTACAATGCTATCTTTGGTAGATGTTGGTTATCAAGAATAAAAGTTGTTGCCTCAACAGTCCATCAGCGTTAGAAATATATCGTTGAGGTCAGATTAAGGTTTTCCGCAGCGGTCAGAAAATGGCTAGAAAGTGTTACCGTGCCTCGACTCCTACGACACTCCAAAATGTGGAACCCAAAAAGAATACTAATTACGTGATTCTTTTGGAATCAGACATTGTGGATGATCCGATAGAAACTCTTAATATAGTTTGATAATACCCAATGAGAATATTGAGCTATATACTTTTCCGAACGAATAATAATCCGTTTGTTTTCGTTTTTTTATAATATTCACAAAAATATTTTATTTTTTATATTTTTCGGCATAAAAATATATCGCGATAACTTATATTTATTGTAAAACATACAAAGATATGAACGGCCATGAATGAAGTCAGAACAAGAACGTCCATTAATATAACCACGATTTTGTTATCTAGAGCAAGTGACATCATTTTCCAGAGCCCGCGCTAACGTTCACTTGCTCATAACGGTCTCGGTAATTGTAAAACCACTACTATAGCAGCCAAAGTCCAATACAAGTTGTCCATCCGACCACTGTTGATATTATCCGGTAACAAATCCGGCTTCGGTGGAGCTACACTGGTCAAAGCCGTGCTCACATAAAAAGCTATTCCAATTGTCAACGAAGCTATAAAAGTGGCTGTGCTTCTCAGAGATAACGGAAACTCCTTATAAACCAAAGCAAGAGTACCAGGAAACTGAAACGCTTCCCCAACTTTTACAGTAACAAGTTGAGGAATCAACCACAAGGCTAACATCAGAACAATAGTATTAGGTGCCTTCTCTTGAATATGAACAATAGTATTAGGTGCCTTCTCTTGAATATTATGACGATGCGCTGTATAAAGCCTTTTTGGCTCAACCGCAACTGAGAGGGACATGCTTACAATGCTAAGCACATCGCCCACGCCGGCCAAAAGTGTAGGGAATATTGGGTCAGTATATTCCGTTTTTGTATATAAGTAAGAATATTCCGATTTCCATAATACTATGATATTGTCCGCTTTGGGTCCACTGACCCGCACGACTTTGCTTTTGGTCCACTTCCAAAAGGCCTCACATTAATGGAGATGTATTCTTAACTTATATACTGATCTTTATTCCATGTTTAACCGACGTGGGATGTGGGACTTTGGTCGCACCTAACAAAAAGAACTAAAGAATTAGAGAGAAACTCTTTGTCCACTAGAATAACGGTAACATTTCATCAAAGTTTTCCCGTTTTGACCTGTAGATCTCTTTTCACAAATAAACATCTAAGGTGGATGTTCAATAGCTGGTTCGAGATGTCCAAGGATGGTTGTTCTACGATGACATCTCTAATCATCTGGCACTGCTCGGCTTTTGAAGTTTGGAGGAAGTCAGATTTCGTCGGTCCTTTGTCTCGAAAATGTTCGTTCCACAAGGATAAATCCTGCTCCAAGGCCGTTTGCCTCAAAGCCAAACATCTCTGTTGTTCGTACGCTCATCCGTTCTAAATCTCCCCCTGTCTGTTCTTAGAACTCAAATCGAAGGGCTTCCCCTGGATGCGGCTAGCTTCATGATCTTTTCGACCAGATTCAAAGCCTTCAAAGGGCAGCCCTCTCTTGCCGACAGTAACACCTTTTTCCTTGATGATACCAATCAATGGTTGCCTCTTTTTCAGTTCTCAATGCGGAACACATAACGTTGCAATGCGAGGTTACCTGTGTGCATCATCGATCCATGATAAGACCCAACACTATACAATCAAAATCGAGATCAATCCCGCTGGCAGTTCGCTTGAGCTTTTCGTAATGGAAATCAATCAACCGAACAGCCGTCTCGATTTCATTTGAACGCAAGGCTCTGAAGGTCTATGGATACGGTGTTTTCTCCGACCCCAGATGAACTCCGGTGTCGATCCCAAACCAATGCCCCTCCCCATCTATTTTTGGGTTTTTGCCGACCATATTTTCGCCGACGTCAGCACCGTTTGATTCCAGATCGAAGAAGTTACTAATCTGGAGAGTCAAATCTCTTGGTAAAGATATCAAAACAGGACTTGCCTCTTTCTTCCAGTTTGGATGTTGCCGAAGTGGATCGGATTGCGGAAGGAGTATAGTTGGAAAGATGGTGCTTGGAGAGCGTCGAAGACCAGAAGATGATGAGGTTGGGTGGTTTGGCGTTGTCAACTAAGATGATGAGGTTGGGTGGTCCGGCGTCTCTAAAAATACAAATTTCTAACTACTAGTACAGTACAGTCACACACCATTGTGAAATATGTTCTTTTAAATGGTGGCTTAGTTTGCAAAATGGTCGGCTAAATTCGAATCCAAAATATGTTAATCAGCCTAAAAAAACAAGCGTTTTTGAAGTTTTACAATTTTACTTTTACCGTGGCGGTTGAATCTTTCTCAACCGCCGGTTGAGACCCTCCCACTCTGCTCTTTCACCCGCCGGGATAAGCTTCCCCGCGGGTTGAAACCCTCTCAACCGGCGGGGTAAAAGACGGCTAAAATTTTGGAGTTTGTTAACATATTTTGGACCCGAATTTAGCCAAACCCCAAATGTTGGCTTTGTTCCCATGTTTTAATTTCTACAGATATTTTTAAAATATCAATTTCTTTCGTATTCTATTTTGATATTTTAATTATTTACTATTTTATTTAATTTTTAAATTTATTATTTTTTAATAAGTTAGCTATTATTTTTTAATAAGTTAGTTAGCTTTCATTTAATAATTTCTATTTTATTATAGGAAGATAAGATGTGGAAATTTCTTTTAAAATTAATTATCTTTTCTAATTATATCAAATGTCTTTTCTAATTATATCAAATAAAATAGAACGAAAAACGAAAAACGAAGACGTATCCTTTAAAACAAAATATAAACTACTATATTAGTGGCGGGACCCGGATGAAAGGGGGCTCTAGCTACTGGGTGGCTTCGCCTACTCATCTGGTAGTCGCACCCGGGAATAAATCTGTAAATCCAACAAAGTCCGGCGAAAGGTAATTTTTATCTTTTTGAATAATTGCACAATGGTCCCTAAATAATTAATAGACAAAGATTTTTCGAATCTTTACCATATAGACCCTAAGTTTTCAATTGATACGGAGTCTAAGTGATAGGTGGTGTTAATTTTATTATTGGGTACCACCACTATGCATTGAATTAATTTTATAACTAAAACCTATATTTTAGTTATAGGTAAAGTATATTTGGATAAACATTTAATTAGGTATATAGCTGAAATTAATATTTTAGTTTTAAGTCAACATCTGTGTCTTGTTAGTTGGAATTTGAAGGGTTTAAACGACCCCGTTTGTAAAAGGATGTCCGTAATTTTGTGTTCTTTAATAGTATTAATGTAATTTGTCTTTTCCAAACTAAGGTTAATGCTGATAACGTTAACCACATCATGAAACCCCATGTTTCCTTGGTAGCATTACTTTACTAACCACCATTGCCACCATTATGGTTGTATTTGGATTGCTTGGAACCCAAGTGTCTTTAATATTAACATAGAGCTAGCCACACCCCAGATCATGCATTGCAATATTACTTGGATTACTAAAAACACTAGTTTTTTTATCTCAACATCTATGGTTTTAATGAACCCTCGGAGCGCACCCCGCTTTGGAACGATTAACACTTCATCGCCCAGACCTATTCCTCTTCCCCGTGGGTTGTCCTTGGGGACTTCAATGCTATCGTAGTCCCCATGAGCGGTCTAACTGCGATACCAGTTGGAACAAATCTATCGTAGCCTTCAATGGTTGTTGCCGTAACTGTAACATTGACGATCTTCGTTCCACGAGGTTCCAATTCTCTTGGTTCAAGCACTAATTGGACAACCCCATCTCGTCAAGAATTGACAGATCCCTGGTCAATGACCATTAGGACGACTATTTCCCAAACTCCTTTCACCATCTTGACCTTCCTCGTACGTCCGACCATACCCCCATCATCCTCTACCTAACCATTCCATTTATTCCCAAACCTAAACCTTTTAAATATTTCAACATGTGGCACCTTCATCCGAACTTCCTTGACACTGTCTCCTATAGTTGGACCCTCTTTGGTCACAGATACCCCATGAAATCCGTAGTTATAAAGCTAGCCCGTCTAGCCTTCTCCCTCGAGACCCTTAACTGGAGAGATTTTAGCAACATCAGTCACATAGTTGACAGTACCCAATCCACCATTGGCAACGCCCAACAAACCGTCGCGACAAACCCGACTGAGCTCCCTCTCCTTTTGATCGAGAGAAGTCGCAACAAACTATATCTTCTACAGTCGCGCGGAGGAATTTTTCCTCAAACAAAAATCTAGGGAGACTTAGCTCAAGCTGATAGACAAAAAATCAATGTTTTTCCACAATATTATAAAATCCCGTAGAGCTCGTAATAAAATCCTCTCTATTACCACCCATGATGGCCACACCAGCTCTAACCCTAGAATAATCTCGTCTACCTTCCTCTCTCACTTTCAAAACCTTTTGGGCTCCCCTAGCCAAGCTACCCTAGCGTCGACAGGGTCAGATTCATCTTCAATAAATTGGTCTCCCCCACAGATAAATCTAGCATGATAAAGCCCGTTTTAGATTATGCAATCAAAGTTTCCCTCTTTGATATTGATAACGACAAAGCCCCTGGCCCTCATGGCTTTAGTTCTGGTTTCTTCAAAACCTGTTGGTCAATTGTTGAAACTGATATTTGTGTTGCCATAAAACACTTTTTTCACTATGGAAAAATGAACCGTGATTGGAATAAAACTCTCATTTCCTTAACCCCGACAATAAAACCCCTACATCGCTCTCGGATTTCAGACCCATATCCTGTTGTAATGTTATTTACAAGATTATTTCGAAGATCATCGCGAACAGAATCAAACCCACCCTTACCTACCTCATTGACCCATCCCAATCTGCTTTTGTCCATGGTCACTCAAAAGCTGATAACATCCTTCTTACCCAAGAACTCATGCATGGCTACCAGACTAATCGTAAAGGCCTCAAATGTGCCCTCAAGATCGACCTTATGAAAGCCTTCGATAATGTCCGTTGGGAGCTTGTCCTTGATGCCCTCTATATAATGGAGTTCCCAATTGAAATGATTGGCTGGATTATCCATTGCATTACCACACCCTTCCTTGCTGTCTGCATTAATGGAAACCCTACGAGTTTCTTTTGGATGGAAATCAGAGTCCAACAAGGAGACCCCCTCTCCCCCATATATTTGTATCATCATTATGCAGGCCTCTCTCGCATCCTTCAAGAGAAAAACCAAGACCCTCATTTCGGATTCCATTGGAAATGTCACTTGCTAAAAATCGCCAACCTCTGCTTCGCTGATGGCCTCATGATCATCTGTAAAGCTAACACCCACTCTATCAAGCTTATCAATGAGGGTTTAAAGGAGTTTGCAACGTTGTCTAGTCTTCGCCTCGACCCCAACAAAAGTCAAATTTTCCTCTCGGGTATGTCCTACGATACTAGAAATGTTATTCTGTATCTCATCTGATTCAGCGAGGGCACCCTCCCGGTATGATACTTGGGGGTCCCCCTTATCACCTCAAGGCTTACTTACAATGACTGCTGACCTCTCTTAACGATGATCACAAACCGCATTAACTCCTAGACTTCGAAGCACATCTCGTATGCGGTGCGTCTCCAGCTCATCAAGTTCGTCCTCTTTGCTATCATGGTATACTGGTCCTCTATTTTTATTCTTCCGGTCAGAGTCTTAAAGGAACTCTCATAACTCCTCCGAAGGTTTCTTTGGTCGGGGTCGGAAATGAAGATCACGGGGGCTAAAGTTGCTTGGGATAAGCTCACATTTCCCACAGATGAGGGCCGTCTTGGGATTTCAAATCTAAAAATTTGGAATCAGGCGGTCGCCCTAAAATTCTTTTGGTGGATACTAACTAAAAACCACATTTTTATATGGACACAATGGACCATTACTAAAAAAAAATTAAAATTAAAACTTATGGACTATCCCCATCCCAACCAACTCTAGTTGGAGATGGAGAAAAATCTTGAAGCTCAGATCCCAAGCGTCGGGCGTCTACAAGGTTAATATTGGAAACGGCTCCAACACTTCCATCTGGTGTGACTCATGGCTATTTACATCCCTTTTAATCAATTGTTTTGGCAACAACATCGCTAATTTAACTCATCTGCGCAATATCTCCCGAGTCTCGGACCTCAACCACCATGGTGCTTGGTGCTGGACCTCTCATACCAGGGCACAAAATAGACATATGCTTTCTCACTTAACCAAAATCAGAAATTCCCTCGCAAATCTCTCTCCTCCTACCACCTCCGACGACATATTCCTATGGATCCCCAGTAAATCCAAAACTCACTTTACCATAAGTAGTACATATTACACTCCGCCTTACTAATGCCAAAGTCCCTTCGGCCCCCTTATCTGGAATAAGTATTCTATACCTAGACACTTTTTTATCGTCTGGATGGTCATCTAGAACAAACTTTTCACGCGTGAGATGCTTATCAGTTGGGGCCTCGACCACCCCCTCCCCCTATTGTGTCATCAGCTCATCTTACGAGGAAACTCTCGAGAATATTACCATCACCTGCTCCTTCAACTCATCCATCTGGGACAACATATGTAGAAAGCTTCTCATCCGCTCATGCCCCACTTCTTTGGACTCATGGCTTGAGGAATCCTATAACCGGACGACTGCTCCCAACGGTTCCACTTCTTTATGGCGCATTGCCTTCTGCATCACTATTTACCATATCTGGAAAGAAAGAAACGTGCGCATCTTAAATAACAACTCTACTCTGAGCTCAAGTGTCGCCCACCGCATCCTCTCGGACCTCTGATACCGCTTCCATTGAACAAAAATTAATTTTCCCTTGAAATTCCTTTCTTTATTCCGCTATATTTAACCATCCCCAGGTTTAAGTCCAAAGTAATCAGGCGATAATGCCACCCGAAACTCATGTATATCTTTCTTATTTATAAAATTTATAGCTTTTTTATACCCAAAACAATTTGGAGAGAATAATTTTTTTTCTTTTCTTGATCACTTTATTTCATACATCTCTTATACATATATATTAGTATAAATATATTATACTGTTTTGATGTCAGTATAACATATTTCACTAATATAATATTTTCTTGAAAGTATAAAATCAAATCTAAACTTATTTTCACTAAATTGAATATTGTATTCTCCATAGAATAATATATATTTTTTGAAATCACATTAATATTTTATTTAAAAAAATTGATCATTAATTAATTAGTTAATTAATATATTTCAAGTTTAATTAATTATTTCCCTAACAATAACTTTTTTAAATTAAGCTTGCTTTTGATTCCCAAACTTTCAACATTCTTTTTGAAGATTTCTGCACTTTGTGGCTTTGTGAAGATATCAGTCATATGATTTTCAGTCTTGCAATACTCAACTTGAACATCACCATTATTCACTAGCTCCCTTAAAAAATGATATCGAATCCGAATGTGTTTTGTTTTTCCATGAAGAACTGGATCCTTTGCGATTGAAATAGTAGAATTATTATCACAAAATAAAATGATTGACTTGACCTGCTTTTATTTTAGATTTTCCAAAATTCTGCGCAACCAAATCAATTGACATCCTGCATAAGATGCAACAATATATTTTGCTTCCGTAGTCGAAGACACCACAACCGATTGTTTCTTTGAGCTCCATGAAACTACACTGCTACGATGGTGAAACACATATCCAAAAGAGCTTTTGCTATCATCAATGCTTCCTGCTTAATCACTATTTGTATAACCAATGAGATTAATTTCTGTATTAGCTTCATAAAAAATTCTCTAGTCAATGGTACCCTTCACATATCGTAATATTCTTTAGGCAGCCTGCCAATGATTAGAATAAGTGTTTCCCATGAATCTACTTATCAAACTAACCACATACAAAATGTCAGGTCTTTTCGAATTTAGATACATTAGATTTCCAACCAGACTTCGGAACATGGTTGAATTGACAAGTTTTCCTTCACCTTATTTAGATAACTTCAGACCTGTGATGCATGGAGTAGTGATTGGATTGGCAGCTTCCATCTTGAGTTTTTTAAAACTTATTTTGCATAGATTTCTTGTGAAATATTAAATGCCAAGAAAATGATGAAGTTCTCCTAAATCTGTCATCTCAAATTCTGCCATCATTTACTGTTTCAATTATTCAAACATTTTTACATAGTATCCTGTGAAAACAAGATCATCAGCATAGAGACTAACCACCATAAATATTTCTTGGGGATCACTTTTTATGTAGAGAGTATGTTCATATGGACATTTTTGGAATATTTTCAAAATAAGAATTGATACGACTGTACCAGGCTCGGGGTGATTGCTTCAACCCATACAATGCTTTCCTTAGCTTGTAAAATTTTTATTCTTCTTATTTCTTGATAAACCCAGATGGTTGATACACATAGACTTCTTTTTTTAGAACACCATTCAAAAATGCGGACTTTACATCCATTTGGAATATCTTCCAATTATTTTGAGCATCAATAGATATAAGTAACTGAATTGTTTCAAGTCTAGAAACGGGAGCAAATACCTCTGTAAAATCTTCTCCTTCTTTTTTCTTGTATTCTTTTGCAACTATCCTCAGTTTGTACTTATTGATAGAACCATTTGGATTCATCTTTGTCTTGTACACCCATTTGACTCCAATAGAACTCTTGTGCGGCGGTAAATCTGTAAGCTCTCATGTATCATTATTTTCAATTAAGACAATATCTTCGTTAATAGCTTTCTTCCATACTTTATCTTGATATGCATCATCAAACAGAGTTGGATCTTCTCCTGCAAAGAAAGCAAAAAATACAGCATCTTTTTCCACGATTTCATTAGTTACATCATATAGTTCTTTAATACTTCTCATTTTTCTTAGCAGACTAGATGAAGAACTTGATGAAAAGATTAGAGAATTAGGAGAGCTTCCTGTTGGAGTATTATTTTCAGCACTTTCAAAATCTGCCTCTTCTTTTTCTTCAAGTTCAAGTGGAAAAATTTACAAAGGTTCTTTCTCAACTGTTATTTCTTCAAAAAAATAATTTTCATCAAACCGGACATCTCGACTTATCACAATCTTTTTTGTTACCGTATTATAGAGCTTGTATGCCTTGCTTCCTAACTATAACTAATGAAGATGCATTTTTATGACTTGTCATCTAACTTGCTTCTCATTGCATCCGGAATATAAGAGTAGGCAACACTCCCAAATATTCTTAGATGATGAACATTAGGCTTTCTACCATACCACATCTCATATGGTGTGAAATTCTCCAAGCTTGTTGTTGGTGATCTGTTAATAAGACAAACTACGCAGACAATAGTTTCAGCCCAAAAACCTCTTGATAACCTTTCCTTCTTAAGAAGACATCTACTTATCTTATTACTGTTCTGTTCTTTCTTTCAGATACACCATTTTGCTGAGGCATATAACGGACTATCATCTCATGCAGAATGTCACTGGCTCTGCAATATTTAGCAAATTCGTTTGAAAAATACTCGTCCTCACGATCTGTCCGTAAGGTGTTGATTTTTAATCCAGTAAAGTTCTCCACTTCTGCTTTAAAATCTTTGAATTTTGTAAATGCCTATGATTTTTCTTTGACACAATACACCCAAACCTTTCGTGAGTAATCATCAATAAAAGATATAAAATAATCATTAGCTCCAAAAGATGGAATTATCATTGGACCACAAAGATATGAATGGTTGATGGAAGTGGTCTTTTTGCTTTCCACGATGATTTAGACGGAAACAAAATATTATGTTGTTTTTTAAGCTGGCAAGTTTCACATACATCATCGAGACGACTAATATTTGCTAAACCCGTGACCATCATCTTTCTTGAAAGCATCTCAAAATTTCTATAATTCAAATGTCCAAACCGATCATGCCATAATTTTATAACTGTTGCATGAGAACTAATCAAGTAAAACATTTTTTTATTTTGAAGAGCGAGTCAGAAAATATTATTTTTAGTTACTCAAACTTTAGCAACAAATTGATTATTCAATGATAAATAGCATACCATGTCACGAAAATGAATATTATACCCCTTCTTCAGTAAATGCCCAATACTAAGCAAATTATTTTTAAGGCCGGGAACAAAATAAACATCAGACATTTTCTCAATCTTACCTTGCTTTATCTTAAATTCTAATTCACCAACACCACTAATTTTGTAAGATTTTTCATCTCCCACTTTTACTTCTCCACAATGAGCTTCAAATAAGTTTTAAAATAATTTGTTACCTGGCATATGTTTACCAAACACCACTGTCTATATACTAAAAATTATCAGTCTCTCCACCATGAGTCACAAGCAATAAAGTTTCTTGATTATTTTTAACCATATTAGCTTCGTATTTTTCTTTTTCCTTGTACCAATAATCATTTTCCATATGACCAGGCTTGTCACAATAAAAACACTCAATATAACCACGACTTGTTCCTATTTGATTTCCACGTCCACATCCTATTTGCGAACCTCTAAAGTTCTGATTTTGTTTTGTTTCTTTCTATTAATTTTTATAATGACTCATTCCATAAGTATAATAGCCTCTTTCTCTTTGATTTTTGCGTCCTCTTTGTAGGCCTTTAAAATTCTAATTTTTGTTTGTTCAGCTCTATTCTCTTGCAGAATAACCATAATATTTGTCCCTCTGATTTGTTGAATATTAATTCTTTTCAGTTAGAGACAAGTTTGACTATAGTGCTTGATCTAAAGTTGCTTCCTTCTTTTTCTTATTTAATCTTTCCTCACGAGCTTTCAATGATCCCGTTAATTCGTCATCGTCATGATGTTTAAATCCTTAGATTCTTCAATAGTAACCACAATATAGTTAAATCTTGAATTCAAAGAGCTTAATTTTTTTCAATTACACGGATATCATCCAATGTTTCCCCATTTATTTTAATTGGTTCACAATGGACAATACGCGTGAACAGTAATCAGAAACGGATTCAGACACTATTTTTTACAAACGTTTAAATTCTCATCTAAGAGTTTGTAATCAAATTCTTTTTACCTTTTTATCTCATTTGAATGATTTCACCAAAAACTTTCATGCTTGTTTTGCTGAAGTGGCACAAGTAATTTTTTCCCAAGCTGCTTCGTCTGATTGGACTCTTTGATATATCCAAAAATGTTTTTTTATCTTTTATTCTTGATTTTCTTAGATCTTCTTTTTGTGTTGGTGTTAATTTTTCTTCTTCAGCATCTTTTACTTCGTTGTAGCCTTTTTCAACAATTTCTCATTCTTCTTGAGATCCTAGTAGAGCCTTCATATGAGTACTCCATTTATTATAATTAGGTTTTAATGAGATACTTTGAGGAAAGAAGAAAAGAATTTTAAAGAACAAAAATATATTTTTTTCTTTTCATTTTTTGATTTCATTTTTTGATTTACAAGCACAGTTTGATACAAGAATTTGATACAATTATTAATTGTATTTAAAAAAGTTGAAACTTGGAATAATGTAATCCAAGGTTTGTTGCTATAATCAACAAACTAATCCTTTTACTGCACTCCTTGTAGTACTTTAGTACTTCTTCTCCTTGTATATTCTCAATCCTTGCTTGAATGATGTCTTGTCTTTGGTTCACTTGGTTCACTTGGTGTGTACTTCAGTGCTACTAGTCCTTGATCTTCATTAATGTTACTCCTTGATTCCTTGGTCATCTATAGGTTCATGTCCCGAGTCATCTTGTTTTGATACCTGCAAGAAAAGAACAAATTGTTGGTCAGGTTGACAACCTGTCTGTCAGTGATTAGTATGTTAGTCTAAGTGTCTGAATTAGCCCAAGCTCAAGCTTTCTAGCAATAGAATAGAATTTAGTGGGCTAGGAGAGTCCATTCCATTGAAAGAACAATCTTGCTTCTATTCCAAAGCAAACTTAACAATCCAATCTGCAACACCATTTTCTTCTCTAAAAATATGTTTTAAAATCATCTTTAAGGTTATCAACTTCTTGCAGCATATTAACACTTTGTATAGATACCATTGGTACTTATTATATGCTATCATGTTGAATAATTGTATTGAGTCAATCTCAATATCAATCTCTATCAAGTTATTCCTTTGACAGTATCTTAGTCCATGTAACAAAGCTAAGGATTCAACAACTAAGGGTGAGCATTTACCAATCAGAATACCTTATCCTTCTATTAACTCACCATTAGAGTTTTATAAAATGAAACCACTACTAGAATCCCCATTATGAAGTGAGGAGCCATCACATTAATCTTTAGTCTATTAATAGAATGAGGGTGCCATTTAATATATAGACATGACTTTCTGTCTGTGATATGGTTAATACAGTCTAGTTCCTTAGCTATATGGAGATCATTTCTCCAATGTTTGTTTTTTTCATTAAAGAGGACCTGTCTAATGTAAATAAAAGATACTTGACTTGGTTTATTACTGATTTATCAGAACTAGCCATTCCATCATGTTTTATTTTATTCCTAGCTATCCAATTTGACCACACTATCAAAGATGGTATTATTGTTCTAATGTGTGTCTTAGACAGTGTAGAGGAGAACCATTTATTGATGATATGGTTTATTGTCATATGTTTTCCAACTAAAATTTTGAAGATATTAGAGAAATAAATCCAAACATTCCATACAATAGGACAAGAGACAAACAAATGATTTAAAGATTCACATTCTGAACAAAACTGACATTTCGAAACTAAACTAATTCCTCTATGTTGGGTGTTAGTGTCTACTGAAATTAAGTTATTTATAAATCTCCATAAGGTTATAAAGCACTTTGTTGGTGTAAGATTGTTCCAGATTTGACTTTTAAAGAAAGATTGAACATTTTTTATCCTTATGTTATTAACAATAAGTTTAAGATTAAATTTACCATCTAGAGATTGTTTCCAGATGATAAAGTCATCATTATTTTGATTAATTTTAATATTTACTATTTTGTTTATAACATCGTCAAAATTAACATTGTTCTTTACTTTTAACACGTTCCAAGAATACTTAATTCAGTATTCATTCACCCTAGTTTTTGTTACCAAGAGTTTGATATATTAGGAGTTAACTGAATTAGGTCATTACAAACAAACCATTTGGCCAAGAAAAATTTAACATTCTCTTTCCCAATTACCCATAATCTGTTTTCTTCTGATTTAGTTCTTACTTTTATCATTATTTTCCATATTCTAAAATCCGATTGCTTAGGTTGGACTTGTAGTGGATGTAGTTTAGAGCAGTATGTATTATTTAATAAGTTTTCCCATAAAGTATTGTTAGCCCTAAAATTAAACCAAAATTTGTGAGACAAAGCTTCTTGAACTGTAGAGAGGTCTCTGAGATTTAGGCCATTCTCACTAAAAGGTTTACACAATCTAGACCATTCTATCCATATAATATTTTTATTGTTTTCAGTGTAACCCTATAAAAACTTATTAAGGAGTTTATTGATTCTATTAATTATTAATTTTGGTATTGTGATACACTTCATGTAATAAAGTGGATAAGCTAGCAAGACTGATTTGATCAAAATCAGTCTGCCACCAAAGGATAAAGACTTAGAGTTCCAATGTTCTATATTATTTCTAATGTTATTAATTATTTTATCATAGTATGAGGTTTTATTCTTTAGAAATATTGGTATAGCTAAATGTTTAAAAGGTAATATGCTATGATTGAAACCAAGTAAAAGTTCAAGAGTTCTAATTTGTTGTCTGGTTAAGGTTGATGGAGCAACAAAGGTAGTTTTCTGTAAGTTAATTTGCTGACCAGATAAAAATTGGTAAGTTTTCATGAAATTGCTTATCTTTTTTAAGTTCCTAACTGAGCCATTTAAAAGTAATAGGACATCGTCTGCAAAATCTAAGCAGTTTATATTTATAGAGCTTCTAGTTTTAAAGATTAAGTTGGGATCTAATGCTATACTCTTATTCACTCCTCTAATTAGAAATTCCTCAGCTAATATGAATAGGGATGAAGATAAAGGATCCCCCTGCCTAATTCCATTTGAATATTTGAAGTATCCATATGCAATACTATTGATAATCACAGAGTATTGGATGTGTTGTATACTTTTTTTAACTAAATTGATCACTTGGCTATTAAAGCCAAAAGATTTCATTACTTGGTAAATGAAATTAAAGTTCAATTTGTCAAATGTTTTTTCATATGCAAGTTAATTATAATATTACTACCCCTCTGTTTTTTATTTAGGTCATGAACTAACTCTTGCATGATCATGATGTTTTCCTGTATAGTTCTATTAGGGACATAAGCCCCTTATTATTTTGAGATTAGATTGGGCAGTATTATAAGTAATCTGTTAGTTATCAGTTTTGATATTATTCTGTTAAAAACAGAGCACAAACTAATTGGTCTGGAGTCAGACCAGGTTTTGGCAGGATTTTTCTTTGGTATTAAATATATGGAAGTAGCAAACATTCCTTTTGGAAAGTTAGGTTTGTTGAAATAGTCAGAGATAGCATTAACTAGGTCTTCTTTAATTATGGGCCAGCATTCAATATAGAATATGGAGTTGAAACCATCAACTACAGACACACTGCAACTATTAAGACTCTTAATGACTATATATGTCTCTTCTATTGTAGGCTCAGCTAACAGTGATATATTTTCTAGGTCGGAAACTAATTGTGGTATAATGTCAGATGGGAAATCAGGGATAGGGGAATCTGTTTTGGTATTTAGTAGTTCTTGAAAATAATTAACAGCTGATTCACCTATTAGTTTTTTATCATCTAATATGTTATTTTTGTCAATGATCTCATTTATCCTATTTCTACATCTTTTTTTTAACAAAGTTGTGAAATGTTTTAGTGTTTTTATCTCAATCTTTTAACCATTTTGAGGCACTCTTTTGCTGCCAGTATGTCTCGTCCCTAGCAATTAAAACTAAGTGTTTAGACTTTAACTCAGAGAGTTTTCTATTGTTTTCCATGGAGTAAGAAGACTCTAATATCCTTTCAAGTATACTAATTTCCTCTTCATTTTTCTCAGTACAATCAAAAATGTTACCAAATATGTGTTTATTCCAAGTTTTTAAGTGATTTTTTAATCTTCTAAGCTTAAACCAGAATAAATGAATGAAAGAGTTGGTATATGGTGATGTATCTAATAGGTTATTCCAATTACTTTCAACTATTGATAAGAAATTTGGATGACTTAACCACATATTTTGAAATCTAAAGGGTAACTTATGTTCAGTTGACACTGATGAGACTGAAATTATTAAAGGTGAGTGATCTGACCCTGTTCTGGTCAGATTCCTCACCCTAGTTACGTCAAAATATTCTCTCCATCTATTATTATGTAATACCGAGTCTAGTCTTTTCCACTTATGGTTGTTTGTCCAAGTAAAATTTGACCTTGAGAATCCTGGATCCTCAAGTTTACAGTCTAGTATCATATTATTAAAGTATTCCATTGAATTCATACACAATGTAACACAATTAAGTTGTTCACTAGAATTGGAGATGGTGTTAAAATCTCCAACCACTAACCAGGGGTCATTACTATTATTATTGGACAGGTCTCTCAGTTGATTCCAAAGGTTCCTTCTCTGAAGTCTATTACATTTTGCGTATACTATGGTAACCATAAACTCTTTAAAAGAGTCAGAATGGTTTACCATAGTATGAACTAATTGATCAGATTCTAAAACTATATTAATTTTGTAAGAGTTTTTCTAAAACAGCCAAATTTTATTATTAGTATTGCCAAAGAAGTGATCAAAACCTAGTTTTTTAGAAGTTCTTTTTTTTAATTTTATCAATAGATATCATAGGTTCTTGAAGAACTATGAGATGTATTGAGAACTTTTTAGTTATATATTTTATTCTTCTGATAGTGTTAAGGTTACCAACACCTCTGGCATTCCAACTTAAGAAAGAAACTGTCATTTTTTAGTATTTTTTTAGGATCTTACAGATCCTTTAAAAGTTATTGGCTTGTTAATTAGATTACTCTTTAGACTTTTAATCCTTGTTTTATTTGATTTTTTATGACCTATCTGATCTAACTTATCTTTTTGTTTAACTACTGGAGAGTCTGGTAAGCTTAAGTTTTGTCCGTCACTAAATATTTCACAGAAATCTATATCAGAGAAGGTATCCTCATTCAAAATGTTGAGAGTGTTACTTAAGTTTATTGATTGTATAGCCTCAATTACATCACTATCATTAATATCACGAGGATTAGTATTTTGATTAAAAACCAAGCAATTTTCTTTTGAGTTTGGCCTTTTTAACAAAGATTTTTCAATGTTATTTTCATCTGTCTCAGTTTGATCTTTTTTATTATTTCCTACATGTTCATTTGTTTCTTGTTCACTAGATACTACCACAAATTTAACTTTGGGAATCCATTTCTCTTTATATTTTTTTTTATCATTTTCTATTGTTAATTGTTGATTTTTAGATTTCAATTCATCTATTTTAGAAGAATTTTCTATGTGTCCTAAATATTTACAATTTTTGCAATATACAGGTTTGTCATTGTAAATAATATCTTGCGAGAATTCGTTTCGTTCACGAAAGCTTATCCAAAGTCTTTGGGGAAGGAGACTTGAGCTATTTACTATTGTCCAGGCTTTACAGAGGTTAAAACTTGCACGGTTTCTGTTTGTTATCCATATTGACAAAGGCAATCCAATTGCCTTTGAAATATGTTCAATTGTATATGGGTTGTACATTATTTCAGGGATTTTAGGAAAGGAAATCCAAACTGGAGTTAAAGGGGACTCCCGTTTGGGATTAAAATCAGTGGTCCATATAAGAATTGTAAAAGAGAGTTGACCTATAGTTCTAACTGTTCGTTTCCAGAATGTTTTAACATCATTCATATTATCAAATTCCACAAAGATGTGTCTATAGTCTCATTTATAAGTACTGAATTTTCCTATGAACTTAAAGGTATCCAAGAAAGCCCTAAAATCTATGACAGACGGTGATCCGTAGGAAAATTTTGCGATTAACGTAAATTTAGCTAAAGAAGAAAGTGTAGACTTATCTGATTCGTCAAATTTGATGAAGGTGTAGTCTTCCTCGACTCCGCTTGTGACTCTTGCATGTACAAATCCTTGATTGATTCTTCTATCAGCTTCTGGATCTATCATCTCTGTATTCTTTTTCAGCATGTCTGCGTATGTAGACCTTGAGAATTGCTTCTGGTTTCCTGGTCCCCTTTTCAAAGATCGGGTTTCGAATACATGGTCTTGAGCAACAGGATGTTGCATGTCATCGATCGATTCCGAACCGGTGTGAGTTTAGGGAAGGTTTGCTGGAAAGTGTAAGGATTTAGGTTTATTTCGCTCTTGGAGAAGAATAGCTGAACTTGGGACTGCACCGTTAGGGAGGATTGCTAGGATTGTGTAGAGGAGGCGTAAAAGGCCCCCATTCTGAGTTATGGCCTTGAAACCAAAAAACCTGTTTCTTGGTTTTTGGAGTTCATTCTCCTCTCTCCAAAAAGTACCCTATTCAAATAAACTTGTCGATTGGGATTAAACTAATCAATTTAGATAATTGAAAATGCTACTGTCATTGACGAAGCTGGAATTTTGAAGCGTCAACTCAGTTGACGGTCGCTAGAGCCTGGGAATAATTAAATTCATTTGTATCACTGCGGGAACAGTTAAATTCATCTGAATACTCCATTTATACCGGTTGACCATATGAGAAATATTTTGAGTAAAGATTTCAGGTCTTCTACTTGTTGCATAGTGCTCAGATTTCATGGTTTCACGACTGATCCATCTGATGGTACATCGCCTTCTTTCTTTAGTGCAGCACGGCTCAGAAACTAGCACCGGACGAATAACCATCAATTAATTTTATCTTCCTTAGCTTTCACTAAAATTTGCAGATATGTACATCCCACCATAAGTAGAGACACGTCGATAGTGCGATTAGGCTTCATCAAAGAAAATAAACTAGTTGAAAAGTGGTTGCTGTATATATCAACTGACTTTCAACTTTTCACCAAATATATTTCTAGAAGTTCTCGCTAATTTTGGGCCACTATGTAAGTTCAATTATTTAAATGTTTTAGTTTTAGTTTTATTTTATTTTTTATATTTAAAAAAAAAATTAAGCTAGCAAATTAAATCTGATTACATGCAGATTTAATAGGATATTATATTATTATATTTATTTTTGTTTCCATATCTTGTATTAGGGATTTGGGCGATTCCTATTTAAGGCGCTTCAAACCTTACTTTTGTTTTGAGACTTTGATGAATAAAAATTGAGAATTTTTTCTTATTTATCCGAGTTTTCTTATTTCTCTAACCTAGGGTTAGAGTTTTATCGTTGTTTTTTTTCTAATCTTCCGCCACGCGATCAGTTGGTATCAGAGTCAGAGTTTCTACAGCGTGGGTAACGAAGGTATGTCGCCAAAGCGATCCTTGCAGGGGAACTCCACTGTTCTAATCGCATAATCGGTCGACCCTGATGAATTCGGTCAGTTCCGATCACAGATAGATGAATGGATGAATTCGATGCGACATCAAATGAAGATAGTGATAGAAGATATGAAAAGGTTAACCACCACCGGATTCCAAACTCCAATAAAAAATTGAAAGACGGAAGTCTTTTTCACAGAATCCAACCAAAACCATAGCTACAATTTGGAAAATCCAAGGGGGAAGGTAATCCATCAAGTAGTTGTTGGTGGCATGGAGGAGTCGTCGATACTCGACCATCCAGTCTTTGATGAGTATGAGGCTGAATTTTTTATGAAACTTGGCCGGAATCGGGAGATCTGATTTATGATGTCTACGACGATGAGGGTGAAGACGATTGGGTAACACCAACAATAGTTTCTCATTATTTCACTAAGGTAAATAATGATAATCCTTCGTCTGTATCAATAAAATCCAACGGAATTTTGGATGATGGTTACAATAAAATTGTGTTTTATGCTAAAGTTTTAGTGGATAAACAAAAAATTAGAATAGGAAAAAAATAGAATTGCTTCGAATGAAATAGAGAAATCTGGGGTCTTCTCACATCCATTAGCAGAATTCAAAACACGATTACCACACGATGAAAGTGACAGAAGTCTCAACATCATCACAATCGATCAGAGATGTGATGTTGTTGTTGTTGTCTGCCAATGGAAGGTTCATAATTTCCCTAAGATTAAATGTAGAGCAGTATGGGACAAGTATTTCGATGGCAGAGGTTATAATTGTGGTCTCTTTGTTTACCCTAATAAATACTCACAAGATTTGTGTGACGCACGCAAGGTGTTCGGTGAAATTTCCGACAGAACTGTGCGTATCTGGATTATCAATATTTGGAGTTACTCTGGTAATGGTCGTGGCCATGTTATATACTCTTTCTCTACTTCCAGATAACAAGAGATCATGGATGGTGGAGTTAGGATAACGATTGTGTTGACATTTCCTCTTTCAATTGCAACCTTGCAAGCAATTATTGGTTACACACGGGATGCTAGGCTTGGTGGTCGTTCTGCAACTGTCTCAAAGAAATGTTTAAAATTCTTAACGGACCATTGGTTTTCTAATTGCTGCAAAAGAGACTATATAGAACTTCTTAATATCTTGATGTTGCAACATATGAATCAGTTGGGGAGTCTGTAATGGAGGCTCTGTTAAATGTTAACTTAGTAAAGGTGAGTGATGGTGAAAGCATTAGGCAGCACATAGCATCGGCATGTGATAAAATTGAAGAGTATATGGTTCACAAAGATAAAAGTAAAAATCTGAGTTCAAATAATGAATATGTTGCTATTTCAAGTAACTCTCATGCGAATGAGTGGAACAAAATGGCAAACAAATCAGAAACTACAACATACAGGAGGTTATTTAATTTTATAGATCCTCTAACTCCCAAAAGTTTTCTTCCCTGAAGGTAGGTGCGCCAAGGTCCAAGTATGATTATCCTCTAGTGCCTGAATCTCATGTTGCATTTCCTCTCTCCAACTAGGGTACCGCATAGCCTCTCGAAGTGACTTAGGTTCATCCCCGGAGATAATAGCTACAAGAATAGAGCGTTGTGCCAACAAAAAACGAGAACTATCTATATAATGAGTGAGAGGATAAGGTATACCGTGATCAAAAGATGGACTGGAATCAGAAGTACGAGGAGCAGATGGTGCTGACTGTACTATTGTAGTCATCACAAAATCCTTCGAACGAGTAGAAATTTTTTTACAATGCTACCCATCCAAGATCTAAGGAAATACCTGGAGTATCTGAAACAGCATCCAAAACTATTGGTGGATCTCAGACACCTCTGTCACCAAACTCCACGAGTGGCACTACCATAGGAATGCCACCATCTGTTGACTCTCCGTCTTCAAATAGCGAGACTGTCTCAACCTCCTCCCAAAAATCTGAATTAGTAGTCAACGTGCAACAACCTTAGTCTTAGGACAACCCAACTTAGAGAGCATAGAAACGGATGCAAATGGAAATATATGTTCAAAAACTTTCACATCACGGGAAAAAAAATATTAACCTATTAAATCATATACTTTCCAGCATTTTTTTCATACGGGTAGCCCACACAAACACACTGACGGCTACGATTCGAAAACTTGTGACCCTTAGACCTCTGATCATGCACATAACATAAATACCCAAACACACGAAGCGAAAAGAAAACAAAAGGTACCTAAAAAAGCATCTCAAATGTCCTTAAACCCAAAAATTGAGAAGGAGTTCTATTAATCAAATACCTGGTAGTCAAAATACAGTCGCCCAAAATTTAAGAGGTAAGCTACCCTGAAACCTAAGAATATGGTCAACATTTAAAATATGCCTATGTTTCCGTATGCCCTACCATTCTAATGAGGAGTACCCGGACATGAAGATTGAAAAAAATACCCAACTTATCCAAAACATGGCACACAGAGAAAAATTCAGTGTTATTGTCATTGCGCATTATCTTAAGAACCCCATTAAATTGTTTCTTAGATATTGAGAGAAGATGTAAAAATATGGAACTTACTTCTGTTTTCTCAGCCAACAAATAAATCCATACAAGAAGGGAGTAATCATCAACAATAGTGAGAAAATATTGGACACCACATGAAGACAAAGTATGATAAGGACCCCATAAATCACAATTAATTAATTCAAAACAAGCAGTCGATTGAGAATCGCTGACAGAAAAACATTCACGAGTCTGTTTAGCTCAAAAACAAACATCACATGGGTGAGCTACACTGCTATCACTAGTACTAGAGGCATAATGTAAAGAATGAACTATCTTAGCTAAGGGATGTACCAACCTACGATGCCATAACTCAACATCACTATCAACCACTGCAGCACTACAAAATTTGGTCTTCACATCACCGCTGAAGTAGTACATTTTACCTCTCCACTCACCCAATCCAATCACAATCCTTGATCGTCGGTCCTGAATAACACAACCAAACTTAACACAGTAAACAATACAGTCGAGATCATCAATCAAGTGGGATACTGAAAATAGATTACGGGTAAGCTTGGAAAACAAAAATACATTCTTCAAAGATAGCTGACAAGACAAACACACATTACCACTATATGTAGCAGTAACCTGAGAACCATCGGGTAGAGATACTACACATGCAGGTATAATCGTGACATTATGCAATAGAGAGATGTCACCTGTCATATGATTAGAATCCACAGTATCAATAATCCAAGGGGTATTGAACAACTCACCACTCAGAAGCTCATCAGCCTCGGAAACTTTATCTACTGAAAGAAGGGAAAACAACTTATGCAACTGACCAGAAAGACGAGAAGCCTAGCCAGCAGGATACTTGGCAATAGACGCAGCCGACAGACCCATGGTGGTTGTCTGTGCCGTCGTGTTGCGCGGCCGTGGAGCACCGCTGTCGGATGGTAGTCCGCGCGGACCTCCCCCTCCACCACTATCATATGGTGTGGTACCCGGATGTTTCTTCCAGCTTGGAGGATAACCATGTTTTGCATAGCAATTGTATTCCTCATGACCATTTTTATGACAATAAGTGCAAAAACGTTGAGAATAACGTGGGGTAGACAAAAAAGTACCTCGAGGAGTAGACTGAACCGAAAATTCCATCGAGGCCTCTAAGATAAGCTTTGCCACAAGTGCACTCGCCTGTAACCGCTCCTCACCACGCACCTTGTTAAATGCCCCATCCAAGGTGGGAGTCTGATCTTGAGCAAGTAACTGAGAGCGAATAGCATCGAAGCGCTCGCAATGGAGAGCAGAAAGAAACGCATGCAACTTTTCTTCATCTTGAATCCGCTAATATGGTTCACCCAACCTACCACAAACATAAGTAAGATTAAAGGAATATGCACTCAACGTATCCCAGATTTTCTCGAGTTTCCCAAAGTACTCAGAAACATACATAGTAGAGATCTGTTTACACGCAACCAAATCCTTCTTGAACTCATGTTTGCGCTAAATATTACTGACAGTAAAACATCACTACAAAACATCCCACAGAGGTTTAACCTCCTCAAAATATGGAACATATTTGCGATGAGACTCATAAATAGTATTCATAATCCACTAAACAAATGTGGATTGAAAAACATCCTAATCCTCCAGAGACTTCAGATCTACCGGTTTCACAATACTTTTATCCAAAAAACCAAGCTTCCTCCTACGTTTCATAGATAAACGCAGAGAGCAAGAACAACCTGATAATTAGTGCCATTAAATTTGACAGTAGAAATAATATTACCAGGATTATCATTGGAACCAAGATAATAGAAAGAAGTCAGATCAATCTTCCAAAACCTAACTACCGCATTACGTGGCACATAAAGGGTTATCTGGTCCATAGCAGAATGTGATTTGTCTGCCATGAAAAATGTTGGTGATGAAGTCTATGCCGGAAGCACGTCGGCTCAAGAGGAAAAAGACCGGAAATACGTTGGTCTTGAGAGAACAAAAGTGAGATAAACGTCGGCTGATGAATGCTATGCCGAAAGCACGTCGACGCAAGGGGAAAAATACTAGAAATATATCGGCCTTGAAAGAACAAAAGCCGGATAAACGTCGGCTGATGAAGACTATGCCGGAAAAACATCGTCGTAAGGGGTAAATTTTGGAGGCTAAGGTTTTAGAGGATCTGGCTCTTATACCATGTTAAGACAATTGTGAATGATTTCAGTTTGTAAATTTGTATGTGTATTAGTTGAACAATATTTTTCTTCTAAATGTATGTCTTATCTTGTTGAACTGAACATTGAGATTGATTATTTACCAATGAAGCATAAGAGTAACATCGTGAAGAACCTAGGCAGTCATATTCATGATTGCATTTAATGTATGTGCACGAGTTTAATTTATAGACATGATGGGTCATGCACCGATTGTGAAATATAGAAAGTCTTTCAAACTAATAAAAGAGCGTAAAAGGTTTATGTAAACAACTATATAAGGATTTAAATCTTTTGAGAATGACATTGAATCAAAGTAGCCTCTTAATATCGAATAATAACCAAGATTCATAAAATATTTTATCATTTCCAACTCCTCTTAAAATTTACATCATTAACCATTGGACTACGTAAAAGCCTATACAAGAGCCGACATAATGATACATGAGCCCAAAAATTACATCCTCAAGCAAAGACTACAAGCAAAGCTCCATACTGGAATTTGATAGAGTTATAATATCTAGCGTGTGAGAATGGGTATGTTGTTCATCTCAAAAGATCTCTTCGAGTATGTCGATTATGGTTTTTGTTGGTGTAGGCTAGAAGTAACTAAGTAATATAGGCATTATTGTAGAAATACATGGATATAGTTGGATCTTTCGTCACATGTATTAGGTAAGATATGTTGAAAATCAATGGAGTTTGATATGTGACTTGGTGCAAAAACGTCTATTGATCTTTTAAGATGAAACAACTTTTCAAATACTAGTGACCATTATGTCAAAATAAAATATGTGTTGAGTCCAAGCAGGCTGATCTGAAGTAGGAAAGGTTGAAGCGAGCGGATTTGAAACACCACTTTGATTCAAAGCGAGCTGAACCATAACACCACAATTATGCCGAAGTCGAGTTAATTTGTAAAGTCTCCTATATTGATTGGGTCAGAATTTTTTATTTATGAAGTTCCATATAAAGAATTAAACATACTTGATGACAAAAAAATAAGCATAACAATTGCGAATCCAAAAAACTAAATATTCGAGGCTCAAATCTCAATACACGAAAATCTATTTACCATAAATCTTCACCCAATACAATGGTTGTAGTAAAATAAGTAAATCTTCTTCCAAACAAATTGAAAATCAAATCAAAACTAAAAATGAAATCGAAAATCCCAAACCAAATGGAAATATTTTATTTAATCCAAATCAGAATTTAAAATCAAACATAACTTTTGATTTTTGTTTTCTAAGCGTCGTTTCTTTAATAAAATCAATCCAAAAATCGAACAATATTTTGATACCATATTTAAAAAAACTAATATAGTTTTTATTAATTACAACTATTGTATTTATAAAAAAACTAAAATCAGTATTTATAAAACAATAATATGGACAAATGGATCAAATATAATGGATCTAGGTGAATATATGCATCGAAGACAAATAAAAAATCTATCGAAATAAAAATAAATAAATAAAACACATAAACATGATCGTTAAGGTTAGTGGTGGCAAATGGTTCTGGAACCGCGGTTCAAAGCTGGCAATCTGTTTATGAACCGGTGGTTTAACTGCGAAACTGGCCCATTAGGACCGCAAACTGGTAAGACTGCAAACCATTAGGACCGCAAACCGGCAGGACCGCAAACCGGCAGGAATGCGAAACCACGGTTTATTTGTAAAAAACCGCGGTTTATTTGTAAAATATTATAAATGTTTTATTTATTTTATAGCCAAAATATTATATTTAAAAAATATTGAGATATTGCATATTATTATAAAATTATTATTACATTTTGGTTAGTATTAATTTGTTTTGGTTATTAATATTTTAAGTGTTTTAATTATTATATAGTCCAAAATTTTAAATATTACTTATGTTATTATCACATTTTGAATATTATTATTATGTTTTTAGATCTAATATTAGTAGTGTTGATTTTAATATTACAAACCAAAACTATATCTTATATTGCTAAAATATTACAAATTATGTGGTTATAATTTTAATATTACATTTTGATTACTATTGTTATTTGGTTTTAAATATTACAAGTGTTATTTATTATTTTTTAAACCAAAATCATATTTTATCATACAAAAATATTACAAGTTATATTGTTATAATTTTAATATTACATTTTGAAATTTATTATTGTGATTTGGTTTTAAATATTACAAGTGTTATTTACTATTTTTAAGTTATATTGTTATAATTTTAACATGACATTTTGAATTTTATTATTGTGATTAGGTTTTAAATATTACAAGTGTTATTTATTATTTTTAAGTTATATTGTTATAATTTTAATATTGCATTTTGAATTTTATTATTGTGATTTGGTTTTAAATATTACAAGTGTTATTTATTATTTTTAAGGTATATTGTTATAATTTTAATATTACATTTTGAATTTTATTATTGTGTTTTAGTTTAAAATATTACAAGTGTTATTTATTATTTTTAAGTTATATTGTTATAATTTTAATATTGCATTTTGAATATTATTATTGTGATTTGGTTTTAAATATTACAAATGTTATTTATTATTTTTTAAACCAAAATCATATTTTATCATGGTAAAAGATTACAAGTTATATTGTTATAATTTTAATATTAAATTTTGAATTTTATTATTGTAATTTTAATGATGATTATAAAATTATTATTACATTTTGGTTAGTTCTAATTTGTTTTGGTTATCACAAACATCATTCATAACAAGTGAAAATTAGCGGATTCGTGAGTATTAGTAAGTCTACGATTTATAGGCATTTTAAAACTTAAAACAACGTTTTTTTTAAATATGCAATAAAATACTAATCGAAACTAATTAATATCGCAAATAATAAAAAGTAAATTTAGACTAATACCAACTAATACAACTAACAACAAGCAATAACAACTAACAACAACTACTAAAATTAGAATTAAAAGAACTAATTTAAATTACTATAACAATTAAATAACTTGATAAAGTATACGAAACTCTTAATTGAACTATTGTAATGTTATCCCAACGTTATTTAAATGTTTTTATCAAATAGAAACAATTTGCGAAAAAAAATCAAACAATTCCGAAAGTAGGACTACAATATGTAAAATAAGAAATTTGAGTTTTCTAGAATATTTAGAAAAAGTAGAGAGATTTAGAGAGACATAGAGAGGAGTATATAAATAGAGGAGACCCAAAAATTTAAAACAAAACGAAAAAAAAAATTCCGGACCATCCGGACGTAATCTCCGGACGTCCGGACTGAAAATTCGGGCCATCCGGACATTCTCCGGATGGCCCGGACTTTTTAATTTTTTTTTTTTAGAATTTTTTTTTAACAACTATGTTTCAAGAAGTGTTTGTTTTACTTCTTTTTTTATTAAATATTATTTGAAGCACTTTCACTTTCAATTTTTATTTTGTTATTTACAAGTAATTTAAGTTTATGCATATAATTATACCATTCTAAAAAATTTAAATTTAAACTTCTAATATTGAATAGTTCGAAAATACAATAAACTATACAATTCATCTAACCATAAACACTTCAAGCTTGGAAGAATCTAAAGAATCACCTAATAATTTAAAATTAGAATACAATTATATGTCTAATAGCTATATATTATTTAATATGTACATAATATTAAATATAACATCTTAAATATCTAGTATGTTCAAACAATATACAAATCATTTTACAATTATATTGTTTACGATATCTTCTTTAAGACAATCAATTTTTTTTTTTATATTTTTACAAATATTGAAAGTTGTAATCAAAATACAAGTAGATGTATATATTTTATTTAATATCTACCTAATATGAAATAAAATATCTTAAATACATAAATATAATCAAACATATCAAAATCAAATTACAATTATTTTTTTAGAATGTAATTGCTTGATTATAAAATTTCGACTAAAATGATAACATATTTAAATTAAAATACATGAAATAGCATAATTAACTCGTGCATATGGTAAATATCTCAATTACTGAAATTAGATTCAATTAACACTTACAAATTAATTTTAAATAACATTATAAAATATTTTGATAAACGGTTCTTAAATGGTTTGTCTGGTGGTTTGAACTGACAGTTTGACTGCGAAACTGACCCAGTAGAACTGCAAACCGGCAGGACCGCATAAGGAACAAACCGGCAGGACCGCAAACCGCCAGGACTGCAAACCGCCAGGACTGCAAACCGTGGTTCTGATTTAAACGGTTCCGATGGTTCGCGGTTCAAACCGTTTGCCACCTCTAGTTAAGGCATAAAACGTGATGCATGATAAAATGTCCGGGTATCACGACAGCAGAAGTTGTTCTTTCACAATCAGAATCACTGTCATGTTCCGTGAGCGACAAAGGTAAAACACATTAAGATTTACATTTGTAAAGTTACTATAACATTAATAACTTTGTATTATTTTTAAAGAAAAGTACCGGTAAATACCCACTCAAATATCTAATTACCCGATAGCATCCAAATTTGGATAATGTTATTTGGTACTTCGAGTAAAAAATTGAACAAAATTATCTCCCGATTATATATACCTATTTTTCACTTCAAACCCACTTTTTTCCTCTTTCCATCACCCTAAACCAACCCAAACACGTCTAATTTTAGAATCCACCAGAAAACCGTTCGACTTCGTGATTCTCTCTCTCTCTCAAACCTGAAACCCCTACAGCTTCTTACCATTCGAAATCAGTCGTCGTTCTCACCTTCAACGGAATCGCACCGGTCACCGTCGTTTACTCAGTCCAACGATTAATCACATTCTGTTCGACAAAGTTGTCGTCAAGTCGTCTCCGACCGTAAATAGTACAGTGTCTACAAGTAACCAGGTAAGCATTATCGTGGAAAGTGTACTTTTTTTTGCATTTTTGATCACTTCAAACCACTATTTTCTGTTATTTCACGATCGTCGTTGCTTTTTATACTGGAACGAAGTATTTAGTGGCGATAGTTGGTCAGTTTCTGGGTTTATCGTCGAACGCATGGTAGAAGTTTGGTTGCATGTATGTGAGATGTGCATTAGGTATTTGATTGTTGATTTTGGTGTTGTTTCGATATTTCCCAGATCTCTGCAACGTGCATGTAAAAAATAGAACAGTTCGCAGCCTGCACGTTTGCGCTGTCATACAGTTCGCATCTTCATCACCCAATATGAAAACAATTCGCAGCTTCATGTCTATTTCTATTACAAACAATTCGCAGTTTGTCATGCGAATCGTGTAACACGTTAACTGATAAATAGGAATTTCGCAGCTTGTCATACGAATCGTGTAACACTTTAACCGATAAATAGGTAGTTCGCAGCTTGTGATGCGAATCGTTTGACACTTTAACTGTTGAATAGCAAGTTCACAGCTTGTGATGCGAGGTGTGTGACACTCCAACTCATTTGTGTTTGTGCAGGAAGTATGACAACAAAACTAAGTTATTACAGATCAGATTTGGTGAGCCTTCTGAAGCTTCTTAAAGAGAACCGTATTACCCGTGCCCACATTGAAGCTGCAAGAAACACACCCTTCTACATGCTTTTGAAAACGGCTTTCGACATCCGTAATGAGGCAGAACTGCCAAAGAAGAAATTCTACTGGGATCATTCGGTATCTCGTCGAGAGGTTCTCTATTGATAAAGACGTCTTCCGTATTGGCTCAAAGTTTGTAAAGCTAACCAAAGACGATGTGAAGGTCATATTCAATATGAAGCATGGCACGGAGAAAATACGGTTAACGAAAACCAGAGCATTTCACAGCAAATACGTGCCCAGCGAGGAGGACGAATCGAGGATGATGAAGAAATACTTCATGGGTAAAACTGGCAAGAAAGTAGGACCGACAAATGCTAAAACAATAACGAATGCCATTATAAAGGTACGTGTAAAATCGACTTCATCTTATAAAGCAGGATGCTGTACTTTACTAACATAGCATGTTGTCGTTGGTTTTACACGCAGGGATAGAAAAAGCCATAACCAAAAGGGGGGAGCATGAGTTAGAAGACGTTGCGAGGCTGTTGATATTGTTTTTGTGCTCCACCCTATTCAACTTCGTATCTGGAGATATCCTGGGTTGGAGCACGGTTTATTATGTTGAAGACCTCAGCAAAATAAACAATTACGACTGGTCCGAATCAATACTGTACAAGCTTCGACACTCTATCAGGAGTTGCTTAGCAATCGAAAAACCCGATAGAGTCGTCGGCTGCATCGCCCTTCTAATTGTAAGATTAATCTATTCAGTATAAAAATTAGTTATGTCCAGAGCATCTTGATGATAAAACTTGTCACCATGCAAACCTTTTTCATGTAGCACACAACAATCGTCCTCGAGGTAGTAAAGCCGACCTTGATACCAAGGTTTTTCAATTGTTTGGGATTAGGGTGCCAAGCAACAACGGTGGCACTGCTTATTAAAATACCCAACCTGAAAGATGATCAGGTATGACTTTTTTATAGGTATTGAATTGGGGTTGCAAACAGTTCGCAACCTATATTTATTATTTTTTATCAATCATTTCGTAGCTTGAGATGCATTCTGAGTTCACAGCTTATTGTTTCCACACAGTTCGCATCATGTTGTTTACACACAATTCGCATCCTAACATGCGAGTTGTTTGCAACTCTAACATGGATAAAATTTCACACAATTCGCAGCCTATAATGCGAACTGTTTGAAAAAAACAATTTGACTGTCTGCACCCTCATACTTTCAAAAACAACGCACTTGCATCTATTTACTTACATAAGCCTCTGTTGGTAGGTTTTCGAAGGTCCATTACGTCTTACTGAGGCTGAAAGTGAAGCTTTCAGAGAAAAAGTAGATAGTAGAGATGCGGATGAGGAATCCATTTCACCGGAAGAAAGACTAAAGAAGAGGAAGAAAAACACAGGCCCAAAACCAAGGAGACAAGCATCACAGAGACAAAAAGAAACGAATCAGGTAATATCACCAAGACCCCAACTACCAAGCCTCCCCGAGCCAACGATTCCACCTCCAAGACTCCCCAAGCAAACGATTCCACCACCACTGACCGACACATCCCGACAGGAGCCCGACGACGAGGGCACAACCAGTATGAGTGACACAATCGGTAAGTTTGTCCTCAAACGCAGAGCGGCTACTCCATGTAAGTCTGTAACTGTTGCTGAATCAAAGCGTTTGAAGACATATGCCGACAAGAACAAGTACGAGAGGAAGATAGAAAAACAGGCCAATTTTCCAGATTGGAAGCCCAGTCGTTGAGAAAGTACCAGCATCCACTGAATTGCATGCATCTATGCTTGATGCTGATCAGCACGATGCTGATGAAGTACTGCCAGAAGAGAGGGATGATGATGGGAACCATTCACCCATACAGGTACCATCTGAAAGGATGCAAGAAGAGTTGTTGGTGTCCACAGAGATGGACACCACGGAGACACAGACGGAGAATGAAATACACGAGTCTCTTCCGAATAACCACCAGCTTGTACTTCACAAGGCAAAGCAGATAGAAGATCGTGAGAAAGAAGTGGAAGATCCAGACAGCCTAGAAGATGTAAGTGGATCAAAAGTTCACTAAGATTGCAATATCTTATTTATTTGTTGTGATAGAATTGTTTCTATAATAATATTTATAGTTGTATAAATATTAAAACAAAGTCAGTGTATCTATTTAAAACAGTTAGCGGGGTTTTCTAGTTGAACACATATTCAAACAATGCATCACATAATATGATGATATCAAACAAATATCAGGACTGTTGTGTAGTACTGGCAGAACAATTCGCATTGTATATTGCGAATTGTGTTTTACTATAGTTGGCTGGTTATTTTACAATTTGCAGCTCAGCATGCAAATTGTGTTTACTATAGTTGCCTGGTTATTTTACAATTCGCAACTCAGCATGTGAATTGTTTGGAATGGACCAAACAAATATCATGTGAATCATTCGCAACTCTAATTATAGTATGCTTAACCCTTCCACCTTTTTATGAAACAGGAGACCGATAGACAACAACACCAACAGCAGCAACAACAACAAGTTCAATACCAACAACAACAACAACAACAACACCAACAAAAACAACAACAGCAACAGCAACAGCAACATCAACATCAACAGGTTCAGCAACAACAGCAAGAAGAACTACAAGAACAACAAGAACAACAAAAGCAGCAACAAGTTCAACACCAAAAACAATAAGAACTACAAGAACAATATCAACAACAACAACAGAAACAGAAACAAGTTCAACAACAACAGCAACAAAAATAATAAATATCCTTAGAAAAGAGAGAGAGGCTAACACAAGAGATAGCGCCGCAAGAGTAAGAATATATCCATCCCTGTGAGAAGATGGAACTACTCAGCCAGGAAGGACCATCCTTAGAAGACAACACCACCTATGGAGATGAACTTCAAAGACCAACAGTAGTGTGCGCAAAGTCAGAATTGCTAAGCCAACATGAAATTGTAACACCAGTAACAAATCAACCGCAAGCTCCAGAGTCAAACGATAACACAGTAGGTTTACCCGTGCTTTTGTTGATGGTATTTACACTCAAGTTTCATAGACATTTTTAAATGAAATTGATAATCTATATATCGATTGTGTAATACAACGGTCTTTTGAGAACATGTCGGAGGATGACTTTAATGATTTCTGCCGACACGATCCAGATCCTATGCCAAATAAGTCAACTGTATTGGTTGTCGCTGACCGTGTGGTAAGGGCTAATTATAATGATTTTGCATCATACCATGAGAATTTTGTGGATCTATTTAGATATATTTACAAATGAATATCAGGATAGCATGCGAACTATTCAGTGGAACCTAGATCAGTTTGCATGCTATCATGATAGATACCCTAGAATGTATTCAGCTAGAACCAAACAATCCGCATGTTAGCATGCGAACTGTTTGGGGTCGTTAACATTATAATGACTGACACGCTCTTTTGATTTTTGTTATTTACTAAGCTCGAGCCAAGTAAAGACACAGATGAGCCAAATTTTAATCTACTGACACCAACATAGCCTCCAGTGGCAGAGAAAGAAGAAGAGATAATTATAACAGAACGGGAACCGCCAAAAGTAAAATTCAGCGGCTGGCCAAAGAAAACAAAAGTAATTGACCGTATTGCTCTCGGAGAATACCACAAAATACAGTTAGTTAAAGCCTACGAGAGTGACACCCCTGATCCAGTAGTATGACAGTTACCAGAGTCCAAATTTACATACGAAATTAGAGTGGAAGCGAGTGATGTGGTGGCGCTACCTTTAGAACTGGAGCTGGATGTAAAGGATTCCAACTGTCAACCAATTCTCTTTTTAATGTTTCAAAGATGTCTTGTATATTTAACATAAATAAACAACTCATTTCTTAGGTTATTGACGCTTGGATTCGAAATATGCTTGAAGAAACAGACTTCAAAGTTCCATGCAAAAAAGTAGAAGGAGTGTTACATGACACCGTGCTGATTTCGGGAATGATTACGGTAAGTTTAGCTAAGGTAAATTTCAAAGTTTCAGAAAATGTTCTCATCGTAATGTAATCTCGCTTGGATGCAGCATCAATTGGAATTAGGCTGGGAAGTAATATATTTGGTGGACGTAGCTTTTAGCAAAGCGCCTAAAGACCCTAAGATCATCATCATTCCAATATGCACCAAGACAAAGGACCAGATAAACCATTGGACGTTGCTCGTCATTCATGTCGACGGCAAGTCCATAAGAAACTACAACCCACTGCTGCCTAAAATGAAAGCGATAGACCACACCATAATGATACAAATCAAGCTGGTAATATTCCCAGCTATTCAATTACTTTTAAACACATTTACATTATTATACTCAAGATATGCTGCGAACTGTGATCAAGATATGCTGCGAAATGTGAGCAAATCAGTTGCAAATCCCAACATATCCATAAAAGCATTCACAGCTTGGGATACAAATTGTTTTGGATAATTAACATTTCGAAGCATAGGATGTGAAATGATTGCAGACATAATGGATTGGATACACTTAATTCGCAGCCTAAGCTGTGAATTGTTTGACATGTACATGTTGGACTGGTTGTCAAGTAGTTCGCAGCCTATGATGGGAAATGTTTGACAAACACTGTTTATGTTTTTGTGCAGATTCCTAACACTAATGATTATAACCAAATCAAATATTTAATGAACAACAGATTCATACCTTCTTCAAAGACAGGGTGGAAGGTGAAAAATGAAATAAAAATTCCACAACAAAAACGTGGCACCCTGGACTGTGGTATTTTTGTCTGCAAATACGCCAGAGATATTATCCAGCATGGATATGTGCAGACAAAATATGATGAAGATATGGTCAATGCCTTCAGAGCATAAATGTTTGATTTCTTCTTAAACGACCAAGACACTGTGAAGTACGGGTGATTGTTTGTAAAATATTAAGGTTTTTTGGTGTACATACATTGATTGTAATTTTTTGGTGTACATACATTAACAGTATATTTTGTTGTGCTTGGACTTTTTTAAATTTCAGAAATGTGCAATTCCCAGATTTATGTAGGGTTAGTCAGTAGTCGAATAATTCACATCATAACCTGATAGATGCTTCATTGTCATTTTTCGCATGATAACCTGATATATAAGGGTTAGTTAGAATTTGAACAATTCGCATCCAGTCCGTGGTGTATTTTAAAAGAACTATCCTCCCCAAACAATCCGCATCATAACCTGATAGATGCTTAATTATTTCTAAACATTTCGCAGCTACTCCTGGTAGATCACATTAACAAACAATTCGCATCAACTCCTGCTATAAAATAAATAATTCAAAATATATCGTTCAAGAATGTAAACAGGCTATGGCGTATGCCTTGGTAAACGTTAACTGCATTGAGCACGCAAAAAATAATCTAATCACCAGAGGTCCAGAGCCCATTAATTGCTGATTGGACATGGAGGCTATGTAATGATTAATATAGCCACACCACCTCAGAAGCTCAAACTCTCTCCCTTTCCTATAAATAACACTATTAACCAGAGGCTAATTTTACAGCAAACTTCATATTTCTTAAAAAACACCTCATGTTCTCTTCAAATTCAAACAGTTATGTCGTTTTCCACCACCACAACCACCACCACATACTCATACTCTGGTTCACTTGGTTCTCTGGGTGACTCTTGGTCATCCTTAACCGTTAACTGGAGCAATGACTTGATCATGCCACCACCAAATAGCCAGTCTCTGTCCTTGATATAAACATATATGATGACTACTTATTTGTTCAAAAGTGAACATAAAAGACTAGGTTGATACAAATACGAAACATGGGGACTTATAATGCTTTTTCGTCGCAACTAGGCATTGCACCATCGGCGCCGCAAATGATCAATATGATCCTTCGACCGAATGAGATACACTTTGATTTCGGCAAAGCTTGCCTTTAGTTTCCAGCTACCGTCTTTACACCTAAGTCTCAGCCCAATCTCAGGCCTGAAAGATTCAAATAGTTTATGCTTCTACACGTCTTTGATGGTTTATCTTCTGCCAGATGTAGTATTTGGTAACATATTTATTTTCAAGTTAATTTTAGCATACACCTACCAATTCTTCACCCTTGCTTATAATAACTTTATCATCCGTTGCACCTGATGTTCTACTATTTAAAGACCAACTCACCCACATCCTATAATTGAACAAGTCGTTTGTAGTTCATAAACTTTGAGTTTGATATTACCTTTGCCAGAGCATCCGAAATATTTTATTGCTGGATCTCTTAGCCACCTTCAATTGTTGTCTCTCCACCACGTCTCGAATGGTGAAATTTTTTATATACATGCTTAGTTTGCTCATTGAACTTAGTATTTTTTCTTAAAATAGGATCACTAATATTATCACACAACATAATCACATCCCAGTGATTTTACTCAAGAATCTCTTAAACCAAATACATTATTTTATGGCTTATGTAGAAACTATATATTGTGATTTCTTCGATGACAAGGCAACAACCTTTTGTGTACAATAATTTCAACTAAAGACTCCTCCAAGCACATTAAATAAAAAAAGTCGAAGAAGACTTTCTTATGTGAAGATAACCTGCATAATTAGACCCCACATACCCTATTACGACTATATCATTTATATCCTTCTGATTATAACTCATCCCAACTTCAACCGAACCCTTCAAGTATTTTATAAGCCACTTGAATGCATACCAATGCGAATTTCCTGGATTTGACTGAATATGATAAAAATACAAATAAAGTATGAAAGATTATGTCTCAGTCAAAACATATTATACATAATTCTACCAATACCATTGGCATAAGTATCTCTTACACATATTTCTTAGCTACTACTTTGGTTGGTTCTTGAGTAGCATTAAGTTTGAAATGGTAACCAATTTTAGATTCGAATGATCATATATGTGTAATCTTGTTGGGATAAGAATTGATACTCTTTGAACGGATTATCTTGAACTCAATATCAAGTATCCACCTAGGCTATCTCATACCATTCATTTCAAACTCTATTTTTAGTTGATTCTTCATTTCCAATCATCTTCATGTCTCTTCCAGCTATTAGGTTAGCATTTTCATACAATAACAACAAAATTTGTCTTGTTACGTGTGTTTCTCATTCCATTAGACACAGTCACTATAACAGTTATAGATGTAGTTGATGGATCTCATAAATAATTCAAATATTCTATTCAACTATCCCATCGACTCTTTTAGCCCATATAAAGGTATTTTTAACAAACACATATTTCATTCCTTCTCTTCCTCAAACCCTTTTGGCTATCATATGTATATTTTCTCTTCCAATCCACCATACAGAAAAGAGTAGTAAGATTTATTTGATATAACTCTGGATAAAATATGGTAATCATTAACAACATAACCCTTATAGAGGTTTGTTTCACAACCAGCGATAATATTTCATTGAAATCAACACCCTTATTTTGCATGAAGCCCTTAGCCACCAGTCTAGACTTGTATCTGGATAACGCAACCCCATGGATACCTTGCTTTCTTTTGTATGTTCCCTCACTCCCAACAAGATTTTGACCCTTCTAATGCTTCATAAGAATCCATGTGCCAATCTTCTTGAGAGATCTAAGTTCTTCCCTCATGGTCCTAAGGAAATATTATTTATCACTACTCTTTATAATATTGTAGTGGCTTTAAGATTTCAAGAACATCTTCATATATTTTGATAAATAAAGCATAACCAATAATATTAGCAAAACTATAATGCTCAGGAAGTTCGTTTGGTGTCTATTTTCTATCTCTCACCTGACATAATTGTCAAGCCCATTTTTCTCCAATATAATCATATGAAGGCCCTAAAACACCAGACCCTTGGCCATCTTCAAGGTCTCAAATAATCTATGGTGGAACCAACTTCAGCTTCAATCTCTATATCAAATTCGACATTAAATCTGTATTTTTTTCTCGATATTAATAGGTTAGGTATTCATCATCTTCTTGAATGTCATGTCCTCCTCATTGATAACAACGTCCACGCTTACTAAAGATTTCTAATATCAACATTTAAGGCACCACAACCTATACTTTTTACTCTTTGTGGATATCCGAGGTAAATATATTTTAGAGCCCTCGATCGAATAATTTCTTGCTTAAAATATGCGTAAGAAGCATATCCGAACACTCTCAAATATTACAACTTAGGTTTATCTCCAGTTTATGCCTCTTAAGGAAAAATATTGCAACACTGCAGATGGATTAATGTTTATGATATAGAAGTTGTAGTTAAGATTTCTGCCTCTAACCTTCAGCCTGATCAAGTTGTTTGAAGTATACACCCTAAACCTTTCTAGTAAGGTTTGGTTTATTCTCTCACAAAGGCCATATATTGGGCATCCTCATTCACAGTCTGGCGTCTAGCAATGAAAAACTTTAAACAATAGCTAGTGAACACTTTGTTTACATATTCCAAGCCATTATCAATATGAAGATTCTTCAACACTGTTTTGGTCAAATGCTCTACCAAAGTTTTCAGTTCTTAAAACCATCAAATTCTTCATCATTGTTATTAAAAAGTATAACTTTTATTTTTCTCGGGTAATCATCAATCGAGGACATGAAGTATCTTATGATGAGGACCAAATTGTCCAAAGGGCAAGTCGGACCAATGAATTACCAATCCAAAATTTACTTTATGATACTAATGTATAAATATATAATATAAGGGATGTTATATATTATAGACTTAGGTCATATGAGCTTGGGTTACCAAAATTACACATGGACCATGTAAGCCAAATATGCCTATTAGTATATATATAGCCTTGTTTAGTATATCTAAGCAGTTCAAGAACTTTTTGATAAATTACAATGATGATAAGTTATTGTACCAGGCTTTTTGGATAGCGCTTTAAAATGGTTCAATCGGCTTGAACAATATTCAATCAATAATTTTGACATGTTATGAACTAATTTTCGAAGACATCTTGTGGGAAGCAATGAAATAAAGGGGAACGATGATACAATGATTCAGTGTGGTTATTCGATTGGTGAGAGTTTGAAAGATTACACTAACCGCTTCATACAAACTAAGAATAAGTTAGATGATTTCTATGAGTAAATGGTTATGGTTTTGTTTCAGGGAAGGGATTCTACCCAGAGACTTGACAGATAAGATGACGAGGAAAAAAACCTCAACTTTTGGGGGTTTGTTAGCTCAAGTTGAGAAACAAATCAAAGTGGAGGAACATAAAATATTAAAATGCATCGCTGTTAAAAGACAGGTTTCACAACCTTCTGCCTCGAGCTATCATCAACAACAGGCCCAAAACGTTCACAATCAAACAGTTACTAAGTTTCGTCCAAAGAATCCATGAGTCCCTCTATCGAAAATTTTGACGAAACTTAGTTGATCTCTTGAACCAATGATATATATGAAACGCATCAGAGACACACTAATGATCGACAATATCTTAAGGAAATGGGGATATAATGATGCAGTGTTATAAAGGATGCTCGTCGAACCAGCGATAAACATGGAATGCATCAAACAAAAATCTATTATTCTTTGAGGAGAGAGATGAAACCCAAGTGTCGATACGATTCTAATGAATCTAGTGACTATTCCTTTTAAGACTCAACACGAGTCCTCCTACCTAGAAACGGACAACTGATGTAAAAAAGTAATAAGAGAAATGATTCAAAGAGGCGTATAAACAGTCATCGGGCATCTCGTCGCGCTATAGGTCTGAAAAGAGAAATAAATTATCAAAATAAAATGGTTTAAGGAACGGGATAAAGTGGTAACCATCGCTAAAGGAGAGCAAGCTACGCCCTATGTTCAGATTCCGTCGGAAAATCAAGGTGTTGAGTACCGTATGAGTAACTAATTCACGAGCCCATCCGAAGAGGGTTTATATAACATTGCGAATGAAGGCCCCGAGGGTAGTATGTATAAGACCAAGAAAAATGGGAGGTCATCTCTTCTTTCTGCGGAAATTTTGTTAGGGCACATGCCAAAATTATTTAGCATTTTAAAGTTATGAAAAAAGCCCAATGAGGCACAAGATCTACAAAGCCACATTGAGCAGTTCAGAATTGTGATGATTAACTACGATGACAATGATAAATTGTTATGCAGGGCTTTCTCCCAAATATTTAAGGATGCTGCCTTGAAATCGTATAACCGCCTGCCGCAGGGTTGTATCAAGAATTTGGATATGTTTTGGAACATATCCGTGCAAATCGTGACATGATAATTTATTGTAGACATAAATTTAGGGAGAGACTAAAGGATTATACCAATCGTTTGATCAAAACTAAGACTGGCAGAGAGGGTTACAAGACAAAGTAGGCTTAATAATTTTTTGAATATGACTTCTCCCTGATATTTTGAATGATAACATCGTGAAAAAACAGGCCATGATGTTTGAGGCATAACTGGATCAGGTAGAGAAGATAATTTTTGGTGGAATATATAAAAATGTCATAAGTGGCTTACATGGTACAAGTTGAGCAGAACCAGTTCCAACAATATCTGACGGTAACATAAAATCCATCTCTTATAGATATTCCTCCGTCTTATCTTCTGACAACCATTATCCGAACCGATCTAGTTACCCCCGAGACCGAGGGTGAATCCACAAGTTAAAAATCATAACATGATGCCAAGCTAACATCAAACAAGTGGATCCGACCAGCTAATTTCACCGAGTTAACAGAATATGTGGCTACATTCTATGATAGGGCTCGAAGTCACGTACGATTCTGGAAACCTCCTCTGATATTAAATTTGATAGAAATCATAAGCAGTAGGTATTGCAAGTACCATGAAAACGTCCGGCATGGCACAAAGGATTGTATGGCATTGGAAAAATAAACCCAAGTGTTTATTAATAATAGGAAATTGACAACATTCGTTAAAAATAGTCTGAACGTGACATGATGGCAAATAAATGTGTTACAACTCCAAAATAAGAGAATTCTTTGATGTCTCTTGGAAGTATTTGGATCTGAACCCGGATATGAATAAGGTTATGTTGGTAGAAAAGTCAGTTACAAAAGGAAATGTTAGTGAATTATATGTTTTATTTAAGTCATTGAATATTTTTGAGGCAATACCATTTAAGGAGAACAAAGTTTTCTAAAAAAAGCGTATTGTGAGCTTGTTGACAACTTAGTTGGAGGCGGGCGCTTTGCCACACTTGTACTAGATTCCATCTATTTTAATATGTTCTGAGGATGATGATATGAGAGAAGTGGCTAGCCCTTTTGAAGATGTTGTGGTAATCATAAAAGGAATAGTCGAAGATGAGATAAGAAGAATTATGATATATACTGGTAGTTTTGGCAACATATTATTCATAACAACTTATGAGAATATGGAAAACCTCCAGACTATTCTTTGCTCAGATCGAACAGTTATGGGTGTTACTGGTGAAGGATGAAGTAGTTGGGGAATTCAAAGGCATATATGAGATGTGTTGCAGACCGTTTATGAAAAAGTTAACAGTTTTGTTCATCATAATGGATGCGCCAACATCGTACAGTGCGACATTCAGAAGATCTTTGCTGTCTAGAATGCATACGGTTGCCTAAAATGTTCACCAATGTTTGAAGAATGTTGTTGGAAACAATGTGGGAACGATCATGTACAACCATAAAATGGCGAGGGAATGCTACCAATCAGGTTGATCCCTAAAACTTATTAAAGGGGGTGCGTCAAAGAAGGCATAACGGTTACCGGGGTATTGTTCAGAGTCTTAACTTGTTGAAGATCCATAGGTAATGGATAAGTTAATTTAATTTTTATCAATAAGGTTGCACATGTTTGCGTGGTCCACTGAAGATATTACGGGGGTACCCGCCGATATTATCTATCATAGATCGACAATCCAAAGCAATGTGTGCCCGATCATTCAAAAAAATGATTTTGTCCTTAAGAGAAATCCAAGGTGATTATGGTTCAGGTAGATCGTTTATCTAAAGTTGGGAATATATAAGAATCTCAGTATCCATTGTGGACGACTAATTCGGTTTTAGTAAAAAGTAAAAATGATAAATGGTGAATGTGTATAGATTTCACCCACTTGAATAAAGCGTGCCCAGAAGGATCCTTTTCCCGTTCTCAGGATCATCAATTAGTGGATTCCACGTTGGGAAAACAATTCTTATTTTTAATGGATAAGTACACAGGGTATAATGAGATTAAAATGGATCCAAAAGATCAAGAGAACACTTCGTTCATCACTGGCATGGGCATGCATTCCTATAAAGTTATGCCTTTTGGATTGAAACATTATAGGGCTACATACCAACGCTTGGTGAATAAGGATTTCGAGTCTCAGATCGAACAATGTCGAAGTATATATTGAAGATATGTTAGTGAAAATCTCCAGAGACGAAGATCATTTTATAGGTTTGGAAGAAACCTTCGTCAACTTAAAAAAGATAAATTTGAAGCTAAATCCGGAAAACTAGACGTTCGGGGTGCGATCTTGAAAGTTTCTTTGGGTGCATAGTCTGTGGATGATGGATAGAAGTCGACCCGGCACAACTAAACACTTTAAGAACTATGGCTCCGCCTCAGACAATTAAAGAGGTAAATTTTTTGACAAGGAAGTTGACAACCTTGAGGAGATTCATATCAAGGTCCTCAGACAAATGTGCCCTATTTTTCCAAGTGTTGAGATAAGTGAATTGCTTCGATTGGCCCAAGAATGTTCTGAGATTTTTTCAAAAATAAATATTATATTTTTTCCCTCAAAATCTTGACAAAGTGTAACTCGAAGGGCAAGTTATTCATCTATATAGCGGTATCAAATTATGCTTTGAGCATTGTATTGACCAGAGAGGATGATCCATGACCTGTGTACTATGTTTGTAAAAGCCTTTTGGATGAAGATATTTGAAATTAGAAAAGTTAGCCCTTGGTTTGGCTAACACAACTCAGAAGATGAGACCTTACTTTCACGCTGTGCAGACCTGAAATGTCGAGTAGAATGACCAAATGATCTGTGGAGCTAGGTGATTTTGACATTGATTTTGAGGTCCAAACTGCAATAAAAGAGGAAGCCTTAGCATATTATTTAGTCGAGTTCCATTCCAAGCAGCTAAAAATGGAAATAAACGAAGAAATATCAGAGGTGGAGTGGAGGATTTGAACATACGAGAGTTCTAGCGCTTCAGGATATGAGGTTGGGCTTCAGTTGGTTTATTTGGATGTGATTACGATATATCATACTATACACTTCGATTTTCAAGTATCGAATAATGAGTTGGAATACAAAGTTGCTTTGGAAAGCTTAAGACTAGCAGACATCTGCAGAGCCAAAAATATTAGATTGGTGATCAAACTCACAACTTCTTGCAAATCACGCTTCTGGCCAATCCGAAGATAAAAAAGATCACTTAGTGAAGTATTTGAGAGCATTAAAGCCTTGGCAATTGTTTTTGAAAGCATAAATTATGAACATGTTTGCAGGGCTGATACTTCTATAGCTGACTCTCTGGCCACTACCACATATTCTGAAGAGAACCTTTGGATCCTTACGCAAGAAAATCCTTCGATTACAAAGGGGTCCGATTTGGTTGAAAGGTCGAATGAAGCTTTCGAATTTTTACAATTAATAGAAAATATTGGAGGCACTACATCAAGGAATTCGTAGTCAAAGTTATATTTGGTACTCAGAGACATCTTAGGGGAAAATGATGTTATGCTAGTGTGCCCATAATTTCTTCCAATGCCAAAGAGTTGGTTAAAAGGTGTGGCAATTGTCTAAGATTTACCAATGCAATCCACATTCCATGAGTACCTCTTGAGTCAATATCTGAGGCACTACCTTTTGATCCGTACGGTATTGAGTTGGTCGGACCGTTGCTGATGGCATCCGAGGGACTACAAACAATAGTGGTTGTGGTAGACTATTTTTCTAACTGGGTGGAGGCTAAACCATTGGCATGAACAAAAGTTAAATATTTGATTAAGTTTATTGTCTCTAATCTTTATTGTTGCTTTGGGGTTCCGAGGAGAATAAAGATGGAAAATTGGTAAAAATTCGACAATAAAGACATGAAGGCTTTTTGTTATTCTTAGAGAATATGACAATTATTTTCTGCACCTTTTCATGCATAAGAAACGACCAAGTTGAAGTCAATATTCAGACAAATCTTAACGTGCTCAAAAAGAATTTGGAAAGTAAGGTTGAAAAATAGGTAGATTACTTACAAAAATTTCTATTATCACAGACCAAAATATGAGACCTTACTTTCACGCTCAATCCACTATAGTTTGAATATCTTTTATGTCGAATAGTATGTCCGAAAGACCCGACATGTCTGGTAGAATGAGCAAATAATATGTGGAGCTAGGTAATGTTTACATTGATTTTGAGTCTTGAACTGTAATCAAAGTTGAAGTCTTAGGAGATTTTTTAGTCGAGTTCCATTCCAACTTGCCAAAAATCGAAATAGATGAAGCAAAATTAGGAGGTGAAGTTGATAGTTTGGAAAGACAGATTTCTAGCGCTTTGGGATGTGGGGTTGCGTTGAAGTTGGTTTCTCTGGATGGGATTGCAATGTATCATGATATAAACTTTTGTTTTCGAGCATCAAATAATGAGGCAAAATACGAAGCTTCTTGGGCAAGTTTAAGACTAGCTCACATTTGCGGAGCCAAAAATGTTAGATTGGTGCGCGACTTACCCGTTCTCGTAAATCTCGGGCTGGCCAATCTGAAGATAGAAAATATAACTTAGTGAAGTATTTAAAAACATTAAAAGCCTTAGCAGTTGTATTCGAAATTATAAAGTACAAACATGTTTGTAGGACTGATGATATTGTGGTTGACAGTGTGGCCACTACAGAATATTCTGAAGAGCACCCTTGGATCCTTACGCAAGAAAATCCTTCGATTACACATGGGTCTGATTAGGTTGAACAGTCAAATGAAGTTTTCCAAATTTCTACCATTAGTGGGAAAGATTGAAGGAACGACATGTGATAAAAGTTTATCATCTCTAATATTTATTGTCGCTTTGGTATTTTGAGGAGAATAACGATATAATATGGGCCACAATTGGACAATAAAGACATAAAGGCTTTTTGTACTTCTCGGAGAATACAAAAATTCTTTTCGGCACATCTCATATATAAGAAAAGACCAAGTTGAACTAAATAATCAGATAATTCTTGACGTTCTCAAAAAGAATTTGGAAGGTAAGGCTAAAAAATGTCAAGATTACTTATAAAAATTCATATGGGCGTATCGAATCACTCCGAGAACAACAACACGGGAATCTCCAGTTGCGCAAACTATGGATGGATGTTGTAGTACCGTCTAAAGCAGTTTCCCTTCGTATCGAGTGAGTGAGTAATCCAGGAATGATAAGGATCAAGGGAAGCAGGCTGAGTTAGACCTAATCAAAGAAAAAAGAAAGCGAGCGCAATTAAACTCTTTGCAAACCCAAAATTCAAAATAGGGGATAAAGTCCTAAGAGACATGTTTTTGCATACAAAAAAGCCTTGGTAAATCGGGACTAACTAGAAGGGCCCATATATGGTAACTGAGAAGTTGAAACCGGGGCATATTGGCTCAAAGATAAAGAATGAAGAGATTTCCGGTGCCTATTGAACATTTAGCATATTAAGTTGTATTTGGAATGAATATGAAAGTTTTTACATATGTCTAAACCTGTGTAAAGGCTGGTTTCATGTTCTTTCCTACCTTGGTGGCGCAAAAAGGTTTTAAAGAGGTGCACTTATAGCTGATTTATGAATATGAAATTTATTTGCCATTTCGAACAGTTTTTACAATAATTTATTTTTGGACTGAAAGGGTTTTCCAACGAATGTTTGTCAACAATCATTTATTTTTGGACTGAAAGGGTTTTCTAAAAAATATTGTTCAACAATCATTTATTTATGGTCCGGAAGGGTCTTCCAACGAATGGTGTTCAACAATCATTTATTTATGGAACGAAAAGGTCTTTAAACAAATATTGGTCAACAATTACTTATTTTCTATCTTACACTTAATAGATGATTAATAAAAAAAGATCTTATACTAATAAACATAGAAAATAAAAATACTCAGTAATTTGGGCATCATCTCCTTTGACTTCTTGGGCATTTTTCTCTTAATTGTCTTGGATATCAGGTTCCAGGTGTGATAACCAAGGAGAATCTGAGTCGATAACGACAACCTTCTCAGGAGAAGGCTAATTGGGCTCAGTTGTTTCGTTTTCTAAAGGGCCTATATTTTCCTCCACCTATTTGTCACTTTCATCAACAAATACGCATTTAACTTTAATCTTGGGAGAATGCCCTTTTGATGGACTATTGGAGGTACTCTCCTCCATGGGATCAACCTCCTCGACCCTAGCCTCGATATTTACTTATTTTTCTACCTTTAAAGTTGTTCCATTAATCACATATTTTCTAGTGATCTGATGGCTTTGGGCCTTGGGTTTTGTATGAAAATAAACAAACACGTCTGTGGCCTCCAACCGTTTCAGCGTGGAGATTTTTATTGGAGGCACGATTACTTATTCTAACATAATATCTTTTTTCAAGTTAGCCGCCAAAGATGTCTTTTGGAAATCTTCGGTGGAGTAAGAAAATAATAGAATTCATTGAACCCATAAAGTTCTATCCCAACGATCAAATATCCAACTTGTTACATTTAAATTCTCCTCATATGCCCCGGATACCCTTGCCATCCTTTTCCCCCAACAAAAAAAAACTTGTAAAAATGAATCAAGTAGGCGAAGTCAAAATAGGTCGAATAAGGATGTACTTTTGCTAGTCCATTTTAGGGAGAGCCCATATAGTTTTTTAGTTGACTCCTCGAACCTAGTCTCCCACAGCCCATCTAAGTAAGCATTCTTCACACACCCGTTAAATTTTTACAAAACTACTAGATGCTTATTTTTAACCTCCCACAGATTATTCATGAGGATAGCCTCGATGTTCAAGGGCAGTTAGATATCCTCCTTCTTCATTTTCGACTTGGGTTTTTTCTTTCATGCATGAGCACACATACTAACTTTACCATGGGGGCTAAAGCCTCGGTTTACACAATGTTTCCAATCTAGGAGGACGTAGTGGAAATTATATTTTTTTATCTCGTTAGCTTCAACAAGAGAATGATCTTAGTCTTCTTTAGGCTCATCGACCAAATATCTATGCATAATTTCCCTAACCTGTTCCAGGGACTACATTTCTGCGGTGCTACTGTAGGCGCAACATCCTCTAAAACCGCCGATTGAGGGGCCTCTTGCGGAGTATTTTGAGGAATATTTTGAGGAATAGGGTATTTTATGTATTCTTAACTTTTACATACCTCTTCAATAGAGGTTTGGAAAACCGTTTTCTCTTCAAACTATTAGCCTTTGCTTTCTCGACGTTTTGCTGTTTGTCAACCATCAGAATAAATTATTACTCATAAAAAATGGTTTCTTTGAAGGGCTAAGGTCACCCTTGTCGTGTATTGAATAAGTTTGACTGATGGGCTGAGTGGTAGTCGTGATAGATGAATTACCGGTGTTTGCAGTTTCTGCCTTCTCAGATTGCTTCTTGACTGGAGGCCACAAACCGTAATATGTGGCTTGAAACCTTTTTACTGGTCTTTGCTACGAGTCTAAACCAACCCTTCATCTCTCTTTGGCGCTCTTATATGTAGAAAGAAGGTGTTAAGTATTTTAAGCATGAATAGTACGAGAAAACTATTAAAGGGATACTTCAAGAACTCGCAGACAACTCTCTTTCTCCCTTTATAAGGTGCGTTTATTTCGATAAAGTTATAAAAACAAACAAATTTAGATTTTGAAGAGCGTTTACATATTTATAGGTAGCGCTTTGGGCTTCTAACAGTAATAAGGGCTCAATAATTCGAAAGGTTTATCTTAAATGATGAGTGTCGAAAGAAGATGTAGAGTCTTATAGTCCTCTCACCAATGACCAGAAGAAAATCTGTATTGGAAAATGCAATAAACATCAAATCACTCACAAATCATCTTGGAAGGCATGTATCTCAGTATCAGAGTTTGATTAACACATGGATTTGTAACAAAACATGTGGTATATAAGCATTAAGTCAGCTATTTGATTAACGATGTCACCGATCTGATGAAGGGCATAAGGAAGAGAAGTTCAGATATATATCAGGCGCTTTACAAATTTAGTCAACGTTCAAATATCTTCGCAAGGACTAAGGGCCTACTGATAAAGGAACGAATTCTTTGGATCAATAGTTAGATCGGTTAAGTAGGGGGATAAGGTAATTTGGCTTTATATCTTGTAAAAGAAACCCAACAAATGTGTAACATCGAGGGTATCCTGTGTAATAAATAATAATTATGGTTCAGATTAGCAAAATAGTAGGATGAAGTCACGTTAAATGGGCTAATCATATGATTTTTGGGCCCACCTCTTGTACTATATAGAGCAACACCCTTTTTTGGTAAGTGGTAAACATTTAATACTTTATTACGACTTTTGTCAACTGATTTCTCTAGCTTTCCACGTTTATCTCTCCAACCTATTTTCACCAAATATATATTGGACTTATAATCCAATTAAGAAATCTTTGGAAGTATTAATCATTATTGTTCCAAAGATAATCAATGGGTTCAACCTGACCATTTTGTAGAACTGACATATAGTGTTGCCACTATCTTCGATAAGGAAATAAATATTTTTCAATTCAGAAAGCCAACCCTAGTTTAGACTTCTAGGGAAAGTTAAAATAATCGATTTTATAAATATCACAGCGATATGGGATATGACACAATGAATTAAATTGAGTTAAAATAAAATATCCTAGCTCTAATTGAGAATGAAAAACTAACGACAAGATCCAAGTTTTCATTGAGAATGAAAAATTGACTACATTTTTAAAGCATAGTGAGGGAGCCGGTTGCAGGCACCAGTTTTTGGTCAACCTATAGTCCAAAAGTAGGAAATAAAAGCTACCTAGAGTGAGGAAAATATTGTGTTTATAACTAAATCCTATAAATATTTTTATGTGAACACCGAATATCTTAATCCCAACCCCGACTGAAGCAGTATCATAGTAATTGATGAATCTGAAAAGATTAGGAAAGTTAAGGATTTATGTGATTTTTTGAGTCACTAACTATGGTTGATAGATATAGAGTATCAAACCCTTCGGGTTGTTCACGCAAGAGGCATATTCTAAGTTCAGCAAATCAGTTAGAAGAAAACAATGTATGCTCATCTCTACCAAGAACTTATGCAATTTATTTTATTTGACGGTGATGATTTTAGAGATATTGGTGGGCCACGTGAGGATGTTGTGGTTATCGGACCAACAGTCGAAGCAAAATAAATCTAAAGGATTCTGATTGACAAAGGTAATTCAATAAATATTTTGTTCATGTTTATATACAAACAAATGAAAAATCCTCTTGTTATACTCCGATCGAATAGAAAGATAGTGAGGTTCACAGAGATTATTGAAAATGTAATCAGGGAGTTTGAAGGTCATGTTCTACTTGAAATAAGGCCCTCTAAGGAGACAGTGAGGGTACTCTTCATAGTTGTGGATGACCTGACTTCGTACAATGCTATATTTAGTAGATTCAATTTATTGTATTTGAAAAAGAAGATTTTGGAGATGCTGATAGGCATATAAGGATGTTGCGGTTATCGAAGCAACAACCTAATGGAAAGAAATCCAAAAGATTATAATTGATACAGGTAGTTCAGCAAATATTTTGTTCATGTCTACATAGAAACAAACGAAAAATCCTACTGTTATACTCCGGTCAAAGACTGGAAATGTAACCAGGGAGTTTGAAGGTGATGTTCTCTCGGAAAATGATCGTTCGAAAAACACTGAGGCTACTTTTCATAGTTGTGGATGACGAGACTTCGTATAATGCTATCTTTGGTAGATGCTCGTTATCGAGAGTGAAATTTGTTTCCTCCACAGTCCATCAATGTTAGAAATATGTTGTTGGGGTCAGGTTTAGGTTTTCTGTAGTGGTCAGAGAGTGGCTAGAAAGTATTATTGTATCGCCTCAACTCTTACGACACTCCAAAATGTCGAACCCAAAAAGAATAGTAATTACGTGAGTCTTTTGAGATCAGACATTGTGAATGATCCAGGGAAGAATCTTAGTTCGATAATACCCGATGAAGATATTGAGATATATACTTTTCCAAATAGAATCAGCTTAACAACTTAATGTTTAATCATGTACTAGTAGATGACAATAAAATTTGGTATTGGACCTTTTGTGACATTATCCAATAAATAACCCATTGATTTTTGTTTTTTTTATAATATTCATAAAAAAATATTTTATTTTTTATATCTTTTCGACATAAAAATTAATGGCGATAACTTCTATTTATTGTAAAAAATACAAACATATGAACTACCATGAATATAGTTAGAACAAGCATGTAAACCAGCTATATAAAACGTTCATTAATATAACCATGATCTTGTTATCTAGAGCAAGTGACATTATTTTCCAGAGCCCGTGCTAAGGTTCAATTGCTCATCAAGGTCTCGATAATTGTAAAAATAACCCCCAAAGTAGATATATACAAAGTTCACCACTATTGTCAAGTGAGAAACCATAATTACTCAACAAGTTTGCACAAGGTAAACCCTCAATTTGACGCAATGGCCTGCAAACCAACGTTAGAAGGGAAACCACACAAAATAATAGACTCAGCCAAGAAAACGTTTGTAGAGGGATTTGAACTCATAACCTTTGGTCACAAGTATGCATTACTCCACCAATTCGGCTACCCTTTTGTGTTTTTTTGCGACGATGCGTGACATCCAGACAAATGTGCCCTTAACCTAAGGGCTTAGGGATTTTTTGAGATGAAAGGATCGAACATAAAATGAATTTCACCACTACTAATACAAGTTGTATGTCCTACCACTATTGATATTATCTGGTAACCAATTCGGCTTTGGTGGAGCTACAGTGGTCAAAGCCGTGGTCACATAAAAAGCGATTCCAATTATTAACGAAGCCATAGAAGTGGATGTGCTTCTCAGAGATAACGGAAACTCCTTATAAAATAAAGCAAGACTACCAGGAAACTAAAACGCTTCCCCGACTCCTGCAATAACAAGTTGAGGAATCAACCACAAGGCTAACATGAGAGCAATAGTATGAGTTGCCTCGTCTTGAATATTATGATGATTCGTTGTGTTAAGCCTTTTTCACTCAACCACAACTAAGAGGGACATGCTTACAATGCTAAGCACATCGCCCACGCCAATTCTTTGGCGAAGGGTTAGAGGCCGACGGGTTAACTTGTGCCAAAAGAGAAGTATAAACTTGTCAAATGGGATTAAACTAATCAATATAGATAATAAAACTGCTACTGGCATCGACCAAGCTGGAATTTTGAAGTGGGAACTCAGTTGAGGGTCCATGGCTAGAGTCTAGGAATAATTAAATTCATTTGTATCGCTACGGGAAAAGTTAAGAGTAGACCGGTTGACCAAATGGGAAATATTTAGAGTAAAGACTTCAGGTCTTCTACTTGTTGCACAGTGCATAGATTTCATGGTTTCACGACTCATCCATCTGATCGTACATCACCTTCTTTCTTAAGTGCAGCACGGTTCAGAAACCTGGACCAGTTAGAATACCTAAAGGAAAGCTACAGAAGGGTTTGATTGGTGCTAATGATGAAGAAAAAGAAGAGGCAGCAACAACGGTGGTTGGTGGTGATTTAGGGTTTGAAGGTTCATCAAAGGTGGAGAGAGAAGACAATGTCTCGAAGACTCTATATGTCGGATCAATGGCTGGATCAGATCAACACATAAGAGAAGTGGGCTGAAGCTTAAATCATTAATGTGTGTTGAGCCGGACTAGATTCTAAGCCCCAAAAAAATCTAAATAATAACAATAATAGGTTAGTAACAAATTGTATAACTAAATAACAAGTTTCTATTATATGTAACATAAATTGTGTAACTATAAGTACAAGGAAAATGTAAATGAAAATTATAAAGAAAGAAATAAAAACTTTACTTTCTTCAATCTTCTTCTTCGCTCTCTTTGAATTTAACTTGGTATGAGAGCAGTGGTGATCCTTCAATGGCAGGGAGTGATTCACCATCTGCCAGTTCAGGATTAGCAGATCAATTTGCATCGTCAATGGACCACCTGCTAACAAACAAGAACAACAATATGAGTTACATAAGTGCCTTCACTAGTCTCATATTGGAGAGAAACAACTTCCTTCTATGGAAGACTATGGTGTTACCTAATACTAGAGGCAATAAGATAGGAGGCTTCATAAATGGTGAGAAACCTTGTCCTCCCAAGCTAACAAGTGGTCCTGATGGTTCACTGGTTGAAAATCATTAGTATGACAACGGGATTTCTAAATATCAATTGATACTAGGTTGGTTGTACAGCACCATGAGTGCTGAGGTTTCATCTCAAGTAATAGAGGAAGAGTCATCCAACGGATTATGGGATGCTGTTGTGAGGTTGTCTGGCTCTATAACGAAGGCCATAATAACTTTTTTCAAGGCTGAGTTCCAAAGAACTAGGAAATGGAGTGCCTCAATTGAGGACTACCTTGCAAAGATTCAGCATGTTGCTGATGGTTTGGCTCTAGGTTGCTCACCTATCTCTCTATATGATTTGGTTTCACAAGTGTTGGCTGGTCTTGACAGTGAGTACACTCCTACTGTTATCCATCTAGCTGATAAAAAAGTGAAGAACTGGCTTGATTTACAAGAAACACTTCTTACCTATGAAAATACGCTTGAAAAACTAGGAAATATTCAAGTATTAATGGCTAACCTGAACTCACTGCTATTAACAAATCAGAGACTAAGTCTACTGGCAATGGTAACTATGGTGGAAACTCAAGGTATGGAAACAGAGGTCAAGGTAGAGGTTCCAGAGGAAGGTTCTCTTCAAACTACTCTAACAGTTCCAGGGGTAGAATCTCTTATAGAGGCGGAGAAGGTAGGTTCAACTAGTCTAACAACAAACCTACATGCCAAATATGTGGCAAGATTGGTCATTGTGCAACATATTGCTATTTTAGAGACGATCCTAATGTAATGGGACATGTACCAACTAATCAACAGATGACTGATCAAGATCAGAATTTAATGACAGTCTCACAAGAGTCTGAAAATGGAGATGAAAGCTGGTATGTTCACAGTGGTGCTAGCCACCATGTCACCAACTCAACTAAGATCTTGAATCAGAAAACTAAATACACAGGTAATAAGTCAGTAATTGTGGGTAATGGTAGTAAACTGAACATTCAAAACTTAGGTAAGACTTGCCTACCTACTAAAATCAACAAACAAATCTATCTAAACATTGTATTACATGTGCCTCACATCAACAAAAACATAGTGTCTGTTTCAAAATTAACACTTCACAAAACAAGACTTTTCATGTCATTCCCATTTAGGTCCGATTATGATATTTTTATTGAGTTCCATAGTTCTAAATGTTTTGTGAAGGACAAGGCAACCGAGATGATTCTACTTATAGGGAGAGTTGAAAATGGGTTGTATAGGTTGGAAGACTCATCTGTTCCTAGGTCTACTAAGGAAGCCTTTCCAAAGCCTCATTCATCTGTTTCACATGTATCAGTTCTTTCTACTACTCCTAATTCTCTAAATGTTAGGTGGCATACAAAACTTGGCCATCCTTCTAAACGTGTTTTGTCAATTGTGATGCAAAATTGTAATATTCCTATTGTTGCTAGTAATGAAAAACTTTTATGTGATGAATGTCAATTAAGAAAATCACATTCTTTACCATTCTATAATTCAGTGCCACATTCTTCTAATGTCTTAGATTTAATTCATTCAGATTTATGGGGACCTGGCCCTGTTGAGTCTAACTGAGGTTACAAATTCTACACAATTTTTGTAGATGATTACAACATATTCACGTGGCTATACCATCTCAAACACAAAATTGAGGTTGTAAATGTGTTCAAAGAGTTTAAGACTCTTGTTGAAAATCAGTTTGATAAGAAAATAAAGAGGTTTCATTCAGATTGGGGGTGAGTTCAGGTCTTTCCTATCTTTGGCTAAGAAATCAGGTATTCAGCTCAAGACATCATGTCCTTACACTTCTGCTTAGAATGGTAGAGTAGAGAGGAAACACATACATGTCACTGAGACTGGTCTGACACTTCTGGCTCAGTCATGTCTTCCTCACAAATACTAGTCAGATGCTTTTCACACTCTTGTTTTCTTGATTTACAAGTTACCTACTGTTGTTCTAAAAGACAAGTCTCCTTTTGAGAAGTTGTTTGGGTATAAACCTGATTATAAGTTTCTAAAAGTATTTGGGTGCACTTGCTTTCCATTTCTAAGGCCTTACCAAACAAATAAATTTCAATTTCATTCATTCAAATGTGTCTTTTTGGGTTATAGTGGAGTTCATAAGGGTTATAGGTGTCTCAGTCGTACTGAGATAGTCTATGTCTCAAGAAATGTCATGTTTAATGAAGATGAGTTCCATGTTTCTCTGGTTTCCTAAATTTTAGGTCATCTACTTCTGTTTCTAGTGGTTCTTTGCTGCCTAAGTTCCCTAATCAATATTTTACAAATTAGAATTCTAACCTACAAGCAATCTACTCAAACTCACAACGTACAAACCATCTTGAACACACAAACACTAATAATTTCCTAGTTGCAAATGAGAACACAACAACTAACCTTTCTGTGCCTTGTGGGAACTGACCTAGTAGATTTAGCAGCTCACAGAAAATTGATTCCCAAACTCTCCCAACTACTCAGAACACCTTGTCTAGCAGATTACTTGAAACACAACCATTAAAACAGGTTGAGTTGTTTGTTGAACTTATTTTTGATAAGGCTAACAACCAAATTACTTCTCAAACACTACCTAACAGACACCTTATGACCACTAGAGCTAAAGATGGCATTTCAAAACCTAAGCATATTTACTCAGGAATTACCATGTCACCTACAATTACTGACAAAGAGCCTGCTAAGTTTTAGAGGCTGTTCAATTGCCTAAATGGGTTCAAGCCATGAAATGTGAATATGATGCTTTGATGAATAATCAAACATGGTCTCTTGTTCCTTACACCAGTAACATGAGTCTGGTGGGATGTAAATGGGTTTATAAAGTTAAGTATAACTCTGAAGGGTCTGTTCAACGCTACAAAGCTAAACTTGTAGCCATGGGTTTTCATCAACAACCTCGGGTTGATTTCACTGAATCTTTTTCTCCAGTGATCAAAGCTTCTACTATAAGGTTGGTTCATACTATTAATGTGTCTAGAGACTGGGTCATAAGGCAGCTTGACATAAATAATGCATTTTTAAATGTTCATTTAAAAGAACAGAGTTACATGGTGCAACCTGAAGGGTTTGTTGATCCTAAATATCCTGACTATGTATGCAAGCTGCCCAAGAAGTTGTATGGGCTCAAGCAAGCACCCAGAGCTCGGTACTCCAAGCTCAAGGACACATTGGTCTTGTGGGGATTTTAAAACTCAAGGGCAAATTGTTCTCTGTTTTTTCTACAGTCTAAAGGGATTTTTGTCATTCTACTGGTATGTGTAGATGACATAATTGTTACAAGTAACAACTCTTCATATGTCTCTAAGTTTATTCAGAAGCTAAACTTGGAGTTTTCTCTGAAAGATATGGTTCTCTTAAGATGTTTCTGGGCATTGACGCTCAAAGAGATGACTCTGGCCTCTATTTGACTCAAACACAATATATAAAATACTTATTGTGGAAAGAACGTATGTCTAGTGCTAACTCATGCACCACACCAATGAAAGTGAGTCCATCTCTATCCAAGAGTGATGGCGAGCCACTTCAAAGTCCTAAAGGATACAAAAGCTTGTTAGGGTCTTTACAATACCTATTGCACACTCGACCAAACATTGCAATTACCAGTCAATAAACTCAGCCAATTTCAACAATCTCCTACGAAAGTGCATCTACAATGTGTAAGGAGAATTTTGCGTTACTTATCTGGTACTCATCTGTTGGGATTCCACATAAGACCAAGTGACACCCATGAACGTACAGGCTTTACAGATGCTGATTGGGCAACGTCGCTGAACGATAGTCGCTCTGTTGGTGGTTACTGTGTCTTTATCAATGACTCTTTGATTCTGTGGTTGTCAAAGAAACAAAGGGTTGTTTCTAGGTCAAGCACCAAGTCAGAGTATAGGTCTCTTGTGAATTTAGCTATTGAACTCATCTGGTTGAGGTCTATTCTTTAGGAAATTCATCTTTCCCTTCACAGATCACCGGTTATCTAGTGCGATAACCTTCGAGCAAGATTGCTTGCATCCAACCTTGTGTTTTATGCAAGAACAAAGAATGTTGAATTAGATTTGCACTTTGTTCATGATATGGTTGTTCAAGATTTATTAGATATTAGATACGTACATTCCCATGACCAAGTAGCTGACTTGCTCACAAAACCCTTGTCTCAAAATTGGCTACTGTTCTTATGGGACAAACTAAGTCTCGTTATACCTCCGCTACAGTTGAGGGGGAAAGTTAAAATACCTAAAGGAAAGCTACATAAGGGTTTGATTGGTGGTAGAGATGAAGACAGGGGAGAGGAAGCACCAATGGTGGTTGGTGGCGATTTAGGGTTTGAAGTTTCAAGAAAGGTGGAGACAAAAGACAATATCTCAAAGACTCTATATGTCAGGTCAAGGACTGGATCAGATCAACACATAAGAGAAGTCGGTTGAAGCTTAAATCATTAATGTGTGTTGAGTCGGGCTAGATTCTAAGCCCAACACAAATGTAAATAATAATAATAATAATAGGTTAGTAACAAATTGTATAACTGAATAACAAGTTTCTCTTACATGTGTAACATAAATTGTGTACATATAAGTACAAAGAAAATGTAAATGAAAATTAGAGAGAAAGAGATAAAAACTTTACTTTCTTCAATCTTCTTCTTCGCTTTCTGAATTTAACCGGACCAGACGAATGACTATCAATTAATTTCATCTTCCTTAGCTTTCAATAAAATTTGCAGATATGTACATACCTGATGTAGACGGAAGGCCTCTGCAAAATAATATTTAAATATTTTATAATATTTAAATATTTTATTTTTAGTTTTATTTTATTTTTTATATTTTAAGGATCTATTTAAGATATCAAATTAAATCTGATTACATTCAGATTTAAATTGATATTATTTTATTGCGTTTATTTGTGTTTCCATTTTTTTGTATTAGGGATTTAAGCGATTCTTATTTAAGGTGCCTCAAACCCTATTTTTAAGGGAATTGTTTTTTATTAATAAAAAAATTAGGGTTTTATCCCTTTAGGCTTCTCTGCGTTTCACTCTGAATCATAGTGGTATCAGACACAGGCAGTCCTACGAGATGGTGCGAGGAAGAACCAGCGGTCGCGGTGACGCTGCAGTGACTAGAGATACAAGTGATTTCGGTGATCGTGAAGTTGCTGACCTACGACGTCAGGTGGCTGATCTTACCCGTCAGATGGCTGTTCTTAACGCCATGCAAGAAGTTGCTGCCCTACGTCGTCAGGTGGCTGATCTTACCCGTCAGATGGCTGATCTTAACGCCAGGCAACAAGGCACGGAGGTTGAAGGTATCGATAACCCTTTTGGGGAGGGGTTCGAACAGAATACTTATCACGGCCACCGCTGGGAGCTTGGATTTAAGGATGAAATATCTGCGGAAACTTGGTCAGAATATGGAGATCCGATTTATGATGTATACGATGATGAGGATGAAGACGATCCGATTTATGATGTATACGCCGATGAAGACGACGATGATTTGAAAACACCAAACAACGTCGCGTGTTCTTCTGAGAAGGTAAACAATAATTATTTCTCTACTCCTAAGAACAAAAAAGGATCTAGAGCTAAGGATACAGAATTAAAACTTTTGAAACCAATTTTTTGGTAAAAAAAAAGTTTTCAATTTGAATTTTCCGTCCAGAGTAAATAAATTTTGGGGATTTCGCACTATCGTCCTTTCCGCAACCTAACCTTCATGAAGTTGTAAGGACGGAAAGTGCTACTACAGACAATAGATTACAGAATAATCTCGAACAAATTTTAAAAAGAAATAAAGAGACAATAAAAAGAATTCGAATCTGAAGATGGACATGAAAGAGAAAGAGAAGGAAAACAAATATGAGAATTGGTGCTTTACGATGCCTTGAACATGTATTCAGAATCTCTGGCCCTAGCGATGATACTATTACCTTTGAGGACAATGTTAATTTGTGCAGTGATGAATTCGGCGATGCAGAAACCTTGCTCGATGAAATGTCTGAGAGAGATAACAAGCAGACTGGTGAGAGTTATGGCTTCATTGCGTTTGTTAATCGTGCTACTGCTGAAAGGATGCTACAAACATATAAGACCAACTTGATGTCTAATGGTGGCGATCAACCTTTTATATTGAACTACGCTAGTTCAGGGGAGAAACGAGGTGGTACTCCTGTCTTTTCAATCTTTGTCGGTGATTTAGCTGCTGATGTTACATATTATAAAATTGCTAGTGCTAGTGTTGTTTTGAATGCTCACACTGAGTATGGTTGTGATGCTGTTATCAAAGACTATTACGAAGAATTTGGAGGTGCACATGCTATGATCATAGGGGGTTATAGCACGGTTGATTCCTTTGCAGATGGAATTGATCCCAGAGTCCAGGTTTATGCCTCGAACAGTAGTGAATATCATGGATTTGCTGTTCTGCTTACTCTACCATTTAGGTTCTTGGACGCAAAAACAATAAAGTTTTCTCCACCCTTACATGATGGGAAACGGTTGTCTATCCAGCGACTTGGTTTTCGACTTCTAACTGTTAGAGTTTTGGTGTTTCCAGAAGTGTTTTGGGATGACAATTTGGATTACTTTGGAGCTACTGCTGAGGAAACTGGCAGGAGGGGTCAACGCTTTATGTTTTGGAATGTCAGGAAAATAGTTGGGGCTCTAGTTCTCATAGCTAATGTTGAGGTGGTGAGAAAAAAACCAATGCTAATGTTTGCCGGAGACAGAATCGGGAAGGCAATAATAAAAGCATGTCGAAACGTTGCCGATGGTAATTGGATTATTTTCGGTTTAGCTACTGTCACTGTTGTAGGCAGCGGGTTTATAGACAAGGGCATAACCATCGAAAACAGAGCTGGTCCAACAAACACCAAACAAATACCCTAAGAAGTGGCTCAGATTGTTTACCACATATTGTTGAGTCATTTGCATCGTCACCAGACAAACTAGATAATTTATGCAATCATGGACCGATTACACAAGCAGCATCACTTATATCTGCAAGCAGTTCTGAAGGTGGTAAAAAATCTCTTCGCGCACCACCATATATGGGATTCTGCCGGTTAATTTCAACTTTTTCAAGCGGTTCCCGTCTAGGAGCTAAAACGTTACTTCTCCTTGGAATTAGTGGCAGTTATAGAGATATACTAGCAGGTTCTGGTATTGTAGCCAACACATCAGCCTCACCAGATTTGAGTAGACCGACAGAGCAGATTTTTGAGATTGTCAACTTGGAAAATGAGCTTCTTTCCCTCCTCCCACAAGGAACCATCTCCCTTTATCCCAGTTCCAGCATTTTGAAAGGCCCTGAGGTGAAAATATCATCTCCCAGCAGTTCTGAACAACAAAAAGACACAATTGGAAATGTGGAGGTTTCTTCTGCAACAATTTGGAATGGATCTCCTTCCCCTCTTGATACAGATATATGGCTCTAGTGCTAACAGTCTTGTACAGCACAAATGTCTTTCAATGATAGGAAAATTGATGTACTTTAGTAGTGCGGAAATGATTAGGTCATTGCTTAGTGTGACAAACATATCGAGCTTCATATTTGGTGTCCTGGCTTGGGAAAATTCTCCTGTATTGATTCCTTCCGCTCTAACTACTACCGCGTATGGTGTGAGTAAGATGGTTGAAGTAGCATTTACCTTGTTTTTCCGAACCGAGATTCATCATGAAACACCGACTGATGCTGGGAGTCATATGGGTCCTCATTTTTCTGTTTTTCCCATCACTGAGCTTGTACAGCATATGCAAGGAAGGAAGCATATTTGCGGAATTACAGGAGACGATGTGAATGATGCATCTGCTCTTACAAAAGCTGGTATTGGTGTTGCATATTCATCTTATCTCAAAAATGACAAGATAAACAGTTATATATCTGGTACCTCTACACCTATGTTAAATAATAAGAGGTTTGTTGGATCAAATTCAGTTGATAGCCTGGCAAGAACTACAGAAGGTATTGAGGAATAATGTAAAGAATGTGCTGAATCTCAGGATTATAGTGTACAAGGGATGCTTGTTTGGTGTACACTTCTTCACCACGGGAGTGGGAGTAATCACGTCGTTTCGAAAATGAAGTATCACCTGGTAATACCTACTGATAAAGAGTGTTTTCGAAAGTGTTCTTCTCTTACCCTGAGGTGATAACCTGGTTTACTGGAGTTGGTCTTGCATGCATTTTGCTACAAAGTTTAAAACGGAGAAGGAGTGTGAATTCGAGGACGAATTCTTTCCGACTTGGAGAGAATGATGTAGACGGAAGGCCTCTACAAAATAATATTTAAATATTTTATAATATTTAAATGTTTTATTTTTAGTTTTATTTTATTTTTTATATTTTAAGGATCTATTTAAGATATCAAATTAAATCTGATTACATTCAGATTTAAAGTGATATTATTTTATTGCGTTTATTTTTGTTTCCATTTTTTTGTATTAGGGATTTGAGCGATTCTTATTTAAGGTGCCTCACACCCTATTTTTAAGGGAATTGTTTTTTATTAATAAAAGAATTAGGGTTTTATCCCTTTAGACTTCTCTGCGTTTCACTCTGAATCAATACCACAAATCAGTAGAGACACGTCGATAGTGCGATTAGGCTTCATCAAAGAAAAGAAACCAGTTGAAAAGTAGTGGTTGTTTATATCGACTAACTTTCAACTTTTCACCATATATATTTCTAGAAGTTCTCACTAAATTCCACATATTTTCCTGATAACCCGATGGGAAATGCATGGACTTTGTAGCAAGATGCATACAAATTTCCATGTCTAATAGGGTTGCTGACGAACGTAATGTTTGTTGTGCAAGTTATTCCAATGACGAAAATTCATGTTTGTACCTTTAATTATTTGTAGGTTTAGTTGGTGCAGTGTTGGAACTTCCATTGCGCTTGTAGAAACAATAAAACGAAACAAGCGCCCGCAGGGACTCCCCTGCGAATTATCATGTCTATAAAACCGCTTCCCTACCACGAAAATAATTTAACCAACTAATTGGCAGCAACGCATATTCCAAACCCAACTCTCCAACTAACATTATCCTTGATGAAAACAATGACCGTCGAATTCATCCCGGAAGAGGCATAGGTGAAAAAAAGAACCCGCTAAAAAACTGTTTGTTCCTTCGATTTATCAAATTGATTTGCTCCAGCTGTCGGTAGGGTAAAGCGAGTTCCCCTGCTCCAACATAGGCCACAACTATAGCTGTATAAGGCACTGCAAATTGAGCTTTTTGAGAAGTTGTGAATAAGCTCGATCTGTCTTGAGGCCTTAAAAAAACATGTGATTGTTAACATTGTTCAGAACCAGTCTTTTAATCTTCTCGTAAGAGCTCTCCTCCGATGTGTAACCAGTATTTTAAACTTCTAGTTTTTCTTCATTTTAATATTCATTCTTAATGTCTTCTACACTTACAAAGTGGTACGAGAGCCTATTTTAAAGACATTTGTGAGGTAAATATGAAAAGAGAATTTTCAATCGCTGCACCACTAGTCTTCGATGGAGATAATTATTAAATGTGGACAGTTCGTATGGAGACTTACTTGGAGGTTTTGGATCTTTGGAAGCAGTAAAAGATGATTATGACGACCCTCAACTTCCAACAAATCCTACTACGGCACAAATCAAAGTAAATAAGGAAAACAAGACAAGAATATTAAGGAAAAAAGCTTGTCTATTTGTAGCTATATCTCAAATGATATTCACACGAATAATGTCCCTCAAAACAGCCAAATAAAATTTGGATTACCTCAAGACTGAATATGAAGGAGAGAAATGATTCGTGAAATGAAGGTCCTAAATTTGATTTGGGATTTTGAGTTGCAGAAGATGAAGGAGTCTAAGTGCGTGAAAGGGTACTCTGACATACCACTCATTGCCAACAAGGTGAGATTGCTTGGGTCTGAGTTAAAAGCATCAAGGATTGTTGAACATATATTAGTTATTGTTCCAAAGAAGTATAAAGTCATCATTACTACTCTGGAAAACATCAAATATCTATCAAATATCTCTCTTATAGAACTTTTAAATGCCTTACAAGCACCAGAACAGACAAGGTCTAGGAGGAAAGCAAAGGTAATTGAAGGTGCATTACTTGCAAACCATTAAGACAACAATAGATATAAAGAGAATAAAATTTTCAAGTCAACGAGTGGAGATTCATCTGTCAAAAGATAAAAATGAGGTATGAATAAATCCCACCCACCTTGCCACCATTGTAAGAAGAAAGGTCACCCACCATACAATGTTGGAGGATACCTGATGCTAAGTGCTCAAAATGTAATCAACTCGGACATGAAGATATAATATGAAAAGTTAAAGGTCAGATGCAAGAATCAGATGCCCATGTAACTGATCAAAAAGAAGAAGATCACTTGTTTGTGGTCACTTGTTTCCGAGGTACATAATCGAGTGAGAGCTGGTTGATATGACAACGGGTGCCCATATCACATGACATACGATAAAGATCTCTCTTAGGAATTAAAAGACATTGAAGTCAAGAGAATGAAAATTGGAAACGGTGAACATTTGGAAGTCAATGGAAGATATACATTTGTTATAACAAGCTATGGAGGTATAAAGTTTATTTCAGATCTTTTATTTGTACTTAAAATTGATCAAAATATGTAAAGTGTTCATCAATTACTTGGAGTGGCGTAGCCAGGATTGAAACATAATGGTGTCCTGGAACTTCTAATCATTATCAAATCAATATACATATGTTTATCAAAATAGATTAAAATAAGACACAAAATATTTATAACAAATATGGTTTACATTAAAATCTTAAATACTACGTCATAACATAATATACATTACACAAATAACTAAAATGTAATTAAAAAAATTAAAATTAAAATTAAAATATAAATATAAGTTAATTTTACTTGTACTTTCCTTTTACCCGTAGCTTGAAAATGTCGAAGGATAGTTGTGTTACTAATCGTGGTAAATACCTATTTTTCACAAATGTCACCAAACATTAATTAAGTCATGGATCACTCATTATATTTCTCAATTAATTCGTTACATAATTCAAACCTGATAAAACTCGCTCAACACTCCCCGTTGCTATGGGTAAAAGCAAAGCCAACTTCAAAAGCTCATAAATCCAATTATCGATTTTATGTTTTTTTGTATTCACAGTAATCGTAGAAAGGTTCGCAAGTCCTTTCTCTCTGCGGTTAACTTCAGTAATTAAATTAGTGACACTTGTATTTGCTTCTTTATATTTATGAGCTCTTTTAAAATATATATGCATCATATAAACATAAAAAAAACTCAATCAACAATAAAATTTAATCCTAGCAAAGCAAAATAAAAGTTATCATTTATGTAGGTCTATTTGCTCTTAAATAGGAAAAATAACAAATATATTTATATTAAACTAATATAGATTATATTTTATATATATGTATATAATTATACCTAAGAATAATTATTATATAATTCTATATATTAAAAGTATATGTACAAACATACCTACGAAAAAGTGTAATTATGCAACTGTTGGGTCTCGATCACTGAATCGATGGGTTCCTAATGTATACATTTGCCAACTCCACTAATGCGTCGCATTGTTAGATATGTACTAATCATGTTATCTAAGGAACCAGATGGGCTCCCACGCACCAACCTAGCTCCACCTAAGATTACTTGATAAAGACTATAAAGTGTTGTTTAAGAATAAACAATGGTTGATTTGAGAATCTACTGGCAAAGATGTATTCAACTTCAAAATGAAAGGAAAAAGATTTGTTATAAAGTCAATGGAGAAACAATAATTACAGGTTATGTAAGAAAAGGGTGGTCTGGAGGTGGCGATTTGGATACCAAATCATCACCTCTTCATTGACGGTGTCTTGAGATATCATATTATTAAGAGAGGAAACGCCCAAAAATACCAAACTTATCTCTATCTCTTTGTAAGTAGGTGTATTTATCTCAGGAATGTGTCACCTTGCTTCGAGATTAACTTCTTCTATCAGTTCATCTGGTTCACAGAGCACTGATATGCAATGGAGTTGTAATTAGAAGAAATTCTGTGGTCAAGGATATCACTTTCGGGATCCAAGCTTGTGCTGAGTTGAAATCAGAGAGAGAAGAAGATTGAATAAGAAGAATTGTAACTTTTTGTATTTCTCTTTCTCTAACTTTTGTATTCATACATTTGCTATATTTATAGTTATAGCAATTCTGTTTTATGTGTAACAGAATTTGTTACGTTTAGTTATACAAGTATGTTATATTGTTTATACTAGAGTTGGGCTTAAAGTCTAGCACAGCCCAAACACACACTAGCTAATGAATTGGTCTTCATCCCACACCTCTTGTGTAAAGACCCGGTCCAACACATGACCCGATATATAAAACACTTGAAACCTTTTCTTCTGTTTCAGCCTTTCTTGTTTCTTCAAAACCTAACTCGACACTAGCCGCCATTGTTGCTTCTTCTCCAGATATTCTAACTTCCCCCTTAAAACGTGGCGGAGGTATACCGAGACTCAGTTTGTCCCGTAAAAACAAGAAACGATTTTGAGACAAGGGCTTTGTGAGCAAGTCAGCAACTTGGTCGTGAGAAGGTATGTATCGAATGTCTAGAAGATCTTGAGCAACCATATCTCGAACAAAATGTAAGTCTAATTCGACATGTTTTGTTCTAGCATGAAATACATGATTTGAAGCAAGTGAGCTTGCTCCAAGGTTATCACACTAGATAACCGGAGATTTGTGAAGATCAAGATGAATTTCCTGAAGAACAGACTTCAACCAAATGAGTTGAGAGGCTAAATTTACAAGCGACCTGTATTCTGACTCGGTGCTTGACCTGGAAACAATCCCTTGTTTCTTTGAAGACCACGAAATCAAAGAATCACCCAGGAAGACGCAATAACCACCAACAGATCGACGGTCATCCAACGAAGCTGCCCAATCAGCATCTGTTAAGCTTGTAAGCTGATGGGTGTCGCTCAGTTTTATGTGAAGTCCCAACATCTGAGTACCAGATAAGTAACGCAAAACTCTTCTTACACATTGTAGATGCACTTTCGTAGGACATTGCTGAAATTGGCTGAGTTTATTAACAGCAAACGCAATGTCTGGTCGAGTGTGCAGTAGATACTGTAAAGAACCTAACAAACTTATGTATCTTGTAGGATTCTGAAGTAACTCGCCATCAGACTTGGAGAGACGTGGATTCACTTTCATTGGAGTTGCACACGAGTTAGCCTTGGACAAACCCTCATTTAATAGTAAGTCTTTTATATACTGCGTTTGAGTCAAGTAAAGGCCAGAGTCATCTCTGTGAGCCTCAATGCCCAAAAACAACTTGAGAGACCCCATATCTTTTAGAGCAAATTCAGAGTTTAGCTTCTGAACAAACTTAGAAACATAGGAATGATTGTTACCAGTAACAATTATGTCATCTACATAGACCAGTAGAATGACAAAAATACCTTTAGACCGTAGAAAGAACATAGAACAGTCAGCCCTTGAATTTTGGAAACCCCACAAGATCAGTGTGTCCTTGAGCTTGGAATACCAAGCTCGTGGTGCCTGTTTCAGCCCATACAATGCCTTGTGCAGCTTGCATACATGATCAGGACACTTAGGATCAACAAACCCTTGAGGTTGCACCATGTAAACCTGTTCTTTTAAATGAAAATTAAAAAATGCATTATTTATGTCAAGTTGCATGATGACCCATTCTCTAGATACAGCAATAGTAAGAACCAACCATATCGTAGAAGCTTTTATCATTGGAAAGAAAGTTTCATTAAAATCAACCCCAGATTGTTGATGAAAGCCCTTAGCTACAAGTCTAGCTTTGTAGTGTTGAACAGACCCTTCTGGGTTATATTTGATCTTATACACGCATTTGCACCCCACCAGACTCATATTACTGGTGTAAGGAACAAGAGACCATGTGTGATTATTCATCAAGGCATCATATTCACATTTCATTGCTTGAACCCATTGAGGAAATTGAATAACCTCTAAAAACTTAGCAGGTTCTTTAACAGTAATAGTAGATGCAATGGTAGTTCCTGAGTAAATATGCTTAGGTTTTGAAATGCCATATTTGGCTCTAGTGGTCATAGGGTGTCTGTTAGGTAGTGTTTGAGAAGTATTTTGGCTATTAACTTTGTCAAATTGAAGTTCAATAAACAACTCACCAGGTTTTAATGGTTGTGTTTCAGGTAATATGTTGGGCAAGGTGTTTTGAATAGCTGTGGGAGTTTGCGAATCAGTTTGGATTTGTTGAGAGTTGCTAATACTATCAGGTGAGTTCTCACAAGGTACAGAATGGTTAGTTGTTTTGGTCTGGTTTGGTTCTAATGAATGGTTAGTGTTTATGTGTTGAAACTGGTTTGTATTTTGTGAACTTGAACAAACTGTCTGTGCTTTAGAATTCTCATTTGTCAGATATTGATTATGAAAATTAGGCAGCCAAGACACACTAGAAACAGACGTAGATGACTTAGTGTTTAGAAAACCAGATAGACATGGGAATTCATCTTCATTAAAGATGACATTCCTTGACACATAAACTCTCCCACTAGGACTGAGACACTTATACCCTTTATGTACTCCACTATAACCTAAAAAGACACACTTGACTGAGTGAAATTGAAACTTATTTGTTTGGTAAGGCCTAAGACATGGAAAGCAAGTGCACCCAAAGAATTTTAGAAACTTATAATCAGTTTTAGACCCAAAAAGCTTCTCAAAAGGGGACTTATGTTTTAGAATGACTGTAGGTAACCTGTTAATCAAGAACACATCAGTTTGAAAAGCCTCTGGCCAGTATTTGTGAGGAAGACCTGACTGAGCTAGAAGGGTCAGACCAGTCTCAGTGACATGTCTGTGCTTCCTTTCTGCTCTACAATTCTGAGCAGAAGTGTAAGGACAAGATGTCCTGAGCTGGATATCTGATTCTTTAGCCAAGGATAGAAATGACCTAAACTTACCCCCCCCCCCCCCCAATCTGACTGAAACACTTTAATTCTCTTATCAAACTGATTCTCAACAAGAGTCTTGAACTCTTTAAACACATTTACAACCTCACTTTTAAATTTGAGAGGGTATAACCATGTGAACCTGTTGTAATCATCTACAAAAATTATGTAGAACTTGTAACCAGAATTAGAGAGAACAGGGGTAGGTCCCCATAAGTCTGAGTAAATCAAATCTAAGACACTAGAAGAATGTGACACTAAAGTAGAGAATGGTAAGGAATGTGATTTGCCTAGTTGGCATTCATCACATAAAAGTTTTTCATTACTAGCAATAGTAGGAAGATTACAATATTTCATCACAATTGACAAGACACGTTTAGAAGGATGGCCCAGTTTTTTATGCCACCCAATCTTTAGGGAATCAGAAGTACTAGAAAGAACAGACACATGAGAAACAGACGAATGGGACTTAGGAAAGGCTGCCTTAGTAGTCTTAGAAATAGATGAGTCTTCCAACTTATACATCCCATTTTCAACTCTGCCTTTAAGAAGAATCATCCCGGTTGTCTTGTCCTTCACAAAACATTTAGAACTGTGAAACTCAATAAAAATATCATTATGAAGTGTTAATTGAGAAACAAATACTAGGTTTTTGTTGATATAAGGCACATGTAATACACTGTTTAGGTGGATTTGTTTGTTGGTTTTGGTAGATAGGCAAGTCTTACCTAAGTTTTGAATGTTCAGTTTACTACCATTACCTACAATTACTGTTTTATTACCTGTGTATTGAGTTTTCTGATTCAACATCTTGGCTGAGTTGGTGACATGGTGGCTAGCACCACTGTCAACATACCAACTTTCATCTCCATTACCAGATTCATGTGAGACTGTCATCACATTTTGATCCTGATCAGTCCTCTGTTGATCAGTTTATATTTGTCCCATCACATTAGGATCGTCTCTAAAGTAACAATAAGCAGCACCATGACCAAACTTGCCACATATTTGGCAGGTAGGTTTGTTATTAGAATAGTTGAACCTTCCTCCTCTGCCTCTGTCAGGACCTCTACCCCTGTAATTGTTAGAGTAGTTTGAGCAAAACCTTCCTCTAGAGCCTCTGCCTTGACCTCTGTTTCCATACCTCGAGTTTGAACCATAGTTACTACTGCCAGCAGACTTAGTCTCTGACTTATTTACAGCAGTGAGATTCAGGTTAGCCATGTCGAATTGAATTTTCCCTAGTTGTTCAAGTCTCCTTTCGTAAGTAAGAAGTGTAGCTTGTAAATCAAGCCAATTCTGCACTTCTTTGTTAACTAGATGGACAGCAATAGGAGTGTACTCACTGTCAAGACCTGCCAACACCTGTGAAACCAAATCATTTAGTGAAATAGGTGAAATAGCTAGAGCCAGACTATCAGCAATGTGTTTTATCTTAGCAAGGTAATCCTCCATTGAGCTACTTCCTTTCTTGGTTCTTTGGAACTCTTCTTTAAAGAAGGTTACTTTGGACTTCGTTTGAGAACCAGATAACCTTACCACAGCATCCCACGGTCCTTTGGAGGACTCTTCCTCCATCACTTGAGATGCAACTTCAACACTCATGGTGATGTACAACCAGCCTAGTAGCAACTGATCTTTAGCATTCCAGTTGTCATACTCAGCATTCTCAACTAGAGAACCATCTGGACCATTTATAAGCTTAGGAGGGCAAGGTTTCTCACCACTTATGAAATCTCCTAGCTTGTTGCCTCTGATTATAGGCAGCACCATAGTCTTCCATAGAAGAAAATTGTTTCTATCCAACCTGAGACTAGTGAAGGCACTTATCTGATTCATACTGTTGTTTTTGTTTGTTAGTAGGTTGTCCATTGACCATGTAAACTATTCTGCAGATTCTGAGCTAAAGGATGGTGAATCAGTCCCTTCCATTGAAGGATCACTACTGACCTCTGATACCAAGTTGAAATCAGAGAGAGAAGAAGATTGAACAAGAAGAATTGTAACTTTTTCTATTTCTCTTTCTCTAACTTTTGTATTCATACATTTGCTATATTTATAGATATAGCAATTCTGTTTTATGTGTAACAGAATTTGTTACGTTTAGTTATACAAGTTTTTTATATTGTTTATACTAGAGTTGGGCTTAAAGTCTAGCACAGCCCAAACACACACTATCTAATGACTTGGTCTTCAGCCCACACCTCTTGTGTAAAGACCCGGTCCAACATATGACCCGATATATAAAACACTTGAAACCTTGTCTTCTGTTTCGGCCTTTCTTGTTTCTTCAAACCCTAACTCGACACTAGCCGCCATTGTTGCTTCTTCTCCAGATATTCTAACTTGCTGCTATGCCGTAGGGTGTATCAGAAGTTTTGGAACCTGTGAAACTTACAATGGAACCCAAGGGAGGGAATGTGATCATTGAGAAATATCCAGGAGTACCTAAAGTAACAAAATATGGTGTCATAGTAGCCAAAAGCATCAGTTTTAAAGATAAAACAAAAAATATTGGTTCCGAACTTATGAAGCCGGTTGATGGTGCCACCAACAAGACTGTTAAAGATGGTATCACTTCTCCTACGGTCTTGACTGAAGCTATAATCACTGAAGGTGTGGCTGTTAATGTAAATGTTATGGATTTAAGCAGTGGTATCAATATGGTTGTTGATGTTGTTGTATTCGACCTAAAAGGAGGAGGATTAATGATTAGCACTCCAGAAGAAATTAGACAAGTTTCCACTATCTCTGCAAATTATGAGCGTGAAATTGGAGAATTAATAACAAGAGCCATGGGGAAATTAGGAAAGGAAGGAGTTATTACAGTCAACTGTGGAAATACTTGGGAGAGTGAGTTGGAAGTGGTGGAAGGAATGAAGCTGGCTAGAGCTTATATGTCTCTATATTTCATCACGGACCAGAAGACCTGGAAATGTGGGCTTGAAAATCCACCTATTCTCCTTCAAGAGAAGAATATTTCAGACATGAACTTTCTTTTAAAATTTTGGAAATTTTTGTAGGAAAAAAACAAACGATTACTTATTGTCGCGGATGATGTAGAAAGTGATGCAATAACGATGCTTTTTCTGAATAAATATCACGTCAGGCTTAAGGTTTGTGCTTTTAAAGCTCATTGTTTTGGGGACAATAGAAGAGGGAGTTTAAATAATCTTGTAGTACTTACTGGTGGAGAGGTTATCCCTCAAGAGAGTTGTATGTCACTTGACAAAGTGCAGGTTGACATGCTTGGAACAGTTAAAAAGATTTCAGTCTCTCTTGATGATATTATTATTATGCAGGGTGGCGGAGACACTAAGTTGATTGAAGATGCGAGAAGCTGAGGATAGTTCTGGAGAAGAGTTATGTTGCTTTTGACAAGTATAAATCCCAAGAAAGACTGTCTAAACTATCCGGTGGTGTTGTTGTTTTAAGGTTGAATGTGTTCCTCCTAACCATTTGAATAAGAGATTTTTCATTGAACCTACTATTATAAGTGAGGTTGACACTTCGATGGAAATTTGGAGAGACGAGGGACCTGTTTTTTTTCTTAAAACATTTGTCATGGAGGATGAAACATTTGAGTTAGCAAAAGACCTGTTTCAAGTAGGGCTAATATGGATCAATTTCTCACATTCGTGATTCACGTAAGCACAATAGGGTGGCACTAATCGCAATCGATTTGACCGTGATCCAGGGAATTGGTGTAGAAGTTCATGTTGGTTAAGCGTTTAAATAGGTTAGACAACCTTAAAGGTGAGTTAGGTAGTTTGTTTATTGTGTCTATCAATATAAAGAACCGATGTTTTTTTGTTAAATAATAATCAATTTTTTACAGATAAAACATTTTCCTAGTTCTTGTTCCCATATAATTTCCCACAGAGTCTGCCACTGAATTTCCCGTATATATTTTTTTGAATTGGTATCATAACTTAAATAATGATGAATAGAGACTCAACATCGACGACGTCAGCCCAGTCGTGAAGAATATCATTGATTTAACTTATGATATTAACTTTGATGAATTACACAGTGTGGGAGATGCATATGAAGGTAACACTTAGGGTTCACAAAGTGTGAGAGATTATTAAACTAGGAGGAAATAATCCAGAGTAAAACGATGTTTCAATAGCCATGCTATTACAATCGATATCATAATCGCTAATCCTGCAGATTTGAGAAAAGGAAATGACATTAGATATGCGGGAAGCAATTAAAACTCAACACATGGGAGCATGCCGTATCAGAGAGACTCAAGTGTATATATTGAGTGTTGATTTTGACAGAATTATATTAAAAAAATTAAGAAAATACTGATGATTTTACAGGAAAATTATCAGAACTGTCATCAAGAAGTGCATCTCTATGTCAAATCATTGATGAATCAAAACTGTTGAAAAAGTTTCTTAAAGTTCTATTGAGACACAACGACGTTTGAAGAAAGTTTTGGAAGATACAAGGCATATGAAGAGTGTATAGGAGAAAAAACACGTGAATATGAACAAGAGAATTTTATGTATGTGCACTTGGATAGATATGGCTCTAGTGGCAGTTATGGTGGCAACCGTAGGAGAAGAAGATGAGTTTGAGGTCATGGTCGTGTTTTTGGAAGAGATAACGACCAAGCTGCCAATCAGAAGAAATCGAAAGACAAACAACAAAAAGATCACTATTGTATGAAAGCGACGCGATAAGAAGTGTAATTTTACGAGATTATGCCCCGATAAAGTACAAAAAAGGAAACTAACGTGATTGAGCACAAGAAACAGATGGTGCATTGTATATGCATGAAGTAGTGTTATTGTACGAGCAGAAATTTAAACTGAATAAGCTTGAACCATTTACAAGGGATGCTGGAATTTGGTACTTGGACAACTGAGCAAGTAATTATACGACATGTAACAAATTATTCGTTACTGAGTTTAATGAACGAGTCATAGGAATAGTGAAATTCGATGGTGGATCGAGTGTTGAGATAACTAGTGGATGAAAAATTATGTTTGTTTGATGGTCTAATGAGCAAAGGTCATTTAAAGGCATATATTATATACCTAATTAAAAACATAACATTTTGACCCTTGGGCAAGCTACAAAAAATGGATGTGAAGTGCGAATGAAGGATGATTATTTGGCACTTCTTAATCCATATGGAAAGCTGTTGGTTCATGTAATAAGAAATTTCAATCGACTTTATAAGGCAAACAAGAAGAGAAGGAGTAGCTTGTGCTTACAAGTTAAAATCAATGAGAAATAGAAGTGACATAAGAAACTTGGTCATATGAACTTTAAAACTTTAACGTTGATGGGAGATAAAGATATGGTGATAGATATGCTGAATACTGGAGTAGAAATTAAAGCTCGTGAGTCATATCTGGTTGGAAAACAAACACACGGCTCGTTTCCAACGAAGACAAGGTACCACGCTTCACGAGCTCTCGAACTCATATATGGTGAACTGTGTGATCCGATTTCGCCATAAACACCTGATTAAAATAGGTAAGTGTTTACTTTTGATTGATGATTATTAAAGATATGAGTGAAGCATACTCATGAAAGAGAATATCAAAGCAATTGAGCGTTTTAACGCTTTAAGGCCATGATTGAGAAGTAAATCGGGAAAGGAATCAAAACATTTTGAACTGATAGATGAGGAGAGGTTAGATCGATTGAATTCAATATATTATGTAAAGAGAGTGGTATCACAAGGCACTTGACTGCTCCTTACGGACCGCAGCAAAACAAAGTTGTAGAGAGGTAAAATAAGACTCTGATGGAGATGACCAGAAGTATGTTGAAATGTATTAGACTTCTAAATTACTTGCGGGGAGAAAAAGTACGACACTCTACTTATCTCATCAGTCGAGCTCCATATAAGGCTTTGGAAGATCTGACACCATACGAGCACTACATGGGTAACAAAATGAATATCAAACACTTGAGGATCTTGGGTTGCTTGTCTCATGTGACGATCGATGGTGCAAATCTAAAGAAGCTCGACGAGAGATCAAAACCACTCGTGAATCTCGGAACCAAACCGGGATCAAAAGTGTACCGTTTTTATGATCCGACGAAGAAGAATGTTATCGTGAGTCGAGACGTTGTCTTTGTGGAAGACAAACACTAGAATTGGATTGAATATGAGGAATGCAATTATTTGAATATGTTCAAAGTTGTTGATACGGAAGAAAGACTTATCGTTGATCAATCACACAAGATCGTTGAATAGGTTAGAGTCGAAACCCTCGATATCAATACACACAAAGACGTGTTGGAGCAGAAAAGAAGCGACATCGGTTCAGCTTTGAGACAATCTATAAGACAAGTAATGAAACCCAATTGTCTCAATGACTATGTATTGATGGAGGAGTGTTAAATAATATTACTCACGGCTGACAATGAACCTAAAATCTATAAAAATACTGAAATCGTTTCGATTAAGAAAAATCAGACTTTGAAGTTGGTTAAAAAACCAAAAGAAGTGAAAGAATATGTCTGAAGTGGACCTACAAAATAAAGAGGAAGGCATATGGAGCTATAAAAAATTATAAATCAAGATTAGTTTCTAAATAGTATGTGGAAAATCAAGGTATCGAGTTAGAAAAATAGTTATGCCAGTTGCTCAAATCGAAACCGTACGATTCTTGATTGTTATGGCCACGATGCGAGGTTGGGACATTCATCGCTTGGATATGAAAACTGTATTCTTACATGGTGAACTGAATAAATTGTGTATGTTACACAACATGAGGGTATTAATATACAAAGAGAAGAGGAAAAAATGTATCGTCTATATAAGGCTTTGTATGGATTGCGTCAATCCCTAAGATTTAGGAACAACAAACTTGATCAAGTACTTAAAGGATTGAATTTTGTAGCATGCACAAAGGAACAACCCGTGTATCACAAGGAAGAGAAGAAAAGTCAACTCATTATTGCGGCATAGGTAGACGACTTTCTTGTTATTGGTTTGTCTTTAGAGATGATTCACAATATTAAAGTAGACATTAATCCAAATTAAAAGCTTAGGCGAGCGAATGTTGATTAATCAGTTAAATTGATGTGGCGGTTATAAAGGTCAATTAGGTATTTTGTTTGTTGTGGCTACCAATATAAAGAACCAGTGTTTTTATTAAATAATAATCAGAGTTTTACAAATACGCGTGCTACATAGGTAACAAAATCAATATCAAACACTTGAGGATCTTGGGTTACTTGTCTCATGTGATAATTGATGGTGCACATCTAAAGAAGCTCGACGCGAGATCACAACCACTCATAAATCTCGGAACCAAACCGGGATGGAAAGCGTTAAAGAAGCTCGACAAGACATCACAACCACTCATGAATCTCTGAACCAAACCGGGATGGAAAGCGTACCGATTTTATGATCTGATGAGAAGAATGCTATCGTGAGTCGAGAGGTGGTCTTTGTAAAAGACAAACGCTAGAATTGGATTGAATATAAGGAATGCAATGATTCTAAGATGTTCAAAGTTGTTGATATGGATGAAAGACTTATCGTTGATTAAGCACACAAGATCATTAAAGAGGTTAGAGTCGAAACCCTCGATATCAATACACACGAAGACGTGTTGGAGCAGAAAAGAAGCGACATCGGTTCAGCTTTGAGACGATCTATAAGACAAGTAATGAAACCCAATTGTCTCGATGACTATGTTTTGATAGAGGAGTGTGAAATAATATTACTCACGGCTGACAATGAACCTAAAATCTATAAAAATACTTAAATCGTTTCGATTAAGAAAAATCAGACTTTGAAGTTGGTTAAAAAACCAAAAGAAGTGAAAGAATCTGTCTGAAGTGGTTCTACAAAATAAGGTTTTGAACAGTAACTCGTCTCTGAACTATCGCACTTGGTGACAGATAGTCCCTAGACTTTCAAAAGTCCATTCGTAGTCCCTCGACTATCCAGTTTGGATAAAGTTAATCCCCTTGCATGTGTTGACTATCCGTTTTTGTGACAGATAGTCCTTCAACTATTCCTTTTTGATAAATTTAGTCCTTTAACTTTCTATTTTTGATAAAGTTAGTCCCTTTAATAAACATGCGCATGGGACTAACTTTATCCAAACTGGATAGTCCAGGGACTACCAACGGACTTTTGAAAGTCCAGGGACTATATGTCACCAAACTGGATAGTCCAGGGACTACAAACGGACTTTCGAAAGTCGAGGGACTATCTGTCACCAAAGTCGATAATCCAGGGACGAGTTACTGTTCAAAGCCTACAAAATAAAGAGTAAGGCATATGGAACTATAAAAAATTATAAAGCAAGATTAGTTTCTAAATAGTATGTGGAAAAGCAAGGTATCGAGTTCGAAAAATAGTTGTGCTAGTAGCTCAAATCGAAACCGTACGATTCTTGATTATTATGGCCACGATGCGAGGTTGGGACATTCATCGCTTGGACGTAAAAGCTGTATTCTTACATGAAGAACTGAAATAAATTGTGTATGTTACACAACATGAGTGTATTAATATACAAAGAGAAGAGGAAAAAATGTATTGTCTATATAAGGCTTTGTATGGATTGCGTCAATCTCTAAGATTTTGGAACAAAAAACTTGATCAAACACTTAAAGGATTGAATTTTGTAACATGCACAAAGGAACAACCCGTGTATCACAAGGAAGAGAAGAAGAGTCAACTCATTATTGCGGCATACGTAGACGACTTTCTTATTATTGGTTCGTCTTTAGAGATGATTCAAAATTCTAAAGTAGACACTAATCCAAATTAAAAGCTTAGGCGAGCGAATGTTGATTAATCTGTTAAATTGATATGGCGGTTTAAAAGGTCAATTAGGTATTTTATTTGTTGTGGCTACACATATAAAGAACCAGTTTTTTTATTAAATAATAATAAGAGTTTTACAAATACACGTGCTACATAGGTAACAAAATGAATATCAAACACTTGAGGATCTTGGGTTACTTGTCTCATGTGATAATTGATGGTGCACATCTAAAGAAGCTCGACGAGAGATCACGACCACTCATAAATCTCGGAACCAACCCGGGATGGAAAGCGTTAAAGAAGCTCGACGAGAGATCACAACCACTCATGAATCTCTGAACCAAACCGGGATGGAAAGCGTACCATTTTTATGATCTGATGAAGAGTCGAGGGGTGGTCTTTGGAAAAGACAAACGCTAGAATTGGATTGAATATGAGGAATGCAATGATTCTAAGATGTTCAAAGTTGTTAATATGGATGAAAGACTTATCGTTGATCAAGCGTACAAGATCGTTGAAGAGGTTGGAGTCGAAACCCTCGATATCAATACACACAAAGACGTGTTGGAGCATAAAAGAAGCGACATCGGTTCAGCTTTGAGACGATCTATAAGACAAGTAATGAAACCCAATTGTCTCGATGACTATGTTTTGATGGAGAAGTGTGAAAAAATATTACTCACGGCTGACAATGAACCTAAAATTTATAAAAATACTGAAATCGTGTCGATTAAGAGAAATCAGACTTTGAAGTTTGTTAAAAAACCAAACGAAGTGAAAGAATCTGTCTGAAGTGGTTCTACAAAATAAATAGGAAGGCATATGGAACTATAAAAAATTATAAAGCAAGATTAGTTTCTAAATAGTATGTGGAAAAGCAAGGTATCGAGTTCGAAAAATAGTTGTGCCAGTAGCTCAAATCGAAACCGTACGATTCTTGATGGTTATGGCCACGATGCGAGGTTGGGACATTCATCGCTTGGATGTGAAAACTGTATTGTTACATGGCAAACTAAAATAAATTGTGTATGTTACACAACATGAGAGTATTAATATACAAAGAGAAGAGGCGAAAATGTATTGTCTATATAAGGCTTTGTATGGATTGCGTCAATCCCTAAGATTTTGGAACAACAAACTTGATCAAGTACTTAAAGGATTGAATTTTTTAACATGCACAATGTAACAACCCGTGTATCACAAGGAAGAGAATAAGAGTCAACTCATTATTGCGGCATACGTAGACGACTTTCTTGTTATTGGTTCGTCTTTAGAGATAATTCACAATTTTAAAGTAGACATTAATCCAAACTAAAAGCTTAGGCGAGCGAATGTTGGTTAATCTATTAAATTGATGTGGCGGTTTTAAAGGTCAATTTGGTATTTTGTTTGTTGTGGCTACCAATATAAAGAACCAGTGTTTTGATTAAATAATAATCAGAGGTTTACAAATACGCGTGCTACATGGGTAAAAAAATTAATATAAAAAACTTGAGGATCTTGGGTTACTTGTCTCATGTGATAATTGATGGTGCACATCTAAAGAAGCTCGACGAGAGATCACAACCACTCATGAATCTCGGAACCAAACCGGGATGGAAAGCGTTAAAGAAGCTCGACGAGAGATCACAACCACTCATGAATCTCTAAACCAAACCGAGATGGAAAGCATACCGTTTTTATGATCTGATGAAGAAGAATGCTATCGTGAGTCGAGAAGTGGTCTTTGTAAAAGACAAACGCTAGAATTGGATTGAACATGAGGAATGCAATGATTCTAAGATGTTCAAAGTTGTTGATATGGATGAAAGACTTATCGTTGATCAAGCACACAAGATCGTTAAAGAGATTGGAGTCGAAACCCTCAATATCAATACACAGGGAGACGTGTTGGAGCAGAAAAACAACAACATCGGTTCAGCTTTGAGACGATCTATAAGACAAGTAATGAAGCCCAATTGTCTCGATAACAATGTTTTGATGGAGGAGTGTGAAATAATATTACTCACGGCTGACAACTGTAGAAACCAGACAGGAGAAATTCGGAAAAAATCCACCCACTAAACCATCCGAACTGGACAAAAGTACTAAAAACTAATCACCTTTTGACTAAGCTAATTGCTAAATCTACTTAATAAACTAATGGGTTTTTGAATTCGACCCGTTTTCATAAGTTTGACCCGAAAGCTCACGTGGCCCATAATTAAGGGTATAAATACTCAATCGCTTTCATTAATGAGGGTAATGAATATTTAATACAACCAATGAGCTTAAATCTCTCACTACAAAACACCCAAACATTAAATACCTTTGAAACACCACAAAACACCTGACCAAATTACCCTCAGTCGAAAATGATCCACCCTTAGTACCCTTTATGGACAACCAATCCGGTATTAGTAAAAAAGAAAAATGGAAAGTGGCGAATGTGCATCGACTTTATAGCACTTAATAGGGCTTGCCCAAAAGACCTATATCCGGTCCCTTGAATCGATCATTTAGTGGACTCCACGTCTGAGAACAAGTTGTTGTCCTTTATGGATGCCTTCTCTGGGAATAATCAGATTCAAGTGGATCCGAAGGATCAAGAACACACTATTTTTGTTACTGATAGGGGCCTTCATTGTTATAAGGTGATGCATTTTGGGTTAAAGAATGCTGGGGCTACTTATCAGAGGTTGGTGAACAAAGCTTTCGCTACTGAGATTGAAAGAAACATGGAAGTCTACGTTGATAACATGATGGTAAAGAGTGTGGAAGAAGAACTACACTTGGCAGATCTACAAGAAACTTTTGCCAACTTGGTAAAAATAAATTTAGAGTTGAATCGAGAGAAGTGTGTTTTCGGAATGCAGTCCGGGAATTTTTTGGGGTATGTGATAAGTGAGATAGGGATACAACGTGATCCAGACCAGCTTAGTGCTTTATTGCAAATGGAGCCTCCTCAGAATATTAAAGAAGTACAAAGATTGATACGGAGGTTAGCTGCTCTAAACCGTTTTATCTCAAGGTCTTTGGATAGGTGTGCCCCGTTTTTTCAAACTTTAAAAGGTGCAAAAGAATTCAACTGATCTCCACAATGCGACCAGGATTTCGATGAAATTAAAAAACACTTATCCTCCACCAAAACCTTGTTTAAACCTATTGATGGAGAGACACTGTACATATATTTAGAAGTCTCCGATTGTGCCATAAGTGCACTACTAGTAAGGGAGGTGGATAATTATCCTCGCTCGATGTATTACATCAGCAAAATCTTGATAGATGCTGAAAAGAGGTATTTAAAGCTTGAAAAATTAGCACTGACTTTAGTAATTGCTGCTAGGAAAATGAGACCCTACTTTCAGTCTCATTCTATCATTGTCCGAACGTCTTTTCCCTTGAAAAATGTTCTTCAAAAGGCAGACGTATCAAGAAGAATGACCAAATGGTCAGTGGAGTTGGGGGACTATGATATTGATTTTTCCCCTCGAACTGCAGTCAAGGTTCAGTCTGTTGTTGATTTCCTAGTTGAATTCCTTTCGGACAGAGACACTAAGTAAGCAACAGGTGCAAAGACTAAGAAAATATGGGTTGTCCGGACTGATGGTGGATCAAGTACCATGGGTTGTGGTGCTGGGATATGTTTAACCTCTCCGTATGGTGAAAAAATCTACCATGCTAAATGTTTTGCTTTCAGGGCTTCTAATAATGAGTTTGAATATGAAGCCCCTATAGCTGGTTTAAAGTTAGCCTTAATTTGTGGAGCCAAAAGGGTTAGGTTAATAAGTGATTCTATAATTTTTATCCATCATGCACAAGGTCAATCGGAGGGCAAAAATGATCAGTTGATTAAATATTTAGTCATTCTTAAAGAGGTGGCACTTAACTTCAAAGACATCACCTATGAGCACATACTCAAAATAGAGAATATGCTAGAAGACTCCTTAGAAACCATAGCTTATTCTGAGTCGTACCTGAAGAGTTAAAAGATAGTCCGAGGGTGATTTTGTTATGAGAAGATTTGTTGGTAGAGGATTAGGAGGTAGAAGAATATTTGAGTGTTAGATCTAGAGAGAGAAAATGCTAAACATAGTAGAGAGAGAAAGTCGTACTATTCATCCCGAGATTCGTGAAGCGTGTGTGGTCCTTTTATAGTACAATTACGGACCCCACACGCTTTAATTCGGTTTAATTACATCTTTTGGTCCCTGCTTTAAGGTTCCTTCCTATTTTAGCTATATCTTTACAATTCATGCATTTTAGCCCTTACACCTTTATTTCTAGGCATTTCGGTCCTTATACATTTATTTCTATGCATTTTGGCCCTTATACATTTATTTCTATGCATTTCGGCCCTTATACATTTATTTCTATGCATTTCGGCCCTTATACATTTATTTCTATGCATTTTGGCCCTTGTCTTTTATTCTTCCTCATCAGTACCCATGGATTCACGTGCAAGAGTGCCCATCCATTCAACTCAATCAGAGTAAGGAGGAGGAGGAAAGTTAAAATATACAAGTGAGTCAAGCTCAAGACTGGAGGTATCCTCTTGAGATGTTATCTTGCCTCCGGAAAAAGCGTTTGCAAGAAACGTGAAGTATAAGGCTCGTGGATTTGTAATCCTAAGAGACGTTCTTTACCAGAAGACTTTTAGTAGACCTCTCTTGCGATGTTTGGGGATTAAAGAGTCCCAAATAGTGTTGTCTAAACTGCATGACGGTGAGGGATCATCACACTGTGGTTATAGAGCTTTAACCCGAAGAGTCTTGTTGGCCTAATACTACTGGCCCTCAATATTGAAAGATGCCAAGGAATTGGTGAAGAAGTCTTATCCATGCGAAAGATATGGTAATGAAATTCATACCCCATTTGTCCCTTTGGAGTCGATTTCTGAACCAATACCTTTTGCGCGTTGGGGGCTAGATCTGGTGGGACCTCTTCCTATGGCGTCCGAAGGGTGCAGAACTATCATTGTTCCCATTGATTATTTCTCGAAGTGGATAGAAGCAGCCCCACTGGTAGGAACTACTTCAAAATCTATTATAAAATTTATCTTATCTAATATTTGCTACAGAGTTGGGGTTCCACAAAAGATAACCACAGACAATGGGCCACAATTCGATAACAAAGATATGGATAATTTATGCACCTCTAGAGGGATTCAACATTGCTGCTCTTCTCCTTTTCACCCACTGGCGAATGGTCGGGTTGAAGTAGTAAACATGACTTTCCTATCTGGTCTTAAAAAGAATGTAGATGAGGCTTCTGAAAAGTGGCCAAGCTATCTACAAGAAGTACTATGGGCCTACCGGACAACTCCTGGGGCTGCTACACAGGAATCCCCATTTGCCTTGGTATGTGGTATGGATGCAATCGCTCCTATAGAGGCCACTCTTCCTTCATTTAGAATCCACAATTTTTCCAAACAGGCTAATGAAGTGGCAATCAGAAGTCAACTTGACTTGATAGAAGAAAAAAGAGTTAAGGCTCATCTTAGAGCCACCCACTATCAGGGATTGATGAGAAGCAGGTTCGCTTCTAGAGTCAGAAGGAGGGATTTTCAACCAGGGGATAAAGTATTGAGAAAAGTCTTCCTATATACTAAGGAGAAGCGATTCGGAAAGCTAGGTCCAATTGCGAAGGACCCTATGTGGTCATTGAAAACCTTAAACCTGGGACATACAGGCTTCAAGTTAAAGATGGAAGGATCTTGAATCACCCCTGGAACATTGAACACCTCCGGTTGTATCTAGAATGAAAGTTATGTAAATATTTAATTGTTTAAACTCCATGTAAATATTAGGGGGCATACTCTTTCCTACGCTGGTGGCGCGGGGAGGTTTTAATGAGGTGTCTAGTCTTTTTAATGAAATTGGATGCCTTCTTAAAAACTTTGGAGTGGTTTGATTGATAACTTCTTTAAAAACTTTCTAAGTATCGCTGACAGACCGGATTGATCTGGTGGAATGATGACCATTTAAACATTTGACATCGAATAATTTAAACACTATCACCTTAAAACATTTGTAAAATGACTAGGGGCTATTTAAACATTAGCCATCAAAATTGGGTAAACATAAAACAATGCAAGAATTGTGTAAGGTAAAAATGCCCAGCTAGAACCGATGAATGATATTAAAACATGTAAAATGCCTTGGCCATCCAAGTTTGAAGTTTTAAAAGAAAAAGTTTGTCCGGACACGGGCCGAACACAGTTACAAAAATTCCTTGGCCATCCAAGGACTTTAGTCTAACACAAGAATTAAAGAAAAAATAAGAGATCATGTCTTTTGGTTTTTTCTTAAGGTCTTTTGGATCCTCATTAGGGCTCTCTCCGATCCCTTCTTCTTCATCAGTGGTATCATCATAACCACTGGAATAGTTGTGCCTATCACCATCAACCATAGTGTGGAATGGGAGGTCTTCGTATTCCACATCTCACCATAAATCTCCGAGCGTCCTCTTCAGAAATGTTTGATGAAAGAGCAAGACCATGTCTGATTTGACTTCAGCATACATTTCCTCTTGGGAATATATCACCTCGTTAGTGTATGCATCAATCTTGGCTTGGATTGTCTTCTCCTGCTCCTTTATCAAATCATCTTTCTCCTGGTTAACTCTAGACACAGCATCTTCGAGCGAAATTTTGTCACTGGTTAGGGTTTGGATGACATTATCCTTATCCTTCACCTCCTTCTTCGAAGTGGAGAGATCCTTCTCCAAGCTAGAACACTTAGTTTGAAGTTCTATATTAACCCCCTCCGAAGTGGCCAGCTTGGTAGCCAAGTCCTCTTTCCCCTTCTTCAACCCCTCGATCTCTCTCCTTAATGCCTCAACATTCTATTTGGCGTTAAGGAGATTGTTAGATAAGCTCTCTTTGTCTGCATTGAGTGTGTTGATGAGGGTAGATTGACTTCGCACTTGTCTCTCCAGGTTGAGCACCAGTTGAATATTGCTCAACAAGGAGTGGGTCACCATGTCATTCTCCCACGAAACAGAAAAAGACTTACCATTGAGAGTGACCATATTCGAGGAGCTTGGAGGGAGGTAAGGGCTCGCAAAGTCATCTTTCTCGAGATCTCCAAAGTAAAGGCCAATCCCTTTAAGGCCACTGATATATACTCCATCAATGTTGATATCCCCTCCGGTACCCTCTCCGGTGTGGAGATCACTTGCGATTTTCTGTGCCTGTGTGGGGTCTATTGGGGCAATCGGGGGAAGTGACTCCGGAGGCCGGAGAGCTACTTTATCCCCCTTGGAGACTTTCTTCTTCTTCGCTTCCCTGTCTCCACCATCTGCTTCCCCTTTTCCATCCTTCTTGGGAGCCTTTGAGGGGCTTGGAGGTCCACCTGCCTCTTTGGTACTCTCATTTTCAACCACTTGAAGTAGAGCAGCATCGATTCCCCCTTGGTCTTGCCCTTCCTGATTTGCTGGAACAATCTCCTCAGCACCACCTTGAGAAACCTTAGTTGCGTCTTGCTTTTTCTTGCCTTTCTTCCCCTTCATCTTACTTGGGGCTTTAGCTCTACCAGGGAAGGCCAGCTTACCATCTTTTTACTCTTGCCTTTTTTGTCAGTGGCAACTTCCCTTGTCTGACCGGAGATGTCGGTCTCGAATGGGTATTCCTCTATGTTGTCCTCCATCGCTTCTTCCATCACCATGGAAGGTTTTTCAGTTGTTGCTGGTGGGGGAATGTTGGTGGCAAGTTCTGTAATTCGGTCGAACTGTTGAGCATCACCCTTACCTAAGGTTCTGGTGTCCGGTTGGGGCTCGACTCCGGAGGGCTCATTTCGAGAGCTAGTTCCAGTACCCTACGAATTAGAGGATTTATTTTTAGGGACTCTGATAGATGCCCCTGATTATATAATATTTTCCGTGGCCCCAGACTTAGAAGGCCCTGATTTTGGAGACTTAGACTTAGAAGGGCCCTTCACTAAGCGGCTTGTTCAGCGAAGTGTGACTTTTTTTGGGGATTTTTCAACATCTGATCCCATAGCTATAAATGGGGAAGGTTTTCTTGTACTTGATACGACTTTTTCCCGTTCAACAGTGGGTTGTGACTCCTCAACCGAGGAGCCTGATACGATGGGTGAAAGACTTGGTTCAAATAACCTCCTGGGTTTGGAACATCTAGCAGAAGATGAACCTCAATCAGGCTCTGAAGATGGCGTTTCAGACTTGTCTATTGGGAAAAACTAGAAGACCTGCAGCATTGCGCCTTTCTCGCTAAACTCTTTGTGCTTTTTCTAACTCCGAAAGATTAAGCCACCTGCCTTCTACCAGTGCGTTTCTTGATGTGAACATAAACACACACCAAAAGGATTTTTATAAGAGAGGTGAAAGTATTGAGATGAAGGAATAAGAGAGTAATGAAGATGCTAAAACAGTGAAAATGAAGTAATTTATACTAATGACACAAAAAGAGATGCCAAAAACCTAGGAGAATACGAAAAGACAAAAGTAATGATTGAAGGCGGCGCTGACGTCATGGGCATTAAATGAGGAGGTTACTTTTTGGGATTAGTGGGAGCACTGTTCTAGGAGAAAAACGGCTGGTGAGGAAAATCAGAAGATGAAACGTGTCCCACGATCCATGACAAAACCTTTGAACTTCTGAGAAATTTTCAGTCAGGATAAATCCTTCATTAAACACTCAATCAGTCCGGGAAATGTTATAAGTGCCCAAAGGGATATTTTAGGTCTTTCCAAAGGCCTTCAGACAAAACATAAAAAAGAGGCTACTGATGAGTCCGAAACTTTTCATCACTAACTGTACAAACCGGAGAGGCGAAATTTGGACAAAAGCCACCCATTAAACCATCCGAACTGGACACAAGTACTAAAAACTAATTACCTTTGGACTAAGCTAATTGCTAATCTACTTAATAAACTAATGGGTTTTTGAATTCGACCCGTTTTCATAAGTTTGACCTGAAAGCCCATGTGGCCCATAATTAAGGGTATAAATACCCAACCACTTTCATTAATGAGGGTAATGAACATTTAATATAACCAGGCAGCTTAAATCTCTCACTACAAACACCCAAACATTAAATACCTTTGAAACACCACAAAACACCTCACCAAATTACCCCCAGTCGAAAATAATCCACACCAACAATGAACTTAAATTCTATATAAATAGTGAAATCGTTTCGATTAAGAAAAATCCGACTTTGAAGTTGGTTGAAAAAGTAAAAGAAGTGAAAGAATCTGTCTGAAGTGGTTTTACAAAATAAAGAGGAAGACATATGGAACTATAAAAAAGTACAAAGCAAGATTAGTTTCTAAATAGTATGTACAAAAGCAAGGTATCGAGTTCGAAAAATAGTTGTGCCAGTAGCTCAAATCAAAATCGTACTATTCTTTATTGTTATGGCCACGATGTGAGGTTGGAACATTCATCGCTTGGATGTGAAAACAGCATTCTTACATGGCGAACTGAAATAAATTGTGTATGTTACACAACATGAGGGTATTAATATACAAAGAGAATAGGCTAAAATGTATCGTCTATATAAGGCTTTGTATGGATTGCGTCAATCCCTAAGATTTTGGAACAACAAACTTGATCAGGTACTTAAAGGATTGAATTTTTTAACATGCACAATGGAACAACCCGTGTATCACAAGGAAGAGAAGAAGAGTCAACTCATTATTGCGGCATACGTAGACGACTTCCTTGTTATTGGTTCGTCTTTAAAGATAATTCACAATTTTAAAGTAGACATTAATCCAAATTAAAAGCTTAGGCGAGCGAATGTTGGTTAATCTGTTAAATTGATGTGGCGGTTTTAAAGGTCAATTAGGTATTTTGTTTGTTGTGGCTACCAATATAAAGAACTAGTTTTTTCGTTAAATAATAATCAGAGTTTTACAAATAATTTTTTTTTAGTTCTGGTTCCCATATAATTTCCCACAAAGTCTGCCACTAAATTTCCCACATATAATATTTTGAGTTGAATTAGTTGATATTATTGACAAACAACATGTACATGAACGACAAGAAGTCGAGAGAGCAAAAAATTTAAACATCATCTAAACAAGGAGGTGTGTTAATATTGGTTCTTAGATTAGTTGTTAACTTTGTTTAACGTTTGTTAGTAGTTTTCCTCATGTATTTAAACCAAAAGAGGTTATTAAATGAATGTAGAACGAGTCTTTCAATCTTCTGGTAACAACTCTCCTATATTTTCTCTCTTAATTTTAATATTCATTCTCACTATCAAAATCGTTTTCTTGTACTCTAAAATTGATGATGTAAAGTTAATGGAACAACACCCTGTAATTTGATCGACAATCATTGGATGCCACTATTAGGAAAACAAGCAGAAAGTATGACAAGAAAAGAAATAAAAGAAGATATCGAAACCAAGATAAGGACATCCTCGATAGAAAAAATACTTGAATATTCAAATCATCAATGACATGCAAGAATATAGAAAAAATTGATGATAATATCATCCACATAAACCAAGATTAAGGACATCCTCGATGTAGAAGTGTGAAAATAAATCATACTAACTTTGGGTAAAATTGAAAGAAACAAATAAATCACGAAACTTCTCAAACCAAGCTCGAGGTGCTTGTTTGAGCCCGTACAAAGAACGTCGTAACTTATAGACATCATGATGACAAAAAGTAATCATACCAAATGTAAGCTTCATGTAAATATCTTTTTGAATATCACTCTGAAGAAAAGCATTATTGACATCCATTTGATGCAACAACCATGATTGTGAAGCATCAATAACCAAGATGGTTTGAACTATGGTTTTCTTGGAAACATGAACAAATTTCTCCTCATAATCAATCCCATATTCGTGTTTATTACCCATAGCTACAAGACGACCTTTATAATGCTCTAAAGAGCTATCAAAACGAATTTTCAATGAGAAAACCCGCTTACTTCCAATTATTTTAACTGTAGGAGAATTCTCCTCAATTTCTTGAAGTTCTACCCGCTTACTTCCAACACTCATGTTCCATGTCTTCTTTGTAGCTAGTTGGAATTGAAATACTAGATAAATTAGTTACAATAGATACAAGAGAAGAAAAAACATACTTATTAGAGGGTCTAGAAGGACGAGTAGATCGAAGAAGAGTGTGAAAGCAAAGGCAGGATCACGTGTCAAGACAAGATTATAATAGATCACACAAAAAGTAGGAGCAGACTCACCTCTATTACGCCGTGGATACAGAAAACCAGGTTTAAACGTTTCTATAGATTTTGGAATAAAAAAAAACTAGGCATGATAGATAAAGATGCAAGAGGTGGATCAACATGAGATGGAAACAAATATTGATTTAAAAAAATTATATTCCTAGATAGCCGAAGATGACGAACATGAGGATAATAACAAACATATCCCTTACGATGAATAACATAACCAAGAAAAGCATATTTTACAGTTTGAACAGTTTGTGTATGACGTTCATGAGGAGGAAGGTGCACAAAACAAACACATCTAAAAGTATAAAGATCAGAATATGAAAGAGAATGACCAAACAACTTTAAAAAGAAGAAATCTAAAGCGAGTTGGACCACAATAGCACAATTGGGCCGAAGCTGAGGAATCTATTTTCTAGGTCTCCTATATTAATTAGATTATGTATATTAATTATAACTTATATACTAGTTATAATTTTAAAATTATGAGATTTTATATATTAATGGATTATGAGTTATTCTAATCGTTAATTAACGATCTTAAATATGAAGTGTCTGATGAAGAATTAGGGTTTTCCCTAAACCTATAAATAAAAGAAAATATTGCTATAACATGTGTAATGAGATTTGTGAGCCACATATTTTATATGGGAGAGAAATAACTTAAGGTATTTTGTTAGAGAGAGTAATTGAGTTTTTTTTGTTTGAGAGTCTTTCTGTAACGTAATTATACATTAAAGAGTCTATCGTGTCTGTGGATATATGATCTCTTCATAATATAAACCACAACAAATACTATCATGTGTTTGATTTTATTACGCTTTCTTTTATATTTGCTCGTCTTGTATGTGGCAATAAAATCGTTCTTCTGTAATTCACGTTACTCGAATCATAAAACACTAGTTTTATGTTTCTTCTTGTATTTATAGACATAGGAAAAATCTAGATTCTCCAATAGACGTGTCAAATTAAATCTCATTTTAATATACAGTTGTTATAGCACTCTAATCACAAAATATAAAATTTCATAAATATAAATTCCGAATTAATAGGAAACCTAAATGAGAAAAAATATCTCAACTACTATAAAATCTAATTAATAAAAAACTTAATCAAATGACATCTTTTAACAAATAAAAATAACTTAGTTCAATCAAAAAGCGAAGCGTAACAATATCTAAGACTTCGGCCTATATGGCACTCAATATAAAATTAAAATAAGGGTATGCATTCCACTGTATCTTTATACATTCGGTTCAAGTTAATCCAATAAAAAGTAACATTCATGTCTTCGATCAAATTCGAATATAAATTCGGACAAACATTTTTTAACCTAAATATTAACCACAAACTATCTCTTAAAAAATCCAAAACCTTTTATCTATACATATCTTTGACCAATACTCTTAGTCAATGTCATCTTTCAGCAATATCTTTATATACAAATTACTTCTAACATACCATTGACCTGTACCGTAAAATAATCCATTAGAAAGAACATGGTCGTCACTTCCACATTATTCATCGATATACATTTTTTTTGTCTTCCTCTTTGTCTTCCTGTCTTTAACACCATAACACCCATGAAATAAAAGCAATTCGAAGAGAGCACAAATACGTACCGATCCGAAATATAAACGGATATTAGAAAAGACTAGATATTATACTAGTAAGATCAGATATTGTTCCAAGAGTACTGTGGTAATTTTAATTTCATCCAAACATTTCGAATCTAGACAAATGAAAGTCATCAATTAAACAATAATTTTAAGATCGATGACTCAGCTTTGTGTTAAGTGCATTTATTTTGGGGCTTGAAGGCTCATACGATTAAACCAAATTTAAGATCTGATTTGGACGGTCTATTGATCTTAGAAAAAAGTATAAATACTTTAACCAACGATATTAAATGGGTTGAATTTTTTTTCGAAAATATTAAATATAAGCACCTTTTTTCTTTTACTACTCTCTACAAAAAATTTAAATACTAAATTATAAAAAAATGTTCAATTTTTACCCTTACAATACATTTTATCCTCATCAGATTGCCGCATATAAATCTGTTTGGCTGATTTGCCAACAAATTTGATAAAAGTTGGAGTTGAATCCACTAACTCGAGATACACTATTAGGTTTGAGAGATTTGATTGATGTTATAAATTCCTTAGTATTTTGTAGGTTTTCTTGGTCACAAATTAACTCAAGGATAATATCCTGAAAAGTTTCCATATTTGAAGAGCTTTATTGACAATTTAAGAGGGAGTTGAAACGATTAATAGCTGAGGCACCAATTAGATATAGGTTTTCAACCATGTGTCATCAATATTTATGCCATTAATTATGGTTTTTTAACATTCGTTTCTTAACGTAATTGTGGAAACATTTTGTGTTACGATCACCATTTTTGGACAAATTTGTAGTACTCTTTTGTTCCTAGAAGGCTTTTTTTTCCTAATAGGTTTAAATGCATAGGCATAGCCTTAGATAATTTAATTTGGTTTTCAAGACTTTCAGAATTTTTTAAACAAGATTTATTAAATTTCACGTGGTCTTTAGCTTGTGCTATACTGTCAAATATATTACCACAAACCTCCTTATTCTAATTTGAAGTCTATGTTTTAGTCTTTTTGAGTTTTGACAAAAAGACAGTAATATGGTAACCATAAATATTTTCTTTCCAGTTGTTTTCCATAGTTGTAAGAAAATCAATATGAAGATGTCACATGTTTTGAAATTTAAAAAGGGGCTTAGGCTTTTTATGAATGATGACATTGATATACACAAAGGTGAGTGGTCGTAGCCAGTTCTAGCCAAATGCTTCACCTTTGTGATATCAAAGAAGTCTCTCAGGTATCATTGTACAATGACCTGTCGAGACGCTTCCATTTTTTGTTATTTGACCTGGTGTATTTGGATCTAGAGAACCCTCGATCCTCAACATGGCACTCAAGAATCATATTATGTTAATCATCTATAGCTCTTAAACATAAAGAAAAGTATGCTATCTGCTTATGTACATTTGTTATTACATTAAAGTGTCCAACAATAAGCCATTCTTTAGTTGTTTTACAAACTTCTCTTAACTGATTCCAAAGAACGTCTTTGAGATCTTATGCATTTAATATAAATGATGGTGAATAGAGTCTCTTTGTTAAAAAAAGGAGTGAGTCACCATCACATGAATTGATTGGTCATGATTTATTTTAAATTTGACCTGGAAACAGTTTTTCCAGAGGATCCAGACTTGTTTACTAATATTGGCAATTTCATTTTTAAATCTTAGCTTTTTGAAAATTTTCCAATTTGTCATTTGAAATCATTGGCTCTTTTAGAGAAATGAAATCAATTTTGCAGATTTAGTTATTAACTTGATTCTTATTATTGTCATGCATCTCTCTATTAAATCATGCCTCGTCTTTCATCTCCCTGTTAAATCATGTATGTTCTTTCATCGCTCTAGGTAGTATATATCTTGCATATTTCTATTATGTCATACTTTGTCTAGCATCGTTCTAGTATTACATTTCTCGCATATCACTTATACATCATGCCTAGTCTCGTATCTCTCCATTTCGTCATGCATTGACCCTCGTCTCTTATCTTTCTATTTCATCATGCCTTGTGTCTCATCTCTCTTGTTGTCTCGCATCTCTTTAGTAATACATGTTTTGCATATCTCCATTACATCATGCCTCATCTCGTGTCTCTCCATTTCATCATGCATCGTCTCTCGTCTCCAGTCTCTCATTTTCAGCATGCTTTGTCTCTCATCTTTTGGTTATTTATTTTATCATGTCATGTCTCTCGTCCCTCTATTTCATCATGCCTAGTAAACTTCTTTCCATTACATCGTGTAGGGTCTCACATCTCTATTACATCATGAGAGACCATGGCATGTCTAAGTGCAATGTGTAAGAACAAGCAAACATAGTGCGAGACCAACATAATTAGGTGTGGCGAGAAAAAATCAAAAAGTATAATTTATGGATCTAGTTTTGTTCGCCTTCAAAAAACAAAGTCGATTTTACTTTCATTTTTTTTCAAAGCTACACTTTGCTACTTGGAATATTATGTGCGAGTAAAGTTTGGGTTTGTGTACCCTTAAGTGTGATCCCTATTAATAAATGCAGTACTCTTTTTTTTAAAAAAGTTTAAATATATAATAAATAAAGTTATATAAATGGACATACCCAAAAGCATCTAAATACAGTCGGATAACATTCACGCACCAAAATAGAAAACAAAATGCCATAAAAAGTTATAGGATAAAACAAATACTTAATGTGTAATAGGAAAAACAAAGAATAAAGTGCACAAGCTCAAACCCTCAACGAGCAAGGCACCAACACCAAAAACAATAAAAAGACAGGTCAGACATGAAGGGCCAAAACCTAACGAATGGAAAATACACTTTTGGAAGACACAATAATGACTAGTGGTGCATCATAGGATCAACTAGCAAAGCCTCCGTTACCACACAAAATTATTAAGTGCAAAAAAAATCGAACAATTACCTGGATTGGCGACAATGGAGAAATGGAAAGGAAACAGTTTGGTAGAGGATATCTGGATCCACGGGGGATTGAATGATGAAAAAAAGATTAAATTCTTTATATCAAAGAACCGACTGATAAGGGGGGAGACGTTCGTCAAAGAATAAAAAGGGTTTGAGAGGTAAAATAATTAGGTAAGTCACCATCCATAAAAAAACATACAAGTTCCGAAGAAGATGTTTGACACTTTATACCTAAAGACCCACATAGAGGGGATGGCCGACATTATTAGGGTGACGACCAATGTCCCACATCCCACATCGGTTATACATGGGAATGATCAGTGGTATATAACTAAGAACATATCTCAACTAGTATGCAACATTTTTGAAGTGGACCAAAAGAAAATCAGTGCATGCCTTTGGTCCCAAAGCGGACCATATCATACTAATGTGGAGATTGTGTTATTCTTACTTATACGCGGAGATGAGATATGCAACATCCATATTCCTGACAAATGGTATCAGAGCTCCATGCCCAAAAAGAATGAGATGATGTATGCAATTCTCAGATGCCAATGTGTGATGTACTAGAAATAATGCTCTAAGTGAATGATTTGTTCTATACAGGCTACTTCAGAGTGCGAGTGACTCCTTGGATCAAGACGAGGCGAACTTGTATGAAGTGGTGCTAAGGAACCGACGGTGTGATAAATGGTAAGACATAGTTCAGAGTAACAAGAAGGATGGTCAAGTGAGCAGATAGATCTGTTGTAAAAGCTCTTGTGGTCAAGTAGCCCCAACATGATTAGAGTGAGCAGATGGAATCTAATTGACAAGAGGCTAAAGTGATATTTTGTTCGATAGATAGATTTATTAAGGGGTGACCAAAGTCCCACATCCCAAATAGATTATACATGTGAAGGATCAGATATATAACCAAGATTATATCTCAACTAGTATGAGACTTTTTGAAAGTTGATCAAAAACAAATCTGTGCAGGCGTTCGGGCCCAAAAGGACAATATCATACTTGTATGGAGATTGGGTTGTTCTTAATTATATAAGAAGATGGAATATACAGTACTTATATTTCTAACAGAAACCTCCCGAAAACGAAAGTACATATCGGCCTTAACAACTTCAAGAAGAAGTTGCACATCTATTGTTTAGGATGGCAAGGACAAATGAATCCATTTAGAAGACTAGAAAAAACCACTAAAAGAGTTGAATCCTCACAAAATAGAAGAGAATTTACAAAAACAAATAAATACGAGATTTGGCGCAAAGTTGAAACGTGAAAGTAGCCAAGCTGCAAGACAGTAACCCAATAAATATTTGCTACTGACAACTACATCAAAGCGAGGTCCACCCGATCGGGTTTGCACAGACCTTCCATCCCAAACACTTCCTTATGTCTTAACTCCAAATCCTCCTCCCCTTCGTCGATCTCTCCTTCGTGCTCCTCGAGTTTTCTTGAGCTCCTTTTTTTTGTCCATTCATCTCCACCTCCCTTTATATCTGCCCCTCTCAGCGCTGTCAGTAAGCAGGTTCTCGATGAGATAAGGAAGAAGATGGACATATCTTCTTTCTCTCTACACCCTCCAGGCTCCAGCATCGCCAAGCATCGTCTTTCAGATGAAGAAAACCCATCTGAAATGGAGTCCTCCATGTGTCATCCAAAGAAGAACAAATCCAAATTATTCTCGATAGCAATGACAAGCTCCTTAGAGTCGTCTCCTCCATGGAAGTCCCAACCTGCTCAACGACTTCTTCTTCTGGCTCCATTCCAAAAGCTCAACTCCATGGCAGTGAGACCACTCCCATTCCCTACCTCGAACATTCTCTCCTAAACCTCACCATGCCTGCTGGTATCTCTCAACCGTTAAGTTTTTTCCCTGATTCGAGTCCCTTACATAGCCCAATACCCTCCTCTTTTACTCTGTATAACCAAACCTCTCAATTATCCGCTACTACCCTCAACCCTATGTCCACTTCTTGCATGCAACCCTTTTTGCATGAGAGAGAAACACCTATGCCCATGCATTTTTACACAACCCTCTCTGCCCAGACGCTTAACTCCCAACCCCCCGCCCCCGGCCCCCTTCAACAACATGCCTACCTCGGTTTCAAGAAAGTATTTGTTCAGTTCAGTTAATCTCGCAACCACCCAACCTCTCCCACCGACTAGTATACTCACTACAACAGTCCAACCACTCCAAAATGCTGCCCCTGATACTAGCGAGCCCTGCCGCCCTCTTGTTCATCTCTTTAATTCTATGGTTATTTACACGTTGGGACAACCTTTTAATCAGACCCCCCAGCTTAACCCGATCAGACCCTCTAATCCCGTTTGGTGTCCGACCCAAGCACTCGTCCACCTCCAGGCACTCTGCCCACAATATCGATGGCATGTCTATACCCTCTCACCTTGTTGCTGATTTGGCACTGTTGGTTAACGTAACACCGATGGATCCTAACCTAAACCGGCAGCAAAGATCCTATGACATCATTGTGGCCCAAGTAGACGGCCAAACGCCTATGAAAAAAAACAAAGGCCTCATAAGTTGATAATGGCACTGTCGGTTTTAAGAATGAATGGGCTAACTGCCTGCCTGGAAACTTCCTATCGAAGAGACGAGCCGTATCACATGTCCAAACTTTGGGCAATCAAATCTGTATCCCATTGGGTCTACAAAAGTGTAACCTGACTCCGTCTGGCCACTACTACTTCAAATTCTCCTCGTCCGATCATGCGACCCAAGTTTTATAAAAAGTGCCTCGGTTCTTTAGCAACCACATGGTTTCTCTCAAAAGATGGGAACCTATGGAATCTCTTGTGAATGAAGCTCATAAAGTGATTCCTCTTTGAATCAAATTTCATGAAATACCCCATGAAATATGGTCAAAAAAGGGGTTAAGTATTCTCAGGATTTTCTTAGGTACTCCAATCTACGTTGATAGTCAAACTACTGAGCGATCGCGTCTTAACTACGCCAAAATCTGCATCATCCAACAAGGTTAGTCTGACTTCCCATTCTCTATCACCATCAAATGTCTGGGCAAAGATCATATGATCAAAATCGAATACTAGGGCCTTCATACCATATGCACTTGGTGTTCCTCCTTTGGCCATGCTATCGTGGTATGCCGTCCATCTTCTGACCCTCCATCATTATCCACCCCTCTGTCGGCCTGGAAAAGAGCCAATGAATGATGTTATCTCCCTTCATATTTCCCTATCGGATTCCATCACAAGCAATTCAACCTCCCCGACGCTAGGAAACCTTCGCCAAATGACTAATAAAACTAATTGGACCAAGAGTCTAGTCATCGCAAGCAACAACTCAGCTGCCGTCCGGATTGGACACAATAAAGGAGTGAAGTTCCTTCATCTACAAAAATAAAATCACAAAGACCTGACGCCGCAACTACCACGGTAGTTTCAAGTATGTATGAGGACACCCCAAGGTTGTATTAGATTTCGTAAACTTTAAATTTATAAAATTTATTCTATGAAAATTGCTTGTAGAATGTTAGAGGTTTAAATGACCTTGTGCATCAAAAGATGTTCACGACTTCATTTTTAATAATAGCATTAATGTCATCTGTCTTCTGGAGACAAAAGTAACCATAGAAAATGTCACCCACATTATGGGCACTATGTTGTCCTAGCAGTTCTTTACAAACCACTCATGTCACCATCTGGGTATAATTTTATCTTAAAAAACATCTCCACCCAAACTCTGCATTGTGAGATTAATTAGATTTTCCGTGGTGAAGTCTTCAACCTTGCCGCGGTCTACGACTTCAATGAGCTTTTTGATCGCTACCCTCTCTGGAGCAGCTTTGTTCGTCTGCCCTGGCCATGGGCTTCTCCCCCTGGTTTGTTATTGGGGACTTCAATGCCATTTGAAGCCCCCACGAACGATCTAATTCTGACTCTCGTTGGAACAACTCTATTTCTTCCTTCAACGAGTGTTGCCGCACTTGTGACCTCGACGACCTCCGCTCCTCCAGATTTCAGTATTCTTGGTTTAACCGCCAAATCGACAACCCTATCGCCTCAAAAATTGATAGGGCCCTGATTAACGGCCAGTGGGATAACTCATTCCCCAACTTCTCCGTACACTTTGACCTCCCTCGTAGCTCTGGCCATACCCCAATTTTTGTCTACCTTATAACCCCTTTCCTTCCCAGCCCAAAGCCATTAAATTTTTTCAATATATGGAAGTGCCACACGTCTTTCCAGAACCCAGTTACGACTAGCTAGAGCCTGTCCTGGAATGAAAAACCTATGAAAACCATTTTCCTTAAGTTGAGTAGGCTTATCCCTTCCCTAACCTCCCTTGATAATAGGGAGTATAGCGATATCAACCATAGTGTTGATGAAGCTCAATCTGATCTCGCCTCAGCCTAGGAAAACCTGGCCTCAAACCCTTCGGATAAATTCATTATGTATATCGAGAGAAAAACTGCCAACACTTATATCTTCCTTAGTCGGGCCGATGAATCCTTTCTGAAGCAAAAAGATAGAGAATCATGGCTCAAGCTTGGGGATATGAATTCCAAGTTCTTTCAAAATAGCAATCGCGCCCTTAGAACTAGAAATATTATCCGTTTCATCACAACCGCAGATGGTTTGGTTAGTAACAACCCTAATTTCATCTCTTTCACCTTCCGCAACCATTTCTTTAATCTCTTGGGCACCCCGAGTATGGATTAATTCGCAGGACCCAACCCCATTTCAACCCTAATCCGCTTCTCTGTACCGTCCGACCTTATATCCGAGATGACCAAACCTATCCTATATGATGAGATCAAAGCCGCCTTATTTGCTATCAATAGCGATAACCAACTCTTATTGCTCTTATCCCAAAGTCTGATTCCCTCTCTTCTTCCTCTCACTATCGACCTATCTCGTGCTGTAATGTAACCTATAAAGCATATCCAAAATTATTGCCAACAGGATCAAGCTCGCTCTTCCCTCGCTGATCGACCCCTTCCAATCAGCTTTAGTGTCAGGGCAGTCCATCTCTGATAACATCCTCCTAACTCAAAAAGGTTCCATATGCGCCCTTAAGATTGACGTTATGAAAGCCTTTGATAACATTAGATGAGAGACGGTCCTTGATATCCTTGTAGCTGTGAACTTCCCTTTTATCATAATTAATTGGATTATTCAATGCATCACCATCCCCTCCTTCTCCATATGCATCAATGGTAAGCCTATGGGCTACTTTCAAGGGGTTAAGGGTCTCCACCAAGGGGACCCTTTATCCCCGTATTTGTCTTTTATTGTTATGCATGCCCTCTCTTGTATCCTTCAGGAGAAGAATCAAGATCCCTCATTTGGCTTCCACTGGAAATTCAGAAGCTTAAAATCATCAACTTGTGTTTCACGGACGACATGATAATCTTCTATCTAGCCAACCCACAATTGATCATTCTAATCTGTGAGGACCTGCTTGAGTTCACGGCCATGTGAGGATTCCATCTGAACCCGATAAAGCTAAATCTACTTCTCTAGGACGAAGACTAATACTAGCATTGCCATCATAAAATGAGGGCGCTCTCCCTGTCCACTACCTTGGAGTCCCTATTATTAGGTCCAGACTCATATACAATGACTGCAGAGTGCTTTTCCAGAAGAGCACCAACTGCATTAACTCTTGGACTTCCTAGCACCTCTCTTATGTCGGTCGTCTACAACTTATAAACTCGGTGCCCTTTGTCAGCCAAGTCTAATGGTCTTCCATATTTATTCTTCCAATTCACATCCTTAACGATCTCTACCAGCTCCTCTGTCACTTCCTCTGGTTTGGCTCGGAAATGAAGACCTCCGATGCAAAGATCGTTTGGGAAAAGGTCACCTCGCCCAAAGAGGAGGGCGACCTTGGGATCCCAAACCTCAGAAATTTGGAATAAGGTGGCTACCCTAAAGTTATTATGGTCCATTCTTACTAATAATAAGAACTTCATATGGACCAACCGGATCATCGAGGAAAATATAAAGAATAACTGCATATCGATCTTCCCTTACCCTACCAACGCCAGGTAGAGTTGGAGAAAGATCCTCGAATTAAGGCACACGGCCTTTACACTTTACAAAGTAATCGTCGAAAATGGAAATGCTACTTCAGTCTAGCATTACCCTTAGCTCTTCCCCAACTCTCTTGTCAATCGCTTTGGCCCCAACATCTTAAACCTTTATCACCTTCAAAACATTCAGCTAGTTGCTGACTTGCGCAGGGCGGGTAGATGGATCTTGGCCTCTCACGCTAGAGAACTTAATAGAAAACTACATTATCACCTCATGTAAATCACTACTGACCCCAAATACCCCCCCCCCCCACCCCCCCGCAGTGAGAATGATGATACATTCCTCTGGATCTGCAATAAGTCTCAACCTCATTTTACTATTAGCAGCACTTACGAAGCTCTAAGACCCCAACACCACAAACTGACCTGGGCCCGCTTATTATGGCATAAATATTCCATCAATATGCACTCTTTTATCACCTAGATGGAAATTCACAACAAGCTCACCACACGGGATAAGCTATTGGCTTGGGGATTAGATACCTCACCTACTTGTGTTCTTTGCTCCACCTGTCCCGAGACCATAGAACACCTCATTTCCTCTGTCCTTACTCTAGCTGTCTTTGGGAGAACCTTACTTAAAAGATCCTCCACTCGGGGTAGATGGCTCGCAAAGGGAAACGCTTGGAACTTCTCAACCAATGGTTCAGGTTATGTTTGAAAAACTGCATTTTGCTCCACTATATACTACATCTGGAGAGAAATAAACGCCAGAATGTTCAACAACACTACGTCTTCTAATTCTAGCATTGTCCATCACGTTATCTCGGATCTCTGATACCGCTTCAAACGCACAAAAGTGAAATTTCCTTTGTAATGATCTTAATATCCATTTAATGTATCATCACGTAAATCCAAAACCTTTGTCGCCTCTTAAGGCCTGCAGATCTGTACTGAGCACCTAGTCCTTTGAACTATTGTAGATTTCCTTCATTTATAAATTTTACAGCTTTTTATACCAAAAAACATTAATTAACATTTTTAAAATATAAAATTAATTATTTTATTTTTGCAAATACAGGGCAAAGATGTATTGATGGCCCAACACTTATGTCTTTACAAAGGCAATGGGGGAAATGATAGTAGAAGAAATGAAGGAAAATTTGCCACTAGCTGTTATACGCCTATCTATTGTCACCAGTATTTATCAAGAACCATTTCCGGGTTGGACCGAAGGCATAAGGTAACTGGATCCCATATTTAAAACCAAAATTACAACATGGAATACATTTTACGTCATTGTAAGGTGCATTTCAGATCCCATCTAGTGAAACATCATATCAACTAATATTTCCTATTACTAAAAGTTGTTCGCTGACCACTGAAATCTAGTCGTGATGTTTAGCAACAGATATTCAAATTGTTGGAATTCATTACTACTGAGAGTAGTTCGCACGATGTTGTCCGACACAGATAAATGTTTGTAACAGTTTGTTGTCACCTTCAAATTATATTTACTCTATTAGTAAATTAAGAACTGACATAAAATAAATAGAAGTTGGTATGTTTCTACCGGGTTGTCGATGGTCTAGCAATTGGTTGTGGCAGGGGAAGGTTACCATTCTTGGTTGGAGACCGTAATATCATTCTCGATATAGTATACTATCTTCTCTATATGTAAGTAAGGGAAATACACTAATTTCTGACCAAATCCCTTCTAAATTTGCTTGAGGTAAAGAGGGTTTTGGGAAAATACACAATTTTCCTGCAATCAAATCAAAAGAAAAGAAACACAAAACAAAAGTGAAATCAAACACACAATTGTTAACGGAGTTCAGCAAATTATGCCTATGTCTCCGGACCTGTTGCAGATCGATTTTATGAGAAAGACACAGTGACTCTGCCGTTTTTTGATGCATACACAAAAACCCTAGCACTTACTTTTGTTGAGACTGTAACACTTAAAAGGGGAAATTTTTTACAGTCCTTAATGTGTAATTTATGACCCACTAAAATTACACTGTCTTTTCAATTCACTCCAGCTCTCTTTAATTTGTTTAGCACTTGCCTCTGACTTTTTCTCCTTGTCCATTGGTTCTCTCTTGCACTGAAATTTATAGTGCCCGGTCTTCTCACAAGTCCAACACTCGTTGTTTCTCAACTGCTGGGAATTTTTAGGATTCATAGACTTGGACCTTCAGTCTCTTGATTTGCCTCGGTAGTTCGATTTACCGCATTCATATACTCTGGTTGAATTTCTTCCTCTCGATTATGTATGGAAGATTGAGGAGATTGATGACTCACCTGATTCTCTCCTTTGAATCTCTTCACTAAGAGCTAGGTCACGAACATCATCAAATTTCAACGTATTGCTTCCTAACAAGCTACTCACCGCAGTGACAATAACATTCCAAATATCTCGTAGTGAAGACAATAGTATCAATGCTCGTAATTTTTCATCAAAATCAATTTCAACTGAACTCAACTGGATTGTGATTGTATTGAGTTCATTGAGGTGTTGAGCTACCGAAGTGCCTTCCATCATTCGCAAATTGAATAAACGCCTCATCAAGTGAACTTTGTTTGACGCTGATGACTTCTCATGCATACTGGAGAGAGCCTTTATAAGACCCGCCGTGGTTGTTTCTTTTATGATGTTAAAAGCAACATTCCGGGATAGCGTCAATCGGATGACTCCAAGAGCTTGTCTATCAAGAAGGGTCCATTCTTCATCTTTCATACCCTCTGGTTTCATTTCTAAGAGGGGTTGATAAAGCTTTTTCTGCTACAGATAATCTTCAATCTGCATCTTCCAGAACCCAAAATCCACGCCATCGAATTTTTCGAGTCTCGCCTTTCCTTCGTCTGTATTCATTGCTCCCACTTAAATCCGACCTCCTTTGGATCGCTAGCAGCCGGGCTCTGATATCAGTTGTATGGGAAATACGCTAATTTCCCGGCAAATCACTTCTAAATTTTCTTGAGGTAAAGAGGGGTTTTGGAAAAATATACATTTTTCCTGCAGTCAAATCAAAAAAGAAAGGAAACAACAAACAAAAGTAAAATCAGAGACACAACTGTTAACGGAGTTCAGCAAATTATGCCTACGTCTCCGGACCTGCTGCATATCGATTTTATTAGAAAGACACAGTGATTCTGCCATTTTCGATGCATACACAAAAACCCTAGCTCTTAGTTTTGTAGAGACGGTAACATTTAAAAAAAAAAACATTTACGGTCCTTAATGTGTAATTTATGACCCACTAAAATTACACTGCTTTTTCAATTCACTCCAGCTCTCTTTAATGTGTTTAGCACTTGCTTCATCTTGAGTGTCTTTTCATCTACCATGTCTTCTATCCAATAACATTAACGATGAATAAAGCTGAACTATTATATCAAAATAACAATTAGCAATCAGTGATAGGAATAAAACTAAACAAATTTAGTATTTACTTGTTTCGACAAAAAGAGATGTTGACTATTAGTACTACTATCATTTGGACATATATTAAATTGTCGCAGATACCAGCTCACGCTAATAACCGGTCTGATTCAAAAATCTATCATGTTGGGTCATCATTCAGAAACCCAGTCACTTGTGGCGATTTTCAGGAGATAGGATTCAATTACTTCAAGGAGAAGCCATGGTTAGACAAAGAAGGAAAGGAAATTAAAGTTTCCAAATGTAAAATGATAACTTCCATGACTACCTTCCATACCTACATGGCCTTCCGTTACTTGATACCTTTAAAGGTTAACTTTATTTTTATCTTTATGACTATAACATTTGAATTATCATAATTATAGTTGTTATTTTTGTTTTAAAGGTTAGTCTCTTGTTTTAATTCAGGGATTAGAATTTACAAACACTTTACTCTGTAAGAACTTCTAGAGTACATACAGTGATCTGAAGAGGAGGATCAATCTAGGGATGCGATTGGCTGAGATATATCGGCCATATACCTTCTTCGAGGGAGTGTAAGTCTCTCTATATTTGTTAAGATATCACAGGTAGTTTAGATAATTTAAAATGCTCGCGAGGTAATGTAGATATGCATTTCCTATTCTTAAATGTTGTAAAATTTTGCGGAGATTTTAAATTCTGTTTCCAACCTTTCACTTATTGGGGCTATGTATTTTGGTTTCATAAATTAAAATTCTTTTACCTAAAAAAAATACTAGTATATAATAAATAATAATAATAATAATCCCAAAAAATTATCCTGCCACTAGTTTTACACCAAAAAGATATCCCGATATTATGTTTGCCGCCAAAAAATATCACATCATTATTTGAAACTCCTAAAAAATATCCCGCAAATATTTTCATCCCCAATAAATTATCTCACTAAAATCAGCACATCTATGTTACCAACATCAATTATGTTACCATAATAATTTGCAGAATAATGTTACCAGAATAATGTCTGACAACCACTTGTTTCAAGCTGTCACGTAGGTTACCAGAATAATGTCTAACGAAACCACGAATGCTTTTTTGGATGAAGTGTTGTGCATGCTCTACTTTGACTATAAAGTTCTAAGATTTACAGACCCACATATTTGCAATCGTGCTGAAGTCTCTGCCAGGTACAACAAACATAAATCCGAACCGATGCTTTGGGTGTTCGACATTTTGTACGTTTTATGGCAAGAGGCATTATAAGTTTGTCAATTGAAAATTACTCATTACATTACTAAATATAAGATAGTTTATTTGAAGGAGATCAGTGTTGAAAAAGATGATGCGATAGCTAATTGCTCACCGGTTAAGGATAACCTCAAATATGATTTCGACTAATATGTGTTATAATATTATGTATTTTTCTTGTCAATCTCATCTTGTTTGAGGTTTTTAATTTAGTATGTATGCAAGATTTAAACTAATTCTCTATTTTTATGCTTCTTCTAATGCTTTTATTATGTACCTTTCAAGATTTTAATTAAATGAGTCTTATAAATAAATTATGCTTCTTGTAATGCTTATATTAAGTACCTTTCAATAGTTTAAAGAAGATAGATAAAATAGAACAAACTATTAGAAAAAAATTCAAAAATTTATAAGGATAAATAAAATATCCATAAACTTTCACAACAAAATATCTAACCATAATAAAAATGATAGAGAAATGAGTCTTACAAAATAGACATAAAAATTCACAACATAATATCCAAATCAACACCAGAGAAAAGTGTCAAACAACAAAAAGATAACCATAATGTCTAACCAAGTCTCTTGCCAATAGATAAAATGTTCTCGTATACTTGAGCGGTACGATCAAAATTCCTATAAATCTCATCAACTCTAGGAAATAACGAAATCCTACGCATACGAGTGCGCAAATGGTGTATAATAGCTCCAACACGATCTTTGTGGACATAATCATCCAATGGAAATATCGTCGTGTTGAAGAAGTTGAAGCAGCTAATCACGTGATAAGACATAAGATACTCACGAGTACAATGAGACTTCATCTTGTCTATAACAATAGATTCCCTGAACATAAGCTCTAATTGATTACCTCACCAACTATCCTCATCTTACGCGTATGCCATCATGCTCGGTTTCATTTTTTCCTTGTTCTACATATTTAGAAACAAGAATGGACTTACCTTTAGAAAACATCCAAAATGCCTCAATCCCTGCTCGAGATAGTATACGTGCGAATGTTCTACACCTACAATGATATCACGATACCAAGCTGTATCCTTCAACTTGAAATGATCGTGTATGGCACGATAAGGCTCAAGCAAAACTTGAAAAATATAGTAGTAAAACAATAACATAGATAATATTTGGTAAATGTTAGTATCAACGTCGCACGACACAACCAACAACAAGAGAACATCAAACAATTATAATTCAATTCTAACCATGTGTTAAACGAATCCTCGTTCTATAGCAAAACATACAAAACAATTAAATAGCAAGAGAGTATAAAACTTACGTCGGTCTCCTGCAAGTTGTTGATGGTGATCCTCTAGTCGAGTTTCGTCCGAGAACCAGAAATTATAGCACATGTATCTCATCTAGAAATAGTCTGGTGGCGCTCTATGTAAGTGAAATGAGTAACATAGAATAACATAAAAATGGTCTTGTATCCACATGTCTAGCAGATCGATGCATCCACCCATAGTCATAGAACTGTGCCCCATGATACATATTCTCAAGCCATGCTAGATCCAAACCTATACCTTTTCATTTATCGACCTCTCTGACAAAGGTGAACTCATTAATCCCAAGTACTTCAGCACCCTCGTGCATGACCAATGACTTGTCAGATATAATCAGTAGAGCATGTCATATCACCTTGTAACTCGAGTCCCACTATCATATGCACATCGTCAAGGGTGATACTCGTTTCACCGAAAGAGAAATGAAAACTGTTAGTTTCCATATACCAACGCTCCAAAGATACCTATGTGATGTTGGAGTGCATATGCATACACGAAAATGGCTCGATTAGTCTGCCGAAAGATGTGGCATTCACTACAGGTCACACCATACCCTTAGCGCCCACACTCCAACTTCTATGGCTTGGATAATGAACAAAAACGAAGAAGATAAAACCAGCCCCGGATAATCCGATAGCCAAAGCGACCCGCGTACGTATGACACGGGTACATAGTACCACGCCATACGTATGACGCTGGAACATGGTAGCTCTCCATGCCATACATATGACGCTGGAACATGGTACCACTCCACTCCATGACGCTCGATTAGTCTGCCGAAACATGTGTTCGGCAAAAACTACATGTTCTTCGCCGATCATTAGCGAAGAATAATAGGAAACTAAATACAACCATTCACTTATGGAAAACCTAACTATACCGATCTAAGCTATATCCTATACGAATCTAAAACCTGAACCATAATCCGAAAACAGAACAGGTTTTAGGTAACGTACTGGTGTCAGTTCAGGCCGATTCGGGTGGATGGATTCGCTCGTGGCTAGCCAATGTTGCTGGTGGTGGCTATTTGTCTGAGGTTAACCAGACATTGAGAGGTGGCTGCTCTGTTCGTGAGTGTGTGGTTGTTCGTGAGGCTATACGTGAGGTAAGTAAGGTTTGTTTTCAAGTAGGTGTGTAGGTGTTGTTTAGTTTTAATCTAATCTATTTATTAGTTTAGTTTGAATTTAATTTATTTATTATTTTTAAGAGAAGATTGATGGAAGATATTTTTTGTCAATCCGTATTCGGTATTGAATGATATATTAAACACTAGCTTGTACGAACATGGTTAAAAAAGAAGATATTCCTCTAGCCCCCAAAATAGTATTCGTTGAAGTACCACAAAGATTCGACGACCACAAGATAAAGAAATTTATGATTGCAATAGATATCATGAACGTCATATAAAATAGTTCACCAATTTGATGATGAGTATATCAAATGACAACCGATTGTGGTGTTGGTCCTTTTCAAGGGAATGCACTGACCCGATTCAATCGGTTGACTCAAACTTCAATCATGAACTCCGGCCAGTCTACACCTTTTTCAGACATCCATTCATGTGAGTAAAAATAATGAAAGACCAGGGATCGTGCAAGTCGGAGAGTGTGGAGTACACGCTTGTTAGAATATATTATGATTAGTGGGTCCAATAGACGGATCCTTGTTCGGGTTAGATTTATTTTGAATAATAAGGTTATTATGAAAATTCATGGAAATTTGAATTTGGAAAAATAATTCGAATTTGAATTTGATTTTTTAGTCAGTTTATCATTTGAAATTTTAACCGTTTTTGGACATAAAACAGTTTTGCAGTTGAAGTATTTTGGTTGCATAAATAAGTATGGTTCTGAACAGAAAAAAAAAACAACAACAAAATTCATTCTCGTTGTTCAAAAGAAAAGCTCTGATTTTATCCGGTTGAAAATTTTGGAGAACCACCAAAATAATTTCAATCTGAAATTGTTAAAACAAGACTTCAGAGTTTATCCGGATATCTCTAAACAAAATTCTCTACAAAAGATTGAAATTATCTGTACTTGTTTTATGAAGAGATTTGTGTGTTCTTGTTTTATGCAAGGATTTGTATGAAGATTGAAATAAAGAGACTTGTTGTTGTCTTTAAAAAATCCATAATCAAGTATTCAGGCATTAATGGACTATGGTATCTTCGTTCTGTAAGTTTTTCTCCCTTGTTAGTGGATGTCTATTTTTTGAGATTCTTAAAATGGTGATAATCTCTGAATTAAATTAATTGTTAATTTCGTTTTTTAGAAAAATAAAATGGTATTTCCCTAACATAAATTTCTGGTTAAACCTTGTGTCGTTAACATAAGTGTTCGTCGTTATGTTGAATGAGAGGTTTTATTTTGAATCAATTAATGACATTTAATTACCCTCTGGTTTATAGAAAATTTTAAATAGAAATATTTAATTGTCTTGCAAAACAAATGAAACTTTTAAATAAAAGTATTTAATTATTGTACACAAATAAACAAACTTTTGAATGGAATAACTACTATTAGAGTTACTCAGTTAACTGGTATCGTTTTTCAAGGTTTGAAAAACTGCGATTGAAAGAATGTTGCGTGCAGTTTGTTTGTTTGATTGTATGAATACTTGTTTAGGCAATTAAATTTTTGGTTTAAAAAGGTTAAAACTGGGTATCTACCAAGTACAATCAAATGACATCTACAAATGGCCGTATAATGTGTTATGCATTGCATCTATAATCATCTTGCATTTGCAATAAATTAAAAACTATAATGAGAGATGCAACTTTCACTTGTTTAATAAAACCAAGAGTTGGGTAAATGTTAATGCTTTTAAGTTAAAAGCATGTTATAATATAAATGATTATTTTAATGCAAAATTTATTTGCATATATAATTAGTAGAGTACTTCAAGAATGTCTGTGTCGCCTCTAGTTTTGCAGGCAGTTAAAGTCTTGTTAGAAATTAAACATATAGTTTATTAATTGTGCGAGTTAGTTTATTATTTGAGAAAGTTTAATTTCTCAGATACTATAAAAGCTAGAAACTGCTTCTGCAGTTTTGCAAGACAATTTATGATTTAATGTTAATTATAAGCAAATATCATGCTTTGTATAAAGTCGTCAAATTTGGGTTGGATACATGTAGTTATTGCGTTGTTTAGATACTTGGTATGTATGCCAAGTGCGATGATATTTGAAATGCCGCTTTGTGAAAGATCTGAGGCCTTATGGAAGACCTTAATTAATAGTTACGTTGAAATGCCGGATACCGAGGAGGCTGTTGGGTTGTTTCGTCAAATGATGCAATGCTGTATCAAGGACAAATGATAAAGGTTGGCTTAGAAAGTGACCGTATGGTTTGTTGAGCTCTCATTGATGCATGTGCGAAAATCAGTTTCTTTGATGATGCCTGTCAATTATCTCATGACGTAAAAGAGAAGGATAATATGATGTGGTGCAGCATATTGGCTGGGCTTCACCGTACTGGAGATTTTCAAAGGGGACTGAGTTTCTATCTCAGATTCCTCTCGGAAGGTTGAATGGAAAAGCGAGAGTTGTTTCAGTTCTATGATCAATATTTTAATACTTCATTCTTATGAAGAGATGGCTCTAGTATTGTTCTCTGTAATGTCAATGATGGTGTTGCATCAAATCACTCTACAGTAACATATAAGCTGGGAGCTTGTGCTAATAGTAAGATATTGAGAGACGAGAGGTCCTTGCATTCTTATATGATTAAAACCTTTGATGATGCTGATATACATTTAGGAACTGACAATGTGTATGCGAAATTTGGAAAAGTTGACAATGCAAACGGTGTACTTAGAGAGATGAAGATGAAAATGAATTTTTATGGACATCAGTTATCTCTTGTTGCAGTCAATCTGGGTTGTTTGAGGAAGCATTGGATATACTAAAGGATATGTTTCTCTCCCCTGATTCTACAAAAGGAAGCGAATTCAGAATGATGGTTATCATCCAGGCATGTACAGATCTTATGGTGCTTGAAAATGGGAAACAAAGTCACTGCTATGCTACAAAAGTTGGATTAAGGTGTAATCCATTTGTCCAAAGTGCACTCATTCACATTTATGCAACATTTAAGGATGGAATTCCAGATGCTTCTCTTGTTTTCTCATCTATAATCGCTCCGGATATTATATCACGGAATGCCATGATGGCAGCCTGGACTCGTAATGGTTATGAGGAAAAAGCTATGAAGCTTTGCTGCTGTTGATTCCATTATATCCACCTGTCTCTCAGCTTGTGCTGGCTTACCAACACCAGAGATGGGCAAGTTATTCCTTGCATACACTATCCGAACTGGGGTCAGGTTTCACCTGCATGTAGTGTCTTCCATTACAAATATGTATAGTAAGTGGGGTTACATGATGATACATGGTTGTTCTTTGATGAAACGGAAAATTGCAATCTAGTGGGTTGGACAACAATGATGTCTGGGTATGCTTATAAGGGATTTGGCAAAGAGGTTTTCAGATGTTTAAGGAGATGAAAAAGACTTGTTTGAAACCAGATGGTGTCACTTTGATTTTTGTTTTAGCTGCATGTAGCCATGCTGGACTTGTGAAGTGCTGGCAGGTTTTTGAGTCCATAAGAGAAGAATATGGCTAAGAAATGGAAATCAACCAGTATGCGTGCATGGTTGATCTTCTGGGTCATGCAGACTGAGTAGAGAAAGCTGAGGTGCTTATTAGCATAACGCCGTTTAATCCAAAATCAAAATCTCTTCTTTAAAAGAAATGGTTGGGTGCCTGCAACAAATCTGTGCACCTTGAATTAGGTAAGCGTGCCGAAGAGATGGTGGTGGGCTAGATCGAGATGATCCTTCAAATTATGTATTGTTGTCTAATATATATGCTTCGGCAGTAATGTGGGATAATTCCAAGGACATTAGAAATGCAGGAGTTTGTAGTTTTGTTCCGTAATTCATTTGAAAGAATTTTGCATGCAAAAGAACTGCATGAAAATATAGAAGAAGATACATGCATATTGGAAGTCTATTTATTTAAACGTGGGAATAGTTTTGCATGTCTCTGAAAAGTGTAAAAGTGCATGCATTTTATTGATTTTTTGTTTTTTAATTACATGGAAATTTATATGCTACCATTAAATTATTATTGACAAGTACTTCTGGTATAAAACAGTCCAAAATGATACGTTTACACAGTTTTGTATACAGTAGCAAATATGCATTAATTTTTTATAGAATGTGCAGTGTATTTATAATAACAGGCAAATAAATATGTATGTGAGGACTAACACGAGGCTGGATATTGTCTTTGATGTTGGAAAGCTTAGTAAGCATACTAGAAATTCAGTTCAAATCATTGGTAAGCTTCAACTCGAGTGTTCGAGTATTTCCTGGTTTGGTTTATATTGGATTTCCCCGTACTTGATAAATCTTGGGATGCGAGTTATATTTTGAATATGGAAGATCACTTTTCCACAAGTGGATGGGTAGATCTACTTGGGGGACACGCTATATCTTGGCCATCTAAGAAATAAACTTGTATTACTGATTCAACAATGGAATTAGAGTATGTGGCATTACCAACAGCTAGTAAAGAAGCTGAGTGGCTAAGAAATTTAATGTATGAAATTCCGTTGTGGCCCAAAAGATATCACCTAAATCTATCGGATCTGATAGTGAAGCTGCATTGGCTAATGTCTATAGACAATTTTACGAAGGCAGGTCTAGACACTTAAGTGTTAGACAGAGTATGATTCGTGAGCGCATGACGCATGATATTATTTCAGTTGAGTTTGTGAGAACTCAATATAATTTAGCCGATTTTTTTTAACCAAATGGTTGAGTAAAGATTTTGTGCACAATCGGTTATCAGGATGTGATTAAAGTACATTTGAAATCTCTCATGTTGAGATACCCAGTTCCCATCTAATATGATATTAGGTGCCGAATTCAATGTGGAAAACTTAACATCTAGAGATTGGAACACATTAGTAGTATTATCCCAAAGTATGTGTTCAGACATACAAGTTGTGGAGGTTGAAGTTTATCTTCTTAATAGCTCTTTTGAAAAATTGCATATGCATGTGCAGGAGTAAAAGATGTACCTATTTAAGAATGAAGTTTAGCCGCTTCAAGAAGCTAGGACTTGGCTTTCATATGCTTAAGAAGGATAAGGACACAAGGCTAGTAAAATATAGTGTCAAGTAAGAACATTTGAGAATGTAAATTCGTTCTCGTTGTTCAAAAGAAAAGCTCTGATTTTATCCGGTTGAAAATTTTGGAGAACCACCAAAATAATTTCAATTTGAAATTGTTAAAACAAGACTTCAGAGTTTATCCGGAAATCTCTAAACAAAATTATCTACATGTAATGCACTGCAAATAGCTGAATATGGAGATTCTACGAGATTTAACTAAACATTTTGTGTACACCAAAAATTGTAGGACTCTTTTAAAGGATCAAATTTCTCTAGAAAATGGTGAAGAATAACGGTGTGACCTTTGTGGCGCTTTTGGAACCGTTAGAAACACATACCCGAATAGTAGAAGATGAAGGCTAAGGAGGTATTGAAGGCGAGAGAATTTGTTTGTAACTTTTTGTTCTTTCTATTTCCTTAATTTCAACGACTCACAGCACTACCACATATATATATATATATATATTTAGTACAGGCTATGAGGGAGTTTTTTATTGTTACATTGGCTTAAGTTTAAACAAGATACAAAGGTTACATTTTAAATTTTGTGCATGTGAGTGTGACAAGTCCAAAGGACCAGCACAACGTTTTGAGGTGTGATGAGTCTGGTGTAAGTCACAGAGTTTGGGTCTTTGGCCTTGCCCAATGCTTGACCCGAATGACCTTAAGGAGAGGTCCATACGACTTATCAAATTGTCATTTCAAGGCAGAGGGGAGGAAGTCAACTGGTTGTACTTCGAAACCCTAGGCGACTTCTCTTCTCTCTTTGATTTCACTCTTCTACCGGTGAGAGCAATTCAAGTCGCCAGTGAGGTCCTCAAGACATCTCCCCGCGAACGAAGAGGCTAATTTGTGAGGCTAAGTTTTTCATGAAGAAAGAGGAAGCGTGCATGGGTGCGGGGTTTGGTCAGGCAATCGGCGAGTTGATCTTGCGACGGGAAATACAGAATTTGAAGATCACCCAGAAGAACTTGATCGCGAATGAATTGTATATCAAGTTTTATGTGTTTGATTCATGCATGGAAGAGAGGATTAGAGGCTAACGAGCTAGCACCGAGATTATCACACCAGATGATCGATGGTGGGGCAACAGGAAGCTTGATCTCTGAAAGTACCGAGCGTAATCAGATTAACTCTGAAGAAAAATTAGCAATCACACGATATTCAGATTTTGTTGACGAATGAGCCACCACATTCTGTCTCTTGGAGGACCAGGAAATTTAGGAGTCACCCAGATAGACGTAGTAAGCACCAATATTGCGCCTGTCATCTGGGGATGAAGCCCATTCGGCATCAGAGAATCCATGGAGCTAGAGATGATCACAGGGTCTTATATAAAGTCCAAGCTACTTGGATCCAGATAAGTACCATAAAACGTTCTTTAGGCATTATCAGTGAGTTGTGTGAGGATTCTGATGATATTGACTTAATTTGTTCACCGCAAAGGTAATGTCAGGTCTTGTGTGTGTGAGGTATTGAAGTGCTCCGAACAAGCTCATGTATTGTGTAGGATCGGCAAGAGGCGTTCCAGAGGTCCTGGAGAGATGGACACCAACAGCTTGGGTGTAGGGCATGGCTTGGACATGGACAACCCCTGGGCTGAAAGTAAGTTAACAATATACTGATGTTGAGTTAAGTAGATACAGTGGAGTCACGAGGAGCCTCAATTCCAAGAAAGAGGTGAAGTGGCCCATGTCTTTTAGAGAGAACAATGCATTTAGGCCGTGGATGAACTGAGTCAGGAATTTAGCCCATGGATGAACTGCGTCCGTGTAACCAGAATGTCATCTACATAGACGAAGATGAGAACAATAGTAGTATGAGACACATAGTAAACAAGGAGCAGTCAGCTCTGAAAACCCCAGCCAAGTAGAGCATCTATAAGCCTAGAGTACCAAGCCCTTGGTGCCTGCTTAAGTCCATACAGGGCTTTGTGCAGCTTGCACACATGTGTAGGATGCACAGGATCTTGAAAACCCTTGGGTTTAGTCATGTAGACATCTTCACTAAGGTAACCGTTGAGAAAACAATTATTTATTTCTAGTTGACGCACTTCCCATTCTTTAGATAGAGCAAGAGCCAATTCAAGTCTAATAGTAGAAGGTTTTATAACAGGACTAAAAGTCTCTGAGAAATCAATACCAAGGGTTTGATGAAAACCCTTGGCCACCAACCTGGCTTTGATCATTTGAACTGACCCATCCATGTTATGCTTTAGCTTGAAGACCCATTTGCATCCAAGTATATTTAGTTCAGGAGACCATTGGACCAGTGTCCAAGTATTGTTGACCATGAGAGCCTTGTATTCTCTATCCATTGCAGCAACCCGTTTAGGTTTAGACACATCATCCGAGGTCCTTGTAGGTTCAAGAGTAGACAGAGTAGTAGTAGTCAAGGACCCAACATAGGGAGTCTGTGGTTTAAGGGTACCATCTTGCGACCTAGTTTTCATAATGTGAGTTTTGAGTGTTGTAGGTAAGGATTTTGGGGTTTCAGTAGAAGAGAAATGTAGATAGACTGGCAGGTTAGGATTTAGTGATTGAAAGTTATGTGTAGGCTGACAAGTGATATTATTGATAGTGGTAAATGGTCTAGTAACTTGCTGATCAGGATTAGACGTTAGTGTGTTGGGAAGGGCAGAGGATAAGCTCTGTTAACTAGTTGATTGGGAGATAGGAGACAAGTGTTTAGGAGAAGTCTGAGATGTGTGAGAAGTGTGAGACAAAATGTTACCTGGAGAAGATCTAGGGTGTAGTGGAGCTGTCTGACCAGAAGAGACATTAGATGTAATGGATGTAGGCAGATGGTCACCATTAGTCACAAGCATGTTGGGCAGACTAGGTAGCCAAGAGTTGAAAGAGTAAGTAGGAATATGACTAGTTTGTTGACCATTAGAGAACCCTTGTGAGAATGGGAACTCATTTTCATTAAACACGACACTCCTAGAGATATAAGTCCTACCATTTGAACCCAAACAGATGTACCCCTTGTGATACTCATTGTATCCAAGGAACACACACTTAGCATAATGGAATTGGGACTTGTGGGACTGATATGGACTTAGACGGGGATAACAAGCACAACCAAAGGTTTTTAAGGTGAGGTAATTAGGTGTTTTGTGAAAGATGACTTCATATGGGAGACTTGTTGGATAGGACAGAGGTAGGGAATCTGTTAATGAGGTAAACAATAGTGTTAAATGAGTGAACCTAATATTTGTAGGGTACGGAAGACTGAGCCAAGAGTATTAACCCAGCTTTCTCTCAGCCCTGCCATTTTGGGCTGAGGTGTATGGGAAAGATCTTCTTAGTATGAACGCTTTCTCTTTAGCAAAAGAGAGTAATTGTCTAAATTCCACACCCTAGTCACTTTGAACAAGGAAGATTACATAGAACTTATACTCTTTTGTCCTTGATAGGGTAAAACCAAGTGTACCTTGAATGATCATCAAGGAAGATTACATAGAACCTATACTCTTTTGTAGATAGAACAGGAGAACGACCCCACACATCAGTGTCTATGAGGTCCGAAATGTTACTTGTATGAGAACTAGACACAGGAAATGGTAAACTGTGAGACTTGCCCAACTGGCAAGCCTCACAGAAGTTCATTGCATTCTTCTCAATGAAGTTCAGATTGCAAGTCTTTAACACAGAATTGAGAGTATTTAGAGATGCATGGCCAAGCTTCCTATGTCATCCATCCTTTAGGGAATTCGAAACAACAGACTGAACATTAGAAACATTACATTGAGGTGAACCAGTGAATGCTTTTCTTGCTTGTGACCTAAGGTAGTTCTCCAACCTATACAACCCATTCTCAGAGGTCCCTCTGAGAAGAGTAGTCCATGTTCCCTTTTCCTTCACAAAGAAAAACACATCATGAAATTCAACAAACACATTATTGTTGTTAGTAAGCTGAAAATAGAAACTAAATTCTTATTTATTGAGGGAACATGTAGAATATTTAAGATTGAAATATGTATTCTGGTTTTAGAGTATAGGTTAGCACTGCCAATATATTTAATAGGTAGCCTTTTACCACTACCAACCAGCACACCCTTATTACTTGAGTACTCAGATTTCTGATTCAACAAACCTGAATTCCCTGTCACATGGTGGCTAGCCCCACTGTCAGCAAACCAAGCATTGTCACATGTGTTTTCTTGAGTAGCAACATAGGCAGTTTCTTCTCCTCAATTTTACTTTGATCTGTTTGTGTATTCCCCGTGATAGAGGGATCATCTCTGTAGTAGTAACCAGGGGCCGAATGACCATCCCTGTTACAAATCTGGCAGGTTGTTTTGTTTTGAGAAAACCTACCACCTGTTACTCTATAGTACTTACCCTTACCTCTGTTATTGCTTGAGTAGTTAGACATCCCTCTATAGTTTCTATTTTATCCTCTAGTGCCATTATAGAAACCTCTTGAGCTATTATTGTGTTGTTTTTGTTTAAATCTGTATTTTGAGTGAACTTGACAAAGGCCAAATTCATGTTAGAAACATTGTTTTATAAATTTAGCAATTGTTCAAGTTTGCTCTCAAATGTGAGCAGACTTGTTTGTAGATCTAACCAACTCAAGTCCTCTTTTCCTGTCAGACTCAGCATAATAGGGGTGTATTCTGAGTCCAATCCAGCTTGAACTTGGGTGACTAAATCATCCATAGACACACCATAACCGACAAGCATCAAATTATCAGAAATTGATTTCATCTTGTTCAGGTATTCAATTATTGAAGTGTTACCTTTATGAGTTCTTTAGAACACACACTTAAAGTATTTAATTCTGGCTCTTGTTTGTGAGTCAAAAAGTTTTCTTGCAGCTTCCTAGAGACCTTTTGAAGTCTCCTCCATTAACTGAGCAGCTACCTCTGGGCTCATGGTTGAATAAATCCAGCCCATAAGAAGTTGATCTTTAGCAATCCAGTCCTCGTATTCAGGACCTTCTTTGATAGTCCCTTCAGAGTTAGTGATAAACGTGACAGTATAGGGTCTATCCCGTGTAATAAATCCACCAAGTTTGTTTCCCTTGACCATAGGTAGAACTATGGTTTTCCACAATAGATAGTTTTTCCTATCCAATCTGATATTGTGGTTGTTGTTGTTCATTGTGTGTAGGTGTAGATTCTTTTTGCTGTTGGAGAAGCTGCTGGGAAAAACAGAACCAAGTGAGTCACTTCTCATGGAAGGTGAATTGGTATTGGCCATTAAATGCTTGGATGGCTCTGATACCGAGTAGAAGATGAAGGCTAAGGAGATATTGAAGTGGAGTGAGAATTTGTTTGTAATTTTTTATTCTTTCTGTTTCCTTAATTTCAATAGCTCACATCACTACCATATACATATATATAAGTAGTTCGTACAAGTTGTGAGGGAATTTTTTATTATTACAATGGCTTTAAGTGTAAATATGATACAAAGGTTACATTTTAAATTTTGTACATGTGAGTGTGACAAGTCCAAAGGACCAACACAACATTTTCACGTGTGATGAGTCTGGTGTAAGTTATAGACTTTGGGTCTTGGGCCTTACCCAATTCCTGACCAGAATGGCCTTAGGGAGAAGTCCATACGACTTCCCAAATTGTCGTTTTAAGATAGAGGAGAGGAAATCAACTAGTTGTACTTCAAAACCCTAGTTGGCTTTTCTTCTCTCTGATTTTACTCTGCTGCCGGTGAGAGAAACTCGCGTTGCCGGTGAGGTCCTTAAAACCAGGTTGAAGAGTATCCTTGACACAAATTGAGGAGATCATGTATATTTCTATGATTCTGGATGACACCATCACCTTCTAGTCTCGAGTCTAGTTAATATGAAGGAAACTTATAGGGTTCTTCGGGTAGGAAAACAGACATATATTACTTATTCATGTTCTCTTCCCCTAGCTACTTTAGATACATAACGTTCGAGTAAAATCCCATTGAAAGACCGACATAGACAGTTCAAGCTCGAAGTAGATGATTTAGCAGGTTTGGGATGGCCAAATGAACAAGTAACTGACGCATGATAACTTCAGTGAGTAGAACAAAAGCAAGACTATCATTTACCATAAGGCTAAATAAAGCTCTCAGTTTAGACACGCTCGACCATTGACACGATTAGGAGAGGAGCAGGGCAATATGTTTTGCCAATTTCACAATGACACCGGGATACTTAACAAGGGATTACTATAAAATAAAAATTTGTTGTAGTTCGTGGGAAGAAACAGGATAGGATCCTAGACGAGACCTAATAGAGGGTCTAGGAAATCTAGGGATTCTAACTATCATCATAGGCGATATCTTTTCAGGAATCAGTGGATCGTCTCAAAAGACACACGCAAGAATCAAGGAAGCAAAATTCCAAATAAGAACGTTGTCATACTTGAACTGAGCTCAATATCTTCCAATTTTATTTGAAGATAATGACTTATGGGTTCTAACTGGCCTACATGATGTTGTTGTCTTGATTAACGCGTTGATTACGAGAGAAGCAATAATGAGGGTTCTGGTGAACACCGACATTTTGGCTAATATTGTTTCTAAAAATAGGTATAACAGAATAGAAAGTCCTTCGAATTTGAGGTTCTCTGATAGGACGGTTGTTGATTTTACCGGGGTTAGTGCAAAGATTTTGCGGGTTTTGAAACATATATAACCCTTGGCAAGGTTAATTTTAGAATATTTTCTGAGTCCTTTTCATAGCGATGGAGTATCTGATGTCGTATTACATGATTTTTAGCAGGTCTTCACTAGATCAGATGCATACCATCATCTTAACCATTTATCAATGACGGGTTACCGGGTTGGTATGTTCAAAGTAATCATATAATTTCAAGGTAATGTTATACAACATCCTTGACCTTGAATAAAGATAATGATACAATGGTTAAGAAAAAAGACGTGAATGAAAAGCCGAAGATGAAGGAATGGCAGATTTCGGGACTTCTAGTATAGTTCGATATACTAGATGATCAAAGTGATGCCCAAAGTTTTTTTATTCTCGGAAAAGATGTTGAGGTGAATCAGTTTCTAGGAGGAAAAAGTTCAACAGTTGGCACTCGTCTGTTGAAGCGCCTAAAGGAGGAGAAAGTTCAATTGTCGGTAAAATTTAATGTCAACCCAATATCACAAAAATAAAATACTTTTTCCGTCATGAAATCCACGACTATAGTTGTCGAGGTAGATAAGTTTGCTAAAGTGGAACTTATAAGAAAATCACAAAATGCAACTTGGATCGCCAACCAGGTCTTGGTAAAAATAAAAATTGTAATTGGAAAATGTTTATTGGTTTTAATAATTTGAAGATAGCATGTCCCATAGATTATTTTTTGGTTCTCAGGGTGAATCAGTTGTTAGACACAACCTCATATTTTATGGATGTGTACTCCCGTTATAACCAAATCAGGATGCATTATTAAGACCAAAAAATTGCCACCTTCGTCATAGATCGGGGTTTCACATTTTAGAAGGTTATGTCGCTCGGTTTAACAATTGTAAGAGCGGCTTTGAAAGTATTGGTAAATAAGGAATTTTCCCCTTAAATGGAAAGGAATGTTGAGGTTTACATAAACGATATGCTAGTAAATATTGGTGTTGATAAAATCTTATGAGCGGGTATTTTTTGTAAGTTTTTGGACTAAGTATTAAATTTTGGATAAATGATAGAGAGATAACTCAGGTGTTAGTCTTTAATCTGTAGAGATAGAATATTCCAACCCATTAAATGTTGTTTTGGCTCTATTTATAAGATTACAAATATCCATGGGACAACCGGATCGGTTTAACCAATTCGGTTCAGATTAGATGAAGTAGGCACTAAGCAGACTATACTAGACATAAAACTTATTCGACATTGCTTTTATTATAAGTCTAAATTGTATTTAAAGAGAAATCGGAACGACTTTACTCTTTGGACCTCAAACAGAATCTCATTTTATCATCTAGCCCCTTTACCTATTTTAGAAGCCAATGGAGAGAGCTAATCATATGTGAGCTGAATCTGAACTACCATTCAAAAGTTACCACTTTTAGCCCAGTTACCTTTAGAGACACGTGTCAAACTTTAATTGGACCCACGAACTTGTTTTATTCTAGGAAAAATTACCCAAAAAAAGAAGAAGTTTGTTACACTCTTTTGTAGCCCCCTTGATACTGCGTTGATTCCCAAAAAAAAGTCGATCAATAAACTTTAATGGAAATTGTTTACCACTACTCATCGATCCTCTGAAATTTTCATAAAGACTGAGGCGGCTGATGGTAAACATTTTATACTAGCTAGGAATTGGGCTCCCATCCATAATGACAAAAAAAAGAGGAATCGTGGTTCGTCTCAAGTTATTCCCGAACTAGGGAGTAAGGGGACACCTGATGAAATCGATGCAGCTTTATTGGAAGCTTTTGTAGTCACTGTTAGAGAGACTAAGATGCCATCAGACTCTCTGACTTCGAAGAAGAATAAAGGGGAGAAGACGAGTAAGGAGTGCAGTGACAAGAGAGGGGTGAAAAAAAAAGACTTCAGTTTGTGCAGAGATCATTCTTCGACCTAAGGTTCTTCCTCCAACAGTGAATCTATTGATCCTCTTTCTCTACCATTTCCCACAGTAGATATGCTAGCGTTTGGAGATGGTGACCAAATCGATGACTTATGGAACTTTAATTTCGAATACTTTGAACAAGCTTTCCCTGAATCCACAAGCCATGCAAATATTTTGACATATGATGGAGTCTCATTAGAAGTGTCTAAGGAGAACGAAAAATTGGGGTATGCTGTTTTCGGGCTACTTAAGGCAAATTATTGATTTAGAGAGGCAATTGAGGGGACATATCAACGACATCGGTTCTCTTCGAGATGAAAATCAAAGACTAAAGAATTCTGTTGAGGTAAAGGTAATGTTGAAAGTCTGAGTAAGGAAATGAAAACCATCAATGAAGAGTTGGTTCAAACAAAATCTAACTGTGATAAACTGCAATATGTCTAAAAAGATTTGCAGTCATCCAACTCCAAGGAAATTACTTTGTTACAAAATCAGCAAACTAAGAACAAGTCTACCATTCAACACTTGTCCAATGAGAAGAAAAAGCTTGAAGACTTCCTTACACAGAAATAAGAAGAAATCACTTGTCTCAAGGAAAATACTGCTCAAGAGGTAGCCTATGTTGAGGATGCATTTGCTGAAAACGTGTTGGAGTTTATGTAAGAGAGAGGTAAATCGATCAGATCGAATATGGTATTGTTATTTCATAAAAATTTCCCCTAATTGTCTCTTATGAATCTATGGAGTCACGTGCTAGCTGATCAGATTCCTTATCACATCCTGGATTTAGGCTACAAGTTTAATATTTATGATGATGATGTAGAAGACTATTACTCCGATGAAAAGGATTCTGGTGGCGAGAATCCATAAGAGAATAAAGCAGGAAAGACCGATGAGAAGTCAATATGTTTTGATATGTATGTGTTTTTTAAGTAAGTCTTTGAAGTGAAGTCATTCTTATAAACAATGTATTTTTTGTATTTAAATCAGATAGGTTTGTGTAAGTGCTTGGTTACCTTCGAAATTTATTTAACACTTGGATCACCAAAACAGTTTATGTTTTCTTTATTCTTATGAACTCACTATTTTTTGAATTTTATTTAACCCTTGGATCACCTTCAAAATTTATTTAACCCTCAGATCACCCAAAGAACTTTCTGACTCAAATTAAGTACTCTTTATTCAAAGCTGAACAAAACTCGGAATAAATGAACCACTTCAAAGGTAATCCATTCGAAGGGAATAAGAATATAATTTAACCAAATCATTCGAAAGTAATCCATTCGAAGGAAATAAAATTTAATCCAACCAAGCCGTTCGAAGGTAATCCTTTCGTAGGCAATAACAATTTAATCCAACCAAATCGTTCAAAGAAAATATCAATTTGATCCAACCAAACAATTCGAAGGTAATCCATTAGAAGGAAAGTTAAATTTATAGCACAAACACTCTTTATAGGAAAAAGATAATAAATTAATTATGGTTCGGACATCTCGTTACAAATTCCCCGCGCCACCACGGTAGGAAAGATTATGATATACAATTTAACTCTATATGTGACCTTAGGTTCTCAACAGTCCATGAGTGCTTTAAAGGGTTTCTTTGTTGATCGAGTAGCGTGTACGTTCCTTGCTTAATCTTCTCATACACAGTATATGGTCCTTCCCAATTCAGAACCAATTTCTAATTTTTTTTTGTCTTTAGTATGTAGAAGCACATTTCTTAAAACTGTGTCTCCTACTTTTAAGTCTCTTCTTCGGATTTTAGATGCATACATGTTTCTCATCAAGACTTGGTAATGAATGGTTCTTAAATGAGCTTTTATTCTTCTTTCCCTAATCAGATCCACCTGAGCTCTTACTGCAACTTCATTATTCTCTTTATAATAATTTTAAACTATGAAAGAAGGAATAGTAACTTATACTGGTGTGATTTCATCAATTCCATAAACTAAAAAAATGGAGACTTTTGAGTAGTTGTGTGGGGAGTAGTTTGGTAGGCCCACAATATTTATTGTAGATAGTTTGGCCATTACCCAGATATTACCTCCAAGTTCTTCTTCAATTTTTCCATTAGCTTGAGGATGAAAAGGAGAGGAGAAACAATGATGATTTCCTCTTAATGCACTAAATACTTCAATGTCATTGTTTCTGAATTGAGGATCGTTGTCTATAGTGATACGTTTGGGAATGCCAAACCTACAACATATGTTAAAAATAATAAATTTTATCACTGCTTTTGAAGTTCTTCTAGATAGTGGTGCAACTTCCACCTATTTGGAAAAATAATTGATTTCCATGATAATAGTACGACATCCCCCAGAAGCCATTGAAAGTAGGCCAACTAAATCAAACCCATGTCTAGCAAAGGCTACCCCTTTAGACACCGACTCCATAGGTAGTGCCGATATATGGATCGCATTTCCATACCTTTGACAAAGATCACATCTTTGAACCAAGTCTTTAGTGTTTGCCATAATAGAAGGCCAATAATATCATGCTAATAAAACCCTTTTAGTTAAAGCCTTCTAATCATAGTATGATGATCCTTCCCCATCGTGCAACTTTGATAGAACAATTTAAGATTCGTTGAATCTGAGGAAACCCAACAAGGTCTGTTGACCGACTTTTTTTATAAAGAACCCCCCTTAAAACCAGAAATTCACTTGCTTTGAATTTTAGCTTTTTGGCAGAAACATTATCCTCCAGAAAAACTCTGTTAACAATGAACTCTTGGATATTGTACCTCCAATCTGTAGAGCCTATGGCAGATATTTGAAAGTTTTCTTCCACGTTAACCTCCATTTCATGACATGTGACTACTGAAGGAATTTCTTTTACCTGTATCCAAGGGTGTGCTTCAGAGTAGGCTAGAGCGACTAGAGAATAAGCCATTGCGTTTTTTTTTTATCTTGGTACATGTTCAAAACTGATTGAGACTTCTTTTAATACTTTTAAGTATTTCACCAAATGATCTTTTTTGGTTTCAAATTTTTCCCTATGCTTGATGAATGAATAATTGTGAATCACTCAATAATCAGATCCTTTTGACACCATATATCTGAGCCAATATTAACCCTACCATTGTTGCTTCATATTCTGAATCATTTTTGGATTCTCTAAAAATAAAGCTTATTGATTGGTACATTGAATCCCCGAAGGGGGAAATTAGGCAAATCCCAAGACCACTTCCCATTGTACTAGATCCACTATCGGATGAATCATTCATTCCTTCTCAGGGGCTTCAACATCCTCGTGAGGTCTTGTGAAGTGAAACTCAACTAGAAAATCAGCCACATTTTGAGCTTTCATTGCAGTTCGAGGTGAAAAGGCAATATCATAATCCTTGAGCTTAACTGACCACTTAGTTATTTGACCCGATGTATCTGATTTTTCTAACATATTCTTCAGGGGAAAAGAGGTTTGAACTGTGATGAAGTATGCTAGAAAATATGGCCTCATTTTTATGGTTGTCATTACCAATTACAAAGCTAGTTTTTCCAATCTCAAGTATTTTTTTTCCAACTTTTAATAAGCTCTTACTAATATAGTAAACAAGGTGGGGATCGATATCAACTTCTCGTACCAATACTGAACTCACGGTGTAATTCACTGCTAGTTAAATATAAATTCTTTCTCCAACAACAGGTTTGAATAAAGTTTTGGGTGAAGATATGTGTCACTTAACTTTGTGGAATGCTTTATCACAATTTCGGGACCAATTGATGTCTTTTGTATTTCTCAAGACTTCGAAAAACTGGACACACTTATCTGATGAACTTGAAATAAACCTGTTTAATGCGGCTAACTTTCCAGTCAATATATGAACTTCTTTAGTAGTCCGAGGTGGATCTGTGGCTAATAGAGCATTGAATTGGTCAAGGCCAGCTTGGATCCCTTTTTCACTTATGATATAGCTCAAAACTTTACCGGATCAGACACCGAAAGTACATTTCCCGATATTCAATTACAAGTTGATAGCTTCCATGTTAAAAAAAAATTGATTGGAGGTCGGAGAAGTGATCCTCCTCTATGGGTTTTTAACCATCATGTCATCAATATAAAATTTTGTATTTCTTCCTGATGAGGGAGAATAAAAGAAGTATGGAAAAATTGTAAGGAAGTGTTTTTATTAGGGAAATATTGTAACAAGCACAATAGAAGTAGTTATTATAAATAAGTGGAAAAGTATAGGGACTAAATATGTAATAAGTGGAAATTAAAGCGTGTGGAGCCCGTTATTATACTATAAAAGGACCTCACACGAGTTGATAGATTCGGTTGAATAATATAATATTACTTTATCTCTCTACTTGGTTTAGCTCTCACTTTCTCTTTCTAGAAAGATACCCTAACGAAGAATTTGCTACTATTTGGACCCCCAAATATTCGCGTAACACAAAATTACCCTTAAGCTATTTCTTAATTCATCAGTGGCGCCGTTTGTGGGAAACGAAGATTGTTCTAACGAAAAGTGTTTTCTGGAAATTGTTCATAATACGAGCAGAACTATGGAAGAGCAAGGGGATGATTTCGTCAACGACTACGAGGAGAATCTTGTGGGGAACACTTATCGAAATGATATGGAATACGAGGCGCATGGAGGCCAATGCGTCGGAGAAACCTTTGATGACTCGGATCTACTGCCTCGAAGGAATGAGTTATTACTGCAGATTAAAAAATTGAGGGCAGAAGAAGAAACTGTTCAAGCAAATCTTCGTTCCGAGGTGAGAAGAGAGCCTGACAGTGGAAAAGAAGAGCGTGAAACCGATTTTCGTCCTAAAAACAGATATCATAGATATAGAGGTCATGAACGACGTTCTTCGAGGAGGAAAGGAAAGCGTCACTTGGAATCTTCCGATTCAAGTGATTATTCTTGCTACAATTCACCAGAATCGTCTCCGAGGAGGAGTCACAGAAAGAAAAGATATTGCTGAAGGAATGGGGACCACCGGAGGGGAAGGAGTTTCGAGAGAAAATCTCATAGGGAAAAGAATTATCAAGCTCATACTAATGAGCAAGGTTATGACCAAATTAATTTTCCCTCTGGGAACCAACGGAATTCGGAGTGGCAGCATCAGTTACTCTGCCGTCCGAGGAGGGACTCTATTTTCCGAACAATGAAAATTTGAGAGCTAATGTTTATAGGACGGGTCATAATTGGAGAGCTTCTCCTCTGTCCTCAGAAATTCTAGCAGGCAACCTCCCAAAATATTTTGATATTTCAAAGCTAGAAAAGTTTTAGATATTTCGATAAATTATTGCCACACAATAGCAATAATGCTTACAACGGAGTGACTTGGTTCCACCCGAGTCAAATTTTGCAACACTGCTCGTTGCAAAACTGTGTGAAAAGGGTTTCGGGTGGCAATTGATTTTGGTTAATGACCTCACTTAACAGAACCGTCGTTTCTAGTCTCGAACCCGTTGTGAAGTGTTGTTATAACGAGCCTGAATCGATATTCGTCGTTCTCAAGACGTTGTAAAAGTCAGTTTATCCAGTAGTGTTTCTTACCATGTTGGCCCAGGGAGGTTTCAATAAGGTGCTATGTCAATATTCGAAGCTATCAATAAAAATATTTTTTTATGGCCAATGGTTGTTTACAAATGCTTGTTCAAACTATTTTTGGTAACTAGTCAAAGACTAATCATCTTTGAAGTTGAACAAAAGTAAAATATTCCAAAGTGTTGAGTATAATTTTTCAAAGAAACAACCATATTCGAAGTGCTACATTATCTAAACGCACTATAATGTTCGAAGTGTTACGTTCTCTAAACGCACTATAATATTCAAAGTGCTACGTTCTCGAAACGCACTATAATATTTGAAGTGCTACGTTCTCTAAACATACTATAATATTTGAGGTGCTATGCACAACATAATTCGAAATGTCATAGTATATAACTACATTATTTATATTTAAGGTGTCAGTATTCTTTAAATACACCAATGAAGTTAAAAGAGTATTTCCAATTCGATTTTTTATAAGGGTTATAATATAAGTAATATTTCAAGGCAAACATGACTTATGAGTATAAAGGATAAACAAAGCATTTCTGCATTGAATTTGATTCGATAATAACAAAGTAATTTCTTAAATACCAAGTAAAAAAGGATTTATCGAAAACAAAGTTTTACAATAATTGAATGAGATACACAAGAAATGAGATAGCAAAGTTACTCGTCTTCAGAGATTTCTTCATAAGTTTCGCTTTGATCAGAAGCATTTTCCTCTGATTCTGCTTCTTCGGATGAAGAGATAGGAACAGGATCAAAAAGTTCAGTAGGGCGAGTTTCGATGAGAATTTTCTCCCACAAGCTGGAGAGATTAGTTTTAGAAAATGTAGCATGACTTTCTCAGAGAATATTAACGGATCTTTGTTCTTCAGCATTATGGATAGCTGCTAGTATGTCTTTTTCGCATTCATTCTCAACAGTGGTAACGAGAAGCTTCTTCTCTTCATCAAGTTGAGCTTTGAGAGTAGTCATGTCATCTGGAATTTTTTTCTTCTCTACCTCACTCTTGTTTAGGGCTGTCACACGGATATTTCAGATATGAATCTGAATTCGAAATCTGAAGTCACTATCCAAATCCGAATTTGAATCGGAATTTAAAAAAAAAAGTTATATCTGAATCTGTATCCGACGGATATTCTCCACATACGGATAATATCCAAATCAAAATATCTGAATTTCAACTAATTTTTTAAACTAATTTCACTTGGACACAATTCATTGGGCTACTTTTATAGGCACCTTAATATAAATTCATATTCCCATTTTAGATGTGGGATAAGGATAAGAAAAATATACTTATTTTGAAAAGCCACCATATCTTTTATAGAAAGCTTGGTAATAATTATTTTCCACATTTTGGATGTGGGATAAGAGTCATATGACTAAAAAAGATATACTTGTTAAGAAAAGCCACCATGTGAGTGTTTTATAGACACCTTGGTAGCAACTTTTTTTCCAAGTTTGAAACCGTCCATATTTATTGATGAGTCCGAATTCGAAGTGCTCCCCGGAAGGGCAGCCCAAAGTAAATCTCTCCGTGAACCGGACAGACTCCAATAGCTTAATACAGACAGGACTTTTGAACCGGACAGATGACTTCGAACACTGCAAGTCTAAAGCAGTTCGAACTATGACTAAAGTACTAAAAAATCTAAACACTATCTGACTAAGCTACCTGCCCATCTGCTTGAAATTCATGGGTCTTTGAACATGACCCGGGTCCATTAAACTTGACCCGAAAGCCCATAAGGGCCCAAATTACATACTATAAATACCCAACCACCAGCATTAACTGTGGGTAACAAAAATTTACTGTTGCCAAGCTGCTCAATTCTCTCTCCACCTTGAAATATCTTGAAACACCTTCACACCACCCTGAAACACCCTCACGCCGCCTTAAAACTCCACTTGAAATTACCAGCCTACCCTCAGGCTACTTTTATCCTCACCAAATTGGCGACCACAGTGGGAGGCGACGGTGCCTGAATCCAGCATTCAAAACCAAGTAAAGAAACTCTGTCCGAATGAATCCGGATAATCCAGAGCTTCCACCAGCTTTGCTCGAAGTGGTGGAAGAGAATGATGAGTATACTGTCCAAGAGCGCGACAGGTTAAAACTTGAGATAGAAGCTCTGAGGGCTGAAAAAGCCAAGATGGGTGTGAAAGAGAAATCCAAAGCATCAGCTGCTCACCACACCGATAACCCAAGAGAGCATGGGGTTTCCAAAACTCATGAGAGCACTAAGAAGACGCATGCCAGCTCTAAAAATTCTCAACGGTCCAAGCCTGTGGAGAGTTCTGACTCGAGTTCAGAGTCTTCGGACAGCTCTTCGGACAGTGAGGGAAATGAAAAGTCCTTGTCCTCTAGTAGTGATGAGGGACGAACCAAGAAGAAACAAAAGCAAGTTAAAAAGTATTCCAGAAAAAGAGATCACCATGGAAGAATGAAAAGGCATATTGGAAAAGGGTCATCTCACCACCGGAGGTATACGGACAAGATGCTGATGGATCATTTTGCCTTCCATGATGAGCCAGGTATCTTTGCAACTCCTAATGAGGATATCGTGTTCAGTCGTGGAAGGAATTGGAGGCAGTCTCCACTGTCTTCTAAAATCCTATCCGGAAACCTCCCCAAGAGGTTTGATAGCACCAAGATGGAGAAGTATGATGGCAGTACTGATCCAGACAATCATCTGGAGCAATTCGAGAACTTCATGATGAACTTTGATGATGATGATAAACTACTCTGTAGGGCATTCTCCCAATCATTTACGGGGAGTGCTCTGAAATGGTACAACAGCCTGCCTCAGGGTTGTATTAAAGACTTTGATACTTTTTGGGTGGCCTTTCGAAGGCAGTTTGTGGGAAGTAAGGAGCTGAAGGGCAATGGAGACACAATAATCCATTGTGCCCAAGAACCAAATGAGTCGTTAAAAGAGTACATAAGTCGTTTTGTAAACACAAATAATGGGCTGGCTGATTGCTTTGAACAAGTAGCAATAGCATCCCTGAGACAAGGTTTGAACCCAGGTAACCTGGCCGATTCGGTCACCAGGAAGAAAGCCATGACCTGGGGAGGATTGCTGAACCAAGTTGGCAAGCAGATAAATGTTGATGAAACGAAAAAGACCAGGGTGCACAGACAAGTGAGATCCACCCCGGTGGCACCAACTCCAAATCAAAACCAGTCCGGGAACAAAGCAAGAGAAACCGGACAGGGGCATGGAAGGGGAAAGGCTCAGTCTCAACCAGCTGCTCCTGCACAAAGTCAACAGTCTAGAAACAAAAGAGGGTCGTGGGTCCAACCGGAGTGGTTTGCAGAGCTCAAAGAAAGTGTGGCAACCATTTTCGAGAAAACAAAAGATGAAGTACACTACCGGAGACCGGCAACCTTGCAGTCTCCCAGAGAACATCGAAATAATTCCTTTTGCCAATACCATAATGATATTGGCCATACCACCGATGATTGCATAGCGTTGAAACAAGAGGTACAGAATTTGATTGAAAGAGGAAAGTTGGGTGCATACGTTAAAAGGAGAGGAGGCAACAGGCCTGACAACACTCATAGGGTTGGTCCAAGCAACGTCGCCCCGGAGGGGGCTATGGTAATAGTTGAAAGGTTCGATGTGGAGTCTGAGTACTTGGATCCTGATCCAACAAGAAACAGAGTGGGTACTATCGAGGAGCGTTCCAGATCAGTCTCTGGGCTCATTAAATTCTTCGAGTCACTGACAATCTTCGGAGGGGACACTATGACAGCTCATACTACTTCCTCAAGAAAAAGGCATGTTCATAATTTGGCCTCCCAGCTAGAAGGAGGCATGACATCCTATCAATCTCCAAACTCATTCCCATTCATAGTTTTCGATGAGGATGATTTGAGAGATATTTCTGGCCCTCATGAGGATGCTGTTGTCATAGGAGCATCTATAGGGGGCAATGAGATAATGAGAATTTTGGTAGATACTGGAAGCTCTGCCAATATCCTTTTTCTAAACACTTACAAGAAAATGAGAAATCCAGCTGTGATACAAAAGTCGGACAGATCAATTGTGGGCTTCACGGGCAGCTCAGCCGATGTGATCGGGGAGTTTGAAGAAGAAGTGTTGTTGGGCAGGGGCCCTTTCAAGAAAATGGTTAGAATACTCTTCATTGTGGTGGATTGTCCCACTTGTTATAATGCTATTCTAGGGAGGTCTTGGCTCTCTAGGATGCATGCAGTGGCCTCGACAGTCCATCAGTGTCTAAAGTATGCTGTTCAGGGACAGGTTGGGGTTGTCCGGAGCAGCCAAAAGGTTGCAAGAGAATGCTATGCCACTGCCTTGGCTCCACGAACGCTGGGGGCAGTCCGTATCAACGATCAATAGCAGTTTGAGGGCCTTTCTGGGGGTGAGGGTGAAATTGATGACCCCAGAGAGACCCCCGGAGTGTTGATCCCAGTTGAGGAGGTTGAAACACACTGCTTGGAAGAAGGAAAAAATGTCAAGATAGGATCCAGAATGCCACCAATATTGAAAGAAGGAATGTTGAAATTCTTGAAAGACCATCAGCATGTTTTTGCTTGGTGCAATGCTGATGTTACTAGAGTTCCATCAGAGGTGATTTCCCATCACCTATCAGTCCGGAGGGATGTGGCACCAGTGGTACAAAAAAGGAGAGCTTTCTCAAAAGAAAAGGTTGATGTCATTGTACAGGAGGTTGACAGACTCACAAAGATGGGGCACATTAAAGAATCTCAGTACCCTTTGTGGACTGCCAATCCTGTCTTGGTAAAAAAGAAGAATGGTAAATGGCGTATGTGCATTGACTTCACAGACCTCAATCGAGCTTGCCCAAAAGACTTGTATCCGGTTCCCCGGATAGATCAGTTAGTAGACTCTACTTCAGGGAACAAGTTACTCTCCTTCATGGATGCATTGTCCAGGTACAATCAGATCCAAGTGGATCCAAAAGATCAAGAGCATACCACTTTTGTTACTGATAGAGGTTTACACTGCTACAAGGTGATGCCTTTTGGTTTGAAAAATGCTGGGGCTACTTATCAAAGGTTGGTCAATAAGGCATTTGCTGATCAAATTGGAAGAAATATGGAGGTTTACATTGACGATATGATGGTGAAAAGCGTGGATGAGCAGTTGCACTTGTCCGACCTCCAAGAGACTTTTGCCAACTTGGCCAAAGTGAATTTAAAATTAAACCCTGAAAAGTGTGTGTTCGGAGTGCAGTCCGGGAAGTTCTTAGGGTATATCATAAGTGAGCATGGAATACAACCCGACCCGGACCAACTCAATGCTTTGTTCCAAATGGAGCCTCCTCGAAACATTACAGAAGTACAGCGATTAACGGGGAGGTTGGCAGCCTTGAAAAGATTCATCTCCAGGTCTTCGGACAGATGTGCTCCATTCTTTCAAACCTTGAAGGGTGCAAAGGGGTTTGAATGGACACCACAGTGTGATGAGGCATTCAATGAAATCAAGAAGCATCTGTCCTCTCCCAAGACCTTGTTCAAACCGGTCGATTGGGAGACTTTTTTTTTTATATCTGGCTGTTTCAAGTTGTGCCATCAGTGCTGTGTTAGTAAGGGAGGTTGATGGGTATCCTCACCCAGTGTACTACATCAGCAAAAGCTTGATTGATGCTGAGAGGCGTTACTTGAAACTTGAAAAGCTAGCTTTGGCCTTGGTGATAGCTGCAAGAAAAATGAGGCCCTACTTCCAGGCTCATCCTATCGTTGTCCGGACATCTTTCCCTTTAAAGAATGTCCTTCAAAAAGCAGACATTTCAAGCAGAATGACAAAATGGTCAGTAGAGTTGGGGGACTTCGACATAGACTTTGCTCCTCGGACAGCAGTGAAAGCTCAAGCTGTGGCTGATTTTCTGGTCGAATTCCATTCTGATAGGGATTGAGAACAACCTGCTGATTCAAAAGACAAAAAAGTGTGGATTGTCCGAACAGACGGAGGATCCAGTACCATGGGATCTGGGGCAGGAATATGTCTCACTTCCCCCTATGGGGACAGCATGTTCCAAGCTATTTGTTTTGCTTTCAGGGCATCCAATAATGAGTCCGAATACGAAGCAGCTAGAGCTGGGTTAAAATTGGCATACATCTGTGGAGCAAAAAGGGTCAAGCTACTAAGTGACTCCCAATTGCTTGTCCACCATGCTCTAGGCATGTCAGAGGCCAGAAAGGAGCAATTGATCAAATACTTGCTCCTCCTTAAAAATGAAGCGTCAAAGTTTAAAGCTGTTGTCTATGAGCACATCCCCCGGGCAGAGAATAAATTAGCAGACTCATTGGCAACGATAGCATATACGGAGTCCTACCCATGGATCCATGTGCTTGAAAGCCCTTCTATTCAACTTGATGAAGGTGAAAAAGAGGAAGTCTTTGAAATACAAGTAAACCGGCCTCAAGACTGGAGGTCTCCTCTAATGCAATATCTGTCCGATGGCATCGTGCCCTTGGATAAATCACAAGCCAGAACATTGAAATACAGGGCTCGTGGTTTCATTATGATTAGAGAAGTCTTGTACAAAAAGTCCTATAGCAAACCTCTCCTACGCTGTTTAGGGGATCATGAGTCACAAATGGTTCTCTCTGAATTGCATGATGGTGAGGGATCAGCCCATTGTGGATTTAGAGCTTTGACAAGAAGAGTGCTTCTCTCCGGATATTATTGGCCATCAATTATGAAAGATGCTAAGGAGCTGGTAAGGAGGTGTGACCCTTGTCAGAGGTACAGCAATGAAATTCATGTACCAGCCATTCCTTTGGAATCAATTTCTGAGCCCATCCCTTTTGCTCGATGGGGATTGGACTTAGTTGGGCCTCTCCATGTGGCGTCCGGAGGGCGTAAAACCATAATTGTAGCCATTGACTACTTTTCGAAGTGGATAGAAGCAGCCCCCTTGGCAGGGACGACATCAAAAGCTGTTATAAAATTCATTATGTCCAATATATGTTGCAGATTTGGTGTCCCCCAGAAGATAACAACAGACAATGGGCCACAGTTTGATAATAGAGAGATGGAGAGCTTCTGTGCCTCAAGGGGTATTCAGCATTGCTTTTCTTCACCTTTCCACCCACAGGCCAATGGGCAAGTTGAGGTGGCTAATAGAACAATACTATCCGGCTTAAAGAAAAACTTAGAAGGGGCTGCTGGGAAGTGGCCTAGTTATCTACAAGAAGTCCTGTGGGCCTACCGGACAACACCTGGGGCTGCAACACAAGAATCCCCCTTTGCCTTGGTTTATGGGATGGATGCAGTAGCTCCCATAGAGAAGACACTCCCCTCCTTTCGTGTTCATAACTTCTCCGGACAGGCTAATGAGATGACAATTAGAAATCAACTTGATTTAATTGAAGAAAGGCGGGTAAAAGCTCATCTTAGAATGGCACACTATCAAGGCTTGATGAGAAGCAGGTTTGCTTCTAAAGTTAAAAGAAGGGATTTTCAACCAGGAGATAAAGTATTGAGAAAAGTTTTCTTGCACACCAAGGAAAAGCTCTTCGGAAAGCTGGCCCCAACTTGGGAGGGTCCGTATACTGTGGTTGAAAGAATCAAGCCTGGGACATACTGGTTGGAAGACAAAGATGACAGGGTTTTAACTCACCCTTGGAATATTGAACACCTTCGAATGTACTTGGAATAAAGCTTATGTACATATTTACTTGTTTAAACATCCATGTAAATATTTGGGGGCATACCGCTTCCTCTCTTCGGCGCCACGGAGAGCTTTCAATAAAACTTGATGCTTTCTTCAATAATTTTCTAAGTTTTTGCAAAATTCTGTTGTTTGTCATACTACCCGGACTAAAAGGACTAAAGGCTACTTAAATTCTAGCCAGAGAAACTAAACACTCTCACAATACAATAACTGAAAGCTACTTAAATTCTAGCTGTCTAAAGTGAGACAAATAATAAAAGAAGAAGATGGTTGAGTAAAATAAAAGCATTCATTCAACAACTTAAAGTTGCCTTGGCCTTCTAAGGACCTTTTGAACATGTTTGGCCACAGTACAAAAATCTGTCCGAATAATACGGACACCATCACAAAAAAGGTGCCTTGGCCTTCCAAGGACTTTAGTTCAAACAAAAGATAAACAAAACAAATTATAAATTAAGGTTGAGCCTTTGAAGATGGCTCACCCTCATCCTTTTTCTTGCCCTTGATGTCGCTCTTCTCCTCGACAATCTTCTTACCCTTGGGGTCAATCTCTTCCTCACCTGGACTCTCTCCGGTTTCCTCTTCGTCACCAGACGAGGACACATCGGTGTACCCTTCATCAACCATGGTCCAGTATGGGAGATCATCGTCATCCACATAGCGCCATAAGTCCCCTAGTCTCCTCTTCGGGAACTTCTCGTGAAACAGGAGGACCATATCGGACTTCACCTTTTCAATCATTAATTCTTCACTCCGTATCATCTCCCTGGCATAAGCATTGATTTTGGCCTTGATCATGGCCTCCTGATCCTTCACGAAATCAGCTTTCTCTTCAACAGCCTGATTCACTGCATTCTCTAAGGCAAGTTTGTCAATGGTCAGATTGGTGACAAGCTTCTCCTTTGCTGCAGTCTCCCCTCTTGAGGCTGTCAAGTCCTTCTCCAGTCAGGACAGCTTAGCCCGGAGATCTTTTACGGTCTCTTCTAAAGAAGCAACTTTTGTGCTACTTTCATTGTGATTCTTCTTTAGCTGTTCGTTCGACTCCTTAAGCAAATCAACCTTAGTAGCAGCAGTCCTGAGGTCATCGGACAGCTTCTCCTTCTCAGACTTGAGGTCTTTGATGGTGGTTGCCTGACTTCGGACTTGCCTTTCCAAAGTAAGTACTGGCTGCACGTTGCTAAGGAGAGAATGGGCTATGATGTCCCTCTCACTGGAAACCATAAAAGTCTTACCATTGAAGTTCACTGTGTTAGAACTACTTGGGGGAACATATGGCCCTGCGAATTCATCTCTGGACAGGCCAAGGAAATAATCACCTAGTTCACCAAGACCGGTGACATCCACTTCATCCATGTTAATCTCTCCCCTTTCGACCTCATCAGTATGGAATTCCATTGGAATCCCTTCATTAAGATTCCCTGGGATCTCTTCGGCTAACGTCGGGTCGGTTGGGAAAGTGGGCTCCGGATCCCGGAGAGCGAGCTCTTCTCCTTGGGAAGTCTTTTTCTTTTTGACTTCCCTGTCAGCACTGTCACTTGCTTGCTTACGAGCCCGTTTCGAAGCCCTTGACGGTTTTGGGGGATTCACTCCTTGTTTCTCGCCCTCCTGTTCTACCACTTGTAGAAGGTTTGCATCAACTTGAGCCTGGGCTGGTACCTCTGAATCCATTGGGGCCTCTTTCTCAGTATCCTCTACCGCTTTCCTGCCTTTCTTCTTCTTGCCCTTCATTTTACTTGGGGCTTTGGCCCGGGCAGAAAGAAAGAGGGTCCCATCCAATTCATGAGACCTCCTCAACACGACATCTTCATCAGGTGGGGTGGAGAACTCCTCCCAGGTTAAATCTCTTCGACCTGTGGTGTTCCACAGGTGAGACCTTGCTAGGTTCCCAGGAGTGAAGGCTTTATGAAACCGGTTCTCCCAGTTCTCTGCGGCCGAAGCGTTGAGTTGGCCACAGGTGACCTGTCCGACCTTCAAATAGTCCCTGAATTCCTTAAAAAGAAAAACCGATTAGTATAAACTTAAAAAGAAAGTTTCGAACAGAAACTTAGAATAAAAACTTACGATCGCTTCTCCATCTACTTCGAAGAAGGCTAGGATTCTCCCCGGTTTTGATTTTCTTGCCATTTTCCCATGAGCCACTGACAAACAAGAACTGGCTCCTCCATTTGCTCTCCGACTCCAGGAGATTATCGACAGCTTTAAGATCGTTCCCCATGTTGAAATGGTAGAAGGGGAACTGATGGTGTTTGCACAAGTTAGCCACAGCTACAAACTCTTCCATAGGAAGAGGAATTTCGGATAGCCTAGATGCCATAATACATGACATCAAGGTGTACCAACCGTTGGGGCTTAGCTGTGTTGGACATATCTTGACCAAGTGAAAGTAGCGCACTATCTCCGGATCCAGTGGGAACCTAAGTCCCCAGTTGAATAGCTCCGTAAAGAAGACTATCTCATTTCTTTTGCAGTCCATCGGGGTCTCTGGATCGATGGGAATTCGAATCTTTACATTCTCAGGGATCCCCCACTTAGTACGCAGTCGTCCCAGATCTCTAGTATGGATGAACGCATACTTGGTCTTTAACAGAGATGAAAGATACTTGAACTCCACCCTGTGGAAGCAGGGCCCTACTCTCCCTTTGAGGCTCTCCAGCAGGTCCGGACGGCTCAGATACAAGTCTTCTTTGCCCTTCTTGGCAACAACGATAGCAGTTTCTACCTGTCCGGAGGACTCGGACTCAAATCTAACCTCCTCAGTGGAGTCCTCCATCCTCTCCTCCATTATTGTTGGGGGAGCTTCTGTAGAAACAGCCCGGGGAGGGATGAAGCTTGGCGCAACTAATCCACCGGACTGTTGACTCGCTGAATGTTTTCGACTTACCACCTCAGTTTGAGTTTCTGAGGTTGAAGTTTCTTTGGGAGGTAGAGGACTGCTAGCCCCCGGACCGGCCGGTCTTTCCCGGAGAGTCCTAATAGTTGCCCCGGACCCTGATTCACTGTTTTTTGCCCCCGATTTTGAGGGTGTACTTTTAGAAGGAAGCCCTTTAACCAACCTACTTGGCCTTTTCATGATTAATTTGTCTGGGGAGTGGTCAGAATCGGACCCCATAGCGATAAAAGAGGATTTTTTCCTAACACTTGTAGCAGTGACCCCCGGTTCAACAATAGGAATCGACTCTTGAACTGAAGAGCCGGATACTATGGGAGAGAGTGTTGATTGAAAGAGTTTCCTAAGTTTCGTACCTTTAGAAGAAGACGAACATCTGTCAGATTCTTCGATTGAAGGGGCTGGTTTCTCGACAGGCGACGCTGGAAGCCCTGCTGCAAGTCTTTTTTCTTTTTCAACTCTTTGAGCTTTCTCCAATTCTGAGAGATTAAGCCAACCGCCCTTGATCAGTGTTGTTCTTGCTGTGAACATAAACAACTAAGGAAATTTTGAAGTTTTAGAGAGATAAAGCTTTGGGTGAAATGGCAAAGTGAAAGAGATAGTGAAACTGTGAAAGGTGAAACGAATTTATAGTAAATGTGAAAAACAGGTTTGATTCCTAGGAGAATCCGAAAAGTTGGGCAATGATTAAAAGACGGCGCTGATGTCATTTATGGCATTTAAAAGAGGTAACTTGTTCGAGAAAGTGGTGCAACTTTCAAGGTGAAAAAAACGGCTAAAGTAACCAACCAGAGAGTGACACGTGTCCCACTAACTCTGACAAGAACTGTTTGGAATTCGTAACGTTTGGTCTGTCCGGTTCTGTCCTCAACTCTCTCCGAATTGATAAACCACTTCCTGAATCAGACTGTTTTTCAGTTCTTTGATAAGGATACTTGTTCAAATACCTAAAAAAGGGGCTCCTGATGAGTCCGAATTCGAAGTGCTCCCCGGAAGGGCAGCCCAAAGTAAATCTCTCCGTGAACCGGACAGACTCCAATAGCTTAATACGGACAGGACTTTTGAACTGGACAGATGACTTCGAACACTGCAAGTCTAAAGCAGTTCGAACTATGACTAAAGTACTAAAAAACCTAAACAATATCTGACTAAGCTACCTGCCCATCTGCTTGAAATTCATGGGTCTTTGAACATGACCTGGGTCCATTAAACTTGACCCGAAAGCCCATAAGGGCCCAAATTACATACTATAAATACCCAACCACCAGCATTAACTGTGGGTAACAAAAATTTACTACTGCCAAGCTGCTCAATTCTCTCTCCACCTTGAAATATCTTGAAACACCTTCACACCACCCTGAAACACCCTCACGCCGCCTTAAAACTCCACTTAAAATTACCAACCTACCCTCAGGCTACTTTTATCCTCACCATTTATGGCTATCTTTCTTAGTAATTTATTTTGCTTTTTAAAATGTGGATATCGGATATTTAGAATACGTATATCGGATATTTAGAATACGTATATCGGATACAAATATCATTTGTTTTCTTTGAAATACGAATATTATCCGTTTTTTTGGATCCGATATCGAATATTTCGATCGGATATCATATTTTTTAGATTTTTTTACATCTCTACTCTTGTTAAATGAAACTTGAAGTCCATCGGATCTTTGCTTCTCTGTATCTAACTCTTTAAAATATTTGATTTAAGTTGATTTCTTTCATTTTGATGAGAAGCATTGAGCTCTTCTTTTTCTTTTCGGTGCACATCTATGAGATGATTCTTAAGATAGATGAGCCCTTTGAGAGATTCAGATATGGCTAGTTGAAATCCATTAAACTTCGTTTTCATAAGGCCACCAAAGATGTTTCTCATGCTTTTTACAGCAGAAACAACTTTTGTTGTAGCGAACCATCTCATTTTCTATGTGTTATAATTGACTTCGACAATATTCAATTTCTTGTGGAGTTTCCAAGTGAAACTTCTTCGGATGGCTCAACAGTATGAAAAACCATAGGAATGGGAACAAGTATAAGAGCATTGTAGGATGGAGGCAAAGAGACTTCTTGTGAATTTGCTTCAAGAGGGAATGGAACATACCTTTTAGCAAAATCGTGGAATTGGTCCGAAAGTTCTTGAACGACCTGATCTTCACCTCTGACGAGTTCTTGAGATTTATTGAAGTTGATGAAGCTATCAGGATCAAAGTTATCATCACCTCGATTGTCTTCTGCAGCAGTGTTTTCTTGTTGAGTGTCTTCTTCTTCGACACCAGCTTCATTTTCTTTTTATTGATCTTCCACAAATACAATTTGGTCAGCATCAGAAGATACCTCTACAATGGTTTGCACAATTTTTTTTTTTTCTCTATTTTGAGGAGTCATTTTAGCTGTGATCTTTTTTTTTGTCGAGGCATTTGTTTTCTTCCTTTTTGAAGAAGACTCAGTTTCTACTTCCTCTTAGGCATCAGATATTTTAAAGGTCTAGCACCAAATTTTCTAGCTACCTTTTTATTGTTTTTCCCTTCTTCTTTTGGGGAAGGTGGTTATCCGATCTGTTTCGAACAAGTAAAAATACTTTACAGTCAGGAACCACTAACTGTTTGACAGCATACAAAGGGTTGGGCGACTCAATTACATTTTCAGGAAGAGGATCTCCCAAGTTCATTCTCCACAAATGGATGTTGAGAAATTTGATTGGTTGGAAATATGTGTGAAATGCATTGCCCCATTATTTTTCAGCCCAGGGTGCAAGCTTGACGAAAGTCTCTTTGGCGTCTTTTCGACGAAGCTTGTAACGTCTTGAAATTTCTGCATAAAACACAAAATTTGATAAGAGATAGGAAGAAAATCAATTGGAGGTACAATTCAAGCTAATAAAATAAAAGACTTATGATTACTCCTCCAGACGAGGTTCAACTTTGATGGGTTGGCTTTATAAATTTCTTTCACATTCTCCAAAATCCTAAGACGAAGACAATTTTTTGGTTCTAAAATTTGTCTGCCTTTAACAATTCATCGATAATCTTCAAATCGTCATCCAGTTTTAGATAGTAAAATTGAAGTACCGGTCCCATTGACAATTTTATCAAAGAAATGAAGTCCTGGATGCAAAAGGGAATTTTGGTCAGTCAAGAAGCCAGGATCACGAAGAGTAACGTGAACCATTGATTTAGTATCACATGAGTTGGGTAGAGATCCAGAATATCAAAGTATTCAACTATCATGGGACAGTGGAAATCAAAGACCCCAATTGATGATCTATAGGTAGATCGCGAGTTCATCCTTTTTGCAATCCAAAACGTTTTCCCCTTCTTTGGGTAGACGAATTATAATATTGTCTCCCCTTTCCCATTTTTTAGATCATCTGCTTGGCTCTCTTGGTAATATATATAAGCAACATTTTTTAAACCCAAGATTTATTGTGCTTCGAGAGGTTTCAAATTTTTACCGACTGATGTAGCTAACTCTTGGGATATCGTCACACGATATTTATTTCTTCTTGTTTTATAAGATTTTTCATTTGAAACATTTTTCACTATTTTACTCTCTGATTCTTTCGAAGCTTCTTCTTCTATGCGAGCCTCGTTATTTGAATGTGTGGCTATAAAATATATCTCCTCCTCGAATGCCTTATCCACAAGTCGAGGCGTGTTACTTAATGGATTCTATTGAGATGTTGTTGATGTCTCAACAATATTCCTCAGGGGAGGAGAAGAGGTTGATGGATTCGAAGCGACATTAACATCGTCACCCATGTCTATGACAGTTTTTATTTTTGGAGTTTGAGGAGGGTGAGTTTTTGTTTCCTTGTGTAATGGACAAGGGGTCTTAGGATTGACTGGAGAATGAGTCTCTTCGGATTTCCCTAAAGAATATTTGGTTACTTTGTGATTGATTTGAGGATATGATTCAGTCAGAGAAGATGAAACTGAAGGTGTGTTTGGCATTTAAGTTTCAGATGATTGGGTTTCTTCTAGGAGAGAAGAAGGTGAGAAAACAGGAGTTTTGTTAGGATCGAAGTTACCGTAGTGTATTGTCTCTGTGGAAAATTAATGAGCGTTGTTTATCAATCCAAATGCTCTAAACTCATCTGCCCTTTCACTTATGCAAAAATAATCATACGCTTTGAAGACAGGTTTCTTTGGGAAGGATGGATTTATGGGTTTATTTGCTCTTCGATTTTTGAGTTTTGGATGCTTTCTCATAAACAAATTTAAGTATCGGATGGTGGATTGGAGTTTTCCGGCGAATGTAGCAAAAAGATAAAGATCCAGATGACGCTAGCCAATGACCTCTCTTTTTCTCTCTCTAAAAATATGCAGTAAAATGAAACATAGAGAAGTATTTATAGAAAACGTTGGAAAAGAATGAAGTGGAAGAGATGGAGGCGATAATTGGGTAGAATTCCAAACGGTTGTGTAGATAAAAATTTTGATACCTGCCATGTGATAGGCCTAGTGGCAGACCTAGTGCATAGGATATCATTACCTATACGATTTTTGCTTCGAACAATTATGACTGTTTGAGGGAAACTAATTGGTATGCAAATATCTAAAGCGTTGAGAAAACATAAATAAGACTTTGCCAATAATATGAAGACAAAAAGTTTAACGTAGTTCGGATTATGGATAAAGGGGATTTTCTCCACCACCATGGATTTCTGAATCTATTTAGTTCTCATTAATTTACTTTCATAAGAGCTAAGGGGGATACTGATAAGGAAATAGAACTTCATTGACTAAAATGTAAAGGAATAAAACCTTTTATGACATATTGTATAATCATATGAGAGAATTAAAGCTTTACGTTTTAATGAGGGACTAATATGAAATTAAACCCCTCTATGTAACCGTTTCAGTTAAAGCTATGTCTTTGGGCCCTATATAAAGGCCAAGGATGATCTAATAAAGCTCTCTGACTTTTGAGATTAATTACTCTTGTTACTTGACTTTCTCTCTCTATAATCTACCTCTCTACATTGTTTTACTTCTCTCAATCTTATATAGTGAAACGAGATAAATACTTATTGATAAGGAAGTGGAAATTTAAAGAGTAAAATGTAAAGAATAAAATATTATATAGCAGACTGTAAAGTTATAGGTAGAATTAAGAACTATCTATTTTAGTCAGGGACTAAAGTGTGATTAGGTGTTTTTATGTAACCATTTTCAGTTGCAAGCTAAGTCTTTGTGCCTCTATATAAAAGCCAAGGCTGATCTAGATCAGTTATCTGAATGAATTTAAACCCTGAAATGTGTACCTTCAGAGTTTGATTTGGAAAATTCTTGTTATAAATCATAAGTGAGAAATGAAATGAAGTTGATCCACATCAATTGAAAGCTTTGACAACCATGACTCTGCCTTGATCAATCAAAGAAGTGAAAATTTTTAATAGGAAGGCTCGCAACCACAATAGATTCTTCTTTAGATCTTCAAATAAATATGCTCCATTCTTTATGGTTTTTATGCATGCTAATAAGTTCTCTTGGACATCGTAGTGTGATGTGGTGTTTGCAATCTCAAAAGTATAACAAAGAACACAAATCTAGGAGAGATAATGTACCTCGATGGCTAAGGAAGTCTAATTGGTGCGAGTGAAACACAACAAATTAGTATAATGAAGCTGATTCAGAATTTATATGCGGTAATTGGAACTGAAGATCAATATGTTCAAGGTGTCGATTGGAGGAATTCTCCATTGACAAGTGTAATCAGATCTATTACGCTTCCGAAGCCTTTTGACATCGCAAAAGTTGAAAAGTTTGATGGGATACAGGATCCAAAAGATCACATCGAACAATTCAAAAATTATATGATGAATTTTGAGGATGACAACAGACTGGTATGTCGGGCCTTATCGTAGACTTTTATCGGGACAACTTTAAAATTTATATAACTGAATTCCCAGGGGATTCATTTCAAATTTTAGAGATTTTTATACTGCCTTTCGAAGATAGTTCGTTGGCAGTAAAGAGATGAGAGCATGCAAGCAAGCAGTTGGAGAAAAGTTGAAGGACTACACGAAGCCTTATTTTGACAAATGCAAGTTTGGATAAAAGTGAAGAGTCAGTGGCGATGACAGATTTTCGCCAAAGGATATTGCCATGGGATCTCGCTAATGAAACAAAACAAAAACGAGGGCTTCAGATTTTGAAGTATTAATGTCTCAGGTTGAAGATCAAATGAAAGTTAAGGAATCAACTAGGGTCCGAGGAGAAATAGTTAACATCCCAAAGAATTTGAGGCAAGCGCCTAATAACCAAGGGAAATCTTCAAATGCTAATCAGCAATCGCGTCCGATGAGTAACAATTTACCACCTCGAATCGGGGAATATTCGAATCAAGCTCTGTCTTATCAATTCAACAGGCCGAGCCCAAATCAGTGGATAAGGCCTGAATATTTTGCAGATTTGACTTAAATTATGACTCTAAGTTTTGATAAAACTAAGGGATACGTAAATTTCAAGAAGCCAACTCCAATCAATAGGCCAATGCAGGAGCAAAACAACAAATTTTGTAGATACCACAATCACATTGGTCACGATACCAATGATTGCATTGCTCTCAAAAGGGAAGTCCAAATTTGTATTAAGAATGGAAAATTACTGACTTATGTGAAGGAACTTCGCAGTGCATCGAAAAATCCAATATTAAATTCACAACCAACCAACCCAAATGCGCAAGCTAAAAATTATATTATTTTAGATTCAAAGGTTGATGAATTTGATGCTTCCTAAGAATATTTAGATTTGGATCCAGATAGATTAAATTTTGATGGTTGTGGAAGAGTTATTAAAGAAGGGGTATGCTCGAAGTCTCTGTGAGTATTTGGAATCATTGGTCATTTTTTGTGGTGATTCTATGATTGGTAATACTGATAGCTCGAGGAAAAGACATATTATTAGTTTGGAAACTTAAATATAAGGAAAAATGTCTACTCATTTGTATGGAAAAGAAGACATTCTTTTTATTCTGTTCGATGATGATGATTTACGAGAAACTACGGTGGCACATGAGGATGCAGTGGTCATCGGGGTAGAAGTTGTTGGCATTGAGATTAGACGCGTGCTTATAGACACTGGGAATTCTGCGAACATCCTTTTTAAACCAACGTATGACATGATGTGTAATCCTCCTCGAATTTCTCATTCAGAATGAATAATTATTGGTTTTACTTGAGTGATTGCGCGGGTAATAGGAGAATTCAAGGGGGGCGTAAGTTTGGGAAATAAACCTTTCAAAAAGAAGGTTTATGTGCTTTTTATTGTGGTTCTGGTTGTCAAGTAAGTATGGAGTTGTGTCAACAGTCCATTAGTGCTTCAAATATGTTGTTAGAGATCTCTTAGCGGTTGTTCGAAGCCACCGAAAGGTTGCAGGGGAATGTTATGCCACTACACTTTGGATTCGAGGATCCAGCACTGGTGATATGATGAATGAATAATAGTCAGGGGGCTGACCTCATATTTCGATAAAAGGGTTGACGATCCGAGGGAAACCCTAGGGTCATTAAAAGTAAACGAAGATACTGATGAGTATACTTTTTTCTGAGGGAAGAGCACTACAAATAACCTTACTCACCCCATATTTATGTCAACAATTGTTACAATTTTTGTCTCATAATTTGGATGTTTTCCCTTGGAAAACAGAGGACATTGTAGGAGTACCGATTGAAGTGATTTATCACACTTTAGTTGTTAATCCGAGGGTGAAGCTTGTAATTCAAAAGAGGCGGGCACTTTCGTTAAATTAAGCAGAAGCAATTGTTTTTTAGGTGGATCATTTATCCAGGGTGGTACATATAAGGTAATCACAGTATCCTTTATGGACGGAAAATCAAGTAGTGGTAAAAAAAAACGAGAAGTGGAGAATGTGTGTTGATTTTACAGACTTAAATCGAGCTTGTCCTAAAAATCCATTTCCTGTTCCTCAAATAGACCAACTGATGGATTCCACTTCGTGAAACAAAATATTAAATTTTATAGATGCTTTTGCGAGATCTAATCGGATCAAGGTGGATCCAAAGGATCAATAGTGTGCTACTTTCATCACTGAGGAGAAAAGACGTGTTGAGAAGTGGAAAAGGTTTATGTTGATTGGGTAGAAATTGAAACGGTTACGTAGATAAAGGGTTTGACACATGTTGTACTAAGGGCCTAGTTATATGCCTAGCACCTATAGGGTCATGATTTGATGGGAAGTAGGTTTGATACCTAAGATAATTATTGCATCAAATATTGTGAGATGAGAGGATGATTATATGTGGACATATTTCGATGTATTTGGAGCGAATACTGATGTAACATAACGATCGGCCTACTTCAGATTATGAAAGAGGAAATTATCATCATTTTTACTTAGATTCGAAGTTAATTAGTTCTCATTCATTTACTGACATGAGAATTAAGGGGGTTACTGATAAGGAAGAGGAAATCTAAGGACTAAAATGTAAATAATAAAATATTATATAGCCAATTGTAAAGTTAGAGAAGGAATTTAGAACTATGTATTTTAGTTAGGGACTAAAGTGTGATTAACCATTTTTATTTAACTGTTTTGAGTTGTAAGCTAAGTCTTTATGTCTCTATATAAAGGCCAAGGCTGATCTAATTAAGGGGTTAGATTTTCGAGTTTAAACATTTGAGCACTCTAATTTTCTCTTTCTAGAATCTATTTCTCTCTCTAAAACTTACTTCTTTCATTTCCTAAAGCGATTCAGATAATCATACTTATCACTTATCAATGACTTTTGGTCTCAAGAATGTTGGAGCCATATATCAAAGGTTAGTGAAAAAATCAGTTGTCACTTAAATTGGAAGAAATATAGAAGTATACATAGATGATATGTTTGTAAAAAGTACCAATGATGGAGATCACTTTCAGGTTTTGGAAGAAACCTTTTTCTAATCTAAGAGTTATATGTTTGACGTTAAACCCTGAAAGAGTGTACCTTCAGAGTTTGATTAGGAAAAGTCTTGGTATAAATAGTAAGTGAGATAGGGATTGAGGTTGATCCACATCAGTTGAAAGTTTTTACAACCATGAATCTGCATTGATCAACCAAAGAAGTGTAAATTTTAATAGAAAGGTTGGCAGCCTTAAACAGATCCATCTCCAGATCTTCAAATAAATGTGCTCCATTATTTCTGGTTTTTATGCATGCTAATAAGTTTTCTTGGACACCGCAGTGTGACGTGGCGTTTGCAAAAATTAAAGAATATTTGTGCTCTCCGAAAGTTTTAACCAATTCACTCCTAGGTAAGGCGTTTTTCCTATATATTGCAGTCTCATATTATGTTGTAAGCACAATTTCGGTGAGGGAACTAAAGGGTTATCCGCACTTGATAAATTACGTGAGTAAAAGTTTGATTTCTTTAGAAAAACATATATTTGAAGTTATAAAAGTTAGAATTAGCTTTGGTCACAATTTCTCGAAAAGTGCGTCCTTATTTCAAAGCCCATTCATTCATAGTTCAGACTTCATTCCTATTAAATAATATATTGCAAAGGCCATGTGTTTGAGGGAGAATGACGAAATGGTCTGTAGAATTAGAGGAGTATGAAATTGACTTTACTCTTCGAAGAACAATCAAAGCCCAAGCCTCGGCTAGTTTTCTTGTCAAATTTCATTCGAAGTGATCAGAAGATGAGGACGACGACACAGACAAATTAGTTTTAAGGAGGAATGGTTGGTTCGAACTGATGAAGGTTCAAGTATTTAAAGATCATAGTAGGAATTCAACTGATAGTTACTTTAGGGGCGGCTATGTATCAAGCTAATTATTCCGATTTAATGCATAAAAGAAAAAAGAAAAATATGATGCAGCACTTCCTAAATTGAGATTCACAAAAATTTGTGGAATTAAGAAAGTGCGTTTGGAGACTAATTCATAGGTTGTGGTGAATTATATGGCAGGAATGCCTCAGGCTAAGAAAGATCAACTCGTAAAATATTTGCGAGAATTAATAGGATTAGGAGTGCTTACCTAATAGTTGAACATATCAACCGAGGGAAAAATACCATTATGGATTCTATAGAAATCGTTGCTTACACCCTGGGATATCCTTGGATTATAGTCCAGATATAAATACAAACAAGTTTCTTCAAATATAGCCTAGGGTTGAGATTATATCAATTGTCATCTAACCCTTTACTCGAAACAAAATGTTGAGCCACCACCAGTATCGGTAACTACATTGAATTTGGTGAGGGCTTTGTGCACAAATTCCTTATTTAAACAGCCATACTTCTTCTTTCACTCTGTTCTTTACTTGCAATCAAGCTTGAGAAAGGATTTGGACAATCAACATCAGATGAATGTGAGAAGGTACTCGCCGAATTTTACTACAGTTTTCTCCCACTATCAGTAACTTCACCATGGAATTCGGATGAGGGATTTGTGCACGAATTCCATGTTTGTATTTCACGATACTCTCCTCACTATTATTGGTAACTTGACCATGGAATTTGGATGAGGGCTTCGTGCATAAATTCCATGCTCTATCAGCCAGACTTCTTCATTCACTCGATTGTTACTCGAAAACATTATTGAGAAAAGGTTTGGATAGTAAAACAGTGGATGAACGTGAGAAGCTAATCACTGAATTTCACCACAGCCTCACCACTATTGGTAACTTCACCATAGAAACCAGATGAGATTTTCGTTCATAAAAGGTTTGGATTGTAGAATAATGGATGAACGCGAGAAGGTACTCACTGGATTTCACCACAATTTCCTCACAAGCATGGAATCTAGATGAGAGCTTCGTGCATGAATTCCATGTTCTAGCAGCCATACGATATATCAGGTGATGAGGAGTACTGAAATAATACACTTGTAAGTTTTCATTTTCTCTTCTGATTTCCGTTAGTTTGACACCAGATTTGATTCGAAGAATAATTCTAGCAAATGAAGAGGCATTACATTGAAGCCAAGGAATATTTCTTTAATCTGTTTCCTATTCTGTACAATCAGTGAAGTAAAAAGGGATCCATATTTAATTCTTTATGGTATTTTCAGCAAACTTTAAAAACAAAGAGGAAAACTTAGCTACTGAAAAGGACAGAGCTTCGGATTTAAAGAGCAACTGATAAGACTATGTATCTTCAAATTCAATCGTTTATTTTCCAAGAAAACGACATACATTAGAGGATTGATTCCATATTTGAATTCTTTTGATTTTCCAGCAACCTTCTAGAGTTTAGGATCTCCAACCAGGTCAATCTCTCTTCATAAAGACTCTCTTTTTTCCATAAGCAGCAGTTTAGAATTGTTAGCTTCTTATGCAAAAATATAAGTTTCTCATTTTCAATTGCAGGTAGCTAAACTCCGTTGATTTGGGCAGATCTCAGACCTCCATTACAAAACTAGCAGCATCTTTCATTGAAAAATTATTTCTTTGAAATTGATGAAATTTCGAGTTCTCCAACATCGGGTACCATAGATCTTTTATTAGGTCTCTTCTTTTACTACTGAATCTAGATTTTTTTATAGAAGTTCGATAAGAATCTATTTTGTCTAATGGGAGATATATCATTGAGTTTCTTCAGAGTAATTTTCCATTCTTGACGAGAGTTCACGATCCTATCTTTCTTCCCATTAGTTAGAGATTTCTTTCTAGTATAACACGTGAGGTAAAACCTGTTTAATTTTTTAATTTCTAACAATATTTAAACAGTATGATAAATCATTCAGACATCGAAGCTCGAATAAATCAGTTAGGGGATAAAATCACGGCCCGAAATGAGAAGTATGATCAAAGAGAGCAAAATATTCAATCAAGTAGGCTGAGATCAGAGGTAAGACAAATGGAGGAGAAGAATGATGGGAACAACCAATCTGATCGATCTGGTACAACTCGTCTGGTTCGAAATGAGCACATGAAAACACATTTTGGATCTAGTAAGGAGAATCGTACTTCACAAAAAGAGGAAAAAGACAAGCATAGGTATATTACATTCAGTAATGATGGGTTGGACAGTTCAGCATCTGAGCATAAGAGGTATCGGGGACTTTCGAAAAAAGAAAAAGGTAAGCCTGGGAAGTCACGAAAAGAATATAAATCAAGAAGAGACAATGTACCTCGTTGTTTGAGAGAAACATAGTAGTGTGACAGAAATACATTGAATCAATACACATGAGTATATGTTCGAAATTTGTATGCTGTCATAGGAGCAGGAGGAGATAATCAGTACATTCAAGGAGTCTGATAATGAAAAATATCAAGAACGGAAAGAAATCTGAAAAATATAAAGAATGGAAAAGTTAGAAAGATCCATAAGAAAATACACCTCACTAAAACCCTAGCAAAAATGATTTCTCCCCTTTTAATAAAAGATCGGTTAGCTTATATAGCAATTGTTGTGGGCCTTTTGGCCTATTGAGCCATTGGACTTAGACAAGTGGTCCATTATAGGCTAATTCATCCCACAAACTTACTAAGTAAAAACATATTTACTTCTTATTACAAAATACATATTGGTTAAATATTCCAAAAGTCTAACTTGCGAATCGAATAAATCCTTCCCTCATCAGTAGTCCCCCTAGTCCTTACTTCAGATTTTGCCACTACTTCAGATTTTACATGTTCCTTACTTTACATGCAAAAATAACACCATAATAAAATGAAAACAAAAATTAGAACAAAACATAAAATTCCATCGACTACCTTTTTGTGTTCATATTCGAATTTTATCAATGTTAAAGTGCTTTGTAACCCCCACTCATTGCGAAGAATTCTGAGAGATGAGTAATTTTGGTGCTGCTCTATATGTTACCTGTGAATCACTTTACATGTAATATTAATACTATGATAAAAATATACTGACATTGATAAAGTGAGGAACAAAACATAAAATGTCTTGGCCAACAGATATAGACCAACAGATGTAGGAAATGTAGACCAACAAATGTTAGAAGATCCATCAGATCCAAAATAATAAATTTTGAGTGTTGACCAACTAATGTTGGAAGATCCTTCGGATCCGAAATAACAAATCTCATATGTCGACCAACTAATAGTTGGAAGATCATTTGGATCTAAAATAATGAACTTGGAATGTTGACCAATTAAAATTGGAAGACCCCTTAGATCCAAAATAATAATAAATTTCAAATGTTGGCCATCCAGAGTTGGAAGATCCCTTGAATATAAAATAATAATGAATTTCAAATGTTGACCAACTACTATTGGAAGATCCCTCGGATCCAAAATAATAATGAATTTCAAGTGTTGACCAACTAGTGTTGGAAGATCCCTCGAATCTAAAATAATAATGAATTTCAAATGTTGACCAACTATTGTTGGAAGATCCCTCGGATCCAAAATAATAATGAATTTCAAGTGTTGACCAACTAGTGTTGGAAGATCCATCGGATCCAAAATAATAATGAACTTCAAGTGTTGACCAACTAGAGTTGGAACGTTTTGTTTTATCATCACAATCACGTAATTCTTGCCCATAGAATTACCGTACTGCCAACTGCAGATGCAGGCTGCTGTTTTCCATCAAGAAAACTTTGGGAGAATTTTTGGCTTGGAATTCGTGTGCCTAAAGTTCTCAACAGTGGTGTAACATGAAGAGGGAGGGCTAAAGTTCTGAACAGTTGTGTAACTGACGATGGTGGTGGTTACAAAACTGGCGATCGGGACGAATTGTTGTAGGACATCTCTATTGCCTGCTATTGCATGCACGATTTTATATTATCAACAATAACGTTCTTGTACTAACTGAAGTCCTGACCTGCTTGCAAGCGGCGCCATAGCAGGAACGTCCTCGTGCAAGGGGGGGACCTTTTTTCTCTTTCGGGTGAAGACGGAGCTGAAGATTAAACATAAGACGACCAAAACTGAAGTCGACGCAGAAGACTGTAGAGGTTACTGCACATTCGGATCCAAATAGTTGTAGGTTTTAACAGTTTCCTCTTGTTTCCTCCCCGAATCTCTTTCTGGCGAACTCGAAGCCGAAGAACAAGGAGACGACCTCATCGGTGCTCCAGCAAGGGAGATCCTTTGCAGATTCAAAGACCCTAATGGCGGTGTAGCTCCTCCAAGAATCACAGCAGTTGCTTCAGGAAATCCGCATTTGGTGTTAACTGTTGTCTAGACCACAGAAAGGTCTCTCATGATCCCCAGCTCAAGTCTTACATCATACAAGTTGCTGCAGCACTAGCACGTCAAGTTGGATCAGGAACCGAGTTGAGATAGCAAAAAGGACTGGTTACTTTCTCGAGGAGATCAAGTCTTTCATTAAAACCAGCTTCCAGTTTACGTAACTCAAGATTCTGCTTTATTTCAAGAGACCAATATTTAGCCTCGAGATATTGGATTCTCTTATGTGACTCTTCGTCAACTACAGCAACTCTTGGAGCAAATATCTTCGTAACATTATGCACATTGCATTTCCTGTTGCATTGGGGACACTTGCGTGAACTTGAGCTCCTCTGTAGCCATTGCTTAATGCAGGACCATCCATACACATGCCCACAAGGAAGACAACTTATTTGATGATCACCGCCGTCGGTCCAAGCATCCATGCATATCGGGCAGAGCAACCCTTCTACCTCACTCCGATTCCAAACATCTGGGTTACAAGGCATAACTCCTCCATCGACTGATATACGAGATGACACAGTAACTCCGTTTCTGTCTCTTTCAATTTGGTTCTCTTCATTAGATTCTTGGTCTTCTTCGGCTTCACTATCTTCGTCGTCGTCTTCTTCGGCTTCACTATCTTCGTCATTGTCTTCCTCTGTTTCAAAATCTTCGTCATCATCTTCATCGGTTTCATAATCTTCGCTGTCATCTAGTTCGGTTAATTCTTCATAGTCTTCAGATACTTCATCCATTTCAGTGTCTTGGTTTGTTTCTTCTTCGAGGAGGTGATTGGTTACTTGTTCATGAACTTCCTCTTCTCTGGTTTCTACCGGTGGTTGATCACCGGGAGTTTGATCGTCCATGACACTTGTCTTGAATTTGTATGTGCGTTCGTCGACCAAGGGGACCATTGGATCCACGCAGACCGTCAAAATCGGAAAACGATGTCAGTGCTGTCATCTATTGGATCTGATGGCAAATGCACTGGAGAAGTTGTCATCTTCTGGTATCGTAGCTCGAGCAACCATTGGCTCGTTGATGATTCTTGCTCGCGTGATTTCAGTTGTATCAGCTTCTATTCAACCTCAGCAGTTCTTCCCCGGAGATCTTCCTCTCCAACTTCTGAATATAATGCTGCATCCGTATGTCGAGGCACATGTTGGTGAGCATTAGCTCTTTTCAATTCTTTTGATTCCAAGCTTTGATACAACCTCTGCATTTACTTCTGTGACTACTGTAAAGTAACTCTTCCTGATAATTTGCCTTCAAATTTCGAGCTCATTCCAGTAACTTAGCACTTCTTTCTCTACGCATGAAGAACTCAAAAGACAACCTTGTCGTGCGCTTCTTCCATCCTCTCTTGTTTCTCTGGAACTTATCTCTGGACCCAAACAATGTTGTGCGTATTTTGTGTCTGTCATGTAAAAGACTAAAATGTGTGTGCAACATATATATTAAGATACACAATATCTCGGACAAACGCAAAACATATTATAACCATTACAATACAACAAACATACAAATGCAACAAACACGTACAAAACCTATACATATCAGCAACGGTGAATAAAACATGATGTATACACACATGGGAATAAAACAGGCTCATGTACACTATACAGCACACACATGTGAATTAATACATAATGATATAACACGACACAATAGATATACGTGTGATAAACGTAGTGTACACAGACTACAACTATTAGCGGATGCTAACGTTCATAGACATACACAATCTACAAAACCACACATCTAGCATAATATTCACAAGTGAAACACACAAAATACAAGACAACATATATAAAGCTAACAGAAACAGACAAAACACATAAATCGTACAATAGTAACATACAAACTGTGAGTATTAAACACTGTCTATGAATGTTGTATGTAACACCATTAGACTAATATCATCCATGCGATGCATGGTTAACATACAGTGTACACAAAGGACATACTGAAGGTACATAGTAAGACACATATCTACAAAGAGTGGAACAGTTGTGGAATGTAGCAAACACACTGTTATTAACAATTGAGATGGCAGATTGGCACAAAGGGTCACAACAAAGATAGTGTATATCTAGATTTTAGAATACACTAGTGAAAAACGGCTAATTAGAAAACTTAGCTTTGTTCGTGATGTTCATGGTGATTCGACGGCGAAGCCGAGCGGAAACCGCTTCAAAATTTGTACCCAAAACTATTATGGCTCATTCATCTCTGATTGGGGAGAGGTTGTGGTGGTTGGGGATGGCCGTGGCGAGGAGGCCGCTGGAGCTCCCCCTTCAGCTACTAGAGGGGGACATTGGTTCTAGCTACGGTAAGATCTTCTTCTAGAAATTCTCATCGAATTTCATTTATCCATATCATGAGGCGGCCGTCACTTGTGGTATTTGCAGATCATCCAAAAGATTGAATTTGTTCTTTTCTTTAATACTGTACTGTACTGCTTTCACTCTCTCCTTCAACAACAAGAGGAACCTTTACTTCCATATTAGCTTCATACCCACCATCTCTCGAAGACGAGAAGGAAACGGAAACTGGGGCACTACTCTTCAGGTCTCTATTACCAACAGGATTTTTCTCAGATTTCGTTTTCCTATAAGCTTTGGCTTTCTCGAAGGTGAGTTTGAGTACATAACAGCGAGTCAGAGGGTAATCCTTTATGATTCGATTGATAAAAACGTTAGGGTTTCGATGCAGAATAGCCTATTTTATATGCTCGTAACGGTTTTGGATATGTTATCTGGGTACCGGTCATCTTCCCACAGACGGAGCCATTTGATAATGAAAAATATCAAGAACGGAAAGATAATTGAAAAATATAAAGAATTGAAAAGTTAGAAAGATCCACAAGAAAATACACCTCACTGAAACCCTAGCAAAAATGATTTCTCCCCTTTTAATAAAAGATCGGTTAGCTTATATAGTAATTGTTGTGGGCCTTTTGGCCTATTGAGCCATTGAACTTAGACAATTGGTCCATTAGAGGCTAATTCATCCCACAAACTTACTAAGTAAAAACATATTTACTTCTTATTACAAAGTACATATTGGTTAAATATTCCAAAAGTCTAACTTGCGAATCGAATAAATCCTTCCCTCATCAGAGTCGAGTGGGGTAAATCACCCTTAACAACTGAGATAAGGTCTATTACTCTTCTCGAGCAGTTCGATATCTCTAAGATCAAATTTTTTGATGGGATGCAAGATCTCGATGATCACATCCAAGAACTATATGATGAACTTTGAAGATGACGATAGGCTCGTATGCAGAGCGTTCTCTCAAAAATTGAAGGGAATAGTTTTGAAATGGTATAATAGAATTCTGAGGGGATCTATTTCCAATTTCAAAGATTTTTATACAGCTTTCTGAAGAAAAAACATTGTGGGAAGAAAAGAGATGCGAGCAAATGGTGACACGATAATATATTGCAAGCAAGTTGGAGGAGATAAGATGAATGACTATACATAGTGTTTTGTGTTAACAAAAGTTGGTTTAGATAATTGTGAAGAGTATATAGTCATGGCTGCATTTCGAAAAGGTTTATTACAGGATGATTTAGCAATTGAAACAACAAAGAGAAGAGTTTTGAATTTTGGAGTGCTGATAGCTCAAGTCGAGGATCAAATTAAAGTGGAAGAATCGACTAAAATTAGAGGAGAGGTCGGACCCATTCAAAAGAGTTTAAGGCACGTGTCAAATGATAAGGGGAACTTTTCAAACTTGACCCAGCGATCTCATCCGAGGAACAATAATAGTTTTCCTCATTGAACTAGAGGGTGCCCAACTCAGGCTACGGGAATCAGTTTCAAAGACTGAGGTCAAATCAATGGATAAGGCCAGTATATTATGCTGATTTAACTGATAATGTGGCTGCGATTTATGAAAAGGTAAAGGGATATGTGAGTTTTAAAAAGCCTGCTCTGATAAATAGATCCAGGGAAGAGCGTAATAATTGGTTTTGTAAGTATCATAGTGATATTGGACATGATACTGCAGATTGTATAGATTTGAAAAATGAGGTGAAAATTCTAATTGAAAATGGAAAATTAACCATTTTTGTTAAAGGGCAGAGCAGTGGGTCAAAGGCTCCAAGTGCATCAACATTGCAAGCAGCAAATCCAAATTCATAGGATGAAATTCTAATATTATGGATTCAAAATTCGATGATTTTGATGCAACCTCAAAAATATTTTGACAAAAATCCGGATTGGTTGATTTTGATAGATGTGGACGAACCGATAGAGCAAGGACGAGTTCGAACTTTATGTGAATACTTTGAATCCTTGGTAATTGTTGGAGGAGATATTATGGCTAGTAACATCAATAGCTCCAGAAAAAGGCATGTGGTGAGTTTAACTACTCAAATAGAAGGAAAGATTTCTACTCATTTGTATGGTAAAAAAGATATTCCCTTTATTATTTTCGATGTTAATGATTTGAGCGGCACTAGATGGCCTCATAAAGATACAGTTGTTATTGGAGCAGAAGTAGATGGTATTGAAATCCCACGTGTTTTGGTAAATACAGGAAGCTCTGCAAATGTTATGTTCAAGTCAACATATGATAGGATGAAATCTTCCTCGAATCTGTCAATCAGAACCAGTCATAATTGGGTTTATAGGTGTGACAACCCAGGTGATTGGAGAATTTGAGGGTTAGGTTTGTTTGGGAAAAGTGTCTTTTAGAAAGAAGGTTCAAATTTTATTCATGGTGGTGGATTTTCTGACCAGTTATAATTCTATTTTTTGGAGATCTTGGCTTTCGAGGATGTATGCAGTTGTATCGAAAGTTCACCAGTATTTGAAGCATGTCATCGGAGACTGTGTTGGGGTTGTCTGAAGTGATCAAAATGTAGCTAAAGAATGTTATGCAACAACTCTTCGTATCCGAAGTCCAAACAGTGAAGATCGAATGGCTAAATAAAAATTGGAGGGTTGACCTCAGAAAAAGAAGAAGGAGTTGATGATCCGAGGGAAACCCAGGTTCTTTAATCATACGTAAAAGTATAGAAGAATATTCTTTTCCTCATGGGAATTTTTTTTCGAATAGGAACATTACTGACCCCAGCTTTGCGTCAGTAGTTGTTATAATTTTTTTTTGATAATCTAGATGTTTTCACTTGGAAAATAGAGGAAGTAATGGAGACTCTATCTCATATAATATGTCATAGCTTGGTTACAGATTTGAGGATCAGGCCAGTTATTCAAAAAAGACAAGCTTTCTCTGTTGAAAAGGCAGAGGCTATAGTTGTCGAAGTGGATCATTTATCCGGGGTCGGACATATTAGGGAGGCATATTATCCTTTATGGACAGAAAACCCTGTGTTTGTAAAAAAGAAGAATGTAAAATGGAGAATGTGTGTTGATTTCACTGATTTGAATCAAGGTTATTCTAAAGATCAATTTTATGTTACTCGAATAGATCATTTAGTTGTATCTACTTCAGGAAATAAAATTTTATCTGTTATGGATGCTTTTTCAGGGTATAACCAAATTCAAATGGATCCAAAAGACCAAGAGAGCACTACTGTTATCACAGATCGAGGCTTACATTTCTATAGTGTTATGCATTTTGGGCTGAAGAATGCTGGAGAAACATATTAAAGGTTGATGAATAAAGCTTTTGCTTCTTAGATTGGGAGAAATATGGAAGTACTTATTGATGATATGTTAGTTAAAAATTCAGCTGATGAGATGCATTTAAAGGATTTGGAGGAAACCTTTTTTAATCAAAGGGTTATTTGATTAAAGCTAAATCCAGAGAAATGTACTTTTGGAGTTCAATCTGGGAAGTTCTTGGGATATATAATTAGTCTAAAGGGGATAGAGACTTTTGTAGAGCAGTTGAAGGCTTTAATCCCGATAACATCACCTCGAACTATTAAATAAGTGCAAATCTTAACATGAAGGTTAGCTTCCCTTACTCAATTTATTTCAAGGTTTTCCAACAAGTGTTTTCATTTTTCAAAGTGTTACGAAGACCAAAGGATTTTGAATGGACATTGGATTGTGAAGTAGCATTTTCGAGGATTAATGAACTTTTATTATCACCAGAGATAATGTCTAAGCCTCGAGCTAGAGACCAGTTCTTTTTATATATAGCAGTGTAAGATTTCACTATGAGTTGATAAGTGAAGATAAGGGAGTTCTAAGGCCAGTCTACTATGTTAGTAAGAGTTTGTTGACAGTTTAGAAGAGGTACCTAAGACTTGAAAAATTGGCTTTGGCTTTAGTGGTTACTGTTAGGAAAATGTGACCTTATTATCAAGCCCATACTATTGAGGTTAGTACCTCTTTTCCACTAAATAAGGTATTGCAACGCCCATACATTTCTGGAATGATGACTAAGTGGTCAGTAAAGTTGAGTTTAAGGCACGTGTCAAATAATAAGGGGCACTTTTCAAACTTGACCCAGCGATCTCATATGTCGCCTCAAGCTTTAACTTATTTTCTTGTTGAATTTCATTCAAGCATATCATATGAGGCGACAGATAACGTGGTATTTCTAGAAATTTCGACGTGGGTCGTTCGAACTGATGGTGGTTCTAGTATTTTTGGATCTAGTGCATGAGTGCAGTTAATTGCTCTTTCTGGGCAGACAATGTACCAAGCTATTAAATTATGTTTTCATGCATCAAATAATAAGGCTAAATATGAAGTTGCATTGGTTGGTTTAAGGCTTTCAAATATTTGTGGGGCAACCATGGTTCGTTTAAAAACAGATTCCCAGTTAGTGGTAAATCATATGGCAGGTGTTTCCAAGGCTAAGAAGGATTATTTAATTTTGTATCTTCGAGAGCTTCAAAATTTAGCTCTCTTTTTTGACAAAGTGATTGTACAGTATATTGGTCGAGTAGATAATATTATTGCTAACTCTTTGGAAGCAATTGCTTATACAGACCAATAATCATACTTATGTCTATTTTCGAAGTAATCCATTTTGACAGGTGGGGAATAGATTTGGTAAGGCTTTGCCTGTGTCTTCTGGAGGACGTCAAATGATCATTTTGGTCATGGATTATTTAATAAAGTAAGCAGAAGCTGAACCATTTTCTGGAACAAAAGCAAAGCATGTTATTAAGTTCATTATGAACAATATTTTTTGCTTTTTTGGAGTGCCTTAAAAAATTACTACGGATAACGATCATTAATTCAATAACAGATAAATGACTTCTTTTATTCCTCAAAGGGAATAACAAATGATTTTTCGACACATTTTCATCCTCAAGCAAATAATCAAGTAGAAATGACTAATAGATCTATTTTGGAAGGTCTGAAAAATAATTTAACATGTGTTGCGGGGAAATGGCCTAATTATTTGCAAGAGGTGTTGTGAGCTTATCGTACGACTCCTAGAGAGGCTATTCAAGATAAATATTTTGCCTTAATATATGGGATATATGTTGTTAGTCCTCCATAAACTAATTTACCATCTTATAGAGTACTCCAATATTCTGATGAAGGTGAATAAAGAGGCAAGAAGAACAGAGTTTTCATCAAGGAGAAAAAAGTTAAAGCTCATTTGAATATGACTCACTATCAAACTTTGATGAGGAGTCAATATAATTCGATGGTGAGGAGAAAAGATTTTCAAGTGGGCAATAAACTATGAAGAAATATATTCCTCCATAAAAAGGATAAGAGACTTGGAAAGATGGTCCCGAATTGAGAGGGTCTTTATATAGTGATGGAGAGGATAAAGTCGGACACATATCACCTTTGTAATAATCCTGGAAGAATACTTCAACATCCTTGGATTATAGAACACTTGAAGCTGTATTAGGAGTGGGTTTTTTGTTTTGAAATATTTTTTAGTAACTGGCACACTCTTTCCTACCCTGTTGGTCTATGGAGGTTTTAACGAGGTGTCATGTCAATATTCGAAGATATTAATGACAGTTTTTTTTGCCAATGGTTGTTTACAACAGAAGTATTTTAATAATTTTGGTAACTAGTCAATGACTGATCATCTTTGAAGTTGTTAACCAAAAGTAATTGTTCTAAGTGTTACGTTTATTATTAACACTTTTTGAATAACACAACCATATTTGAGGTGCTACGTTCTTTAAACGCACTAGAAATGTTACGTTCTTTAAACGCACAAGAATTATTCGAGGTGCTACATTTTCTAAATGCACTAGAAATATTTGAGATGTTACATTCTTTAAATGCGCTAGAGAAATTTGAGGTGTTATATTCTTTAAAGACACTATATGTATTGAAGGTGTTTACATTCTTTAAATATACCAATTATTATTCAAATTGTTACATTTTGTAACGGTATTTTTTGAGACATTATTGTTATTCGAGGAGAAAATGACTTTGTTCAAAAAACAATTGTTATTATAAGTCTTATGATAGAGGAGATAAATATAAAAAAAGAAACGTAATAATTCATGAAAGAAAATCTGATCTTACAACAAAATATTCTGAATGTTAAAACAACTAAGCCTCCATACAAAACAAGTCCTCAAAACAATGTTGAGCGACTTCGAACAAATACAAAAAACAACAACAAAAAGGGATAGAGCACCAATTATTTGTATTTGGAATTATATTCTATATCTCCTTCATGAGATTCACTTTCTCTTGATTCCGTTTCATAAGAGAAGTCGGTATGGACACGGTCAATGGCTTCATTGAGAAATGGTGCGTGAATTTCAAGAAATAGACTGATTGATTTCTGATCCTCTGCATTTGCAATAACAGCCAATATATCTTTCCCACATTCAATTTTTCCGTCTTCCACAACAATTTCATTTTCTTTTCCAAGAGTAATTTTCAGATTATCCATATCATTTGTAAGCTTTTTCTTCTATTCTTTAATCTTCTTTAAGGATTCTTAAAGAGTGTAATACTTTTGTTACTCCTCGGATAACTCCTTTGCAGGTTTGTTCGTAACTTCTTCTATATTAGTTTCATGAGAAGTCTTGAGCTCTTTCAGTTTTTTATCATGCGCAGAACGAAGATGACGTTTAAGTTGGATAGCTGCATGGATAAATTGCGTCTTATCAATTTGGAAGACACAAAATTGATCCTCCATATGTCTCCTAAAATTTTATTTTATTTTTAGCTACGGTAGTAGCATTCTTAGACCTACCCATCTCTTTATGATTTTTTTCTAAACGGTTTCGAGATGAATTTACTTATATGCATAATGGTTTGGCTGTTGCTTCGAGTTGGGCGAAAGGTTGCTGAACAAGTAAGACCTCTTCGGAGGGTTGGGGTTCTTAGATAGGAATGAACCTTTCATTGTTGAAAGGCGTGATAGCAGATGAGGTAGCCAAGTGAGCATCCAAAGAAGGCAGAAGTTCATTCAAAAGAGGATCAATGACTTCAAGACCAATTTTCCAAAGTCATTTTTGGATTTTTTTTTGAAACTTTTGGATCTATATCCTTGTAGAGAGCTTAAAGCTCTTCTTCACTAGCACACTTATCATGATAAAAATGGTCCTCTCCTTGATGATCGTCAACTGCTATTCCTCCTTATTTATCATATGTTATAATTCATCCTCGATGATCTTCTGTCGTAGTGTTTTCAATTTCGGTTGGAGGAAGTTGAGAGACAGTTTCTTCTTATGGCTTTCCTGATATCATAGTAGGAAAATTTTTCGAGCTGCTTTGAGGAAGGTTCTTCATGGTTCCTTCTTAGATAGTAGAAAGGTTGGTTTTAGTTGTCTTCCTTTTAGTATTCTTTTGAGGGATCAAATTTTCTGAAAAGCTAGGACCATATGTGCTAGCTGCTTGTTTCTTTCTTTCTTTTTTGCGGGAAGATGGCTATCTGGTCTGTTCCTCATTGGAAGAGTCACCTTTCAGTGCTACCAGTCTCTTCACAGCTAAATTTAGGTTTGATGGCTCCATCGGATTTTCGGGGAGATCAACGCCCAGGGTGATCCTCCATAAGTGGCTATTGATAAAATTGATGGGCATAAAGCTTAATGGAACCCACTGCCCCACTCTTTTTCTAACTAGGGGGCTAGCTTCACAAAAATATCATTCACATATTTCTTGAGACCTTTATATCTCTTCAAAATTTCAAGGAAAAGTGATAAGATAACTGAAAAAATAAGCACAAAGTATTCAGCCAAAGAAAATATGAATATCAAGCAGAACTTACTGTTACTCCTCCAGACGAGGTTGAGTTCTGAATGTTTCTCCTTGAATATCTTCTTCCCGATCTCTTAGCTCTAGATATGAAGACAAATTTTTGTTTCTAAAATTTGTCAGCTTCCAGCAAGTCATCGATGAATTTAAGATCATCATCAAGGGTTAGGTAGTAGAAGGGCATTCCATCCCCCCGAAATTTTGGTTAGGGTAATGAAATATTTGATGGAGAGGGTAATTTGGCTTAGTCTAGAAGCCATGATCACTGATCAAAGTGTAAACTATTGATTAGGTGTTCCTTGTGTAGGGAAAATGTTCAGTAGTTCGAAGTACACTGTTATCTTCCGATCTAGCGGGAACCGAAGACCCCAATTGATGATTTCAGGGTTGACCACCAATTCATATTTTCCACAGTTAAGTTGAGTTTCCCCCTCTTTTGGCAGTCGAATTATGACATTATCTGCCATTCCCCATTGTTTGTTCAGAAGACTGGCTTGAGCCTCCTTATAATACATGTAAGGCACGTTTTTAGCGCCATAATATATTCGGGAAGAAGTGGCTTTTGATTAACACTCACTGAGGTAGCTACATCCTTGGGAACCTCAATTGGAGCTTTCTTCTTCTTTACTTTTCTCCACGTGCTCTTGTTTTAGAATCATTTTCCTCAATATCATCTTTGATATTTTTTTAGGCATCATCTTCAGTATCAGCCTCGACATCTGAATGAGTGCCTTCTGAATCAACTTATTCATCAGAAGCTTGATCTATAAATTGATGATGATTTGGATTTAAGTTTGGGTTCTCTAGCTCATTATTTGAGGGGTTTTGTTGTGACTTTGTGTTAGTCTAAACGATATCCATCATGGGAGGATAATATGGTGAAGGGTTGATTGTATCAGTTGGTGAAGTACTGACCTCCTTGAACTCTCCCATAGCTATGATAATTTTATTTTTTACAGGATGACTTTGGGGGAGGTGAGTTTTTGGTCGGACTTGTGGAGTTTCTTTGCGTAGTTGTCGAGGTTAATTAGACCTGGTAGGAGATGGAGTTTCTTATGATATTTTTTGAAGTAGATAAACTCTGACTTACTTTGCAATTTCTTCAAAGAGAAGCAGTTGTGGAACCAGTAGGAATGGGAGAGGAAATTCGAGGTGTTGATTGTGAAGGGTTTGTTGATAAAGACTGTTGAGATTTTCGGGTGGATAAATTTGAAAGTATATCAAAAGTTTGATTTGTGTCAAAATTACGGTAATGAATGGTTTCAGTAGAAAACCGAGGAGCGTTGCTTATCAGTTCACCAACTCTATACTCCTTAGCTCTTGCAGAAATAATCGTAAGCATTCTCAGGATTTGGGGAAATTGGTTTTCATAGTTTTTTAGTTTTTGAGCGTTTTCCATAAACTAATTTGAAGATCAGCTGGAAAGTATGAGTTTTCCTGTAAAGGTAGCGAATGAATTGGTAAATCAATGAAGGGAAGTAATGATTTCTCTCAAGTAAAGGCAATTTTATCTCTCTAAAAAGTTTGTACGAAGTGAATAATGAGAGGCTATTTGTAAAAGAGGTTACGAGAGAGAAAGACATGTCAGAGACGTTGAAGAGGTGAACCGTTTGTGTGTAAAGGGGATTGTGTGACGTTTGTAAAACTGTCAGACCTAGGGGCAAGGCTAAGAAATAGAGTATAATGATTCATTGTACATGTAATAGGCCATACCAAACGTTTATAACCGTTATGAAGAAGCCAACTCGTATTTCCACATCACAATTTATTCGAGTAGGTTGACTTAGATTAATTTTGAACTGAATGCAAGCATCAGTGTATTCGAAGAGGATAAACGTGAAGAATTTATGTTCGAGGTAGATTAAACTTGGCGAGGAAGTTATCCTGCTTATAGTGAATACTGAAGTGATAACTAGTTCTTACTTATTGTATTTCGTAAGAACTATGGGGGCTAGTGATAAGGATATAGAATATTGAGGGATTAAATCTAAATAATGAAAGTCTTATATGATCAATTCAGAAGATATATGATAGATTTTAGTATGTTTGTAAATATGTAAATATAGGGGGTTAAAATGTAATTAACCAACTTTTGTAACTAATTGTGTTATACTAAGTTTGTTTGCCTATAAATAAAGGCTCAAGCTCTTACTACAAGGATCGACATTTTTCTAAAATCTTAGTTGATATCTACTTTTACTTTCTCTCTAAAATCAATATCTCTTTTACTTTCAAGAACACAATTTATAATTAATAGAATCAACTGAAATCTAGTTGTTCAACATCCCTCATAATAGGATAGGACATTTTGAGTGTGTAATATTATTCTAGAGTTTCTAAAATAGAAAAGTAATTACGTTTTTATATAATTTTAGTTCTTGCTAGTGATGACAACTCGGGTCTTGTCCGATTCGACTATGGAGTTTTGTTCCGTCAGAAAATTTAAATTATATTAAAAAAATATATTAAATAAAAAATAATATATATATATATATATATATATATATATAAATAAAATAAAACATATAAAATATTATTCGAACCGATGTCTACCGATCACACCAGATTGACCAATAAATATGAACGGACATGTTCGGATTTAAAAATATTAAAACCGGAACAAATCCGGTTCGGATTCAAATTTAAAAAAACGGACTCAGTGGGTCCGAATCCGACCACAGACAGCCATTACCATTGTTACCAATACCCTAATGATTAGTATAAATCAATATTTATGTGTATTTATGTCCTCCGTCTAACTAACAATAATACTATTTTCTTGGAACATCCGTTACCGAGACATTCATATCACCAAATTTATCACCACAACCACAAGGCTGCTTCTTGGAAGTATATTAAATTTTCTAGCTCTCCGCTCTGAAATATATTAAATTCTGGAGAAGAGGTCCATTTTTAGCCATTCAAAATTCTGGAGGACAGGTCCACCTATAGCCATTCAGACAAATACTTAACTGCACAACCAATTCTTTGCGCAATATCTATACCATGAATATATTTTGTTTCAGACAAATACTTAATTGCACAACCAATTCTTTGCGCAATATCTATACCATGAATATATTTTGTTTATTATTTGTTTGATAACGCAGAATCTAGAAGAAGAGAGGAATCCAAGAATGCGAAGAAAAGTCATCAAATAATTGTATACTAAAATATTATTGTACATCGGATATAGGCGTGACAGTACATTCCGTCCTATTTCCAGTATATATTTAACGGTTTGTGACATTGCATAGTTTGACATTACATATTTCATCCATTCAAATGTTGTTGGCGATTGATGCATGAGTGGTGAAACTATAATATATTTAGTATGAAGTAATAACCAATAAATATTTTCACCAAAAAAAAAAAAACCAATAAATATTAGTTTAGTTGAAAACATCAAATACTCAAACCCATAAGTCATTTATCTAATATGTTTAAATATAATACAAGAATAATTTACTTTCGAGTGAATAAATGATATATAATCTTTTATAGAAAATAAGTTTTTTTAAATATATGTTCGAGAGAAGTTTAATACGACGATACCCAATATAATATGTATAGAGAAAGACCAAATATAATACATAATAAGAACGAATATAATTACAATAATAATATTATTAAAGTATAATTAATAAGATAATATATTTTTAGTACAACAAATAGCATATTATAAGGACACTGAAATTATTCCATGATTATATGAAATTATTACAATAGATTACGTATATAATTTTTTTTTGGTAATTGTAAATACGAATTTAATAGATCGTTTTTTAAAATGTATAGTTTAATGCACCGTAAGGTGATATTTGTGTTATTAGATGCTTGATAGTTGTTAATGTGTCATATTTAATTTATTTTTTATAATATTTTTTTATACGTTATTAAAAATTAATTTGTATCGTTAGTTTATTAATTTTGATAAATTAGTTTCTAACTCATGCAATGGCCAATCATTTGAAACTGCTAAAGAAATAAATAAACGAATAGAGGTAAACTTTGCTATCGGAGAAAATGTCTTAGAGTATTCAACACCATAAATTTGAGCGTATTCTTTTGCTACAAGTCTTGTTTTAAGTCGAGCTATCGTCCCATCTGGATTCACTTTGACATTAAATACTCATCTACAACCAATAGCTTGCTTTCCGGCAGGTAAATTAACCAACTTCCAAGTACCAGTATCTTCTAATGCTTATATCTCTTCAAACATTGCAACTTTCAAACCAGAATGACATAAAGCTTCACGAATAGTTTTTGGAATAGAAATAGAATCAAGAGTTGCAATAAAAGCTTTTATAAAAGGTGAAAATGATCATATTTTGCAAAAGATGAAATTGGATAAGTACATTGTCTTTTACTTTTTCGATGAGCAATAGGAAGGTCAATATCAGACTGATTATCGTTCGTAATAGGATCTGAAGACGAAATAATCGGCAATGGGCATCTTGGAGGAGGTTTAGGACGTCAGGAATAAACATGTGCGATGGGAGGTCGAGATGGTGGAGGAAATGCAACAGATTGCGTAACAGAATCAATTTTAGTGATGCTAGGGGACTGAAGGTTCCCACTAGGCCCAATTGGAAAAAATGAAACATGCTTTAAAAATGTAACATCTCTAGACACAAAATACCATTTAAGTGAGGGAGAATAACATATGTATCTCTTCTGAACTCTAGAATATCCAAGAAAAATACATTTTAAAGATTTGGGATCTAATTTTGTACGATTAGGACTAACATCCCTAACGAAACAAGTACAACCAAATATGCGGTTTTCAATATGAATTAAGGGTTTTGAAGGAAAAAGCACAGAATATGGAATTTTATTATGAAGAATAGAAGACGACATTCGAGTTATTAAATAACAAGCAGTGGAAACAGCATCTGCCCAAAATGTTTTTGGCACTTTCATTTGAAAAAGAAGTGCACGAGCAACTTCTAAAAGATGTAATTTTTTTCTTCCATTGATACCATTTTGAGATGGTGTGTCTACACAAGAGGTTTGATGCAAAATTCCATGTTGTTCCATAAAAGATTGAAATGCAGTTGAACAATATTCTTTACCATTATCACTTCTTAAAATACGAACCAGACAATTAAATTGAGTATTAATTTCTGCATAAAATTTGCAATATAAAAAATAATTTTGAACGAATTTTCATGAAATAAATCCATGTAACTCGAGAATGACCATCGAAAAAACTAACAAAATACTTAAAATCCGTTTTAGATAAGACTGGACAAGGAACCCAAACATTTGAATGGACTAATTCAAAATGAGACTCAACTCATTTATTGACACGAGGATATGATGGAAGACGATGATGTTTAGCAAATTGACACGACTCATATTCCAATGAGATTATATGTTTAAATTGGGGATACAGTTTTTTAAGAGAGACTAAAGATGGATGACCCATACGACAATGAGCTTCAATTGGATATTGGACTCTCGAACATGCAATTGAATTATTGATATGTTTATTGAGATAGTAGAGACCTCCAGACTTATACCCTTTACCAATGATTCTTTTCGTCGTAAGATCCTGAAACAAACAATAATCAGAATAAAATGTGACAAAACAATTCAAATCTTAGTGATTTTGCTCACAGAGATTAGGTTAAATATAAATTGAGGAAGATTTAAAACGGAAGTCAAAGAAATATTTTCGTTTAAATGAACAGTTCCAGAGCCTAAAACAATAGATGATGATCCATCTGCCAATGTCACATCCGAATGATGTGTGTTTGTAAAAGTTGAAAGAAGTTTTGGATTACCCGTCATGTGTTTTGTGGCAGCGGCATCAATGACCCAATCTGATGATGAAGAAAGAAAACATTTGAATTACATGATCCGGAAGCTGCACTATTTATAAGATTAAAAAACTTCAATGATTCATGGTACTTGGAAAATTGAGCATATTCTTCCGCAGAAAGCATAACCGGTGCTCTAAAAGATTTCTTAGTAAACTGTGGTGGTCGGTGTGTTTGTTGTGGTTGTTGTGTACAGTTCCACTTTGTATGACCGAATTCATGACAATGAAAACACTTTATATGGCTGGGATTTCGAAAACCACATCTTAACCTATTTTCTTCCATCAGATAAAATTAAGAACACGTGTATAAAAAAAAGGTTGTAAAAACCCTAAAACCATAAAGGGCTCCCATACCATGTAAAAGTATAAAATAGATTTTTTATTATTGACATATTATTATGTACAGACTAAAGCCATATATATATTCTAATAATATACTAATATACCATAATCATGTATATAATATTTTATAATTGACTATTAACTATAATAAACTATGTAGTCAAATATCTTCTATTATTTCCATTAACAGCCTTCAATTCATGCAATGTTACATCATATTCCTCTCCTGCGGGTGTCGGTTTTTTCACTGATCGTTTTCTACAACTTGTTCGAGCCTCTGCGTGGAACAATTTCTTTAGTCTTTTGCCTAATCTGTGGGCAACAAATTTCTTTATTTTCCCACTTCTCACCTCAAGTGTTTATACTCCTCCTTCAGAGCTCCACCCTAATTCATCGCTTCCAAAGGCTTCCCATTGAGCCTTTGTCAGCGATATCTCATTGTCCATAACCTAACAAATAACCAGATACAAGGTAACATGCATCGATGAATGACAAGAAAAAGAAAGTTGTCAAACAGCCTATACAACCTATCTAGAAAACTCAATGCAACATATCTAGCAACCTCGATGAAACCTAGCTAGCAAACTCAATTCAACGTATCTATCAAACTCAATTCAACTTATCTAGCAAACTCATGCCAACATATCTACCAAACTGAATGCAACATATCTAGCAAACTCGAACATTACTAGATACGATTTATTGAAACATTGCTAGATACGTCATATTAAAACATTGTTACGTATGTAATATTTTACATTCAGTTTTGGATTCTAATTGATCTTACCTGCGCGTCTCTAAGCTGGCTAACTATCTCGATCATTTCCATAGTCGACTTCTCCCCCTCCAATCCCCACTATTTATAACATCTAGGTATGATATCGGGCCTTGGTATTTGGACCGTCATCAAACTATGTTCTATAAAAAATGGCTGCATGCAACCAAATTATTCAAAAATGGTTTTAATACCAATACTCACCTCCTTCTTTTTATTCAAGATATATGTCACTTAACTTTGAGGATGCTTTGTCACAATTTGTGGACCATTTGAAGTCTTTTTTATTTCTTAGGACTTCGAAAAACTTGACACACTTATCTGATGACCAAGAAATAAACTTGTTTAATGCAGTTAATTTTCCAATCAATATATGAACTTCAATAGTCCGAGGTGGAACCGTGGCTAATAGAGCATTCAATTGGCCACGGTCGGCTTGGATTCCTGTTTCACTTATGACATAGCCCAATACTTTACTAAAAGTACATTTCTCAAGCTTCAATTTCAGGTTGATAGCTTTCACGTTAAAAACGTTTCTTGGAGGTCGGAGAAGTGATCCTCCTCAATGGGTTTTTAACCATCATGTCATCAATATAAAATTTTGCATTTCTTCCAATTTACTTATTGTTGATAAGCAACTACAACATTCTTCAATCCAAAATACATTACTTTGTAACAATGAAGTCCCCTAGCAATGATGAAAGTAGTGTGATCTTGATCGTTCAGCTCTATATGTGTCAAATTATACTCGGAAAAGTCATTCATGAAGGATAATAACTTATTCCCCGATGTAGAATCCACCAATTGATGTATATGGGGTACTAGAAAAGGATCATTGGGACAAGCTCAGTTAAGATCTGTAAAATCAATACGCATACACTATTTTCCATTTTTCTTCCTCACAAAGACTGGATTGGCAGTCTAAACAGGGTACTGGGAATCTTTAATGTGCCCCACCTTGGTTAACCGATCCACTTCTTGGACTATAGCTTCTCATTTTTCTTTAGAAAACTATTTATTTCTTTGCATTAATGGACCTCCATCAGATCTATCAAATAGTTTACGGCTGATAGATTTGCCGGTACTCTAGTTACATCCTTATTACACCAAGCAAACACATGTGAATTCTTAAATTGAAAGAAGAATAATTTTTCCTTCAATTCTAATGGTAATTTAGATCCGACCCTGACGTTTTTCCATTTTGATAGATGATGAAATTCAACCTCTTCTATTAGGATAACAACACTATGAGCCTCCCTTGGATCATCTATCTTATTCGACTCCGCAAAAAGGTCTACTAATTGTTATTATTTTCCAATTCCCTCTGCTTCCAATGATTTTGAAGCGAGAGTAGTGACATAACATTCACTTTCCACCTTTTGGTTGCTTCGGACCACACCTACTTGGCCTCCAAAAACATATTTCAAACATTGGTGAACAGGTGATGATACTTCTTGGATTATAAATAACCAAGATCTACCAAATATCACATAATATGACGTCGGGCAATCAACTATTACAAACAAAATCCTTACCAGTTTCTTGAATGGACCTTTTGCTAGCAAGACATCACCTTCAAAATTCCTAATTACATTAGCAGAGTTGCCTGTAAACCCCACTATGGTTCTATTTGAACGTTGAGTATGCGAAGGATTTATCATTTGTTTATATGCCGATAAAAATAAAATATTTATCGAACAACTTGTGTCAATCAAGATTCTTCGTATATCATTGCCTTCAATAGATGCTCCTGTCACCACACAATCATAATGAGGGACATAAATTTCCCTTAGGTTATCCCCGCTAAACAAAATAAAAGGAGTAGGGTTCTGATAGAAGTGTATAGACAATTTCATTTCTAATTGAGTGGTCAAACTGTTCACGTATGTTTTCCTAGAGCAGCTTGATGACGCTGTTACAATATCTCCCGCAAAAATAATTAAATATTCGAAGTAGTGACATAAATCAGATACTTTTGTCGTTTTTTAGTTATCATACCAACTTGATTTTAATCTGGATTGGGGGCCTACGTACTTTTAATCCGCATCGAATCATTCCACAATTACCATCGCATTTTCTTGTTTATATATTTCCATACATTATTTTGGAACATTTGGTGATGTAACATGGGTTGTATTTGCGCTAGGTTGAGCATGAGTGTTAATTTTCCTGTTACATCTTTGTTTTTAAGAAAATTGTACAATTTCCCACTTTCAATCAATGTTTGCACCTCGTGCTTCTGGGTTATGCAATATTTAATATCATGGCCCACATCATTTTGGTATCTACAAAAGCTTGTGTTTCAATTTTCTATGGGTGATTGAATTAGCGCTGGCCTTCGAAAATGCACAGCATTCTTGGTTTTATCATAAATGATGGCTATATTTTTCAACTAATTCTTCAAACCATTATGGTTTAACCAGCACAATCCCCTTGGCCTAGTTTGTTGACCGTGATTTGACTAACTCTATCTAGGCCGATACAAATCTATTCTGGATCCCCTAGGAAGGTAGTTAACCGTAGTTTGAGACTGAGTATTAGCTTGTGTAATAAAAGTTGTGGGAATATATTTATTCTGACGTGGTAATCTTGATATATTGGTTTCCTCCTCTATGATTTGTTTTCCAACTTGGTTCAATAATCCTCCCCAAGTCGTCACTTTCTTCTGAGTAACTGAATCTGCCAAATTTCATGGCATTATGCCTTGTCTTAGAGACGCGATAGCTACTTGCTCAAAATAATCCACCAGTCCATCCTTTGTATTCACAAAGCGACTGGTGTAATCTTTTAAAGACTCATTTGATTCTTGAGCGCATTGGATTGTGGTGTCACCGTTTCCTTTAAGCTCTTTACTTCCTACAACGTCATCCAAAACATGTCAAAGGTTTTTCTGGACCCTTGTGGAAATGTGTTATACCATTTAAGGGAACTTCATGTGAAAGTCTGCAAAAACTCCCTACACGACAGATTATCATCGTCACTAAAACTCATCATAAAATTTTTAAACTTGAAGATATGATTATGAGGATCTTGAATTCCATCATATGCATCCATTTTTAAGCTATCAAAATGCCTCTGTAGATGTCCATAAATAAATTTTATAGACAAAGGTGATTTGCTCCAATTATGCCATTGGCTAAACTTATGATCATCATTGGAGTGACAAAGATACATGGTTCGGACAGGACAACGAACTGATCACTTAGCAGAATACCAATGTTATGATGTGCCGGCCCTTTCACTTTGCCTTGATAATCTTTGTTTTTCCCTTTGCCATTTCTATAACTTTTCTTCCCATTTGAATCCCTTTTAGTTGATCTTTTCTTAGAAAGTTTTTTGTTAATATTTATTTCCTATTTTTTCCAACGTGATCACTACTTGACAAGGAAGAAGATATACTATAATTTAATTTTGTGGTCGAGTTTCCAACAGAATCAGATGTGTCCGACAATTGTTTAGCATGACATTCTTTTTTCGTTTCTTTACGAGCGTTTGGGGACTGATCACTTTCCTCTTGTTTGTGTTTGTTATATGGCTCATCGTAACTAATACATCCTAGTGGATTCTTCTCATTTAGATCTTTTCATCATGCCTTTGGGATTTCAAATCCTTAATCTCTTCACGCAACTCATCACGCTCTTCTTGCATGAAACGTCTTTCTTATGTATTGTGATTTACATGAGACGTGTTAGCGTCCTCACTATCACTTATTATCCCCTCAAAGTCAAGAGGGAGATCAATTTTCATGTCGGGATCTATGCCTCACAGAAATCCAAAGAATGACAAGTTTAAGTATTGTTATTCGGAGACCTCATGCTCCCACTAGAGTCGCCAATTTGGTGTTGATAAAACCTAATCGGAGGGTATTTTCAGTAAGTGGTTGAACTAAGTATTAAATTTTGGGTAAATGGTAGGGAAATAATTGAGGTGCTAGTCTTTAATATATAGAGAGAGAATATTCTAACCAATTAAATGTTATTTTTGGCTCTTTATATAAGATTACAAAGATCCATGGGCCAACCGAATCAGTTTAACACATTCGGGTCAGGTTAGTGCGCTTGGAGGCCCCAAGATTAAATGAAGTAGGCACTAAGCTGACTATACCCGACACACAGCTTATTCGGTATTACTTTTTTATAAGTCTAAATTACCCTCTAAGAGAAATCCGAACCACTTTACCTTTTGGACCTCCAACAAACCCTATTAAATATAAAAGGTTTTTGTGCATAACTATAACTTGGCTGATATATTGAAGAACTTAAAAGTGGTAAACATAAAATTTAATTTAGATAAATTACACTTTTGGGTCTGGTCTACAAAATTCCTCGAGTACATGGTGAGCGGAAAATAAACTGAAAGTGACTCATCGCATCTAGAAGCTTTTATTTCTATAAAACCACCTACGACATTCAAGAAAGTAAAAGTACTCATTGGCAGGCTTGCATTCATAAATTGTTTTATCTCGCGTTGGTCGGAGAGATTCCCTTTATTTTTCCAAGTCCTGAAGAAAGTGACTAATTTTTAATGGACGGAAGATTATGATATGGGTTTTAAGACGATAAAATAACAGTTGGATTCTCCAAATATTTTTTCCAACCATATCATAGGAAACGTTTATATATATATATATATATATATATACCTTAAAGTATGAGAATATGCAATGAGTGCCATTTTGATTAAGGATGATATAAATTGTTCAAAACTCGTTTATTATTTGAGTAAGGGTCAGTTTCCAACAAAGACATAGTATTTCAGCTAAGGTTGTTGGTGTTGGCTCTGGTAGTAGCAATGAAGGAAGATGATGTTATATTTTTATGGCTATTCGATTGTGGTTTGATCATCTTTCCCTATTCGGATACATATTGCAAAATCCTAACATATTCAGGTGTTTAACGAATTGGTCGTTACAGTTAGGGGACTTTGATATTATATACAAACCAAGGAATACTATCGATCTACATGCTTTAGCTGACTTCCTCATAGGGTATCATGCAGAAAGACCAAAGTTGACGATGAATATTTCGGATCCATAATGGATGGTACGAACTGGTATGGGATTTTACATTTTGAAATGTGGAGAGGGAGTTTTTTTAATAACCCTTTCGAGGGGGAGAAGTGCACCATGCTATCCGTTTTGGATTCTAGACTATGAATAACGAGGCTGAGTATGAGACCGCACTTACAGGACTTCAGTTCGCAAACGTTTGTGAGTCGAAAAACGTTCGGTTAATCGATGACTCGTAGCTTGTGATAAACCACACTCTAACACAAGCAGCGAGTTGAAAAAGAATTTGGTAAAGGATTTCAAGGCCCCGAAGAGTTTGGCATAATTATTTAATAATATTATGTATGAGCATGTGCCAAAAGTTGAAAACACTTTAGTGGATGCCTTATCGTCACTTTGCAAGAACAACCGTCAATCATCAAAGAAACTTAACTATCGGTCACTTTGCAAAAACACCCGTCAATCAACAAGGAACATGTGTTATACGCAAAGATATTTATGATGAATGCTTGAAAAGTTGGGGGAGTGGAAGTCGAAAATTGTAAATGCCTTTTAAAATTGCAACTATCTAGACGATTATCGCAGCTCAAAGTTTAAGATTAAAAAACAAGTTATTCATCATTTTGGAGGAAAATTGTTTCAATCATGACTTAAGTCATCTTATTCTTCACTTCTTCGGAATATAAAACGATGGTTGATTTTAAAAGAGCTTCATAGCAGTTAGAGATCGGCGCATTGCGGGTTCAAAAATTTAACCCCAAGGCTTTTGTTAGAAGGATTCTACTGGATTCTACTGGCACACTAACCTCACCGATGCTAAGAAGTTGGTCAAAACGTGTGACCTTTGTCAACCCTTAACCAATAAGATCCATTGCTTATGTTTTCCCTTCGAATCAATATTCGAGGCTTTTTCGCATGATAGCTAGAGAATCAATATTTGTCAAACCATTTCCGCAACCTACAGAATATCGACAACACATAATAGTGGGTGAAAATTATATATCAAATTGGGTAAAGACTGAAACACTCACCAGGATAACGACCAAGAATATAATCAACTTTATTTATATTAACCAACATATGTCACCGTTATTTTATACCAAAGCCCATCACTACAAATAATGGTCTTAAGTTCCAAAATACTAATGTAAATGGTTTTTGCCGAGCGATGGCGATATAAGAAAGCTTTTTGACCCATTTTCACCCGCATGAAAATTGAAAAGTGGAAGTGACTAATAAAATTATACCTATGTATCTACAAGAAGTCCTATGGATTACCGAACGAATCCACATACTGCTATGGGTGAGACTCTATTCACACTCGTGTATGACATGGATGCAATGTTACTGAAATAGACTATAATTTTGCATTTTAGAGTGACCAAGTATAACCTATAGAGGAATAAATAAGGGACACATATCGAGACTTATTTAATCGAAGAAAAGACGAAGAAAGCGTATTTGGAGATTCAAAACTATCAGTCCCATATGAGAAGTCGGTATGCCTCAAAATTCCAAAGAAGAGGTTTTAAGTTAGAGACTTGGTTTAAGAAAAGTCATACTTCATACAAGATCCGAGGGAAACTTGACCTGTATTGGGAAGACCCTTAATTTGTAGTCAGACACATTAAACCATGAACCTACAAACTTGTGTATGAAGAGGAGAGGAGCGTTCCGCATTTTTGGAATATTGATCACCTCCAATTATATCATGTATACGTAAGTATTTGACTAGTTTTCACTTATTTAGCTAAATATTGAATATATTTTTTATGTGGATCGGTGGCACACTTTTTCCTATTCACGTGGGTCAATAAGGTTTTAATGAGGTGTTTAAATAGCCTATACTCATTAAATAAATTTATTGGCATCCTTTTTGTATGTATTTGTTAATACCTCAAACATAATACCAAAGGCTTCGCGAAATGCTCCAAATGAGATGGGATGAAACATGTAAAAAAAATCTATGATAAGTTCTAACCATGATTGGTCGAAATACGAAGCCTCCGTAAAAGACACAAACTGGGTTTGGTTTATGGAGGCAATACATTACCGAAAATTCCAAGCATGGTTGGCTGAAATAGAAAACGCTAACAATGCACCAACTTAGGATGATCACATTGAGAATTATAAAAGAGTCTAAAGTAGATAAATAATTATTTGTCGAAGTGGGACTAAAATAAAAAGTCTAGAAAAGACTTCAAAGTGAAGCAACAATTAAATAATTTTAAGTAGACTGAAAATAAAATGGTATAAAGTAAAACAACAATCAAATATTCCGAAATGAAACTAAAATAGAAGAGTTTGGACTAGGATTAAATAGTCTAGTGGATCTAAATTAAAAAAATCCAAAGTTGGCCAAAAGTAACAAATAGGGATTATTATTTTTGTAAACTTCCAGGTATCCAACCTAAACCGATTCGATGTGATGAGTTATGGGTTTAAAAAAATTCTACGGATAGGTTGTGTGTTTAAAAATTTATTAAACACCAGATTTAGGATGGGTTAAAGGTTTAAGAAATTTTCCATGGTACCAAACTTGAACCCGATCCACCAATAATACCTGATATATATCCAGGCTAAATTAATATTATAAAAGATAATATATTATTTAATATTATTTATCAAAATTTAAAATAAATTTATTAACTGTAATATCAAAACCATATATTATTTGCTATTTTTTTTTTGGAAAAAAATGTTCATTTGGAAAAAATTACATATTTTTAACATTTAGCCCCCAAGGGGGTAGCCGAGTTGGTTGAGTATGGCATTCTTATGACCAAAAGGTCATGAGTTCGAGTCCCTCTACATACGCTTTCTCGGCTGAGCCTGTCACCTTGTGTGGTTTACCTTCTGGCGTTGGTTTGCAGGCTATCGCGTCAGACTGAGGGTTTACCCTGTGCGCACTCATTGCACTCTGAGTATCGGCTGCGGGTTCCCTCCGAAAAAAAATATATATATTATTTGCTATATATACAATATATTTTGATTTATTTATTTATTTATTTATTTTACTAAACATTAAATTTGATTTTTTAGTTTTTTTTAAATATCTTTTCTTTTTCTCTGCAAAACTTATTCAATAAGTATCTGTCTAATATTATTAATATTATTAATTAAATAAATAAAAATTATGAACATATACCAAATTCATATATTAATTATTAACTTAATAACAAAAATATAAAACATTTGCTAATTATCACTAGATCTCGTATATTTTGAAATATATCATTAAATTTGATTTTTTCAATTTATATTTTAAAAATATTTTTCCTTTTTCAGTCTCATGATAATAATATTAATTAAATTAAAAAAAAATACTAACATATACCAAAACTATATGTTAATTATTAATATATAACAAAATATTTGCTAATAAATATTAGATAGTAGATACAATATATTTTAAAAGATAGAATTGTATATTTAAACATTGAATTTGATTTTTTTTAGAATTTTTATTTTTCAAAACCATCATAGCTTCAATGGAAACCCGCAGGTGAGTATCCAAACCCAGCATATTCGGGGGTGGAAAGATATTATTGTTACCCGCGCGGATACGGATTAGGATATGAGTCTGGAATCATATATATGAGATGGGTTATGGGTGTAGCTATACCATAACCCATCCCGACCCATTGTCATCTTTAGTAAGAAAGTCTGAGGAGGAGCTACAACATAACAGTGTAAAAGAGAGAGAATAAAATACTCTAGTTGACCAAATAATTGTTTTTGAAAAAACAAATTGATTAAGAATCGTCTTGAATAGGCACACTACATAAATATCTAAATGAAAGTAAATTACAAACAAAATATATCATGGAATCTTGGAGACTTTAGTCAGAAGCATAATGTATCTTGGTAGACAACGGACTTTAGGTGAAGGAAACTATTACACAACATTTGACTCGCTTATCCAAAGAACCATTGACCCCAAAAATCTAGCCTATCAAAAGATCACAAGGAGAGAGGACATGTAGTGAGAAAAGAAAAAAAGAAGATTAAGACGAAGACTGGTTTGGAGATGGTCCCTGCTGCACATCAAAGAATCATTCCCCTAACGCCAAAGGATCATTCTTCTTCTCTTTTCAAAGTGGATGGCTCAGAAGGCGAAATCATAGCCCAGTACAATGTCCAAAACATCTAGGTATTGTAAACTCATAGGAAAACTCTCAAATTCACGACGATTCCGTTGAAGTTTCACCCTTCTAGTTCGAGAATGGAAATGATCTTGCACATAACCTGCTCAACTTTATCAGGCTTATTGTATAATTGGAAAATGAGGCATCTAGGCAAAAGGAGACCATCAAATGTCTTCAAAATGAATGTGAACTTCTCAAGAAAACTTCTGAGGAGAAGATGAACCGTGCCGATAATCTAGAAATCTTAGACGCAAAAGCCTGAAGAGGATCTTAGAAAGCAAAAAATTGTACATGAAGACTAGGTTGTTAATTTTAAGACGTTTCAGACACAAAAAAGTAAAAAATACAATGATAAGGAGGAAGAGCATAATAATCTGAACAACATACTCCAGAATTCATCAGAGAAGTACAAGGCAATGACTAAAAATGTTAGGGAGAATTTGGTAGCATTCAAGGCACAAGCTACAGAAGATCAAGAAGATTTAGTGGATGCATATAACGAGAAGTGTTCTCAAATCTTAATATTAGATCTTTTTGGTACTTAGTACATGGAGAGAGAAAAGTCTTATGATATGGATAAATTGGGTATTAATTAGCAATTAAAAAATGAAAGATTAGACTCAACTATTGTTACCGCATCCATCGCATAAAACTAATCCAAATGGAGATTCTTGAGTTGTTGTTCGGGGTGTGGTTCCGTAAGCCCATAATACTTCATGTAAATAATTTGGTCATTTTCTGTTTGTCCCCTTTAAACGTTTTATCAAGCAATCAATGATGGTTCTTAGAATTATGAACCTCAATATATTATAGATAAAATACTAAAAAATAATGTCAAATTCTCCTGGAGAAACGCTATGCCTCCATTTAAAATTGAGGGACATTATAAGTTTTATGCTTCTTGGAATTTCAAACCTGCATCATATATTAGATCATATGAACTGAATAACAACTTTTGACGCAGTTTTGGATAAAGACTTTGCTTCCACCTATTTAGATAAATAATCAACAATATGTAAAGGTCCAGCTCTGGCCCCCATCTTTTGAAAGGTGATGCCTTAGATATTCTTTTAAGTGGTATTAGTGGTACATGTATTGTATTTGGAAATTGGTGGCAGGGATCATATCGTCAGACTAATTCTTTGACCTACGCCACAATAGAAGGCCAATAGTAGCCAACCAACAAAATCCTTTTTGTTAATTTTTATAACCACAATTCGCAGATCCCTCCACGTCGTGCAACTCAGATAACATAATTTGTAATTAATTAGTTCTGAGGTACCATCACAAAGGTACATTTAACGAATTCTTATAGAGTATATTCCTGAGGATTGTGAACCCATACATTTTGAACCTTAGTCTTTTTCCAACTCTTATAAACTTGCATAGCCCTTTTACCTATAAGTTCTTTAATTTCATACGTCCAATCTTTCTCTATTCTGGTCGAAATTTGGAATGCATCTTCACTGCCTAATTTATAGTCGAGATTTTTTATTATTAAATGGTAATAAACTTCCTTTTTCATCTCTCTTTGAAACCAGATTTCATCCACACCAGCAACAATTTTCAAGCAAGTTAAGAATCATATCATGTTCGAAAGCCTCTACCTATAAATATACCCAAAGAGAAGCAGAGTAATAAATTTTATAAATACTATAATGATATTGGGCACAATACATCAGGTTGTATAACGATACGTAAAGAAATCCAAGTTTTGATTGAAAATGCTAAGTTTACTTCTTTTGTAAAAAGACAAGTTGGGAGTCAACAGGTTCCGGGCTCGAATTCGCAGGCACATCAGGTTGTAAATGTGGTTCGAAATAATAAAATACGATGGTAATAACGGAGCATATGGATGGGTTTGATGTATTTGCTAAATACCTTGATCATAATCCGAATCCGAGGATGATGTTGGTGGTTAATGAACTAAAGTTGATTTAAAACAGTGTTCAGAGTTTGTTTGAATAGTTTGAATCTTAAGTCATTTTTGTAGGTGAAACCATGGATGGGAATATTAACAACTCTTGAAAGGGACATATCCTGAGTTTAACCACTCAATTAGTATATGGAATATCAAATCATCTATGTTGGAAGAGTCATATGCCTTTGATCTTATTCGATGATTATTATTTGAAGGGTGTAGTGGTAATAAGAGCGAGATTCCGATGAAATTCGAAGGATACTTGTTGACAATGACAGTTCTGCTAATGTGTTATTTTATCAACCTAAAAAAATGTGAGATCTACCGTATATCATTTGATCAAAGTGAAGGATAGTTGGTGTTACTCGGGTAACAGGTCAGTTAATAGGCAAATTTGAAGTAGAAGTATCGTCTAAGAAAAAGGTTGTGAGTGTTGTTTGTGGTGGTTGATAGTCTGATGAGCTATAATAATATTTTTGGGAGACCTTGGGTATAAAAAATATATGTTATAACTTCTACGGTTCATCAATGTTTGAAGTATGTGATTGAATATCATGTGGGGGTAGTTAAAAGTAATCAACAAGTGGCTCGAGAGTGTTATGTAATAGCTTTGGACATTAAGCAAATTTTGGGTTTTGAGGAAATGAAAGAATAAAAGTTAAAGAGGACTGCCTCAGACGTGGAAATGATGTATGATCTGAGGGAGACCCCTAGTTTAATAATAACAGATGATAAATTAAAGGTTTATATGTTTCCTAACGAGACAATTTTGAGGATAGGAACTTTGTTATCACCGCCGATCGGGTTCTGTATGATAGAATACTTGTCGAAGAATTTAGATGTTTTTTCTTAAAAAACTGAGATATTGTGCGAGTTTTATCCAATGTAATTTGTTATAACCTAGTAGTTAATCCGAAAGTAAGGTCTATTATTAAAAAACGAAAGACTTTTTTCTATGGAGAAATTAGAGGCAATAGTGGCAAAGTGATTTGACTTTCGAAAGTGGGCCATACTTGATAGGTGCATTATCTTGTATGGACTGTAAATCATGTACTTGTGAAGAAAAAGAACGAAACGTTGATGATGTGTGTTTATTTTACCGATTTAAATGGTGCATGCCCGAAGGATCCATTTACTGTCCCAATAATATATCAACTTTATTCAATGTCATTTAAAACATTCTTTAGCTTATGGATAACTTCGCTGGGTTTAATCATATTCAAATGAATCTGAATGATCAAGAGAGTGGTACGTTTATTATTGATATATGATAACATTATTATTGGGTTATGGCTAATAAGAAAATAGAACTTCGAGGACTAAAATGTAAATGAATAAAAACTGTTATGACAGATTGTATAATCATAGGAAACAATTAAAGTTTTATGCTTTAATGAGGGACTAATATGCAATTAAACCCCTCTTTGTAACCGTTTCAGTTAAATCTTAGTCTTTGCGCCTTTATATAAAGACGAAGAATGATCGAATAAAGCTCTCTAAATTTTGAGATTAATTACCCTTGTTACTTGACTTTCTCTCCCTAGAATCTACCTATCAAATTGGCGAATTCACTGGGACTGATTACTGATTGGTGCCTAGGTTACTTCTTTTCAATCCATCTCTTTTGTTTCCATTTCAATCTTAAATAACTTTTTTCGATTTAAGAAGAATCAAAGAAACAAAAAAGATCCGCTAGTTCGAGTAGTTGTCGATACGTTACAACAAGATTTACAAGGATCTGATAATAGGTAGGAAGAATCTGTTCTGGTTTGACAAACTCAATCGGATATAGAAATGCTAATGAATCAACTACTGGACAAAATTACAGCTTTGAATGAGAAGTACGACCAGAGAGATCAAGAAATTTAGTTAGCTAGTGAATGAAAAATATAACACCGGTGATCACTCTAGTCGATCTTTCACGGCACGCCCGATTAGAAGTGAAAATAAAAAAGCGTGTTTTGAATCTTCCAAGAAGGATCATATTTCACGAAAGGATAAAAAAGATAAACAAAAGTATTTCACGTCATGTGACGAAGAGATAGAAAGTTCATAATTAGATTTCAAAAGGTATCTAGAATCCTCAAACCAAGAAAAAGATCAACCTCGAAAATCGCGAAAGGAATACATAGCTAGGTCGGAAAGTATACCTTGATGTTTGAGGGAAGCTAATTGGTTAAAAGTAAATAAATCGAATCAATACAATGTTGTGAGGAACTGGTAGAAATGGCATCATTTTGACAAGGATTGCTACTAGGCGATCTGGCAAAAAAACAATAAAGTGAAGAGCCTTGACTTTTGGAGCACTGATGGCTCAAGTAGAGGACCTAATTAAAGTAGAAGAGTCGATCAGATTTTAAGGACTAGTTGAAATTGATCAAAATAATTCTAGATAGGTGCCAAACAATCAGGGGAAATCTTCGAATTCTGTCCTACCGCCAAGTCTGCGGAACAACAACTTACCTCCTCGAACTGGGGGATATTCAACCCAAGCATCAGGGTACCATTTTCATAGATTGAGGTCCATTCTATAGACAAAGCCTGAGTATTATGCCGATCTTAGTGAGAGTGTTGCTGCAATATATGAAAAGGCAAAAGGGTATGTAAATTTCAATAATCCTTCCGCGATAATAACACCAATGGAGGAGCGAAATAACACGTTTTGCAAGTATCACAACGAGATCAGACATGATACAGCAGACTGTGTTGGATTAAAAAAGAAAGTACAGACTTTGATTGAGAATGGGAAGTTCTTTGCCTATGTGAAAGGGAAGAGCAGTGCGTCAAAGATCCATATCGCATCGAATTCACATGCAACAAATCCAAATACACAGGCTCAATAATTGGATGATTTTGGACTTAAAGGTTGATAATTTTTTATGCACCATAAGAATGTTTAGATGTAGATCAGGACCGATTGATTTTAGTGGCAGTAGAGGAGCTAGTAAAGTAAGGCCATATTTGAAGACTTTGTGAGTATTTAGAGTCCTTGACAATTTTTGGGGGTGATATCATGACTGCTAATACTGATAGTTCTAGGATAAGGTGTGTACTGAGTAAAGCTACTCCAATAAAGGGAAAAATGTCTATTCATCTATATGGTAAGAGAGACATTTATTTTATTCTATTTGATGACTATGATTTAATACGTACGGCATGACCACATTAGGATGCAGTGGTTATTGGAGCGGAGGTTATTTGCGTCAAAATCTAACGCGTCCTGATAAACACAAGAAGCTTTGCAAAAAATATTCTCAATACAACTTATGATAGAATACGTAACCCTCCTCGGATTTTTTAATGAGAACGTACAGTCATTAATTTTACTGGAGTGACGACGCAAATTATTAGGGAATTCGAGAGAGAGGTGATTTTGGGAAAATGAGCTTTTGGAAAGAAGGTTCACGTGATGTTCATGGTGGTGGATGGTCCAACAAGCTATAATGACATTTTTGGAAGATCTTGGTTATAGATGATGTATGGAGTTGTGCCAACAGTCCACCAATTCTTTAAGTATGTCATCAAAGATCGAGTGGGGGTCGTCCGAAATGATCAAAAGGTTTCTAGAGAGTGTTATGCGACTGCTCTTCGGATCCAATTTTCTAGCAGTGGTGATAGAATGGATGAATAGTAACCAATGTGGGTTGACCTCGGACCCCGAGGAAGGGGTTGACGATCCGAGGGAAACCCCAGGTTTATTGACAGTATGTAAAGATATACAGGAATATTCTTTATTGGAAACCGTTACGTATAGAGAAGAATATCTTTGGATTTTATTATAGGAAAGCCCATCGATTCTAACTTATTCAGAGCAATGTGAGCCTATTGAGGAGGTATCATCACTTTAGATACAATCTGAGAAGATTAGAGAACTGACATTTTGAATTTCTTGATTAGAAGAGCACTGTCTGTATATATGAAATTGGCTAAGAAGTTCTGAGGTAAAGCATTTATTTATATGGTGTTAGACAAGATTTTGTACAAAAAAGTATCAAGTAGCCCATTATTGCGATGCTTGAGCAAACAAATAAAAACAATTCCGCACCTTTTCATCCCCAAGCAAATGGTCAACTAAAGGTGACAAACATATCTATTGTAGAAGGTTTTAAAAATAAGTTGACATGAGTTGTAGGGAAATGTACTAATTATTTGCAGGAGGTGCTATGGGCTTATCAAACAACTCCTATGGAAGCTACTAAATCAGCTCCTTTTGCCTTAGCATATAGGATGGATATTGTTAGTCCTGCAGAATCTACATTGCCTTCTTTTAGAATAGCTCAATATTCAGAAAACCTGAATAACGAGGGAAAAAGAGCAAGTTTGGACTTGATTGAAGAAAACCAATTAGAGTTAACCTGAATATGATTTATTATCAAACACTTATGAGGAGTATATAGAATTCGAGGGTTAAAATGAGGGATTTCAAGGTGGGTGATAAAGTTCTAAGCAAGGTATTCCTCCATACTAAGAAAAATAGCCTCGTTAAGATGGTCTTATAATTGGGGAGGTCGTTATATGGTTGTGGAAATAATAAATCCAGTTTCGTATCGCATTTATGCCAATCAAGGGAGGATACTTCAGCATCCTTGGAATATACAACATCTAAAATTGTATTGGGAGTAACTGTTTGTATTTTGAAATTGTTTTCTCTGACTAATTAGCACACTCTTTCACTACTGGATAAACTGCTTTTTACAACACCCTCACAACGGTATTGATCTAATATTCTTTTTATAATTAATCAACGAAATGGGTCGGGTTTTCGTTGCATGGGCTGTTACAACATTTTGCCCGCTAAATAAAATTTTCAAACGCGACCAATATGTACTAAAATTTACCCCGCCTATTTTTACTTACCTGAATTAACTCAACTATTTTAACCCCTGCCCTAAATTTAACCACTTGACCCCTTAACTCTTTGATTTCCCTCTCTCTCATCTATCGATTTTCCTCTTCCCTCTCTCTATTTTATCCTCACATTCCCAGTGAACCTTAATTAACTATACCCTCTCTCATCATAAAAAAACTACGAACTCATTTCTTCTTCTTTCAAAAACCTCAATCTCTTCTCTGGCCTCTCTCATCTCTCGGTGGTTTTCCTAACAGTCATTCAAATGTATGATTTCTTGCTCTTTATTGTTAATTAAGTTTGATTTCTGCCCAATCCATTTGTTTTCTTCTATTATCTTGTCTCTAAACCAATGTACAGTATTAATATAAGTTTTAATTTTGTTGTATATTAGTTTTTTATGTTCGATTTGAAATGCATGTTGTCGTTCAGTTTAGAATAGTCTATTGTTTGTTAATAGATTGGTGTCGTATGTTATTAACACATAACTTATCTCTTACAAGAAGATGGGTTGCATCAATGTGTTGATTAAAAAAACTATTGACAACACGTAATGACTGCCTAACAGAACACCTATATTTTCTAGTGTGTTTTTTAATTTTATTTACTATAGCTTGTTGATTAGAGTCTTGTTCATTGTCTATTCGCAGAAACAGAAGTTTGTTCTAAAGGAAGTGTAAAGTTTGTTGATTAGAGGTAATATTTATTCTATGAGTTTTAGTGTTAAGCTTCATATATACAGTAATGGTGAGTGTAATACGTTGTTTTTCAGTTTACACTTGTTTATTATTTGTTAATATATTGCTGTTGATGCTTGTTGACACTATGCTTGTCTGTTGTAGGAACGTGGGTTGCAGCAAGGCTGTAAGGAAGCAGATGATCTATCACCAACAGGTATTGAGTGTCTTAACCTGCTAGTTTAAGTATTTTGCTAAATTTATATTCTAAAGAGGACATCATACAGTTAGTACTCAATTTGAGTCCAAATTTATAGTTATAAATCTGACATGGATATTGTATTGTGTTTATGTTTTAATTCATTGATTTGGTGAGTATGTATTGTGTTTGTGATACAGAGAGTATGTGTTAATATTGTGTTTGTGATTCAGTAAGTTTGTGTACTCATGTATTGTGTTGATGCTGTGAGTCAGTGATTTAGTGAGTATGTATTGTGTCAGTGATTTAGTGAGTATGTGTTCTTATTGTGTTTGTCATTCAATAAGTTTGTGTTAATACTCATGTATTTTGTTGATGTTATGAGACAGTGATTTGGTATGTATGAATATCATATTGTATATCATATGGATAAAAACCTTGTCAAGTCACCGGTGTTTGACACATGTTGCATTCGTGCCACTAAGTTTCTTTCGTCCTCAAAACGAGTCATTGTTGTTTCAAATTGTTGCATTTATTGTCACTAGCGCATGCAAATCAACAGGAGGCTGACACGTGTCACCCTAATATACCCTTTTCTGTTGCATATACGGTCCCCCTTTGATTCTCCCCAAAACACCCTTAGTTACTTATTTTACCTTTTTACTTTTACTTTTAAGTTTTTATTTTAGTTTTTTACTTAAATAGATTTACCATATTTATATTAACCTTTTCTATTTACTTTTTTTTATTGTAAATACTTTTACTTTATACCTTTTAATTGAGTCGACCATTTATTTTTTATTTTTTTATTTTACCTTTTTACTTTTTATTTTAGTTTTAGTTTTACTTTTCTATTTCGTCTTCTAGCTCTTGGTCTCTCTATACAATTCTTTCTTCTGGTTGTTGTAACCAGTAAGAACTTTTTAGAACAGTTTTGCTACTCGTAAACACAAAAAAAATTAAATTATACACATCTTCTTCTCTGGAAAAGTTCAAAAATAAAAATGAATGACCTTATATTCTTTTAAAATGGAAAATATTTTCAAACCCTTTTCGAAGTTCCTTGTCTGGCATAACCCAATTATGCAAATTGTATAAAATGCTCTGGTAAAATTGTTTAATGTAAAATCCATTTCAATTAATCTTCACATCTGACTAGCGACTTCCCTTTTATTAAGTTATCCCTCTCTCACTTTTAGATCTTTCACTTTCCCTTTCTTAAGCTCCTGAATAAGCTTATACGCACTTTCGATGTTTTTGGCCTTTGCAAAACCATCGATCAGACTAGAATAACGAGGTTACCCAAACATATACCCATGTCTCTTGAAAGAACCCATAAATTCATAAGCTTCATCAATTATAATTAACTTCCAAAACCCATCAAGCAAAGCACTATAAGCACAAAATCAGGCAAAAATCCACTCTCTTTCATGTTATTAAATTTCCTAAGCGCATCTTCTTCTCTATTTTCTCGACATAAACCCGAAACTCTCGCATTCGAATTCCTTCATCTTACCAAATGACTCCGCAACTTTCTCAGTCGAACCCATTTTCGCATAAGCTGAAATCAAAACCATAAATACATCGGAAGCCACCGAAAGACCAACATCTTTAAGTTCCTCGAGAATCCTCCAACACAAATCGAACCAATTTTTATTTTATAGCTTATTGATCCCCAAATCGTGAGTCAACCAGCAACAAAAATGTTTTCTCTTAGACGCCCAGATAAAGAAACAAAATCCAATTCGGCAAAGACTGCTCCAAATAATTGTAAAGAACGTTGATGAAGAAGGTGAAGCCAAGATTTGCGGCGAATATGAAATGGTTACGAAAGGAGTGAATTAAGATGGTGGCTTTGCACGATTAAGATTATGTCGATGATGAACTGGTTGTAGTTTCTGAATCCAATAACAGAGATTTTGAGGGTTTGAATCTTTTGTTGAATGGGTAATCGGGTTTCGTATAAGGCTGAGGGTAGATAGAAGAGAGGACATATAAAAGTATGGAGAGAAATAGAAGAACATTAGACTGGAAAAATGAAGATAATGATAATGGCGATGAAGAGAGAGATAGGATGAGGAAAGAGAAAGATCAGAAGGTGAGTGAAAAAGTTATAATATGGACTGATAATTTAAACGGGTTAATTAAGTGGGTCTAAATAATAAATGGCGATCATATTTATCAAATGGGTCGAGTCAGTTAAAAGGCATAAAGTAAAAATATTTACGATAAAAAACAAATAGAAAATGTTAAAGTAAATAGGGTAAATTTATTTAATTAAAAAAGTAAAATAAAAAGTTAAAAATTAAAGTAAAAGGTAAAATAAGTAAGTAAGGGTGTTTTAGGGAGAATTAAAAGGGGACCGTATATGCAACAGAAAAGGGTACATTAGGGTGACACGTGTCAGCCTCGTGTTGATTTGCACGCGCTAGTGACAAAAATGCAACAATTTGAAACAACAATGACTCGTTTTGAAGACGAAGGAAACTTAGTGGCACGAATGCAACAGGTGTCAAACACTGGTGACTTGACAGGGTTTTAGCCTATATCATATATATGGTTTGATGTTCTGTTTGTAGTTGTATTTAAGCTGATATAGGCTGTTTGTACATGTCTGATTATTTAACTACAACAGTTTAAGTATAAAAATACTATTTTTATGAGAATGAGTTCATATGCTGGGTAGTTATTTCTGCTTGTTTTTTTATTGTGTTTAATGTTGGACATATGTTTATTTGATGATTTCAATTTTTTTTGGAAGGTGTGGCTGGTAAAAAGAAAAACCTCACAGACAAAGAAGCCATGTTAGATAAGCCAAAGAAATTATCGTTCGTTCTGGTGCCGTAAATTCGCAATTGTTCCCTCAAACTCTGTGATAAAAAATCCTCTCAACCCCCAGCTAAAAAGCCTTTGTGAGGGAGTATAGCTATTGTTCGTCTCCAAATAATACAGAATGCCTACATGAAAAAAATTCCCATTCCTAGCCCCACTCCAACTCCCACTCCCACTTCAACTTCACTCCGACTGCCAGTCCAACTGGGGATGTTTTTACATCTGGGACCTGTCTTACCACTTCACCAAAGATAGAATTTTGTGACTCTCCCCTGATTCCCATTCGGTCTGAACCAAACATATCTCACCAGCCTCCTTCTCAAAGTATAGTTGAGGAATACAAATCTGAACAGAGTTCAGAAGAGGAGTAGGAATGTTACGTCGGAATTTGTGAACCCCTCATCTGTTAAAATCATGGTATTGTTTTGGTTAAATCGGTTTCTTATAAGATTATATGTATACGTACGTAGTATCTTGTATATTTGGTTTAGTTGATCATTGTGTATACATGTTGCATAGTAGGATTAATAATTATATACAAGTTTTTTTAGTTCCAAAAGACATTGTCAATATAGTCCCATAGTAGGATTACTAATTGTTTGTGTGTTTGGCGTTTTGAATGACATTGTCTACATATGTTGCATAGTAGGATTACTAATTGTTTTTTGTTTCCTTGCCATTGTCGAACGATAATTTCTATATATGTTTTACAGTATAGTTAGTGTTTTAGCTCTCATGTTGTGAGCGTTGGTTTTGTATATTTTCCTGTGGTTATGATCTTGTTTGTACAATGTGATTATCTTAATTTAACTACTATTTTGACCTTGTTAATGCATGCATAATTAATAAAGGTCTTTAATTTTGTTCTGACAATTATAGGAAGAGTGGAAAGAAACGGTCAGTTGAAAATATTGTGACGACGCTGACCTAGAATCTATTGATGATCCAGACCTGTTATTGTCTCTTCCAACTCTGAAATCGAGAAAAAGGAAAGTGCGTCTAATTTGAACAGGACTAGCCAAGCATTATTATAACATTGCTGGGGGAGTTCATCACAAGGATCAATATCTTCTGTTTTGGGTAATGAGGAAACCAAAAAATTGGTGGAGAAGAATAAGAAGATGTCGGAAAGGATAGTGATGCATGAGAAAGCTATCAAAATTATCGTTGTACATTCTTAATGTGATGTTGCGGAGAAGATTATGTCGTGTGACGTGAATTGGTTCAGCGATGGGAATAAAAATAATACAAGTGTTGGTGATGGCATAAACGATTGTAGTGGGGATGGTACTAAAGGTTCTTCTCCAGCTTAATTAGTTGTGTATGATGTACTGGGGTTTGGGTGTATGCTGTACACCAATTTTGGTTATTTTGTACTTTGAAGACCTGTTTATGTTCGTTTATAACTTAATGTACATATGTAATGCCTTATCAAAATCTTCTTGTTTTGTGGTTGTATTTGAATTATTTAAATTAATATAATAGCTTATGATCTACCATAACTACATTTCCCCAAATAAAACTTGGTGTTAATATAATTTAGTGATTCAACAATTTTAATTAATTTGGTTTGAATACTCGGTTTACAAAATCGAATCTAGGTATCATCGGATTGCTATGTACAAAATGTACATAGTTATAATTAATAGTTAATAATAACATTACATTTTGATTCCATAGACTTAATTACAAGTTAAATTTAGTAGATAATGTAAACTGAGTCCATATACCATAATGTAAATAAAAAAAAAAGATAATTTAAATCGAAAAACAAGTGATAATAATAATTCTAACGTAAAGGCTAAACTAGTATAAATTAACTACCCGAAAGAACAAAACCAAACCTACAGGCCTCTCCACATAACCAACATTCACTATAGAACTGATATTATATCTCGGTTGACTCTAGAGCTGAAAATATCGCAAATAATCAATCTATCCTCTCCACATAGAAAAAATACAGTCCATCATCTTCACCTCAGTTGTACGTAACCATATCGAGAGCTTCAAACAGTAGGTGAGTCTTTGTACTTCTCTTTTTTTTTCGATTTTGGTTATTGGTTACTGCTATAACGGCTATGAACTCGGATTTCTACTCTAACTCTAAAAACTCCTAGAGTAATTCTAAGATTCCTAAAGTTAATTTACTTACCTAAATACATTTTGTTAGGTTAATCTATTTATTTTGTCTCTATTCGAATCTAGTATGACTATCCTAACTAGTGTCTTTTTTTTAATCATAAGTCTTTACCATATGCCTACTGATATTCCAACTGCTCGTGAGTGGATGTATCGTCATTTAGATGTTAATAGGACTATTGTTGCAGATGAATTCTTTGATGGTGTCGATGACTTCATTTCATGAGCTCAGATGCACACAAGTTCAGTAGAAGAGAGTAGTTTGATATTATGTCCATGTTCGAAATGCAGAAATATTTACCCAAATACAATTAATATAGTGCACCAGCATATAGTGAGAAATGGATTTGTGGGAGACTACTATTGTTGGGTATATTATGGACAGAGTTTAGGGAGTGGAGATAATTGTCAGGGAAGTCCTGCTAACCAATTTACTAGGGACAAATATCACGCGATGATAGGTGATGGGTTGGGATTCAGGGAGCCCATCAATGAGGGTGAGGCTTCAAATGGGGTTGCTGCTACGTACTACAAGCTGTTGCGTGATGCTGATGAACCAGTTTACAAATATTGCACTACAATGTCTAAGTTAGAGCTGCTCTCTGACCTTATCAACTTGAAATCTGAGTCAAGGATTTCCAAGGAGAACCATGAGCGCTATGTGTCTATTATGAGACGACTAACACTAGACAGAGATAACAAAATTCCTTATACATATTGGTAAGCAAAGAAGATGTTGATGGCTCTCCGTCTGCCTCAGCAAAAAATAGACGCATTTGTCGATCAATACTTTGTGGAGAGCTTTGGTCCTTGGCTCGAATAATATGTCATATTCACTTTATTTGTTACTTTATTATTTAATCACAATTAGCTTGCTTTAATTTTGTTAAGTACATACAATATCAAATTCATACATATATGTTATGATGTTGTTGCTGGTATGAACTCACTTGCTTTACAGTAGTAATTTCGATTTTGGTTGGAGTAGTTTCATTTAGCATAAAAGTGAGATTTTGTGTACTTTGCAGAAGCTAGCTCCTTGCATTTCCAGCAATTATTTCACTGTTGTTGCAACAGTATTAGTAGGTTATAAACTAGTGTTGGTTTCTTGTTTTTTGTGAGTGTTATAAATTACCTTCTTGCATGCCTATTGATAGGGTGGTACAAACATCGATACCTTAGACTGTCGTATATCAACATTGGCCAATAATCCTTATTGTGATATTCGCATGTTTGAGGGATATTACACCAACGGTTACCTCTTCGACACAAAACGTGGAAGAGGGAATAAGACAAACAATAGTGATGTCATGGTTGAGGGGACATATGGTGCTGATATATTAGACTACAATGGACAAATAGCAGAAATTTGGGAGGTGTCCTATGGTGGGGTGATGGAATCGATTGTGTTTTTCAAATTTTATTGGTTTAGTAATGATAGGAAAAGCATGTGAATTCAGCCTACAAATAGTTTGATAGAATTTCGTCGCAGAAGTCGGATGTGACAATATGATCCATTCGGCTGCTCAAGCTTGGCAAGTCTATTATTTATATTATGTATCTAAAGAAGCATCTCACAAAGAATGGGTGGTTTGTATGCAAGGCAAAGGCCCGAAATAGAATAGATATGACATATGTTATTCCGACCGACGATTGAGAAGAAGTATTAGTTGCTGAAGCAACACACCAAAGAGTCTTCCAAGAATCTAAAATGCCTCTGCCGGTGCCGTTACAACCCGATATGGACCTAAATGATCCTAACAATCTTATTGATCTCAGACGTTTTGAGATCGTTGAAGTAGAAGAGTTTAATGATGAGTTTATTATAGATGAGGATGGCATAGATAATATAAGTATTGGTCAATGATATCGATTTAGACTAATTAACAATGTTGATTAATATTGTATATTAGATGTCAATATTGATGAATTTGAATAGATATTGATGATTTTGAATATATTTGCTGAGTTGATGAATTTGATGTTATCAATATGATATCTTTAATTTACTAATTGTGAGTTTGAGTAGTAAATTCAGCTTTATGTTTTGTTGACTATATTCTATTTATTTTAGGCAGGATTGAGTGTTTCTATACCGTAATGTGACTATTTTCCACAATTTTCATTTCTGCAACGGAATAAAGACTCGTGAGCAACGTATTATCCACAATGTACCGTAATGTATTCTATTCTTACTAGATTTTCACCTCTTTCACACGGACTAATATTTAATTATCATACCTTAATCCTAATCTTGTCCATATCTAATATAAATACGATTTCCTCACTTATTGTAAATCCCTAATTCAGAACCATCTTATCTCTTATCTTTTTTACGCTTCTTATCGATGAACAAAGCTCAACTGGTTGCTTGAGTACGAATTGGTAGGTTCTCGATGAACAAAGCTAATCATGTTGCTCGAGTAACAATATGTATGTTGTAGATTGGTAAATATGTTTATTCTTTTTTATCCTTGGTTCGAAAATTTATGCGTCTGTCAAGGTTTATTTTTCGTTCTAAACGTTGTTTAGGTTTATGCTTATGGCTTCACACGTCCGTCAATTTTTTATTCTGCTCTATATGTTGTTTAGGTTATTGTTTATGCCTCTATTTGTCCATCGATCGTTTGTTTGGTTTTAAATTCTGTTAGTGTTGATGTTTATGCCTTTGTCTTGATAGATATTATGAGTATGCTGCAGCTGCTTGATAATTAATTTATGTTATGCCTAATTGTTAAAATGTTTCATATTTCTAAATGTTTTATAGTGTCTGTGTCTTTTGTGTTCATTTTTATGCCTCTGTGTTGATAGATATCAAGTGTGTGCTGCTGTTATGCTTGACCATTACTTCATGTGTTAATATGTTTTATAATTCCTGTATGTTAATTGTTACTGTTGATATTTATGCCTCAGTGTTGATAGATATTATGTGTTTGCTGTTGTTTTGCTTCATAATTAATTAATGTTATGCCTATGTATTAATATGTTTCATGTGTTAATATGTTTTAATTTTAAGAATGTTGTTTAGGTTTATGCCTTTGTGTTAGGATTCCATTTGTATAGTTTAAAATGTTGTTTTAGTGAATTGTCATAATGTTTTTTACGTTTATGCTTGTGCGTTGGATTCAATTTGTATTGATGTTTAATGTTTATGCATGTGTTAATTGTTTTTATTGGTTATTATGTTATTTAGGGAGATAGTTGTTGTGAAAACATTGGTTGATGTCATTGGGAGTAAGGGATTCCCCTCGAGCTTCAGTAACAAAGTTTGTTCCGAAGCTTGAATAGAATCCTCCAAGCCCAGTGACACCATGACCAATGTAGTCAAAACAAAGTTTGCGACAATTATGTGGACTAACGTGTGAAGGCTTGTTCAGTTGTTGTTTTCGAATAAGTTGAGGTGGCTAGTTCTTTAATATAGGTTACGTATTCCATATTTTAGAAGTGACCGAAGGTTTGACCAATAATATATACCTATATTGAGGGAGAAGCCCACTTGGACTTTGTTTTCTAAGTCTTATAATTACACAAATTGTCGTTGAGACCACTAATCTTCTATTTTGTATTCTTCAAAGGTATACAATCATTGGTTTCATTGACAATTTGTGCTCATGGTGGCCTGATAACTTGATGTACAAATCATCTCATGGAGTAATGTATGGGTTTGTACAGGTTAGTTGTTGTGTTATAATGGGTCTTTTTCATTGCATAATTAGAAGTGTTTCCAGTGTAATTGAGATATTTTGGTACATGTACCAGTTTCAGACCTCGGTGATTTTATATTCTTGAGATATCCAAAGTTTTATAGCTCCTTTTTAGACTATGAGAATACAAAATAACCTGGCCGCAAAAACAATATGCACAATCGGTGTTTGGGGACCAGTCCAGATCACTTGTTTCTCAATATAGGTTAAATTTCCAAATTTGCTTTGTTGTTACTCCTTCAATATTTTGATAGTGAGTCAAAATCTTGAAATGAAATTTACCTATATTGAGGATAAGACATTTTGACTAGGTTTGTCAATTTAATTGCATAAATTGTCACTTGAACCGGTGAGCTTGCAGGCAATCCTTTGTTGTTTTTTACTTACGAATTTTGAAATACAATTTATCTATATTGAGAAAAACTGAGGCTTTCAACTGAATCAAGAATTAACATATTTTGTACAGGTATCACTGGAAGGCAGAAGAAGGAACAATGTGAAAAGATTAAAGAACAGAAGGATAAGATGTATCAAGTTGGAGCCATCAAGTTCTGGTTATAGAACCTTTTTGTTTGAATGTAAATTTTATTTTCCAATCATAATATGTATTGATGAATCGTATTTAGTAGATTATTATATTTTGATTTTGCAATAAAAAATTTTGTTGGGTAGCTATACAGCCCCCTACATAGCTACCCTATTTTTTGAATGCATACTAATATTTAACGATGGAAATATAACAGAACTGCAAACAGTGTTACAATAGGTGAGCAACATTCTGAACGACAAAAAGTGGATTGGAAATTAAATTCATATTCTTTCCAAGATAAGTGCAACACAGTTAGTGACTGCATAAGTTAGTTATCAACCAACAGAATTGCAACGACTTTGGGAACGGTTGAAACACTAACAAAATTAACTGTTTCGATAAATTAGTGTCACGTAATTGCAACAAATCTTGCGACGACAGACATTAACAGACTTAAGTGTTTCGATAAACTAGTGTCACGCAATTGCAACAATGCTTGCAACAACGTGACCGAGTTCCACCCACGTCAAATTTTGCAACGCTACTTGTTACAGAACTTTGTCAAAAGGGTTCCGGTGGCAACTGAGTTTGGTTAATGACCCTACTTAACACAACTGACTTTTTCGGTCTCGAGCTCGTTGTCAAGGTGTTGTTGCAACAGGCCTGAAACGACATTCGCCATTCTCAAAGAGTTGTAAAAGTCGATTTATCCAGTAGTGTTTGCTACCCAGGTGGCCCAGGGAGGTTTTAATGAGGTGATATCTAAATATTTGAAGCTATCAATAAAAATGAATTTTTTTGCCAATGCTTGTTTACAAATTCTTGTTTAAACTATTTTGGTAATTAGTCAAAGACTAATCATCTTTGAAGTTGACCAAGAGTAAAATATTCCCAAGTTTTGAGTATAATTTTTGAAAGAAACAACCATATTCGAAGTGCTACATTATCTAAATGAACTATAATATTTGAAGTGTTACGTTCTCTAAACGCACTATAATATTCTAAGTGCTACGTTCTCTAAATGTACTATAATATTTGAAGTGCTACATTCTCTAAACGTACTATAATATTCGAGGCGTTATGCACAACATAATTCGAAATGTCACATAATGTAAGTACCTTGTTTATATTTAAGGTGTTAGTATTCTTAAAAAACACCAATGAAGTTTAAAGAGTATTTCCACTTCAATTTTTTTATAAGGGTTATAATATAAGTAATATTTCAAGGCAAACATGACTTATGAGTATAAAGGATAAACAAAGCATTTCTACATTCAATTTGATTCAGTGATGACAAAGTGGTTTCATAAATATCAAGTAGACATCTATCAAAAAAAATATTACAATATTTGAATGACAGACACAAAAAATGAGATATCAAATTTACTCGTCTTCGGATCTTCCTTCAAAAATTTCCCTTTGATCATAAACAATTTCCTCTGATTTTGCTTTTACGGATGAAGAGCTAGGAATAGGATCAAAAACTTTACTAGGGCGACTTTCGATGAGAATTTTCTCCCAAAAGCTGGAGAGGTTAGCTTTAGAAAATGTAGCATGAATTTCTTGGAGAATATTAACGGATCTTTCCTCTTCGGCATTATGGATAGCTGCTAGCATGCCTTTTTCACATTCATTCTTTGTAGCGGTAATGGAAAGATTCTTATCTTCATCAAATTGAGCTTTAAGAGTAGTCATATCATCTGTCAATTTTTTCTTCACTGCCTCACTCTTGTTAAATGAAACTTGAAGTCCATAGGATCTTTTCTTCTCTCTAGCTAACACTTTAGAATATTTAATTTAAGTTAATTTACTTCATTCTGATCAGAAGCGTTCAGCTCTTGTTTTTCCTTTTTGGTGCACATCTCTGAGGGGATTCTTGAGATAGATGAGGCATTTGAGAAATTCAGATCTGACCAGATGAAATCCATGAAAATTATTTTCCAAAAGGTCACCAAAGATGTTTCTCATGCTTTTTTCAGCAGCAACAACTTTCATGTAGCGGACCATCTCCTTTTCCATGTGTTCTAATTGACTTAAAAAATATTCGATTTCTTGTGGAGTTGGCAAGTGCAACTTCTTCAGATGGCTCAATGGTAGGAAAAACCATAGGCCTGGGAATAAGTATAAGAGTGTTGTAGGATGGAGGCAAAGAGACCTCTGGTGAAGTTACTTCAAGAAGGAATGGAACATATCTTTTACCAAAATTATGGAGCTGGTCCTGAAGTTCTTGAACGACCTGATCTTATTCTCTGACGAGCTCTTAAGATTTATTGAAGTTGGTGAAGCTATCATGATCAAAGTTATCATCACATCGATTGTCTTCTGTAGAAGTTTTTCCTTGTTGAGTGCATCCTTCTTCGACACCAGCTTCATTTTCTTTTTGTTAATCTTCCACAACTACAATTTCGTCACCATCAGAAGATACCTCTTCAATGGTTTGCACAGCTTTCTTTTTTTCTCTCTTTTGAGGAATCGTTTTAGTTGTGATCTTCATCTTTTTTCGAGGCGGTTGTTTTCTTCCTGTTTGAAAAAGGCTCACCTTCTACTCCCTCTTTGATAGTGCTGTTATCGGGTCGGGTCGGTCCGGGTTTGGATGGAACCGAGACCGACTCGCTAAGCTATCGGGCGGGTCGAGCCGGACCGTTAAGCGAAGCGAGCCAAATATTATGGACCGGGACCGACTCGTTAAGAATCGAGTCGGTCTGGTCCGACTCTTAACGGGCGGGTTTGTTAGTTTATCATAATTTTTTAGGGTTTTAGCTAAGAATATACATAGATTATGATTTTTTTTATGTATTTCCCTTATCGGGCTGGTTACCGGGCGGACCGGTCCAGACCGGTAAGAGAGTCGGTCTAAAAATTTGGCTCCCAACCCGCTCCCTAAGCTATTCGGACCGGTCTCGGGCAGGTTTTACCGGTCCGGTCTCGGGCAGGTTTTACCGGTCCGGTCCCGGGCGGGTTAACGGGTTGGGAGGCCCCCTAACAGCTCTACTCTTTGATGGTGGGGAGGTTATTTTCTATTGGTTTTATCTTCAAAGTCTTAGGAATCAGATCTTTTAAAGGGCTAGCACCAGATGTGCTACCTGCCTTTTTATTATTTTTTCCGTTATTCTTTTGGGGAAGGTGGCTATCCGATCTCTTTCGAACAGGTAAAAATACTTTGCAGTTAGGAGCCACTAGCATTTTAACAGCACACAAAGGGTTGGGTGGCTCCATTACATTTTTAGAAAGAGGATCTCCCAAGTTGATTCTACAGAAATAGATTTTGAGAAAGGTTATTGGTTGGAAGGCTGTGTGAAATGCATTACCCCATTGTTTTTCAGCCCAGGCTGCAAGCTTGGCGAAAGTCTTTTTGGCATCTTTTCGACGAAGCTTCTAACGCCTCGAAATTTCTGCATAAAACATAAAATTTGATAAGAGATATAAAGAAAATCAATTGGAGGTACAATTCAAGGTAATAAAATAAAAGACTTATGATTACTCCTCTAGACGAGGTTCAAATTTGATGGGTTGGCTTCATAAATTTCTTTCTCATTCTCCCAAGATCATGAGATGAATACAAATTTTTGTTTCCAAATTTTTTCTGCCTTTAAGAAGTCATCGATGATCTTCAATTCGTCATCCAGTCTTAGATAGTAAAATTGAAGTACCGGTCCCTTCGACAATTCGGTCAATAAAATGAAGCCCTGGATGCAAAGGGGAATTTTGGTCACTTATGAAGCCATGATCACGGAGATAAAAGTGAACCATTGATTTAGTGTCACCTGAGTTGGGAATATGTCCAGAATCTCGAAGTATTCAACTATCATGGGGGCCAGTGGAAATCGAAGACCCCAATTGATGATCTCTGGTTAGACCAGTTCATCATTTTTGCAATCCAAAGAGGTTTCCCCTTCTTTGTGTAGACGAATTATAATGTTGTCTCCCATTCCCCATTGTCTTTTTAGATCATCTGATTGGCTCTCTTGGTAATATATATAAGAAACATTTTTTTAAAGCCAAGATATAGGGTGCTTTGAGAGGCTTTAAATTTTTACCAACTGATGGAGCTAGCACTTCGAATATCGTCACACGAGATTTGTTTCTTCTTATTTTACGAGCTTTTGCCTTTGACATATTATTCATTATTTCACTCTCTGATTCTTTCGAAACTTCTTCTTCTGTTTCAGACTCGTTATTCAATTGTGGCTTTAGAATCTATTTCTTCCTCGGATGCGTCATCCACAAATTGAGGCGGGTTACTTAAGAGATTTTATTGAGATGTTGTTGATGTATCAACAATATCTCTGAGGGGAGGAGAAGAGGTTGATGGATACAAAGAGACAACAAAATTCGAAGCGACATCAACATCGTCACCCATGGCTTTGACGGTTTTTATTTCTGGAGTTTGAGGAAGCTGAGTTTTTATTTCCTGGTGCAATGGACAAGGGGGCTTAGGATTAACTAAAGAATGATTCTCTTTGTATTCTGTGAAGAAGATTTGGTTACTCTGCTATTGATTCTAGGAGATGATTTAGTAAGAGAAGATAAAATTCGAGGTGTGTTTGGCGTTTGAGTTTCAGATGATTGGCTTTCTTCTGAAAGAGAAAAAAGTTAGAAAATAAGAGTTTTCTTAGGATCGAAGATACCGTAGTGTATTGTCTCTCTGGAAAATCGATGAGCGTTGCTTATCAATCCAGCTGCTCTAAACTCATCTGCCCTTTCACGTATGCAAAAACAATCATATGCTCTGAAGACAGGTTTCTTTGGGAAGGATGGATTTCTGGGTTTTTTGCTTTGGTTTTTTGAGTTTTGGATGCTTTCTCACAAACATATTTAAGGATTGGGTGATGGATTGGAGTTTTCCAGATAAAGCAAAAAGATGAAGATTCAGATGAAGGTAGCCAATGACCTCTCTCTTTCTATCTCTTAAAATATGTTGTGAAGTAAAATGAGACATAGAGAAGTATTTATAGAGAAAGTTGAAAGAGAAGGAAGTGGAAGAGATGGACGCGATAATTGGGTAGAATTCCAAACGGTTGCGTACATAAGAATTTGACACCTGCCATGTGATAGGCCTAGTGGCATACCTAGTGCCTACGATATCATTACCTATACGATTTGTGCTTCAAACAACTATGACCGTTGGAGGGAAACTACTTCGTATGAAAATATCTGAAGCATTGAGAAAACATAGATAAGACTTTGCTAATAATATGAAGACAACAAGTTTAACGTAGTTCGGACTATGGATAAAGGGGATTTTCATTAACTCTATAGATTTCTGAATCTATATATTTCTCATTCATTTACTTTTATAAGAACTAAGGGGGCTAATGATAAGGAAATAATACTTCGATAACTAACATGTAAAGGAATAAAACCTGTTATGACAGACTGTATAATCATGGGCGAGAATTAAAGCTGTATGTTTTTATGAGGGACTAATATGCAATTAAACCCCTCTTTGTAACCGTTTCAGTTAAAACTATGTCTTTGCGCCTCTATATAAGGCCAAAGATGATCTAATAAGTCTCTATCTAGATTCTACCTCTCTCTACATTCTTTTACTTCTCTCAATCTTACATAGTGAAACGAGATAAATACTTATTCATAAGGAGAGGAAATCTAAGGACTAAAATGTAAATAATAAAATATTATGTAGCAGATTGTAAAGTTAGACGAGTAATTTAGAACTATGTATTTTAGTCAATGACTAAAGTGTGATTTGTTCTTTTTACGTAACCGTTTTCAGTTGTAAGCTAAGTATTTATGCCTCTATATAAAGGCCAAGGCTGATCTAATAAAGGGGTTGGACTTTTGAGTTAGAACATTTGAGCACTCTGATTTTCTCTTTCTAGAATCTATTTCTCTCTCTAAAACTACTTCTTTCATTTACTAAATCGATTCAGATAATCATACTCATCACTTATCAATGTCTTTTGGTCTCAAGAATGTTGGAGCGATATATCAAAGGTTAGTGAAAAAATCTGTTGCCACTCAAATTGGAAGAAATATAGAAGTATACATAGATGATACGTTAGTAAAAAGTACCAATAACGAAGATCATTTTCGGGTTTTGGAAGAAATCGTTTCTAATCGAAGAGTTATCTGTTTGAAGTTAAACCCTGAAAAGTGTACCTCTGGAGTTCAATTAGGAAAATTATTAGTATAAATAGTAAGTGAGAGAGGGATTGAAGTTGATCCAGATCATTTGAAATCTTTGACAACCATGACTCTGCGTCGATCAATTAAAGAAGTGTAAATTTTAATATGAAGGTTGGCAGCCTTAAACAGATTCATCTCTAGATCTTCAAATAAACGTGCGCCATTCTTTCTGGTTTGTATGCATGCTAATACGTTTTTTTGGACACCGTAATGTGACGTGGCGTTTGCAAAAATTAGAGAATATTTGTGCTCTCCGAAAGCTTTAACCAATCCACTCTTAGGTGATGAGTTTTTCTTTTATATTGTGGTCTCGGATTATGCTGTAAGCGCGGTTTTGGTGAGGGAAGTAGAGGGTTATCCGCGCTCGGTAAACTATGTGAGTAAAAGTTTAATTTCTTTAGAAAAAATATATTTGAAGTTATAAAAGTTAGCATTAGATTTGGTCACAACTACTCGAACAATGCGTCCTTATTTCGAACCTCATTCATTCATAGTTCAGACTTCACTCCTAATAAAGAATATATTGCACATGCCATGTGTTTGAGGGAGAATGCCGAAATGGTCTGTTGATTTGGGGGAGTATGAAAATGACTTTTCTCTCCGAACAACAATCAAGGCCCAAGCTTTGGCTATTTTTCTTGTCTAATTTCATTTGGAGTGATAAAAAAGTGAGGAAGAAAACAGAGAGAAATTAGTTTTTAAGGAAGAATGGTTGGTTCGAACTGATGGAAGTTCAAGTATTTAAGGATCAGGAGTAGGAATTCAACTGCTAGCTCCTTCAGGGGAGGCTGTGTAGCAGGCTAACTGTTCGGATTTAATGCATAAAATAAAAAGGCAGAGTATGATGCAAGACTTTTTAGATTGAAATTCGCAAAAATTTGTGGAGTTAAGAAAGTGCGTTTGGAGACTAATTCACAGCTTGTGGTGTATTATATGTCAAGAATATCTGATGCTAAGAAAGATCAACTCTTAAAGTATTTGTGAAAATTAATAGAATTATGATGTTCGATAGCCTAATAGTTGAACATATCAACCGAGGGCAACCTATTATTATAGATTCTATAGAAATCGTTGCTTACACCCTGGGATATCCTTGGATTTTAGTCCAGATATAAGTAAAAACAAGTTTCTTCAAATATAGGCTAGGGTTGAGACTATTTCAATTGTCATTTAACCCTTTAGTCGAAACGAAATGGTGAGCCACCACCACTATCGGTAACTACACCATTGAATTTGGTGAGGGCTTTATGCACAAATTCCTTGTTTAAACAACCATACTTCTTCTTTCATTCTATTCTTTACTTGCAATCAAGCTTGAGAAAGCATTTGGACAATAGACATCAGATTCATCTGAGAAGGTACTCATCGGATTTCACTACAGTTTCCTCCCACTATTAGTAACTTCACAATTGAATTCGAATGAGGAATTCGTGCACACATTCCATGTTTGTATTTCACCATACTCTCCTCACCGTTATTGGTAACTTGACCATGGACACGTAACTAACCATGGAATCTAGATGAGAGCTTTGTGCATGAATTCCATTTTATAACAGCCATACGATATATCAGGTGATGAGGAGTACTGAAATAATACACTTGTAAGTTTTAATTTTCTCTTCTGATTTCCGTTAGTTTGACACGAGATTTGATTTGAAGAATAATTCTAGCAATTGAAGAGATATTACATTGTAGCCAGGGAACTTTTCTTTAATCTGTTTCTTATTCTGTAGAATCAGTAAACTAAAAAGGGATCCATATTTAATTCATGGTATTTTCAGCAAACTTTAAAAACAAAGAGGAAAACTTAGCTACTGAAAATAACAGAGCTTCGGATTTAAAGAACAACCGATAAGACTATGTATCTTCAAATTCAATCTTTTATTTTCCAAAAAAATTACATACATTAGAGGATTGATTCCATATTTGAATTCTTTTGATTTTCCAGCAACCTTCCAGAGTTTAGGATCTCCAACCAGTTCAATCTTTCTTCATAAAGACTTTCTTGTTTTCTCAAGCAGCAGTTTAGGATGTTTAGCTTTGTATGCAAAAATTTTAAGTTTTTTTATTTTCAATCCCAGGTAGCTAAACTCGGTTGATTTGGGCTGATCTCAGAGCTCCATTCCAAACTAGCAGGATCTTTAATTGAAAAATTAGTTCTTTGAAATTGATGAAATTTCCAGTTCTTCCAGTTCATAAACGAGTTATAAGTTTTATGCAACATGTTAAAAGAGGTGCTAGGAACCAATACCATTATCATGTTACGAGTTATAAGTTTTATGCAACATGTTAAAAGAGGTGCTAGGGACCAATGAATATTTCCCTCACCAATCATATCAGTTAACATTTGAGAATAAGATTCAATTACAATGTTATATTGTAATTAAGATTCATGTTCTTACATATTATTACACGATCTAGTAAGGTTCTCCATTAAGCTAAAATAGAAGAAAGCTTCCCATATAATCTACCACACATTACAATAAGATCACCTGTGTCATTTCTAATAAATCCACCACCATTGGCATCCCCATTCAGATCGCATAAACCATCAATATTCAATTTAAATTTGTTAGTGTTAGGGAGGATACAGTTTAGTCTAATACATCTCTTTCTTTTAGCTACTAAATTGTAACATCCAATTTCATAGGCTTCATCAATGTTATTTGTCGAGTGACTTCTTTTGAATAATTAACAAGTTCTAGACTCATAAGGATATACTTAAGATGCATTATGATTGTATCCATTGTAGACCTATAGTTGTCAAACTTTCCCATGTTTCTAGCTCTCCGTATGGTACAAGTGATAATAGAGGGAATAATGTATTTAATATGAGTTGTCTTGTTAGCGGACAAGAACCAGGATATATTTATATGAACTATAGTCATGTGACTATCTATATTAATTCTGAGTAGGTTATCATAATAAGACCACACATAAAAGTATGATTTAAAGTTTCAAATTCTTCACAAAATTGACATTTTGAAACAAGCGTAAAACTTCTCTTTTGGAGGATGGAATTTGATAAGAATATAGAATGTTAAGGGCTTAAGTGTAATGAATTAAAGTCTTATATGATCAATTAAGAATACATAGGATAGACTTTTAGTATGTTCGTAAAGATGGAGGATTAAAGTGTAATTAACCCATTTTTGTAACTAATTTTGTTATACTAAGTTTGTTTACCTATAAATAAAGGCCGAAGTTGTTAATAAAAGGGCGGACATTTTTTTAAAGTTTTAGTTGTTATCTACTTTTACTTTCTCTCTCTAAAACCAATATCTCTCTCTTATACTTTCAAGAACACGATTATACTTAACCAATTGACGACCAGAGTGGGAGATTTCAATCGATCGGTACCTTGATTTCGAAATCTAAAACTAGAGAAAATCGAAGTTCTTATTCTGTTATAGTCGTTCTTGATTGATAATTGAATCAGGGAATGGAAATGATCCGTTGGTTCAAAAAGAAATCGAAACGTTGATATCTGATTTGGGCAGAAAGGAAAATAAGAAAGATGATCAAGTTTCAGTTCAACAAAATCATTCAGACATTGAAGCTCGAATGAATCAGTTAGTGGATAAAATCATAGCTCAAGATGAGAAGTATGATCAAAGAGAGCAAAATATTCAATCAAGTAGGTTGAAATCAGCGGTAAGACAGATGGAGGAGAAGAATGATGAGAACAACCAATCCGATCGATCTTGTACAACTTGCCAGGTTCGAAATGAGCAGAGGAAAACACATTTTGAGTCTAGTAAGGAGTATCTTACTTCATAAAAAGAGGAAAAAGACAAGCATAGGTATATTACATTCAGTGATGATAGGTTGGACAGTTCAGCATCTGAGCATAAGAGGTATCGGGGATCTTCGCAAGAAGAAAAAGGCTAGTTTCGGAAGTCACGAAGAGAATATAAATCAAGAAGAGACAATGTACCTCGTTGTTTGAGAGAAGCATAGTGGTGTGAGAGAAATACATCGAATCAATACACATGAGTAGATGTTCGAAATTTGTATGCTGTCATAGGAGCGGAAGAAGATAATCAGTACGTTCAAGGAGTTAAGTGGGGTAATTCTCCCTTAACAACTAAGATAAGGTCTATTACTCTTCTGAATCAGTTCGATATCTCTAAGGTCGAAAATTTTTATGGGATGAAAGATCCCGATGATCACATCCAACAATTTAAGAACTATATGATGATGATGATGATAGGTTGGTATGCAAAGTCTTCTCTCAAACATTTAAGGGAATAGTTTTGAAATGGTACAATAGGATTCTTAGGGGATCTATTTCCAATTTCAAATATTTTTATACAAATTTCGAAAAAACAATTGTGGGAACTAAAGAGATGCGAGAAAATGCTAACACAATAATATATTGCAAGCAAGTTGTTGGAGATAAACTGAAGGACTATACATAGTGTTTTGTGTTAACACAAGTTGGTTTAGATAATTCTGAAGAGTTTGTAGTCATGGCTACATTTCGAAAAGTTTTATTACCGGGTGATTTAGCAAATGAAACACCAAAGAGAAGAGCTTTGGATTTTGGAGCGCGGATGGCTCAAGTCGAGGATCAAATTAAAGTGGACGAATCGACTAGAGTTAGAGGAGAGGTTGGACCCAGTCGAAAGAGTTTTACGATGGTGCCAAAAATTAATGTGCACTTTTCTACCTTGACCCAACAATCTCGTCCGAGGAACAATAATAGCTTTCCTCCTCGAACTAGAGGGCGCCCAACTCAGGCTACGGGGAATTAATTTTGAAGACTGAGGTCAAATCAATGGATAACGTCAAAATATTATGCTGATTTAACTGAGAATGTGGCTGCGATTTATGAAAAAGTAAATGGATATGTGAGTTTTAAAAAGCCTGCTCCGATAAATAGACCCAGTGAAGAGCGTAATTACAGGTTTTTGTAAGTATCATAATGACATAGGACATGATACTGCAGATTGTATAGATTTGAAAAATGATTTGCAAATTCTAATTGAAAATGGAAAATTAACAACTTTTGTAAAAGGGTAGAGCAGTGGGTCAAAAGCTCCAAGTGGATCAACATCGCAAGCAACAAATCCAAATTCAGAGAAGGAAAATCTATTGATTATGGATTCAAAATTCGATGATTTCGATGCAGTCTCAAAATCTATGGACACAGATTCGGATTGGTTGATTTTGATGGCTGTGTACGAACCGATAGAGCAAGGACGAGTTCGAATTTTATGTGAATACTTTGAGTCCTTGGCAATTTTGGAGGAAATATTATGGCTAGTAACATCAATAGCTCCAGAAAGAGGCATGTGATGAGTTTAACTACTCAAATAGAAGGAAGGATGTCTACTCATTTGTATGGTAAGAAAGATATTCCCTTTATTATTTTCGATGGTGACGATTTGAGAGGCATTAGATGGCCTTATGAAGATAGAGTTGTTATTGGAGCAGAAGTAGATGGTATTGAAATCCCACGCGTTTTGGTAAATACAGGAAGCTCTGCAAATGTTATGTTCAAGTCAGCATATGATAGGATCCAATCCTCCTCGAATTTGTCAATCATACCATACTATAATTGGGTTTACAAGTGTGACAGCCCAAGGAGAATTCGAGGGTGATATTTGTTTGAGAAATGTGCCTTTTAGAAATAAGGTTCAAATTTTATTCATGGTGCTGATTTTTCCGACTAGTTATAATTCTATTTTTTTGTAGATCTTGGCTTTTGAGGATGTATGCAGTTGTATCGATAGTTCAGCAGTGTTTGAAGCATGTCATCGGAGACTGTGTTGGGGTTGTCCGAAGTGATCAAAATATAGCTAAAGAATATTATGCAACAACTCTTCGTATTCGAGGTCCAAACAATGAATATCGAATGGCTAAATAAAACTCGGGGAGATTGACCTCGGAAAAAGAAGAAAGGGTTAATGATCCGAGGGAAACCCCAGGTTCTTTAATGGTGAGTAAAAGCATAGAAGAGTATTGTTTTCCTAATGAGAAAATTCTTTGAATAGGAACATTGCTGACCCCAGCTTTGCTTCAGCAATCATTACAATTATGGTTTGATAATCTAGATATTTTTTCTTGGAAAACAGAGGAAGTAATGGGGGTCCTATTTGATATAATATGTCATAGCTTGGTTACAGATTCGAGGATCAGACCAGTTATTAAAAAAAGATGAGCTTTCTCTATTGAAAAGGTAGAGGCTATAGTTATCGAAGTAGATCGTTTATTCGGGGTCGGACATAGTAGGGAGGCCTATTATCTTTTATGGACAGAAAACCCTGTGTTGGTAAAAAAGAATAATGGAAAGTGGAGAATGTGTGTTGATTTCACTAATTTGAATCGAGGTTGTTGGTGTGGGTTAATTTCAACTAAGGGTAATTTTGTCTAAAGTTTTGAGATATTTCAAGGGTATTTAATGTTTAGTAGATTGTAGTGAGAGATTTGAGCTGCCTAATTGTATTTAATTTTCATTACCCTCATTAAATGAAAGTGGTTGGGTATTTATACCCTTAACCTTGGGCCATATGGGCTTTCGGGTCATGATTACGAATTCGGGTTGAGTTCAAAGACCCATTAGTTTTTAAGCAGGTAGGTAATTAGCTTAGTCATAAAGTGATTAAGTTTTTAATACATTAGTTCAGTTCGGATGGTTCAGTGGGTGGATCTTGTCCGAATTTCCCCTGTCCGGTTCTCAGAATGAGTGGTGATAAAATCCGGACTCATCAGTAGCCCCTTTTTTAGATTTTGTTCGAAAGCCTTTGGCAAGACCTAAAAAATAGTCCATATGCACTCATAACTATGTACGGACAGATTTTAAATTGTGTAACGACTTTATCCGGACTGATAAAGCTCTCAGAAACTGAACGGTTTTGCCAGAGATCGTGGGACACGTGTCCTTCTCTGATTCGCCACACCGGCCGTTTTTCTCCTAGAACGGTGCTCCCACTTACCCCAAAAAGTAACCTCTTCAATTAATGTGGGTGACATCAGCGCCGTCCTTAATCATTACATCTATCCTTTCGTAGTCTCCTAGGTATCGAACCATCTTTTGTTCATTTACTATAAATTAGTCCACTTTTCACTCTTTTACCATCTTTATTATCTCTACTATATTAAATTTCAAAGCTTTCACCTCTAAAAAAACCCTTCTTTTGGTGTGAGTTTATGTTCACAGCAAGAAACGCCTTAGTAAAAGGTGGGTGGCTCAACTTGTCAGAGTTAGAAAAAGCTCAAAAGGTCGAACGAGAGAGGCGCATTGCTGCAGGCCTCCCTGTTTCTCCTATTGACAAATTGGAAACACCAAGTCCAGAGCCTGACCGTGGTTCCTCTTCAGCTAAGAGTGCTAAACCCAGGAGGTTATTCCAGCCCAACCTTTCACCAATCGTTTCGGGCTCATCAATCCAGGAATCAGAGCATGTTGTTGAACTAGAGCAGGCAGTTACAATCTTTAAAGACCTTCCCCCATTCATTTCCATGGGATCGGACGCTGACGCCTCCCCAGAGAAGCTAGTAGACGGGCGAAGAGGTCGCTTGGTGAAAGGGCAGGCTCCAAAAACTACGCCTTCCAAGTCTGGGGATAAAAATAAAAATACAGGGTCATAAGCACCCATTAAAATTTCCAAGGACAAACTGTCCGGTCCGGAGGAAACTAGTTCAAGTCTCCAGAAAGAGACCTCCGGATCCGAGCCCCAACCGGAGTCTAGATCACATGAAGATTGCAATGCCCAACCATCCGGTGGGCTTGCTGAGCCAACCACCAGTTCCTCTCACCCAAAAACAACTGATAATTCTTCCATAATAATGGAAGAAGTGATGGAGGATACCATTGAAGAAGCCCCTTTTGAGTCCGACGTCTTCGGGCAAACAAGTGAGACTGGTGCTGCCAAGAAGGACAAAGGCAAGGAGAAGCTATGTTTAAAACATCCGGATCTGTTGGAGAGCCTTGTGGGAAAAGTGGGAACTTACTTCCACAAGGTAAGTGTCAAATGCCTACTAGCCTTGCAGAAACTTAATTACGCTTTCATCCATATAACCGAACTGGGTCGGATGCAAACAAAATGGGGGATCCCAGAGGATGTCAAAGTGAGGATACCATTGGATCCGGAGACACCGATAGATTGCAAGGTGAGTGAGATAGTTTTCTTCACTGAGCTATTCAACTGGGGGCTAAGGTTTACCCTAGACCTAGAGATCGTCAATTACTTTCACCTCATCAAACTCTGCCCAATCCAATTGAGCCTCAATGCATGGTATACCCTCATGGCCTGTATTATGGCCTCCAGACTCTCCGGAATCCCTCTTCCAATGGAGCAGTTCGCAGTTGTGGCTAGCCTTTGCAGAAACCACATTATCCCCTTCTATCATTTCAACATGGGTGATGATTACAAGGCAGTTGACGACCTGCTTGAGTCAGAAAGGAACTGGAAGACTCAATTCTTGTTTATTAGTGGCACTTGGGCGAATGGGAGGAAGATTAAAACCGGTGTTAACCCAAGCCTGCTTACCAGAAGATGGCAAAGTGATGGTAAGAATCTCATCTCATATCTCCATCTTTACTTATAACAAATTTGTTTGTCTAACTTGTCTTCTTTTGTTTTTTGGTAGTGCTGCCTAAGGACTTTAATGATTACTTAAAATCTAGGCAGACCACTTGCTCCAAGCTAAATGCTTGGGCTGCTGAGAAGTGGGAAACCGCTTCCACAACGCTTTTATTGGAGGCAATCTAACGAAATCCTACCTTTGGAATACAACTGACCGGAGGGACTTATCTTGGGAGGAATTAACCACTCCACCCCCTCCGGAAGTAATCCTCAAGAGGACAGATGCAAAGGATGGAAAGCTGTCTTTTCTAGGTAGAGGTAAAGCCCAAGAAAGATGAAGGGCAAGAAGGGAAAAGGAAAGCAAGGTATGGTTGAAGCCAATCCTACCGAAATGGAGGAAGCTGCTCCAACAAACCCAGAGGGGTCAGATCAAGGACAGATTGATGTTTCTCTTCTACAAGTAGTGGAGCATGAAATTACTAGAGAAGTGGTTGGATCTCAAAAACCCTCAAAGGCTCCTAAGAAAGATAGGAAACAGGGAGTAGAAGGCAAGGATATGGAGGCCAAGAAGAATAAAACCTCCAAGGGTGATGAAGTTTCTCTCCGGCCTCCGGAGCCTCTTCCTCCTGTTAACCCTACTGACCTCACTCAAGTAGAAGACATCCCCGGTGACTTTCAAACCGGAGGGTGTATAGGAGGGGATATCAGCATTGATGGCGTCGACATGAGTAGGCTTGAAGGGATTGATCTTTACTTTGAAAACCTCTCCAAAGACGATTGTGTTGGACCCTACCTCCCCCCAAGTTCTTCGAACATCGTCACATTCAATGGTAAGTCTTTTTCTGTCTCAAGTGAAAGAGACGTCATCACTCACTCCATATTGAGTAATATCCAGCCAGTGCTTACTTTGGAGAAGCAAGTACGAAATAAGTCAGCCATCATCAATACCCTCAATTCTGACAAAGAGAAATTGTCTAGCGACCTCCTCATTGCCAATCAAAATACTGATGCATTGAAGAGGGAAATTGCGGAGTTGAAGAAAAGCCAGGAGGATTGGGCCACAAAGCTGGCCACTTCGGAAGAAACTATCAAAGAACTCCAATCAAAGCAATCTGACTTGGAGAAAAATCTTTCTTCTTCAAAATAGGAGGTAAGGGCTAAGGACAAGGTCATTCAGACTTTAACTAATGACAAGATCTTGCTCGACGACTCTGTGTCCAAGGCTGCACAAGAAAAATCTGATTTGCTAAAGGAGCAAGAGAAAACAATCCAAGCTAGGATTGATACTTATACCAACAGAGTGATAGACACTCAGGAGGAAAATTATGCCGAAGTGAAGTCGGACATAGTCTTGCTCTTTCATGAGAAATTCCCGAAGAGGACGCTGGAGATTTATGGAGTTTTGTAGAGTATAAAGACCTCCTCTTCCACACGATGGCTGATGATGACAAGCATAACTACTCCAGTGGCTGGGATGACACAACCGATGAAGAAGAGAAAACTGGGGAGAGTCCGGATGAGGAAGATGATGACCCCAAGAAGTTGAAACCAAGTGAGGCTGGGCCATCTAAGAAAGCTCAGTCCTAAAGTATCAACTATCTTTTTTAATTTTTTGTGATTGAACCAAAGTCCTTGGATGGCCAAGGCATTTTTTATAATCGTGTCTGGCTCCTGTCCGGATAAACCTTTTCGTTTGAAAACTCAAAGTCCTTGGGTTGACAAGGTACTTCGTATATCTTAATGGGCAATTTTAATTTGCACAAACTTGCATTGTTTCATAGTTTTTCAGCTTTGGTGGTTAATGTTTAAACAACCCTTAGTTAGTGTACAAGCATTTTAAAGTGAGAGTGTTTATATTCTCCGATGACAAATGTTTAAGTAGTCATCACTCTATCAATTCAATTCGATCTGACATTGATAGAAAATTTCAAAGAAAACACTAACTGAAACACTCCGAATCTTTTAAGAAGGCATTGAATTTTATTGAAAGCCTGGACACCTCATTAAAACCTCCCCGCACCACCAGGGTAGGAAAGAGTATGCCCCCAAATATTTACATGAACTTTTAAACAAGTAAATATTTACATAGCTTTCATTCCAAGTACAACCGGAGGTGTTCAATGTTCCAGGGGTGATTCAAAACCCTTCCATCTTTATCTTGAATTCGGTATATCCCAGGCTTAAGCTTTTCACTGACAACATAGGGTCCTTCCCAAGTTGGAGCTAGCTTGCCGAACTGCTTCTCCTTAGTGTGTAGGAAGACTTTCCTCAATACTTTATCTCCTCGCTGAAAATCCCTTCTTTTAACTTTGGAAGCAAACCTGCTTCTCATCAGGCCTTGATAGTGTGTGGCTCTGAGGTGAGCCTTAACTCTTATTTCCTCCATCAAGTCAAGTTGGCGTCTTACTGCCACTTCGTTAACATGTTCGGAGCAATTATAAACTCGAAAGGAAGGAAGAGTAGCCTCTATATGAGCTATGGCATCCATCCCATACACTAAAGCAAAGGGAGATTCTTGTGTTGCAGCCCCAGGAGTGGTTCGGTAGCCCCTTAATACTTCTTGTAGATAACTTGGCCATTTTCCAGCAGCTCCCTCTAAATTCTTTTTAAGACCGGACAAGATGGTCCTGTTAGCCACTTCGACCTGACCATTTGCTTTTGGGTGGTAAGGAGAAGAGAAGCAATGTTTATGCCTCTAGAGGCGCAAAAATTCTTCATTTCCTTGTTGATGAAATGTGGCCCATTGTTTGTGGTTATCTTTTGTGGAATTCCAAATCTGCAACAAATATTGGATAAAATGAATTTTATAACAGCTTTCAATGTTGTACCTGCCAATGGAGCTGCTTCTACCCATCTAGAGAAGTAATCAATAGCAATGATTATAGTTTTTTACCCTCCGGATGCCATGGGTAGAGGCTCTACTAAATCCAGCCCCCAACGAGCAAAAGGTATTGGTTCAGAAATTGACTCTAAATGGATAGTTGGGATATGAATATCATTGCTGTATCTTTCGCATGGGTCACACTTTTTAACCAACTCCTTAGCATCTTGCATTATGGAGGGCCAGTAGTACCAAGCTAACAAAACTCTTCTTGTTAGAGCCTTGAACCCACAGTGAGCTGATCCCTCACCATCATGTAGTTCAGAGAGCATTATTTGGGACTCCTCGACTCCCAGACATCATAGGAGGGGTTTAATATAGGATTTTTTTATAAAGAAAATCCCTTAGGATGACAAAACCACGAGCCGTGTATTTTATTTTTCTGGCCACTGCTTTCTCCGGAGGCAAGATGTCATCTGAGAGATATTGAAGGATTGGAAATCTCCAATCTTAGGGTTTTTTGACTTGTATATTCAAACTTTCGTCTTCCTTATCCAAATTGATTTGAATAGACGGGCACTCTTGCACATGTATCCAAGGGTATGACTCAGAGTAGGCTACGGTTGCCAAAGAGTCTGCTAGCGTATTTTGCGTTCGGGGTATGTACTCATAGGTGATTCTTTTGAAATTGAGTGCCACTTCTTTAAGGATGAACAAGTATTTAATCAGTTGCTCTTTCTTGGATTTGGATTGACCTTGTGCATGATGGATAAGAAGTTGAGAATCACTCATTATCCTGACCCTTTTAGCTCCACAGGTGAGAGCTAATTTTAAACCAATTATAGCAGCTTCATATTCAGACTCATTATTGGAAGCCCTGAAGGCAAAACATATATCTTGGTACATTCTGTCACCGTACGGAGAGGTTAAACATATCCCAGCACCACATCCCATGGTACTTGATCCACCATCAGTCCGGATGGCCTAGACTTTTTTTATCTTTTAAAACGGTTGCTTGCTTAGTATCCCTATCTGAATGGAATTCAACTAAGAAATCAGCCACAGTTTGAGCTTTGACTGCTGTTCGAGGAGCAAAATCAATATCGTAGTCTCCCAGTTCTACTGACCAGTTGGTCATTCTACTTGAAATGTCAGCTTTTTGGAGAACATTTTTCAAAAGAAAAGAAGTCTGGACGATGGCAGAATGAGCCTGAAAATAGGGCCTCCTTTTCCTTGCTGCAATTACCAGGGCCAATGCCAATTTCTCAAGCTTCAAATATCGTTTTTCTGCATCTATCAAGCTTTTGCTGATATAGTACACCGGACAAGGATAATTGTCCACCTCTCTTACCAATACTGCACTTATCGCACAATCAGAAACTGTTAAATACACATAAAGGGTTTCTCCATCAACAGGTTTAAACAGAGTCTTGTGGGAAGACAAATGCTTCTTAATTTCATCGAAGGCCTCATCGCACTGTGAGGACTAGTTGATGTCTTTTGCACCTTTCAAAGTTTGAAATAACGGGGCACACCTGTCCGAAGACCTTGAAATGAAACGGTTTAGTGCAGCCAGCCTCCCAGTCAATCGTTGTACCTCTTTAATATTCTGGGGAGGCTCCATTTGCACTAAAGCATTAAGCTGGTCTGGATCAGGTTGTATCCCTTTCTCACTTATCACATACCCCAAAATATTTCCGGACTGCACTCCAAAAATGCACTTTTCTGGGTTAAACTTTAAATTTACTTTCACCAAGTTGGCAAAAGTTTCTTGGAGATCTGCCAAGTGTAGCTCTTCGTCCACACTTTTCACCAGCATCCCATCAATGTAAACTTCCATGTTTCTTCCAATTTGTTCAGCAAAGGCCTTGCTTACCAACCTCTAATAAATAGCCCCAGCATTTTTGAACCCAAACAGAATTACTTTGTAACAATGGAGGCCCCTATCAGTAACAAATGTGGTATGTTCTTTATCCTTTGCATCTACTTGAATCTGATTATACCCAGAGAAGGCATCCATAAAGGACAACAACTTGTTTCCAGAAATGGAGTCCACCAACTGATCAATTCGAAAGACCGGATATAAATCTTTTGGGCAAGCCCTATTGAGATCTGTGAAATCGATGCACATACGCCACTTGCCATTTTTCTTTTTTACCAACACCGGATTGGCTGTCCATAAAGGGTATTGAGATTCCTTTATGTGCCCCATTTTAGTAACCCGGTCAACTTTTTGAACTATAACATCAGCCTTCTCCTTAGAAAAGGCTCTCCTCCTTTGTACAACAGGTGCTATTTCTCTTTAGATGGATGATTGGTGTGATATAATGTTTGCTGGTACTTCGGTTACATCAGCATTGCACCAAGCAAAGACGTGTTGATGGTCTTTCAAGAAATCTAACATTTTACCCTTTAATTCCGAAGTCATCTTGGATCCTATCTTGATATTTTTTCCTTCAGCCAAAGAGTGAGTTTCAACTTCTTCAACCGGTATTAAAACACCAGGGGTCTCTCTAGGGTCATCAATTTCACCCTCTCCCCTAGAGGGCCCCTCAAACTGCTATTTCTCATTGATCCGGACTGCCCCCAATGTTCGAGGGGCCAGTGCTGTCGCATAACACTCCCTTGCTACTTTTTGGCTGCTTCGAACAACTCCCACTTGTCCATGCACAACATACTTCAAACACTGGTGGACTTTTGATGCCACAACATGCATCCTGGAAAGCCAAGATCTCCCCAAAATAGCATTATAACAAGTGGGACAATCCACCACAATAAAAAGTATTTTAACCATCTTTTTAAAAGGGCCTTTTCCCAACAAAACCTCCTCCTCGAACTCTCTCATCACATCTACTGAGCTTCTAGTGAAACCCACAATTGATCTGTTCGAACGCTGAATTACTGCTGGATTCTTCATTTTTTTGTAGGAAGTTAAAAAGAGAATATTGGCTGAACTTTCGGTATCCACCAAAATTCCTCTTATATCATTGCCTTCAATGGATGCCCCTACGACAACAACATCTTCATGTGGACCAGCAATATCCCTCAAGTTATCCTCGTAAAAAACAATCAAAGGAAAAGGAATTTTTGATTAATAGGAAGTCATGCCTCCTTCAAGCTATATAGCTAAAGTATGAACGTGCCTCTTTCTTGAAGAAGCAGTCGGTGCAGTCATGGTGTCCCCTCCGAATATCGTAAGTGACTCAAAAAAGTTAATAAGTCCGGACACCGTTTTGCAATGCTCCATGATAACACCCACTTCATTCCAGGTTGGATCATGGTCCAAGTATTCTGACTCTACATCGAACCTTTCGATTATCACCATAGCCCCATCCGGAGCCGATGTGCCTGCATTGTTTGGACCAGCCCGATGGGCGTTATCAGGCCTATTTCCACCTCTTCTTTTAACATACGCCCCCAACTTTCCTCTTTCAATCAAATTCTGCACTTCTTGTTTCAACGCAATACAATCCTCAGTGGTATGACCAGTATCATGTTGATACTGGCAGAAAAAATTATTATGGCTCTCCCTAGGAGATTGTAATGCAGCCGACCTTCTGTAGTGTACTTCGTCTTTTGTTTTGTCGTAAATGGTGGCTACATTTTCTTTCAACTCAGCAAACCACTCCGGTTGAACCCAAGGCCCTCGTTTATTTCTAGATTGCTGACTCTGGGCTAGTGCAGCTGGCTGAGACTGAGCTTTGGCTCTTTTATGACCCTGTTCGGCTTCCTTAGCCTTGTTCCCAGACTAGTTTTGGTTTGGATTTAGTGCAGCCGGAGCAGACCTCACCTGCCTGTGCACCCTAGTTTTTTTTTTGTTTCAACTACATTAATCTTCTTTCTGACCTGATTCAGCAGACCTCCCCATGTTATGGCCTTTTTTCTGGTTACTGAATCAGCCATGTTTCCAGGGTTTAAGCCCTGCCTCAAAGAAGCTATTGCTATTTGTGTATTCTTTTAAAGATTCATTTGGTTCTTGGGCACAATGGATAATCATGTCTCTATTTCCCTTCACTTTCTTACTTCCAACAAATTGCCTCCGAAAGGCCACCCAAAAAGTGTCGAAATTTCTGATGCAACCCTACGGCAAACTATTGTACCACTTCAGAGCACTCCCCGTAAAAGATTGGGAGAATTCTCTACAAAGTAACTTTTCGTCATCATCAAAATTTATCATAAATTTTTTGAATTGTTCCAAGTGGTTATCCGGGTCTTTACTACCATCATATTTTTCCATTTTCGTACTGTCAAACCTCTTAGGAAGGTTCCCGGACAGTATTTTTGAGGACAATGGAGATTGTTTCCGATTTCGACCACGACTGAATACTGTATCTTCGTTAGGAGTTGCAAAGATACCTGGTTCATCATGGAAGGCAAAAGGATCCATTAACAATCGATCTACATGTCTCCGGCCATGACTATGAGACGATCCTTTTCCTAGATGCCTCTTCAACCTTCCATGTGTATCCCTTTTTCTTGAGTACTTCTTGACCAACTTTTGTTTCTTTTTAGAACGGCCTTCATCACTGTTGGATGACAAGGATTCTTCGACTCCATCTTCATTTGAGGAGCTACTGGAAGACTCTGAGTCTAAACAGAGCTCTCCACCGGTTTATACCGGTGAGACTTTTTTGAGCTAGAATGAGTCTTTTTTTCACACACATGGGTTTTTGATGACTCATGTTCTCTTGGATTGTCAGTATGATGAGCTACTGACCCCTTAGACTTCTCTTTTGTGCCCATCTCTGCCCTCTTGGCAGCCTTCGGAGCTTCTATTTCAACTTTTAACCTATCTCGTTCCTCAAACATATATTCATCATTCTCACCCATCACTTCTGCCAAATATGGTGGTACTTCTTGTACGTCCGGATTCATCCGAACTGGTTTTTCCTTATGGTTTTGAATGCTAGATTCAGGCACCTTCTCCTCCCACTGTGGTCGCCAATTTGGTGTGGGTTAATTTCAAATGAGGGTAATTTTGTCTAAAGTTTTGAGGTATTTCAATGGTATTTAATGTTTAGTAGATTGTAGTAAGAGGTTTGAGCTACCTGGATGTATTTAATTTTAATTACCCTCATTAAATGAAAGTGGTTGGGTATTTATACCCTTAACCCTAGGCCATATGGGCTTTCGGGTCATGATTACGATTCGGGTCGAGTTCAAAGACCCATTAGTTTTTAAGCAGGTAGGTAATTAGCTTAGTCATGAAGTGATTAAGTTTTTAATACATTAGTTCAGTTCGGATGGTTCAGTGGGTGGATATTGTCTGAATTGCCCCTGTCCGGTCCTCATAATGAGTGGTGATAAAATTTGGACTCATCAGTTGTTCTAAAGATCCATTTTCTGTTACTCGAATAGATCTGTTAGTTGACTCTACTTCAGGAAATAAAATTTTATCTGTTATGGATGCTTTTTCGAGGTATAACCAAATTCAGATGGATCCAAAAGACCAAGACAACACTACTTTTATCACAGATCGAGGCTTACATTCCTATAGGGTTATTCCTTTTGGGCTGAAGAATGTTGAAGCAACATACCAAAGGTTGATGAATGAAGCTTTTGCTTCTTAGATTGGGAGAAATATGGAAGTATATATTGATGATATGTTAGTTAAAAGTTCAGCTGATGAGAAACATTTGAAGGATTTAGAGGAACCCTTTTTTAATCTAAGGGCTATTAGATTAAAGCTAAATCCTGATAAATGTACTTTTTGAGCTCAATCTGGGAAGTTCTTGGGATATATAATAATTAAAAAGATGATAGAGACTGGTGTATAGTAGTTGAAGGCTTTACTCTCGATGACATCACCTCGAACTATTAAAAAGTGCAAATCTTAACATGAAGGTTAGCTGCCCTTAATCAATTTATTTAAAGGTTTTCTAACAAGTGTTTTCCTTTTTCAAAGTGTTACGAAGATAAAAGGAGTTTGAATGTACATTGGATTGTGAACTATCATTTTCGAGGATTAAGGAACTTTTATTATCTTTACCAGAGATATTGTCCAAGCCTTGAGCTAGAGAGCAGTTATTTTTATATATAGGAGTGTCAGATTTCACTGCGATTGTTGTTTTGATAAGTGAAGATAAGGGAGTTCTGAGGCCAGTTTACTATGTTAGTAAAAGTTTGTAGATAGCTGATAAGAGGTATCTAAGACTTGAAAAATTGGCTTTGGCTTTAGTGGTTACTACTAGGAAAATGCGACCTTATTTTCAAGCCCATACTATTGAGGTTCGTACCTCTTTTCCACTAAATAAGGTATTGCAACGCCCGTCTATTTCTGGAATGATGACTAAGTGGTCAGTAAAGTTGGGAGATTTCGATATCACTTTTTATCCTTGAATGGCTATTAAAGATCAAGATTGGGCTTATTTTCTTGTTTAATTTCATTCAAGCATATCAGATGAGGAGACATATAACGAGGTATTGCCAGAAATTTTGATGTGGGTCATTCGAACTGATGGTGGTTCTAGTATTTTGGGATCCAGTGCATGAATGTAGTTAATTTCTCTTTCTGGGAAGGCAATGTACGAAGCTATTAAATTTGGTTTTCATGCATCGAATAATAAGGTTGAATATTAAGCTGCATTGGTTGGTTTAAGGCTTCCAAAATATTTGTGGGGCAACCATTGTTCGTTTGAAAACAGATTCCCAGTTAGTGGTAAATCATATGACAGGTGTTTCCGAGGCTAAAAAGGATTATTTAATTTTGTATCTTCGAGAGCTTCGAAATTTAGCTCTCTTGTGTGACTAAGTAATTATAGAGTATATTGGTCAAGCAGATAATATTGTTGCTAGATCTTTGGTAGAAATTACTTATACGAAATAATATCCTTGGATATTATTACAGGAGAGTCCCTCTATTTTAACACGATTCGAACAATGTAAATATGTTGATGACGTATTTGTTACTTATATTTTTAATTTTTTGCTAAGAGGAATGTTACCTCAAGATCCACAGCTGGTTAAAACATTAAGGTATAAAGCTCATGATTATGCTGTATAGGATGGAGTGTTGTACAAGAAATCTTTGAGCAGACCATTGTTACGATGTTTAGGAAAAAAGAGTCTCAAGAGATTTTGTTTTGAGTTACATGGTATTGAGAGTTCAGCACATTGTGATTTCAAGTCTTTGATACGTTAGGTTTTGTTGGTAAGATATTATTGGCCTTCAATTATGAATGATGCTAAAGTTATAGTTCAAGCCTCTGATACTTGTCACCGTTTTGCCCATTCTATTCATAGACCAACAATCGTACTTGTGTCTATTTCCGAAGTAATCCCTTTTGACAGGTGGGGAATAGATTTGGTAAGGCCATTACCTATGGCTTCTAGAGGACGTCAAATGATCATTGTGGTCGTGGATTATTTTTTAAAGTAGGCAGAAGTTGAACCATTGTCTAGAAGAAAAGCAAATGATGTTATTAAGTTCATTATAAACAATATTTATTGCTTTTTAGAGTGACTTGAAAAATCAATAAGAATAACGTCATAAATTCAATAACAGAGAAATGACTTATTTTGTGCTTGAAAAGTAATGGATTAATTATTTGCAAGAGGTGTTGTGAGCTTATCTCAAGAAACATATTTTGCCTTCGTATATGGGATATATGTTGTTAGTCCTCCGAAATCTACTTTACCATCTTATAGAGTACTACAAAATTCTGAAGAGGTAAATGAAGAGGCAAGAAGAACAGAGTTAAATATGATCAAGGAGAAAAACGTTAAAGCTCATTTGAATATCACTCATTATCAAACTTTGATGAGGACTCAATATAACTCCAAGATAAGGAGAAGGGATTTTCAAGTGGGTGATAAAGTCCGAAGAAAGGTATTCCTCCATAAAAAGGATAAGCGACTTGGAAAGATGGTCCCGAATTGAGAGGGTCTTTATATTGTGATGGAGAGGATAAAGTCGGGCACATATAATATTTGTAATGATCCGGGAAGAATACTTCAAAATCCTTGGATTATAGAACACCTGAAGTTGTATTAAGAGTGGGTTTTTTGTTTTGAATTCTTTTTCAGTAATTGGCACACTCTTTCCTACCCTGTTGGCCTATGGAGGTTTGGACGAGGTGTCATGTAAATATTCGAAAATATTAATGACAATTGTTTTTTGCCAATGGTTGTTTAAAAGATAAGTATTTTAATCATTTTGGTAACTAGTCAATGACTGATCATCTTCGAAGTTGTTAACCAAGAGTAACTGTTCTAAGTGTTACACGTTTATTATTAACACTTTTCGAAGAACACAACCATATTTGAGGTGCTACGTTCTTTAAACTCACCAGAAATATTTCAAGTGCTACGTTCTTTAAATGAACTAGAAATATTCGAGGTGCTATGTTCTCTAAACGCACTAGAAAGGTTCGAGGTGCTACGTTTTTTAAATGCACAAGAATTATTCGAGGTGCTACATTCTCAGAACGCACTAGAAATATTTGTGGTGTTACATTTTGTAAACGTGCTAGAGAAATTTAAGGTGCTATATTCTTTAATTAAATAATTTTTAAAATCAAATGAAAATATTAAACAATTGAAGTAAAATATTAAAACAAGTCGATTAAACAAATCAATTAAACAAATTAAATAAATTCAAACAAATTCAAATCATTCTAACAAATGAATTAGACATTTTAAAGATATATCAATTACACAAACTCAAATAAATCAATCAAACAAAATGAATCAATCAAACAAATTAAGCAATTAAACAAATAAGTCGAACAAATTCAAATATATTTTTGCAATAAATAAATCAATTCAAACAAATTCAAATATGCCAATTAAAAACAATTAAATAAATCAATTATAAAGCTGTATTGGTTGGTTTAAGGCTTGCAAAATATTTGTGGGGCAACCATAGTTAGTTTGAAAACAGATTCCTAGTTAGTGGTAAATCATATGACAGGTGTTTCCGAGGCTAAAAAGGATTATTTAATTTTGTATCTTCGAGAGCTTCAAAATTTAGCTCCCATGTGTGACAAAGTGATTGTAGAGTATATTGGTCAAGCAGATAATATTGTTGCTAACTCTTTGGTAGGAATTACTTATACAAAATAATATCCTTGGATATTATTGCAGGAGAGTCCCTCTATTTTAACACGATTCGAACAATGTAAATATGTTGATGAGGTATTTGTTACTCCTGATACAGTTCGAGGTGATTGGAGGTCTTATATTTTTAATTTTTTGCTAAGAGGAATGTTACCTCAAGATCCACAACTGGTTAAAACATTAAGGTATAAAGCTCATGGTTATGCTGTATTGGATGGAGTGTTGTACAAGAAATCTTTGAGCAGACCATTGTTACGATGTTTAGGAGAAAAGAGTCTCAAGAGATTTTGTTTTGAGTTACATGGTAGTGAGAGTTCAGCACATTGTGATTTCAAGTCTTTGACCCGTTAGGTTTTGTTAGTAAGATATTATTGGCCTTCAATTATGAATGATGCTAAAGTTATAGTTCGAGCCTGTGATACTTGTCACCGTTTTGCCCACTCTATTTACAGACCAACAATCATACTTGTGTCTATTTCCGAAGTAATCCCTTTTGACAGGTGGGGAATAGATTTGGTAAGGCCATTACCTATGGCTTCTAGAGGACGTCAAATGATCATTGTGGTCGTGGATTATTTTTTAAAGTAGGCAGAAGTTGAACCATTGTCTAGAAGAAAAGAAAATGATGTTATTAAGTTCATTATAAACAATATTTATTGCTTTTTAGAGTGACTTGAAAAATCAATAAGAATAACGTCATAAATTCAATAACAGAGAAATGACTTATTTTGTGCTTGAAAAGTAATGGATTAATTATTTGCAAGAGGTGTTGTGAGCTTATCTCAAGAAACATATTTTGCCTTCGTATATGGGATATATGTTGTTAGTCCTCCGAAATCTACTTTACCATCTTATAGAGTACTACAAAATTCTGAAGAGGTAAATGAAGAGGCAAGAAGAACAGAGTTAAATATGATCAAGGAGAAAAACGTTAAAGCTCATTTGAATATCACTCATTATCAAACTTTGATGAGGACTCAATATAACTCCAAGATAAGGAGAAGGGATTTTCAAGTGGGTGATAAAGTCCGAAGAAAGGTATTCCTCCATAAAAAGGATAAGCGACTTGGAAAGATGGTCCCGAATTGAGAGGGTCTTTATATTGTGATGGAGAGGATAAAGTCGGGCACATATAATATTTGTAATGATCCGGGAAGAATACTTCAAAATCCTTGGATTATAGAACACCTGAAGTTGTATTAAGAGTGGGTTTTTTGTTTTGAATTCTTTTTCAGTAATTGGCACACTCTTTCCTACCCTGTTGGCCTATGGAGGTTTGGACGAGGTGTCATGTAAATATTCGAAAATATTAATGACAATTGTTTTTTGCCAATGGTTGTTTAAAAGATAAGTATTTTAATCATTTTGGTAACTAGTCAATGACTGATCATCTTCGAAGTTGTTAACCAAGAGTAACTGTTCTAAGTGTTACACGTTTATTATTAACACTTTTCGAAGAACACAACCATATTTGAGGTGCTACGTTCTTTAAACTCACCAGAAATATTTCAGGTGCTACGTTCTTTAAATGAACTAGAAATATTCGAGGTGCTATGTTCTCTAAACGCACTAGAAAGGTTCGAGGTGCTACGTTTTTTAAATGCACAAGAATTATTCGAGGTGCTACATTCTCAGAACGCACTAGAAATATTTGTGGTGTTACATTTTGTAAACGTGCTAGAGAAATTTAAGGTGCTATATTCTTTAATTAAATAATTTTTAAAATCAAATGAAAATATTAAACAATTGAAGTAATCCCACTCTAATTAAATACTTGTCACCGTTTTGCCCACTCTATTTACAGACCAACAATCAAACTTGTGTCTATTTCCGAAGTAATCCCTTTTGACGGGTGGGGAATAGATTTGGTAAGGCCATTACCTATGGCTTCTAGAGGATGTCAAATGATCATTGTGGTCGTGGATTATTTTTTAAAGTAGGCAGAAGTTGAACAATTGTCTAGAAAAAAAAGAAAATGATGTTATTAAGTTCATTATGAACAATATTTATTGCTTTTTGGAGTGACTTGAAAAATCAATAAGAATAATGTCATAAATTCAATAACAGAGAAATGACTTATTTTGTGCTTGAAAAGTAATAACACATTGTTTTTCTACACATTTTCATCCTCAATCAAATAATCAAGTAGAAATGACTAATAGATTTATTTTGGAAGGTTTGAAAAATAATTTAACACGTGTTACAGGGAAATGGATTAATTATTTGCAAGAGGTGTTGTGAGCTTATCTCAAGACACATATTTTGCCTTCGTATATGGGATATATGTTGTTAGTCCTCCGGAATCTACTTTACCATCTTATAGAGTACTACAAAATTCTGAAGAGGTAAATGAAGAGGCAAGAAGAACAGAGTTAAATATGATCAAGGAGAAAAAAGTTAAAGCTCATTTGAATATGACTCATTATCAAACTTTGATGAGGACTCAATATAATTCCAAGATGAGGAGAAGGGATTTTCAAGTGGGTGATAAAGTCCAAAGAAAGGGTCAAATGAGTTACAATCTACTTTCTAATATGACTCATTATCAAACTTTGGAATTATATTCTATAGAATGTCCTTCATCAGATTCACTTTCTTTTGATTCCTTTTTATCGGAGAAGTCGGTAGAGATAGGGTCAAAGGCTTCATTGGGTCGGTTATCTTAGGGGATTAATTCTCAGAAGCTAGATAGATTTCACTTGAGAAATGGTGCGTGAATTTCAAGATATAGATTGATTGATTTCTACTCCTCTGCATCGGCTATAACAACCAATGTGTCTTTCCCACATTCAGTTTTGCCGGCTTCCACAATAATTTCATTTTCTTTTCCAAGAGTAATTTTCAGATTATCCATATCATTTGTAAGCCTTTTCTTCTATTCTCCAATCTTCTGAAGAGATTCTTAAAGAGTGTAATAATTTTGTTGCTCCTTGAATAACTCTTTTGCATGTTTGTTCGTAACTTCTTCTATATTGTCTTCCTGAGAAGTCTTGAGCTCTTTCAGTTTTTTATCATGCGCAGAATAAATATGACGTTAAGTTAGATAGCTTCATGGATAAATTGCGCATTGTCAATTTGGAAGACGCAAAATTTCTCCTCCATATGTCTCCTAAATTTTATTTTATTTTATCTACGGCAGTAGCATTCTTAGACCGAACCATCATTTGTTCTAAATGGTTTCAAGATGAATTTACTTATATGTATAATGCTTTGACTGTTGCTTCGAGTTGGGCGAAAGGTTGCTGAACAAGTAAGAATTCTTCAAAGTGTTAGGTTTATTGGATAGGAATGAACCTTTCATTGTTGAAAGCTGTGATAGCAGATGAGGAAGCCAAGTGAGCATCCAAAGAATACAAAAGTTTATTCAAAAGAGGAGCAATGACTTGATATCTAATTTTCCAAAGTCATTCTTGGATTTTTTTTAAAACTTTTTGATCCATATCATTGTAGAGAGCTTAGAGCTCTTCTTTATTAGCACGCTTATCATGATAAAAGTGGTCCTCTCCTTAATGATCGTTAACTACTGTTCCTCCTTGTTTATTATATGTTATAATTCCTTCTCGATGATCTTTTTCGTAGTGTTTTTAGTTTCGGCTGGAGGAAGCTCAGAGACAGTTTCTTCATATGGCTTTCCTGATATCTTAGTAAAATACGTTTTCGAGCTGCTTTGAGGAAGGTTCTTCCTGGTTCCTTCTTCGATAGTAGGAAGGTTGGTTTTAGTTGTCTTCATTTTAGCCTTCTTCTGAGGGCTCAGATTTTATGAAGAGCTAGCACCATATGTGCTAGCTGATTTTTTCTTTTTCTTATTTTTTGAGGGAAGATGGCTATCTGATTTGTTCCTCATTGGAAGAGTCACCTTACCATTTGGTTCTACCAGTCTCTTCATAGCTAAATTTAAATTTGGTGGCTCCATCAGAATTTCGAGGAGATCAACACCCAGAGTGATCCTTCACAAGTGGCTATTGATAAAATTGATGGGCATAAAATCTGAATGAAACCCATTACCCCACTCTTTTTCTGCCCAGGGGGCTAGCTTCACAAAAATATCATTCACATCTTTCTTGCGACCTTTATATCTCTTCAATTTTTCAAGGAAAAATAATAAGATTACTGCAAAAATAAGCACAAACTATTCAGCCAAAGAAAAAATAAATATCAAGCAGAACTTACGGTTACTCCTCCAGACGAGGGGTAGTTTTGAAGGGTTCTCCTCAAATATCTCCTTCTCGTTCTCCCACCTCCAGATATGAAGACAAAAAAAAATTCTAAAATTTATCAGCTTCGAGCAAGTCATCGATAAATTTAAGATCATCATCAAGGGTTAAGTATTAGAAGGGCATGCCATCCCTTCGAAAGTTTGGTTACGTTAATGAAATATTTGATGGAGAGGAGAATTTGGATTAGTTTGGAAGCCATGATCATTGATCAAAGCGTAAACCATTGATTGGGTGTTGGTTGTGTAGGGAAAATGTTCACTAGTTCGAAGTACTCCACTATCTTCGGATCTAGCGGGAACCGAAGTACATGTAACGCACATTTTTTAGCGCTATAATATATTCGGGGAGAAGTGGTTTTAAATTTACACTCACTAAGGTATCTACATCCTTGGGAACCTCAATTACAACTTTCTTCTATATTCCTTTTCTCCCTGGTGCACTTTTTTTCGAATCATTTTCCTCAATATCATCTTTGACATTTTTTAGGAATCGTCTTCAGTATCAGCCTCGACATTTGATTGAGTGGTTTCTGAATCAAATTTTTCATCAGAAGCTTGATCTATAAATTGATGAGGATTTGGATTTGAGTTTGGGTTCTCTAGTTCATTATTTGAGGGATTTTATTGTGACTCTGTGATAGTCTAAACAATCTCCCTCAGGGGAGGAGAATATGGTGAAGGGTTGATTGTATCATTTGGTGAAGTACTGACCTCCTCGAAATCTCCCATAGCTATGACAGTTTCTTTTTTTACACGATTACTTTGGGGAGAGGTGAGTTTTTGGCTGGACTTGTGGACTTTCTTTGCGTAGTTGTCAAGTTGAATTAGACCTGATATGAGATGGAGTTTCTTATGATATTTTTTAATTAGATGAACTCTGAGTTACTTTGCGATTTCTTCAAAGAGAAACAGTTGTGGAACCAATAGGAGTGGGAGAGGAAATTCGAGGTGTTGATTGTGAAAGGTTTGTTGATAAAGACTGTTGGGGTTGTCTGGTGGATAAATTTGAAAGTATATCAGAAGTTTGATTTGGGTCAAAATTACTGTAATGAATGGTTTCAATAGAAAACCAAGGAGCCTTGCTTATCAATTCACCAGCTCTATACTCCTTAGCTCTTGCAGTAATCGTAAGCATTCTCAGGATTTGGGGCAATTGGTTTTCTGGGTTTTGTGGTTTTTGAGCGTTTTTTATAAACTGATGTGCACATCGGCTGGAAAGTATGAGTTTTCCTATGAAGGTAGCCAAGGAATTGATAAATCAATGAAGGTAAGAAAGGATTTCTCTCAAGTTAAGAAAATTTTATCTCTCTATAAAGTTTGTGTGAAGTGAATAATGAGAGTCTATTTGTAGAAGAGGTTAGGAGAGAGAAAGAGATGCCAGAGACATTGAAGAGGTGAACCGTTTGTGTATAAAGGGAATAGTGTGACGTTTGTAAAACTGTGAGACCTAGGGGTAGGTCTAAGAAATAAAGTATAATGATTCATTGCACACGTAATAGGCCCTACCAAACGTTTATAACCGTTATGAAGAATCCAACTTATATTTCCACATCACAATTTATTCGAGTAGGTTGACTTAGATTAATTTCGAAATGAATTCAAGCATCAATGTAATCGAAGAGGATAAACGTGAATAATTTATGTTCTAAGCAAATTAAACTTTGCGAGGAATTTTTCCTGCTTATAGTGAATACCAAAGTGATAACTAGTTCTTAGTTATTATATTTCATAAGAACTAGAGGGGCTAGTCATAAGGATGTAGAATATTGATGGATTAAGTCTAAAGAATTAAAGTCTTATATGATCCATTGAGAAGATATATGACACATTTTAGTATGTTTGTAAAGATGGAGCGTTAAAATGTAATTAACCCACTTTTGTAACTAATTATGTCATACTAAGTTTGTTTTGTCTATAAATAAAGACCGAAACTGTTACTATATGGATCCACATATTTCTAAAGTGTTAGTTGATATCTATTTTTACTTTCTCTAAAATCAACATCTCTCCTTTACTTTCAAGAACACGATTTATAATTAACATAATCAATTGAAATCTAGTGGTTCAAAATCCTTCATAATAGGATATAACATTTTGAATATGTAATATTATTCTAGAGTTTTTAAAATAAAAAATTAATTACGTCTTTATATAATTTTAGTTCTTGTTACGGATGACAATTCGTGTCTTGTCTAATTCGACGGTCGGATTTTGTTCGGTCTGAAAATTTAAATTATATAAAAAATATATATTATATAAAAAATAAAATAATATATATAATAATAATATAATATATTTAAAATAAAATAAAATATATAAAATATTATTCAAGCTGATGTCTACCAATCCCACCGAATTGACCAACAGATACGACCGGGCATGTTCGGATTTAAAAATATTAAGACCGGAACGGTCGGGTTTGGATTCAAATTTCGAAAAACAGACTCAGTCTGTCCGAATCCGACCACAGACGGCCATTACCATTGTTACATATACCCTAATGATTAGTAAAAATCAATATTCATAACTTATGTGTATTTATGTCGTCCGTCTAACTAACAATATTACTACTATTTTCTTGGAACATCCGTTACCGAGACATTCATATCACCAAATATACCCCACAAAATTCTGGAGAAGAGCTCTCGGCTCTGAAGTATATTAAATTCTGGAGAAGAGGTCCATTTGTAGCCATTCAAAATTCTGGAGGACAGTTCCATATATAGCCATTACGACAAATACTTAATTGTACAAGTACAACCAATTCTCTGCACAATATCTATACCATGAATTTATTTTGTTTATTATTTGTTTGATAACGCAGGATCTAGAAGAAGAGAGGAATCCAAGAATCCGAAGAAAAGTCATCAAATAATTATATACTAAAATATTATTGTACATCGGATATAGGCGTGACAGTACATTCCGTCCTATTTCCACGAAATATTTAACGGTTTGTGACATTGCATAGTTTGACATTACATATTTCATCCATTCAAATGTTTTTGGCGATTGATGCATGAGAGGTGAAACTATAGTGTATTTAGTATGAAGTAATAACCAATAAATATCTGTTTAGTTGAAAACATCAAATACTCAAACCCATAAGTCATTTATCTAATATGTTTAAATATAATATCATATATATTTTTACACGAATAATTTATTTGAGAGTGAATAAATTATATATAATTTTTATAGGAAATGATTTTTTTTAAATAGTTAATTGGAGAGAAGTTTAATCCGAAGAATATATACCATTATTATATGGATACCGAATATAATATATAGAGAAAGACCAAATATAATACATAAAACGACCGAATATAATTACATATTATTCAAATATAATTAATAAAATAATTTGTTTTTATTACAATAAATGGCACTGAAATTATTCCAAGAGACTATATATATAATTTTTTTTTGGTAATTGTAAATAGGAATTTAATAGATCGTCTTTTATGATTACCCCTAGAAAATCCAAATGTCTGCTAGCTAGTTTAATGAATAGATATTTGTGTTATTAGATGCGTCATAGTTGTTTACAATATTTAATCATGTATCATAAATGAAATATCTATAATATTTTATTTTATCTTTCTAATTATTTTTAGATATGTTAAATAATTAAATATTTTTTAATTATTTTTAGATATGTTAAATAATTAAATATTTCGAACAAATCAAATAAATAAATTCAAACAAATCAATTAAACACATTTAAAACAATCAATTAATTAAATTGACAATCCAAACAAATCAATTTAAAAAACAAAATAAATCAAACATATACATCAAATAAATTTAAACCATTCAAACAAACAATTATATAAATTCAAACAACACAAACAAATCAATTAAACATATAAACTAAATCAATTCAACAAATTTAAAAATAAATTCAAACACATCAATTAAACAAATTAAAACAACTGAATCAATTTAAATGATTAATTTTTAAAATCAAATGAAAAAATTAAACAATTGAACTAAAAAATTAAAACAAATCAATTAAACAAATTAAATAAATTCAAACAAATTCAAATCATTCTAACAAATCAATTAGACATTTTAAAGATATATCAATTAAACAAACTCAAATAAATCAATCGAACAAAATGAATCAATCGAACAAATTAAGCAATTAAACAAATAAGTCAAACAAATTCAAATCTATTTTTGCAATAAATAAATCATTTCAAACAAATTCAAATACGCCAATTAAAAACAATTACATAAATTAATTATAAATAATTAAATAAATTTAAACAACTCAATTAAATAAATATAAATAAATTAATTAAAAAATCAAACAAATCGAGTAAAAAATTAATTTTCTGATTAAAATAAGATACATCATTGAAGTAATTTGTTTTTTATATATTTTAGGATGGTGGCATACATATACAAAATAAAGAAAAACAATTGTTTGAATTACCATGATCTGAGATTTTGTAATAGTTTTTCTGGAGTGATTTTTGTAAGAAGTTTGTTTTTCAAAGATGATTTGAGTAATGAATGAGTTTGAATTCTATTTGCTAAGAAAATATCTTCTATATTTTTTTTAGCCAAATCAGATATTGGATTACTCAAGTGACTTTTTCAAAAAAAATTCAAATGAGATATCTAATTCGGCAACAATTGTTTTTTTAATCTTATAAATTGGATAAAAACAATTAAAAGTAATTTTTTTTGTATAAACTTAAATACTTTATGGTTAATAAATGATATTGATATTACAGTACTTTTAGCTTTAAAAACAAAATAGGAATAAAATTATAAAAAAATATATACAAAATAAAGTCTTATACTTTTATGTTTAATATTAATTAATAGAAAAAGTAAAATTAGTTGACTTAAATTTCATTATTCAAATATTTTCAACGCACTATAATGGGGCATTATAGAAATTTTGTAGATTTTGAATATGACTTCATTTGTTAGGATAGTATTTTTAATTTTAAAAAAAGTATGTAAATATATATTCTAACAAATAAAAAACCATAAATTTAATGATTATTTTAAGAAAATATGTAAAAAGAAAAGAATAAAATATAATAATATATATATATATAATATATATCCAAATAATCTTAGTTAAATTTATTTTAATGTACAATTTTATAGGTATATTAATAAAAAAAATGATGGCTTTTAAAAATAATTAATAATTTTAATTTTAAATTATTATTAATTTAATTTTATAATTAATACAAAAATTAATAAATATTTTGGGAAATAATTAAAAAGATATAACATTTTTATCTAGATGGTATAAAATGACACCAGACTCGTAGTAGTATGATAATTAGACCATAGTAATAATTAAAATCAATAATAAAATTTTAATAACCTTATATACTAGATAATAATTTTATATAACAACACTTTGATTATAAAACAATAACCACATTTATACTAATATATAATATCAAAATATAACAATATTTGTTGTATTTATAATCCACCCATATAACAATGAAAGTCTAATAGTAAAATTTGCCCCCAAGGGGGTAGCCGAGTTGGTTGAGTATGGTATTTTTTATGATTAAAAGGTCATGAGTTCGAGTCCCTCTACATACGCTTGTGTGGTTTACCTTCTGGCGTTGGTTTGCAGGCTATCGCGTCAGACTGAGGGTTTACCCTGTGCGCACTCATTGCACTCTGAGTAGCGGCTGCGGGTTCCCTCCGAAAAAAAAAATCTAATAGTAAAATTAGAATAACCTTATATTATTTTTGAAATTATTGTGTATAATTTATATAACCATTTGTTTATCGAACAAATGCAACAAAATATCAAAATATAACAACAATCTATAATATTTATAATCAATCCATAATAACAATCAAAGTCTAATAATAAATTATAACAACTTTATATTATTTTTAAATTATAATATATAATTTATATAATGATTAGTTTATATAATAATATTTTTTATTGTTGAATATAATACAAAATTAATTGTCCTAACTAACGTTACATTAATCTTAGCGGATGACAGGCGTATGCATACCTACGTAATATACGTGTGTGACAGGCCTATGCATGTCGTTAGCGTATACGTAACTTGCATGTTCGTTACAGACGTGTACATGAAGTTAATGTATACATAACATTGGTGTGATCTGACGTGTTATCTATATGTGATCTGTTTAATTCTTACGGGATCCTACAAATTTATGTTGTGACACATCCCGTTCACCATCTCTGGATATAGTAACCGAGTATAATCTAAGTTTGAATTAATCAGACCATGAATAGTTCATTTCTATGACTGTTAGTTGATCTTCATTGGAATGTGTTCTGACGTGTTATGTCTGCGTGATCCGTTTAATTCTTACGGGATCCTACAAATTTGTGGTGTGTCACATCCCGTTTACCATCTCTGTATATAGTAACCGATTATAATCCAAGTTTGAATTAATTAGACTATGAATAGTTCACTTCTAAGACCGCTAGTTGATCTCCATTGGGATGTTGGTATTTAAAATTGAGTAATTTTAAGTAGACGCCTGAATAATTACGAGCATACAACTAAACTACAGTTAGATCAAAATAGGGATACGATTGAAATCACATTGGTGATCATTTATTACTATCAATTATTTTGACATTTTAAGTTGCATTTTTACAATAGTGAATCAAATAAATTTATCATTACATGTGCTAAGTGAATACGTGCAGACGATGCACATCTTGGCTGGAATATATAATATTTTACGTCCGGGATCCCAACATATGACGAAGAAGATAAATGGTATATCAAGATGAATGGTGTATCACGCTGCTTGAGTTTTGGGTCTATGACCATTGTCTTAATATTTCAGACATCGCATTGGTACATATGTTAGTCGTTGATACCATATTTATGTGTATGGATTCCATATTAACATTTCAGAGTGGGTAAATATTACATACATAATCGTCAATCTAAACGGCTCGCATTTGATGATTTATAGTTTGATTAGGTATGTAAAATTATAATATATTAAAATATTTAGTATTTATGTATATAATAATATTAATATCATTTTTATCATTTTAACAAGGTTATTATGTGCATAAATGACACTTTTATTGTATGGTTTGAGCAATGATGTTTCATCATATATGTCTCCTTCATTATCGCTATGTTTTTATACAACTAAGAAGTATTTTATAATACAAGACCAAATTTCAAAAAGCAAGAAACCCATTCCACTACATTACTTCTTGAACCAATTTCATCGTATTCGCAACAATATTCGTGCTTATATGTCATTTGCATAACAAATGCATATTTTCTAGAAATATCATCTCAATTGTACCCATCATTGTTAGCTCCATGTTAGTAAACATAATATAAGTTAATGGGCTCTTATTTTATTTCATGACCAACTGAAGAAGGCCTATTTTCCAAATTTAGTCGTCGAATTTTTCCACAACCATAAAAAAAATTATTGTTTGATGTAATATCCATAATAAAAATATATGGAAAATTCGTTAAAAGGTTGATGTATGTCGTTTGTGCGAAACATATATCTTTGATTACTTCAAACCACTCAATCGTCTTCTAATCCCAGACAGTGTTCTTGTTATTGTTTAATTTACTCAACCAAAATCACATATGTGTCTTTTAAAATTAGGTTTATTAGGTTTTTTTATAAGGGTTGGATTTATCGTAAGAAAACATTAATATCAAGGTTCTTCGAGTCTTTTTGTCATTGTAATAATTCTTATGACTCACGTATCATACACATCTACCCATACGCTTTACTACTCATTCTATAAGTTGATGTCTATTGTAATGTATTAAATTAGTGAACACATGCAAAATATCTTCAAAAAACATTTGGTAATACGATGATATTGTTCTCATACAAAGGTTAACAACAAGAAGATCATTCTTCTATTTTTAAAGTTTAATTCTTATGGGTATTTTGTTAGAATTTATAAGGTTTTGAGTTTTCAAGGGTTTTTATTAGAATTTATAAGTGACAATGGTGGGAATGACCTAGTCCACAATATCCGACCTATTGAGCTATTGAAACCCGTATAGCCAAATGATCAAAGTCCAACAAAGAATTCAGTTGAAGCTAAATTCATAAAGGTCAAATGAGTTATGAAATGGTTAACAAACCTAAATAGCCATAAAATTATTAGAATACCAAATTTATTAGAATTATTATAAAAAAAAATATTATACTCAAAAGAGTTAAAACTGATGGTATGTATGAATAATAACCATTCGACGGTGAATCCACTAGGGTGAAAGTTCTCAACATATTTCAATAGAAAAATACTTAAGTAGTAAGCTAATCGATATGTTACCCTACCAAATCGGTGAATCCACTAGGATGAAAGGTTTAATATATTTCAATAGAAAAAAATGAATTTGATAAATTATGACTAATTAAGATCAACAAAAAATACCGTTCGGTGATATGAGTAATGACTATCAGTACAACAAATGACAAGATTCATCAACCATCGACCGAGCAGTTTTAGCTGCAAAGTTTCAACATTTGGCCAAAAACTATAAGCAAGTAGAAATGCTAAATAAAGTGGAGCAGATGATGTATTCAAAACCTCATCCAAAGGTAATGAAAGATCCATAGACATAAGGCGGAAACTGAACACCAAGAGAAGGAAGAAGATGATGTCAGTAGCTCCACGGCGAGAAACTATTTTTGAAACATCACCTACAGACGCAATATTACTTTTAGAAGCCAAATGGATATCAGTGAGTCAAATCAAGCATCGCCTCGAAACACAAACTAGTGTTGATACCATAGGTAAGACAAGAAAATAATAATCTAAACCTTTGTATCATAATATAGAAGTGGGAAATTGGAGAAATGAGCATGTCTGAAAGGATCAACGAGCAAACGATAATTGGAAGGAAGAAAAAAAACTTTGACAATATGCCATATCCTTTAGCAAAATGAGCAAGATATCCCTGCATCACCATGAAGCGGTCAAGATTGACAACTGATGAGAGGATAAATGACTAAAAGTAGGTGTGTTGGATCTTGGACCTAGGAAGAATATTCTAGAGAGAGAAAGTAGAAACATAATATAATATTCCAAAAGAATGTCCCACCTACCAAGAATAATGGGTCTCCTTTTATAGTATGGAAATGTGGACCCATCTATATTCTTGGTGGGCTTACTTTATTTCTCTTTTAGTCCTTTATAATATACATAGTTCACAAATTATCCTCTAATAAACGATAAATACTCTAATAAACATTTTAACTTCCTTCTATTCACAATTGGCCCCTCGTTATTATTATCAGCGAATTGCTCCCTTATCAGTAGCCCCCCAGTCTTCGGGAACAACGAGAGTGAAGACTTTGAAGAAAGTAAGCTCAGACCTTTCCTTCCATCTGATGCCAGATCCTCCACGTCTTTACTCGTAGGTCGGGCGCAGACGCTTTCTTTCCATCTGATGCCAGATCCTTTACGTCCTTATTCGATTTTCAGGAGTGCTTAGCCCGCACATTGTTCTTGAGTCATCTTGGGTAGACTTCCGCTCCTCTTGAGTGATACCTTTATGGGCCCAGACCGGTCTTTAGGTTTCGAAAAAGTGAACCGGGTTGGTGTGGCCCATCTAGCATCTCTGTCTGAACTAGCTAGGGCACGCCTTCTGTATTTGTCTGAGTAAAACTGACACGTGTAGACCGACTACTCGAGGCGTGCTTGTTCACACAGCTTCTCAAAAAACCCTTTCGACTTCCCGCTGCTTTTCATCGTTTGGACTTCCCCGTACGTGCAACGGCTAACTGAGATCGCCTATAAGTACCTCATAAACACACATTGCTCTCAGAAGCGTTCTAGAGAGAGAAATTGCTCCCTGGATTTTTCTAGAGAGAGAAATTTTGTTTTATGAGACATAGTTACCCGAAGCGGAAACCAAAACCCAACAAGAAGCAATCAGTGTTCGGATTTGTGGACTGGGCTAGCATCGGTGACCGTGCTGAAGAATACCGACACGCGGGATTAATTTGGAGTCCCAACACCAAACCATTTACACCTGTACCGCAACCCCACGACCCTGTTATCGCTCATCCGATCCCTGCTGAGTCCTTCACCTTGCCTGAACCATCTGGTGCTCAGACCCCAGAGCCTATTGCCATATCTTCTAGCAGCAGCTCTCCGCACTCCTCCATTGCTCAATTAAACCGCCCGACGCCTTCATCCGTTAATTCTTACGCTAATGCGCCCCCTTTTCTGTTCCGACGTCGCGGAAAATCTCAATTTCTTCTCTATGGGAGAAACCAGCACTCCAACTTCTCTGGCGGGAGATAATTCTCCTGATATGGTTCAGCTCACTCCCTTCATACGAGGATACCGAACCGGTACTAACACAATTGTGACTTTTTTAGGTCTTAATAAGCGGCCACTGACTCCCGCATAAATGGATCCCGAACGCGCCCGTCGACAACAAGACGAGGCTTATCAGAACCAAACTGGCAGCAGTTCTAACCCTGCCGCCCATGTTGTTCGGGAATCCGACCCGGGTGCAGCCAAAGCCCTCTGTTTTGACAAAATCTCGGTAGTGAATACTGAAGATTCGGAGGTGGATGCCCTGCCTGTTGGAGACGGTGCTACTGCTGGAAATGCCGCTGCCCCTCCCATGGAGCCACTTCCCGAGGAGATAGAGGCGGTCATTACCACTACTTATCATCGTTGGTTGCACGCAGACTATGTCATCTCTCTGTTTGAAGGCAAGTATCTCTACTTTTCTGCTGCGAAACAAGAAGAGTTGTTGGTTCGGTGGGGCATCCCAGAGTGTGTCACTGTTAGGTTTCAAGTTCCTGGGGAGACCCCCGTACATGTTCGATCACGAGAAATTGTGGTTTTGACCGAACTAAGTGGGGCCTCAGGTTCCCCCTGGACCCTGAAATCATTCTGTATTTCAGAACCCTGTAGATCTGCCCCTCTCAGCTGACGCCCAACGCCTGGTGCACGCTGATGTCCTGCATAATGGCCTCGCGCTCTTCTGGTCAGGTTATGCCCATAGAGGAGTACATAGCCATGTCCGGGCTGTCAAAATCTCTCAAGTCCCCTTTATTCTATTATTCTGTAGCAAACACCTGGAAGATAATGAACGATTTTCTTGAAGGCGACAAGGGTTGGAAGCACCGCTTCGTATTTTTAAGTGGCTGCTGGGAAAATGGCCGCCCTTATAGCCCAGAGAACCCGAGGTTACTGCTGCGGACATGGGTTCCTGATGGTAAGCTACTCGTATTTTTTTTAAATCCGAACCTTTGTGTAGTGTCGAAGGAGTTCGTCCAGGGGCTGAACCTTTGTGTAGTGTCGAAGGAGTTAGTGCACCAAGCCTATAAGAACACTAATTTGATCATGAGCAACCTCTGGCGTTGTTCATCGGAAGTGCTAACAATCGAGCAGCTGCGTCAGCCCCCGAGTATGGAGGACTTGATTGCAAAGATGGAAGCACCTGATGCGCACTTATTTCTTCCAAAGCGCAACAAGGCGCCTAGCAAGCGCCCAAAATCCGACGATGAGGTCGAAGAAGACAACATCGGGGCTGAAGAGGCGTGTGCTCAGGTGCACCAGGATGAAGCTGTTGCTAAGGGTGATGAAGCTCCGCTGACCCAGGAGCTGGCTCTGAAACGGAAAGGAAAGGCCGTTGCGGAGGGGGTTCAGGCTAGGAAGCCTAAACGCTCAAGGAAAGAAGGCGGTTCTGTCGTGGGTGTTGAAAATACTACCGTTCCGGAGCTCTTTGATCAGTATGAGGGGGTTAAGGGTGGTTCAAAGGTGGCCCCCGTGGTGGTAATCCCCGATGATGTCAGCCCCTCGAAAGCTTTCGGTGCTGTCTGTACCCTGGACTGGCCCTTTCCTTGTACAACATGCTTGTACCCTTGGCCATGAAGGAGCGTCGGGCAGTTGAGCTGGGCCAGAAGCTATCGGGCGTAGAGGCAAGGGTTGCTAACCTGGAAGAGGAGGTGCAGAAGGCTAAGGCTGCTCAGGAACTAGCAGAGGAGTAGCTTAAGGAGGCCAAATGAGCCATGGAACAAACTAAGAAGGTCGGGGAAGATCGTGCCGCGGGCTTGACGCGGGAGATCACTGAACTGAAGGCTGGGAACACTGTCTTTGCTGAAAAATGAAAGAAGTGGATGGAGAAGGAAACCGCCAAGGCTAAGGCCGCGTACGTGCTGTCCTTTCATCAACGCTTTCCGGACTTTCCCCTTGCGTCGATGTGGCTGGACGTTCCGGAGGAAGATCACCCCTCTGATGTTGTTTGCGAAGACGACAAGTCAGACAACACCGGATCGGATGAAGATGATGCGTGATGCCCGATGCCCTCAGTTTTTTGTGTTTTTGTATTTTGTTGTTTGTAAGACCTGTCAGTGTGGGGACTGCGGAGTCCCCCATGTAAACCTTCCTCTGTAAAACAATCTTCGGGCAATCAATATTTCATGCACACTTATATTTTATTGGGTTTGTTTTTTTTATAATGGTTTTACATATACATGGTAGGGTCGGAAATTTGAGATGTAAAAATATACGCAAGTTGTGTTGGTCGAAATACAAAAGGTTGGATCATCGAAAAAATGATAAGGGTTCTGATGATCAATGTAATATTGGAAATGTTCCCGTAGGGTGGGAAATTTAAGATGTAGATCAGTTCGGAAACTAAAAAATGCGTAAAGGTTCTGTTGATCAATGGAACATTGAAATTTTTCCCGTAGGATCAGGAATTTAAAATGTAGATCAGTTCGAAAACTGAAAAACTCGTAAAGGTTCTGTTGATCAATGGAACATTGAAATTTTTCCGGTAGGATCAGGAATTTAAAATGTAGATCAGTTCGAAAATCGAAAAACTCATAAAGGTTCTGTTGCTCAATGTAACATTGAAATTTTTCCTGTAAGGTCGGGAATTTAAAATGTAGATAAGGTCGAAAACTGAAAAACCCGTAAAAGTTCTGTAGAACAATCACAATGGTTAAGAACGATTCGTCGATCAAATCGTCAGCTGACAGAGTCGTCATTTAATATTGCAAAGATGGAAAGGCAAAGTAAAATTTATCTATTTAAAGGGGTCGGGTGTGATCGATGCCTCATTAAAACCTTCTCGCGCCACCGAGGTAGGAAATAGTGCATCCCCGACCCAGAAAACAGATTTACACGAATAGGTCTGAATTTACAAAATATGAAATTACTCTAAATACAATTTCAGGTGCTCGATGTTCCATGGTAGCCTTAAGGAACGCCCGAGCTTATCTTGCAACCGATAAGTCCCGCTCTTGACTTTCTCTATCACTTCGTATGGCCCTTCCTAGTTTGGGGCAAGCTTGTCGAGGCTTTTGTCTTTGGTATCTAGAAAAACTCATCTGAGGACCTTATCACCGACCTTGAATTCCCGCCGTCGTACTTTAGTCGCGTACCGACTCCTCATTAAGGTCTGGTAATGTAAAGAATTCAACTGGGCACGGCTCCGTTTTTCTTCGATGAGGTCGAGGGCTAACCGTCTGTTACCTCCATTGGCGTCTTCGTTATAAGTACCGATCCTGAAGGAGGGAAAGATAGATTCTGCCGGAGTGACCGCGTCCATGCCATAGACCAGGGCGTAAGGTGATTCTTTTGTCACCGTTCGAGGCGTAGTTCGGTAAGCCCACAATACTTCCTGCGAGTAGTCTGGCCATTTACCAGCTTTTCCTTCGAGGTTCTTTTTTAGGCCGTCCAAAATTGTCCTGTTGGTGACTTTGACTTGTCCGTTCGCTTGAGGGTGAAACGGGGCTGAAAAACACTGTGTAATTCTGTGAGTTGTGCAAAAGGACTTCATCTCTTTGCTATCGAATTAGGGTCCGTTGTCCATGGTGAGCTTCTGGGGTACCCCGAACCGACAACAGATATTGGACCAGATAAACCTGATGATGTCTTTAGCCTTGGTGGAGGATAAAGGTTCGGCTTCCACCCACTTGGGAAAATAGTCTACGACCACTACGATCGTTTTTCTTCCACCAGATGCCATTGGTAATGGCCCGACAAGATCGATCCCCCATCGGTCAAAGGGTAATCCTTCAAATATGGATTCTAAAGGGGCAGCGGGAACGTTTATAGCGTTCGTAAACCTCTGACAAGGGTCGCAGGTTTTTACTATCTGCTGAGCACCCGTTGTTATCGTTGGCCAATAAAATCCGGCGAGAAAAATTCGTCTTATCAAGGCCTTGTAACCGCAGTGGGCCGCGCCCTCCTGTCGTGCAACTCGGACACGATGATTTGTGACTCATTTACCCCTAAACACCTTAGTAAGGGTCGGCTGAATGATTTTTTGTACAATACGTCGCCCAACAACACGTAACCTCGGGCCTTGTTGCGTACCATTCGGGCCGACACGCGATCGTCCGATAATAAACCTTCGGCTAAGAAAGAAATAATGTCCCGTCGCTAATCCGAAATAGTAACCGAAGACACCTGACAAGAAATTTCGGGACGGTTATCCAACTCCTTGCTCTTGATGATGGACGAGTTTTCTTGTTTGGTTATCCAGGGCTAGTTGTTTGCCCAAGAGGCCGACGCTAGAGAGTCGGCCACCAGATTCTCGGCTCTTGAGACATGTTCGTACGTGACCTTGTCGAATGACCCAGCTAAAATTCTTAGTGCGACTAAGTACTGGACGATATGCTCTTTTCTGGCTTCCGAGGCTCCCGAGGCTTGATTTATTAAAAGTTGAGAATCACTAATGAGACGTACATGTTTGGCTCCACATACTTATGCTAATCGCATACCGGCCAGGGCGGCCTCGTACTGCGCTTCATTATTCAAAGTTCAAAAACCAAATCGGACTGCCTGATGCATACTGATACCTGTTGGTGTAACTATTTGTATGCCCGCGATGCAACCGTTGAAGTTTGAACCGCCATCAGTTCGGACGATCCATTCGTCTTGTTTAGTTGATTCATGCGAGGGTTCGTCGTGTGGTCGGTCGGAATGAAACTCTACTATGAAATCAGCTAGGGCTTGACCTTTGATGGCGGTCCGAGGTTCAAAATGGATGTCGAAATCACCCAATTCAACCGACCATTTGGATATTATTCCTGACATATCCGGGCGCTGGAGGACGTATTTGAGCGGGAATGAGGTACGGATGACGATACTGTGTGCCTGAAAGTATGGCCGCATTTTTCATTCTGCGATTACCAATGCTAGAGCCATTTTCTCCAGCTTTAGATACCGTGTCTCTGCATCCAGTAAGCTTTTGCTTACGAAGTATACCGCGTTTGGGACCGTTCCTGAATCGCTGATTAGAGCCGCACTTACTACAAAATCCGAAACCGCGATGTAAAGAAAAAGAGTCTCTCCTGTCAGAGGCTTTGTTAGAAGGTTCGGAGATGAAAAATAGGCTTTGATTCCTAAAAAGGAAGCATCGCAGTCCGGTGTCCAGGCAAAATTTTTGGCATTTCTTAAGACCTGAAAAAACGGAGCGCACTTGTTAGATGAACGAGAGATAAATCGGTTCAAAGCTGCAAGACGCCCGGTCAATATATGGACTTCCTTTATACTCTTAGGCGGCGTCATGTTGGTGAGGGCTTGCAGTTGTATCGGGTCTACCTCGATTCCATTTTCGCTAACAAAGAAGCCCATGAATTTTCCCGACATTACCCCAAAAGAGCATTTCTCCGGGTTCAACTTGAGATTAATACTTCTGAGGTTGTCAAAAGTTTCTCTTAAATAGACAAGGTGTGCCTCGTCTGTGCCGCTCTTTACCAACATATCGTCGATGTAAACCTCCATGTTCCTTCCTATCTGACAATCGAAAGTCCTGTTAACCAACCTCTGATATGTTGCTCCGGTATTTTTCAATCCGAACGGCATAACCTTGTAGCAATACAGACCCCTGCCCGTGATAAATGTCATGCTTTCCTGGTCTGCTGGGTGTAACTTAATATGATTGTAGGCATCTGTGTCTGCTTGATTCCTTGATGTGCCCGACACTGATCATTCTTCCAACCTCTCTCAGAATGATTTCTACTTTTTCGGGGGAAAACGCCCGATGCTTTTGTGAAACGGGTCTGACATTTTTGTTGACAGTTAACTTGTGGATCACATAGTTTTCCGGGACTCCAGTCACGTCCCTCGAGCACCACGCGAATAAATCCAAATTTTCTTGTAGTAATGATAACAATTGCTTCCTGAAAGTTGATGACAACTGGATTCTAATCTGTAGCACTTTCCCTTCGGTAAATTGGTACTTTTCATATTCTTCGTCGGTAGTAAAAAACCTGGGGGCTTCTCTAGGATCATCTACGGGAAACGACGCCAATGATGAGAGGATATTCACAGGTGGATTTTTGGCTACTTCGGACTATACCCACGTTGTTCTCGACTACATACTTCAAACACTGATGGACCGTGGATGACACCGCGTGCATTCGCGATAGCCATAACCTGCCAAAAATCGCGTTGTGAGATGCTGGCGCGTGTACCACAACAAACAGAACAGTGACCTCCTTTTTGAATGGTCCGCGGCCCAGCTGAACGATGCCCTCCAATTCTCCGACCACATCTGCTGTCGAACCGGTGAACCCCACAATAGTACGGTCCGACCTTGTGATAACAGGGGGCGCCCTAAACTTTGCGAAAGTGGATGCGAAGATTATGTTAGCAGAGTTGCCCGTATCTACCAAGATACGTCGGACCTCTTCCCCTACGATGGTTGCCCCGATAACGATGGCGTCTTCGTGAGGGCCGGAAACATCCCTCATGTCGTCGTCGTCAAAATAAAAGATCGGGGAAGGAATTCATTTAGAACGGGGGTAGGCCCGAGTCTCCAGCTGGGTGGCCAAGTTCACAATATGCCGATTTCTAGAAGAGTGAGTGGTTCCTGCCATAGAATCTCCCCCAAAAATAGTTAGTGATTCGAAAAATTGACAAAGGTTCCTTACATTCCCGCAGATGCCCGCAGTTCCCTCTTCATTGATTCCGATGACGTTGCGGTTTGCGTCGGTATCGAGGTACTCGGCTGAAACATCAAAATGGTCGGTCGCCTCGGAAATGGTCATAGTCGTTTCGGGCTTTGGAACCGTCACGACTTCTCTTGAGGCAGTATTCTGCTGAGCTTTCTTCTTCACATATTCCAAGAGGTTTCCATGCTCTATCAACATCTGTATTTCCTTTTTAAGAGCAATACAATCCTTAGTATTGTGCCCTACTTTTTCATGGTAACGGCAGTACCAGTTGTTCCTCTGCTCTCGAGGCGTCGCTATAGGAAATGACCTCCGATACATCCCGCTTTTCTTAGTATTTTCGTAGATCGAAGACACACACTCGGTCAAGTCAGCGAAATAAGTGGGTCGGATCCACTTATTGGATATAGGTCGCGACACCACCTGGTTGGTCTATTTCGGTTTGTGGTTTGGGGGAACCGACGCCTTGACAGGTAAAGACTGGGTCGGTGGTATCAAGCTTATCGGCTGGGCTTGCAGCCCGCTGCCAGACTGGGACCCTTGTTTTATGATGACCGATGCTTGTACACTCTGCTGAATGTGCGCAACTAGTTCGGACGCTTCGGTTTCTTCTACCAATATCCGTTTTTCTATTTGTGCTAGAAGGGCGGAGAAAGTAAACGCTTGTTTTTTGGTAACCACCTGCTTCACAGGCCCTGGGAACAAACCCATGCGATACGCGGTTAGCGCCACATTCTCTTCACAGTGGTCAAGGTCGGTTTTAGCGTCAATGAAACGTCTGGTATAATCTCTCAGACTCTCTCCCAGCCTCTGCTTACAATTCATGATCGTGTCTCCATTGGCTCAGAAACTCTTGTTGGCGACGAAGTGCTGCGGAACATTGTCCAGAACATCCCGAAGTCTTTGATACAGCCCTGCGAGAGTCGGTTATACCACTTGGACGCTCGGTCTTTCAACGTCATCGAAAATGCTCGACATATAAGTTTATCGTCGTTATCAAAGCTCAACATAAAAATTTTGAAAGCCTCCAGATGATTATCGGGACCCCCTCTACCGTCATATTTTTCCAATTTGGAAATATCGAATCTCTTCGGGAGATGTCCCGATAAAATTTCGTCGGACAATGGTGAAGCCCTCCAACTCATCCCGAAGCCAGTGACCGGGGCCCCATGTTCTAGCTGTTCGAGTGCTGCCACTGGAGCGGGGGTAGGACTACCCACTCTTCTATGCTTCCTGTCTGCATCTCCTCTTTTTCAAACGACACCGGTGTTCTTTTCTCGGTGCTACCCTTTTTGTATTTAGGGGAATCCGAATGGGGAGCCCTATTCCGTCGGGAACGGCTCTTCAGCGCTCGCTTGTTCAACCTTTCCTTGCGCCGGTATTCCCTGTCCGATGAATCATCGGTAGTGTAATCGGGAGAGACGCCTCGGGTCACTTTTGGATACCGATCCGCTCTGCCAGTCTGTTTGCCCCCTGGGCGCGACTCCCGATAGTACCAGACAGGTTGGTCATCGATGCGATGGTCAATAGTTGGGTAATCCTCGCCGCAGCCCTCTATTGCTGGCCCTTTGCCTTTAGCTTCCCGAGCCCTTTTTTTTCCTAGCGCCTTTTCCTTCTCTTCGTTTAACCTTCCGATGTCCTCCAGGAGCTGTCTCATGGTCATGATAAGGGTCGAACGCTTGTCCCGACCTTGCGCATAGTATTAATGACCCGGGGCTTCTTCGCCCTCGGATAATGGAATGGCCCGGGCCACTTCTCTCACGACCCTCTCTCCGATAGCTGAGTCATGCATCTTCTTGTCATCATCAGGTCGTGATTTTTTAAAGAAAAAGATTCCTTTTTTGGGTATCACGGATTCCCACAAACGACGCCAATGATGAGAGGATAAATAACTAAAAGTAGGTGTGTTGGATCTTGGACCTAGGAAGAATATTCTAGAGAGAGAAAGTATAAAGAGAATATAATATTCCAAAAGAATGTCCCACCTCGTAAGAATTAAAGCTGAAATGATCAAATCAAGAACACAAATCTACTTAGAGACTTTTAGGAAGTGAAAAGTGCTTCTGATTATTTCATGGGCCCAACTAACTTCTTCAGCCTCTTTAAATAGACTGAGTGAGTTAGTTAGAGAAATGGTTACATAATGGTATATTTGTAGTTTAACCCTTTACATTTCTCCTAGAGCCTAATTTAACCCTATATTTACAAAACTTATCACTTTAGTCCCTATCAATTGCACTTAGGTCCCTGAGGAATATCTTTCCTTATCACCACCTACCAAGAATAACGGGTCTTCTTTTATAGTATAGAAAGGTGGACCCATCTATAGTATGGGTGGGCTTACTTTATTTCTCTTTTAGTCCTTTATAATATACAAAGTTCACAAATTATCCTCTAATAAACGATAAATACTCTAATAAACATTTTAAATTCCTTCTATTCACAATTGACCCCTCGTTATTATTATCGGCGAATTGCTCCCTTATCAACAACAACTGTCCAGGATTAACCCAATGGTTAAGCTAGACCACATCAGGATCGCCAACAATTTGGATTGTCTAAACCAAGTATATGTTAAAGAAGATACCCAAATAACTATCTGGCCTCACTAGCCGAATAATGAGTAAATATTGGTGATCATTAATGTTTGATGCCTCACATATATCCACCATATCCGCAATACTATGCATCCGTACCTTTGGCTTACCCAAATATACAACCGCGATATCAATTAATTTTTTAGTAGAAAGAAATGACAACAATCCATATGGACACAATTGTGCTTAAATGGGGCACTAAGCCCCACAATGATGCTATCTCACCAAAATACTATAACAATGGAAACTAAAAGGCTTCTTAATATAACAAGAAGGTTTCGACTGACAAAACGGATCACGCCAGTAGCACTCTATCAAGAGGTGATCCTACGTAGTTTTGGAAAAATATGATGAAAATATGCAAGGAGAGTCCCCTCTGACAAACGATATGGAACACGCACCGCTACCACCTTTATTTAAAGACCCATAAGATAAATAAATTCAACTGTAAAAGCGATTTAGACCACCATATATATAATTTCAGGAATGAGATGTTGAGATATTTCGAAGCGTATGATAACATGAGATGCAAATCATTCATTCTAAAGCTAAAATGAAGTGCTCTAACATGGTTCAACGATCTACCAATCGGTAGTATTAGAAGTTTCAACATGTCACATACAAGTTTTTGAAAATACTACATAGGCTCTAATTCTATCAAATAAAATACACATTATAGCATCCATTGCAATGAAAGAGCCAATAAGAGATTGGGAGCAAATAATTTTTCGAAACCATACATGAGCTTCAGGACTTTGCTTATAATATAGCATGTCTTATACACCGACAAGGGATATTACCCGACCGTTGTCTAAGAATATCATAAAAAAGAAAGCCCATGTATTTAGGACTTATTGGCGCAAGTCTAATGACAAATTAATATGGAAGAAATAAATAAATCAAGATTAGACAAAAATATGAATATCACAACAAATTATCTGAAAAAAATTACAAAGAATCATCCAAGCCGACATACTCTAATTGAGAGAGAGAGGGAATAATGAAGCTTTAGAAATAAAAACAACAACAAGTACAACAACCATAACAGTAGACAAAGGTCCAAACACCCTTTGTGAGGCCCATTCATTGGATAAACTTAGAACTTCATAGTTATATATGAAAGAACTAGCATGTGCACAGATACCAAAAAATGGAAAATTTTTATGAACCTAGATAACACAAAGATAAATCCAAGTGTTGCAATTTACATGCAGATATATGATACTATATAAAGGATTGTTGGGCGTTACAGGACCATGTTAAAACATGGTTGACATAGGAAAGCTATTAAAGTTTGTTAAGAGGTAGAGCAGAAACAAACACACATGTGTTGAAGCTAACATGGATCCATCTTCAAAGCAAGATAAACAAGTGTAAGTATGATTCGAGTAGCCAATGCCGCATGAAAATAATACCATATTTGACGTAACCCTAAATAGGCCATGACCCCAATCGTGCAATCTATCTGTTTTATTGCTCGCGGAGACTCTATATGTTTTATGAAAAATATATATCATAGATTTAGAATACAACACCATGAACAGACATACTCATATATGTAACCAAACCTAAATCCAATCTCATAAGAGTAATGGTCAACACAGGGAGGTCTACTAATATTTTGTTAAAGTACACATGCGATAAGTTATGAGGCATCCAAGATTACTCCTTTCACAAATAATCTTAACATGTATCACAAGCACGAATGAAAAAGTAGTGGTAAAGTTTTACATTTATGTGGTCATTAGAAGACAGTAATTCAAGAATAAGGTTGCTGTCTCTTTATGATAGTAAAAGGTCCATTATTATATAATGTCACTATAGGGCGGTCATGGTTGGACCAAATGTAAGTGTTTTTCTCTACAGTCTACTAGTGACTTAAATACCAAGTAAAAAAACATGGGATCCGAAGAGTGCTACACATAAAATTTAGATTGCAAACTAAAATACAATAGTATTTAGCGTGGGCCTCATTCATTTTTGATGATATGAAGGATCTCGTGAGTCCCCCTACCTAATAGACCATGGAGAATATATAAAAAATATTCAAATTGAAGATGAATAATTTTTTAAACTCGGAAAGGATATCAATACGACTCGTAGAATGTTACAAGAGTATGAACCAAAGTAATTTTCCATAAATTACCCATCAATCTGAACCTTTGACCAATTAAAAAAACGTATTTATCCTAAAGCTAAGATATTTTCAATCATTTATGAGGTAAATAAGCTGACCACCATTGGGTACATTTGGGAGGCTAACTACTTAGTCTGGACAACGAATCCGGTATTAGTAAAAAAAATGACAAGTACAAAATGTTCGCACACTTCACAGACCTTACTATGGCCTGTCCAAAAGATAATTTTCTACTACCACAAATCTATTAAATTTTAAATTCCAAATATGGGAATCAAATGATTTTCTTAATAGACGACCATGAGCATATAATGTTTATAACTTAAAGGGCCATCAGTGTTATAGGGTAACATTATTTGGATTAAAAAATGCAAGATCAATCTATCAGCGATTAGTAAAAAAATTCCAACCCAGTTGGGACAAAACCTACATGCTTACATAGAAGACATGTTCGTCACAAGGAAACTAGACTAAGAACATATTATTGATTGAATCAATACCTCTTCAAATAATACAAATGTCAACTTAAAGCTAAATTCGGAGAAACGTACCTTTAGCATCCGATCAAGAATATTCCTTGGATACATGATCAATAAAAGATATATAGAAGCACACCTCACTCATTGCGATGCCCCCCAATGAATAAAAAAAGAAGTACACGTACTTACATGAAGATTTGGTACTTTCAACAAGTTTTCGGATAAGTGTCAACAAGTTTTTCACGTTCTGTGAGGAGTATGGAAATTCAGATGGAAACCTACTTGTGAAAGTATTTTTATAACATAATTTTTTTTGCATCTCCCAAAATACTAACTAAGTCGATACCAGAAGAGTCTTTGTATTTGTAACGTTCTATTTTATATTATGATGTTAGAATTGTTCTAATACAAGAAGAAGAAGTAGAGTACAATACGATATACAACGTAAGTCCATCTCTATTAAACGCTAAAATGATGTATTTATACTTGACAAATTAGTCTTAACGCTTATTATGGCATTAATATAGATACAGCCTTATTTTTAATCTTATACTATCATAGTCCAAACTTTATTTTCATTATTAAACGTCATGCGAAGTCCAGATGTTTTAGGATAACACAAAACTAATAACAGTATAGCTAGTCAGAGTCAAAATTAAGAAGGTCAAGATCGACACTGAAAACTTAATATATATTATATACAAAGGTACGTATGAGAAGATAAGAGGAGCGATTTTGTTTACTCAGATTTAATGAATCATTATTGGTTTCACTAGAAGAAATATAGTTGTGCTAGAGAAGTTAACCTTGGATTTCATTTTCACTAAAGAACAGTATAAAAATAAGAGTCAATCCCTATTCATGATGGTAGATGCACCATCATCATGCAATATTATATTAGGTTAATCATGGTTTGATAAGATGGACGTCAAAGTATCTACAGTTCATCATTTCTTAAGATACTCAATCAACGCCAAAATAATTTTCATTAAAGAAACTCAAAAAACTTCTAGAAAATGTTACGGAACATTTTTAATAAAGAAAAATAAAATTAATGGAGGATCCGTGAGGACTTTCAGACTATGTTATTAGTGAAATATCGATGAACAACAAAGGAATATAGTCTAAATGATTTATTATGTAAGTAAATCCCCACTACCAACTGAAACTAGATATTCAAAACTGAAGATACAAACTTAAATATTAGTAGTTATAGCTAGGAAAATGAGACTATATGTCAAAATGCATATAATAATAGTTAGAACTTTCTTTCCTCTTAAAATATGTGTTGCAGCAACAAGATGTATCAATAACATTAACCAATTTCCCAGTAAAATTAGGGGTTTATAATATCCACTTTGAGCCAAACACGAAAATATAATCCCAAACCTTGACATATTTTATGATGAAGTTCAAATTCCAGAGACCAACATTATCAAAAGACGGGTTCGAAGATAGTTGGAGGGATATAAGTGATTGAAGAAGTAAAAATTCAAGATCCAGAGCATGAATCTAACTTGCATCTCCAATATTAGATATTATAAACAAAATTATCAAGTTTCGATTTCTAGCACCCAACAATGAATCCGATTATGAGGCCGCAATCGTGGGACTTTAGCTAGAAGATATCCGCATATCTACACGAGTACATATCATCACCGACTTTTAATTATGTTTCAACCATTCATTGAGGAAAGCTAAAGTAAAAAATGAGAACGTTGTTCAAAATATGAAAGAGCTGTAACAACTACTTATATATTTTGAGCATGTGGTATTTAAACACATTTTATGAGCGAAAAATTCGTCTTCTCATACACTTACATCTTTAGCAATTGGAGTAATCCTTCTAGAAAATCCATCGATTACATTACTCAGTCATTATCTACCAACCTTACGCCAATGGTAATAATTGTAATAAAATAAGAAGAATAAAAATTTGGAGAATACCAATAAAAAAGTACCTTATTGAAGGCATACACATTGAAAATAAAAAAATAAGTAAGAAAGATAAAGTTGAAGTCAAGAAGATTCATTTGGAATTCGGACACACTGTACAAGAGAGGTTTAACTAAGTTACTACTTTGGTGCTTAGGCACATATGAAGCAACCTTAATTAAAGAAGAACTATACGATGGAGAAAGAAGTTTTCACTGTGGATGCAAACCCTCTATTGAAGAATCCTCCTTAAATGTTATTATTGGCCAAAAATAATGAAGGGCTTGAAGAAAAACGTAAAGTAGCGTGATAGATGCCAACCATTTTTCAACTTCATACAAGTCCCGTCAATACTAATAGATACAATAATTTAAGTTATCCCATTTGATGTTTGAAGATTGTGAGGCATTTATCAATAGCTCTAGGTGGAATAAAGTTTATCCTATTTGTTATGCATTAGTTCTCAAAATGAATGGAAAAATAGTCGCTAGTGAACATCACAACAAATTAGGTAATATCTTTCTTTAACATTAATATATGTTATAAGTTTGGAATTCAAAGAGTCATTACTACGAATAATGAATCCTAGTTTCAGAATGATAAGCTTACAAGGTTATGCATCAAGAAATGAGTAAAAAATGTATTTTCCTTACCCCCTCCATCCTTAAGTCAATTGCATCATATGATGAATAAAGTAATACATAAGACCAAAGGTCTGATTTATATGTAATTGGAGAAAGAAGAGTGCAAACTCATATTTGGTGAGAATATTACACGGAATTAATGAGGAATATATATAATTCCAAAATGCAGTTCATAAGTTTTGAACCACGACACAAGGTATAACGAAGAGTTTTCTTTCATAGTAAATAAAATAAGCTTGCCAAATTGACTGAAAAATGCGAGGGTCCCTTCACGACCGAAGCCAAAGTAAAGCCAAGAACTTACAAACTAGTGGGTGGATACAGATATAAATTTTGACACACTTCTAATAAAAAGCACAAAATATTCTATCATATTCCTTAAAACTAAAGCATTTAACTTACTACTATTGGTAAAAACGTGTTTATTAAACCATAAGGATGTACTATATCCTACGTCGGTGGTGTGAAAAGGTTTAAATGAGTTATTAAACATTAATAGACTATTTTTCTTAATAAAAAATAAGTTTCACTCTCAAGAAGAAGCACTTTTCCAAGCACCAAAGTCCAACATGCCAAAAAATAAGTTTTTATTAGAAACACGGAAGGCTTTATAAAAGTCTATAAAAAAACTAAAAAACAAATAGCAGCCGATTAATAAAAGTAGTCCTCAGGCAATAAATTATTCCATCATGAATACCAAAGGCTTCATAAAGCTTATCCAAATAAAAAGTAGTCCTCGACTTATTGAGATTGATATACTAATTGAAAAAACAGAGAATGTTAAGTTTTTAATAAAATTCCAATAATTCGTTAAACAAACTTATAACAAAAAAGTATTCCAAAACAAAAAGTACATTAAAATGCTTTGAGATTCATTAGAGAACAGAACAATAAGATATTAAGTATGGAATTTTATTTATAAGCTATAATACCTCCATCATTAGAGATTCAATAACTTGAACATTACTAGTGTAAACAATATATATTTTTATCAGCAATCTATTCAAGATGTTCACAAATATACACACTTGTTTTCCTAAATATCAATAAATGACGAGATTCATGACTTTTTTCTCTTCATTCCAAGTCCCGTGACCATTTACATTACGAAAATATAATACCATAAGAAATCTAATTTCACATTAGGATATTCTTTGTAGAAATCTAAGGAATAACCTAGAATGAGAGTTTATAACATCTACACAAGCTCATTTCATTTTTATTTTTTGATAAACAATAAAATCTTGGGTCATAGCTTGAACTACAGAAGTTCAAGTGCTTGATTTTTCAACTTTAAATCAGTAAATTTAGTCTACAGTTCTAACTATAAAACCTTGATTTTAGACTTGTTATAATGCATTTTTTTGTCAACGGACAACCAAAGAGTTTAGCCCTAAAAGTAGTCGAGTTTTATTTATAAACAGAGAGGACACTACCATGAATATAATAACATGTTTCAAAAAAATACCAAACCTACAGCTAACCAAAAGGGTCAGATGAGAAAGAAGTAATTCAATCTTTAATAGAGACCAAATAAAACACTAGTTTCTAAGATCTTTATTCAATTTAGTTGCAGTTCAAGGATCAACAATCTCTCCCTCTCCTCTAATCTTAAAACAGATTAATATACACCGTTTTGAGACAACATGGATAATGCTAAATCTCAGATCTGATTTATTAGGTAATAGAGAGACTATTAAATAGTCCAAAGTTGAGTACACAAAAAGACAGCACAAAGTGAAACGACAATGTGAAAAAGAAACGGACAAATTCAAAGGACACAATTAAAGTTTGAGATTAAATGCAACACTCTCCCTCCTAATCTCAACCTCGTTTACTCAAGTTTTTGACTCCCAATAGTTTCCTCATGTTTTCAAACTTGACAGTAACTAGCCCCTTTGTCAAAATATCTGCTCTTTGATCGTTGCTGCAAACATGTTTCAAGACTACTTCTCCTCGCTCTACGCATTCCCTGATAAAGTGAAACCTTATGTCGATATGCTTGCTTCTACCATGGAACATAGGATTCTTAGCCAGGTCGATTGCAGATCGATTATCTATGCATAAAATCACTGGGCCAACAGCTTCATGTGTTATCTGCCTAAGAGTATTTCTAAGCCAAATACCTTGGCAAGCTGCTGCGGTAGCAGCCATGAATTCAGCTTCACACGATGATAGAGCAACACACTTCTGTTTTTGTGAGGCCCAAGTGATAATACTCTCATTCAAGTAATAAACTACTCCTCCTGTGCTCTTTCTATCTTCAATTTTTCCACCCAAGTCACTGTCTGAAAACCCAGTTAACATATTATTGCCATTATTCTTTGTATACACCAACCCGTGTTGTATAGTTCCCTTAACGTACCTGAGTATTCTTTTCACTGCATCCTGGTGCCTTTTTGTGGGTTTTTCTATATATCGGCTGACTATTCCCACTGAGTATGCGATATCTGGTCGCGTATGAACCAAGTATCGTAGACCCCCTACCATACTCTTGTAGTCTGTAGCATTGACCAACTTTCCTGTCTCGTCTCGATCAAGCTGTTCCTTTGGATCCATTGGATACTTCGTCGGATTACAATCTGCCATGCCTGCATTTTCCAGAATTTTTCGTGCATAACTTGCTTGTTTTAATTCGATATATCCTTCTCTTTTTTCAACTTCCATTCCCAAGTAGTAGCTGAGCTTTCCTATGTCGCTCATCTCGAACTGAAGCTTCATCTGGTTCTTGAAATCCTTGATTGCTAAGACACTCGTGCCTGTTACTAGAATGTCATCTACGTATACTGCAATAACCAAACTGTTTTCTCCCTCCTTCCTTGTGTATGCAGCATGCTCGTACGCACAACGAGTAAATCCAAGCTTTATAAGACATGAATTCAGTTTGGCGTACCAAGCACGAGGCGCCTGGCGAAGTCCATACAAAGCTTTAGACAATTTGTACACTAGGTGCTCTTGTCCCTTTCTTTCAAATCCCTCTGGTTGGGCAACGTATACATCTTCCACTATATCTCCATTCAAGAAGGCCGTCTTTACGTCGAGATGGTTCACTTCCCATTGATTTTTAGCTGCCAAAGCTAATAGCAACCTCACTGTCTCCAACCGAGTAACTGGTGCGTATACTTCATCAAAATCAATGCCATGTTCTTGTACATAACCCTTTGTTACGAGGCGTGCCTTGTATTTTACCACCTTCCCGTTGGCATCCCTTTTTAATTTATAGATCCATTTCAGACCTATGATCTTCTGTCCAGGTGGTAGACTCGTCAATTTCCATGTATCATTTGCCTCAATAGAATCCATCTCCTGCCTCATTGCTTGCCTCCAATTGACATCTTTTGCTGCCTGTGTATAATTGACAGGTTCATCTACCCCCATGAGCCACAATTCTTCTTCATCAAGCTCTATTTCTTCTGTGACATTGTAAATTTCACTCAAAGGTCTGAATCTTTTTGGCTCTGTGCTATCATCGTAATTATCTCGATTGATTCTAGAAGCAGACGACTGAGAATGTGGAGTGGATACCTAAGTGTTAGTGTAGTTGTCATATCCAACAGAGGACTGAGAAGACTCAGAAGCCCGCGACTGTGGTGTTGACGTCTGGGTGTTATTGCCACTATGGTTGTCATCACCATACTCCACGATTTCGGTCTCATCTTGACCTGTTTCATCAACCTCAGGCATACTTGCCACAATAAAACTCTCCTGTGTCTCCTCCCTATCTGCAATCATACTCCACGGCCATTGCTTCGTTTCTTCGAAAATGACGTCACAGCTTATATGTATACGATCTTCCTTGGGATCATATAAACGGTATCCTTTAGTTCCAAGCTCTCTCCCCAGATTAACTAACTTTTTACTGCGATCATCCAGCTTTGTGTTGTGCACACTTGGAGTTTTCATGTGTGATAAGCACCCAAAGACCCGTAGATGACTTATCTGCGGTTTCCTTGTTGTCCATGCTTCATACGGCGTCTTACCTGTCAATGCTCGCGTGGGTAGTCTATTGAGGATGTATACCGAGTTTCTGACTGCTTCAGCCCACATCTTTGATGGCAATTGCATTTCCTTGAGACTGCTTCTAGTCATCTCCACAATAGTTTGGTTTCGACGCTCTACCACTCCGTTTTGTTGCGGAGTGTAGGGTGTCGTGAAGTGTCGCTCAATTCCTGCATTCTCACAGTATTCTTTAAACTCATTAGAATTGAATTCACCTCCTCTGTCAATTCTCAGCACCTTGATTCTTTTCTCTGACCCGTTCTCAACCAATACACGAAACTTTTTGAATGCTTCGAATACCTCATCCTTAGTTCTTAGAAAGTACACCCACATAAACCTGCTAAAGTCATCAACTAACAAAAAGAAATATCTGTATCCAGAGGTAGTAGTTGGAGATATCGGACCGCACAGATCACCATGTATAAGTTCTAGTACCTTTTTTGCACTAAACTTGGATTTGGCTGGAAATACCTTCCTGGTTTGCTTTCCCATTAAGCACCCATCACACACGACATTTGGTTTTATTATCCTGGGCATTCCTTGTACCATCTGGTGCTTAGACATGAGAGCCATGGCTTGATAATTGACGTGCCCAAGACGGGCATGCCACAATCTCGTGATGTCATCCATTTTAGTCATCAGACATTCCTGTTTGTTAGTCTCAATAATAATTTTGTAAAGTCGATTGGCAGATCATTTTACCTTCATCAATAATCTGTCTTTGTTGTCGTAGATACTCAGAAATTCTCCCTTGAGTTCCACATTATTGCCTTCTTCAGAAATCTGTCCCAATGATATGATGTTATTACGTAGACTAGGTATATAATACACCTCTCGCAGCATCTTTTCTTCTCCATTTTTGCACAGTAATATCACAGTGCCCTTTCCTTTTATCTCGACTTTTGAACCATCTCCAAAACGCACTACACCAGATATACTCTCATCCAGTTCTGCAAACTTTTCTTTAAAACCTGTCATATGACTGCTTGCACCATTGTCAAGGTACCAGATATTTGATTCGCCTGCACATTCTCCACGCCTTGGAAATTGAGTAGATAGCAGTTTCCCTCATTCAGGAGAAGCTTTGACGAGTCTTTATCATGTTTGGCCAAGAGTAGGGCCATTTCATCATCTTCCATCGCAGCCAAATTCGCCTCCGCTTCTTGTGTTTCCTTGGTTTCCTGCATTCTGAGGCGAAGTGACCATAGATATTACAGTTGAAGCATTTGATAACACTCTTGTCAAACCTTCCATGGCCTCTCTGCCTTGTGGATCTGTCACCATTGTTTCGCCTCAGCCATTCTTCACGCGTCAATAGAAGCTTTTTGTTGGCTCCTTCTCGTTTAGCCCATTCCTCTTCTGTCAACATGAGTTGAATCTCCTTCGTTTCTGTCCTTCCTTTTACTCGTTCTTCATGTGCCTTGAGTGAACCCACAGCTTCTTCGACAGTCATGCTCTCGATGTCTCCAAATTTCTCCAGTGTTGAAGTTATCTGTAGGAATCTGGCAGGGACAGCACGCAGAAGTTTTTTTACGACGTATGATTCTTCCATTGTTTCCCCCAAAGCTCGAATATTTGTAACGAGGCTATTCATTCTCATGTGAAAATCTTCAAATTTTTCATTGTCACCCATATTCAGCATTTCGAATTCAGATTTTAGGGTTTGAATCCGTGCCTTCTTTGCTTTGTCTGCACCTTGGCATAAGGTTCTTATCATATCCCAGGCGTCCTTCGCTGTTCCCTTGTTCGCAATTGAGAGCAATACATCTTCGGGAATTGCCTGATACACCATTGCTAGCGCTATCTTATCTGTCTTCTCTTCGACAGCTACATTGGGATCTTTTGGCTCTACTGCATTCCAGACCCCTTGCGCTTGCATATAAACTTTCATTTTGATAGCCCAAGCCGTATAATTACTTCTATCCAGCATTGGGTAGCTTAGGCCGTACGAACCTCATTTTCCTTTGTTCACCTCCATCGTTAGTGAAACAAATACGTCTGCTAAGACCTTCAGGCTCTGATACCAAATCTAATCTTAAAACAGATTAATATACACCGTTTTGAGACAACAGGGATAATGCTAAATCTCAGATCTGATTTATTAGGTAATAGAGAGACTATTAAATAGTCCAAAGTTGAGTACACAAAAAGACAGCACAAAGTGAAACGACAATGTGAAAAAGAAACGGACAAATTCAAAGGACACAATCAAAGTTTGAGATTAAATGCAACATCTCCTACTAATTTTAAATTTTGGCCTTCACTTGTTGCTCTCTATGAATGTTTTTGAAGAACATCTGTCAGTGCATAAATATCTTCAAAAGATTCAGTAACATCCTCCAGAAACGTCTGAAGTTCATAGATGTAAGTCCTAAGATGAAATCGGATTGATAAAGCTTGGTCAAATCATAACAATTCCCTGAATATAATAGGTAACATATATACAAAATATAAGTAATTTATGTACTAAAAACAAAAACAAGGAAAAAATCAAGACATAATGAAATTTCAATATGGGGATGAAAGATGGCTGGCTAAAGTCACAATTCAAGTCACTATCTCAAGAATTTGTTATAAGGAAGACACTAATGGTGTTATAGTAGCTTCAGTGAATTAGTGTCCATATTTTATAAGCCATCGCTTGGATCTACAACTATGCTATTATTAATATATGTACCGACAACATAATATACTTACAAAACCGTGTCGGTGGGTTTTGAAACATTATTAGCAAGGATGATAGTAGTTTGTGGAGCGAGTGAGGAGTTAAGACAATATTTTGTAGTCACAACCACACCCTTCTCAGTCCTAACCTTCGACATAAGTAATTATTAAGTCTGCATAATCATCTACTATAAAAGTTATCTTAGAAACTTCAACAAAATTTTCATTATCAACAACAAACATAATTTCCGTGAAAGAGACCTTAAAATCTTAAGAACCTCGCATTATTCTGTTGTAATTTATGAAAAAAAAATCATCACAATCATGTTTACATTCCCTTTTAGCTTTGAACTTTTTGTTTTATTTCATGGTTTTAAAGTTAGGTTTTAGTCGAACCTATAACATTACCGCTTTTCTTTTCCCATCAAAATCACAGACTCATTTCAGTGTGAAATTTTTAGAAATAACAACTTCTTTCGAAGACAAGGAAAGAGGAAGCCCATAGCTAGAAAATTTGGACCAACCAAATATTTACACAAAGCTACATATTTTGTAACATCATGCGTTGGAATAGAACTTGCAAAAGATGAAGTATTTAAAATACATATCTCAATAACATACTTTAAGGAAAAGCAAAGCTGGTAGCTGGAGAAGAAACATAAAAAAAGTACTTTGATGCTCAACTATGAGGGCAAAACATATGTTTTTTTCATGACCAAATATTAAACTGTCTTCAATGGTAGCATTAATACTATCTGAAACATTACCTCTGGCCGCCAAGGTTTTTACTGTTATATATTATTCGAAATCGCATCAAATAATATATAAAAAATCGCGGAAAAAATTAAACCCTTTTGCTAGATTCATCTATAGAAGAAACAGAAAATCAAGAATACTTACGGGTTTGCCTGCTGCTATCCATCTAGTATTCTCTTCAGTTCTTTTGCGTTCTTCAGCGATTCCACGTTCCCCGGCGATTCCGTTTATGAAACTAAGAGACCTGCAGAATCAGATTAGAAGGCAAGTTTCCAGACACTAAGGAAGCGGCCGTATTTCTGATTAGGGTTTAGAGTGATGAAATACCTAAACCTAGCCCCTTATTTATAGATTTTACAATGTGAAGCCCAACATTGTAAAGCCCATCCTTTGTTACTTTCTTGTGTCCGGGACCATAACCCAATAAATTGATAATTCAATTTATATCCCTGATTTATTAATTCAGGCTTAAATGTTGAGATTTGGGCCCTCCTCATCACAGTGCCCAAATTCAACCCGGTTACCACACTTGAGCCCATAACGCCTTTTTTTTTTACCAATAGATCCAATTTAGTTAATTAAATAATTAACTCGACTACTTTTAATTTGGACTTCCTTAAGAAAATAATCGAATATGTTTATTTAGCATGTCGGTCCAAATAATTGTTAGTCTATAAATATATTAAATAAATATATTCCAACAATCTCCCACTTGGACCGCCATATGCTACTCAAGAATACATATTCAACTTTAATGGGATCCCTATATTCATTGTCAATGGGCAAACGGTACAACCCCGTACATGATTGATAACAATAAAGGACTAAAGACCTCTTTCTCGTAATGTGAACAATAGGATGCAACAGTAATCACATTACCATAATCAATCAATTACTTGGGCCAATTATGGAGCATGGCATAAGAGTAATATGGCTTGTAATCGTACATATCTACTCTTAAATGGTTCCTACTTTTGGAGATCCAATACAGTACAAATATCAATAAATATTTCCAAGCATATATATTTCAATAAAATTTAATGTGCACAATACTGCAAAATATAACATCAGATCCTATTACAAACTCTCCCACTGAAACTAACAATCCTTTAAATCAACTACACCCATATTGATGCTGTGTCCCTGGAAAACCTTAGGCAAAACCGCCTTTGTTAGGGGATCTGCTATCATGGAGTTTGTTCCAATGTGCTCTATACTTATCTGACCCATCTGTACTCTTTCTTTAATAGACAGAAACTTTATGTCTATGTGTTTGGATTTAGACGCGCTCCTGTTGCTGTTAGAGTACTGCACTGCGGAATTGTTATCGCAATATGACCTCATAGGGCTTTCTATCCCTTGTACAATGCGTAATCTATTAACAAAATTCCGCAGCCATAGTGCCTGGTTTGATGCCTCCAAACATGCAACAAATTCTGCTACCATGGTGAACGATGCAATAAGTGTTTGCTTTACACTTTTCCAGGATATTGCACCTCCAGCCAATAAGAATATGTTGCCTGACGTGCTTTTTTTTAACGTGTATACGCATCCACCAAAATCCGAGTCGGAATACCCAATGATCTCCAGTTTATCCGACTTCCTATATGTCAACATGTGCCCCTTTGTTCCTTGCAGATATCGGAGTACTCTTTTAACTGCTTTCCAATCATCCATTCCGGGGTTACTAATATATCTCCCCAACATGTTTACAGCAAAGGCAATGTCCGGCCTAGTACAAACTTGAGCATACATTAAACTCCCAACTGCAGAAGCATAAGGAACCATTTTCATTTCCTCAATCTCAAGTTTTGTCTTAGGACATTGACTTAGACTAAGTCTGTCACCCTTTGCTATAGGGGTACTTAGGGGTTTGCAATCTGCCAATCCGTAACGTTGTAACACACTTTTAATGTATACTTTTTGTGATAATCCAAGAATACCACGAGAACGATCTCGATGTATCTGGATTCCTAACACAAAACTGGCATCACCAAGATCCTTCATATCAAACTTGTCTGATAGAAATCTTTTTGTAGTGTGTAACAATTCCTTATTGTTCGAGGCAAGCAATATGTCATCCACATATAATATAAGAAATATGAAATTACTCCCACTGAACTTGTGATAAATACAATCCTCAACCGAGTTGATCTCAAAGTCATAACCGACTATCACCTCAAGGAATTTGTGATACCATTGACGAGAAGCTTGTTTAAGCCCATAAATGGATTTCTTAAGTCTGCAAACCAGATCTTTTGAGTTACTTTCTACAAAGTGTTCTGGTTGCATCATGTAGATCGTTTCCTCAATATTACCATTGAGAAAAGCGGTCTTAACATCCATCTGATGAAGCTCAAGGTCAAAATGTGCAACTAATGCCATGATTGTTCTAAAGGAATCCTTCATCGATACTGGAGCGAAAGTTTCTTTAAAATCAAGACGTGCTTTATGTCTTTCCACATTACCCAGGGAATTGCGTTTGGTTTTGTAAACCCATTTACAACCAATTGCCTTTTTCCCTTCAGGTAATGGGACAAGATCCCATACCGCATTATCCTGCATTGATTTATACTCTTTTTTCATAGCGTCAATCCACTTTTGAGATTCAGAGCTTGCCATGGCCTGTTTGTAGGATGAGGGATCATCTACAGTTCCAGCACATAACTCATCATGCTCCTGAAGATATACAATAAATTTTGGACCTATAGTACTCTTCCTTTCTCTAGTGGACCTTCTTAATGGCACTATTTCCTCCTGTTGCACTTCTTGAGGAGGTAGAGTTTGATCATTATGAACGATGTCATTTTGATTCCCTTGTGGAAGATTATCTTGAGGTTCCTCTTGTTCTACCTGAATCTCTGTATCCTGGTTAGAACCCTCAAGTGGAGCATCAGTGTTAATCTGAGGATTACCTTGTTCTAATGGGATCGAAATGATTGGCATTACCGCCCAATCTTCAGATATCTCAGTATCCCTATTAAAACCTTCATGAATATTTATGGATTCTTCCTCAAAATCAACATATGTTTCCTTATTCTTCCCCCCAAACTCAACATCCTCTAGAAACTTGGCCGTTCCTGTCTTAAATATTGTACCAGTGAGAGAATCATAAAACTTAAACCCTCTAGAATGTTCGGAATAACTTATGAAGAAACAACTAACTGTTTTTGGGTCCAGTTTCTTTTCTTGAGGTTTGTAAGGCCTCGCCTCAGCTGGACAACCCCACACATGCAGATGCTTTAAATTAGGTGTACGCCCGTTCCAAAGCTCATATGGAGTCCTAACAATAGCCTTTGTGGGTACTCGATTGTGTATATAAGCGGCACATTTGATGGCTTCCCCCCAGAGAGATAATGGTAGAGATGAGTGACTTATCATGCTTCTAACCATATCTTTTAGTGTTCGGTACCGTCTCTCAGATACACCGTTCATGCGAGGTGAACCGGGCATAGTGTATTGAGGGACTATTCCATACTTCTCTAGGTATTGTGCAAAGGGTCCTGGACGTTGTTCACCCGATCCGTCATATCTACCATAGTATTCACCACCACGGTCAGATCTAACGGTCTTAATGCTTTTACCAAGTTGTTTCTCAACCTCGGTCTTAAAAGTTATGAACTTGTCCAGGGCCTTATACCTTTCTTGTTGACCGAACCTTGACCCGGTCCTTTGCCATCTGCTTTCCGCTTAGGTCCTGCCTTATTTGGTGATGTAATCACATTAGCCTCAAGCGTTGTGCCTTTAAGTCTTTCCTCATCCTGTGCAGCGTGGGAAATCAATTCAATGATATTCCACTTTTCTCGCATGCAGTTATAGGTGGACTGGAAATACTTAAATCGGTCTGGCAGCGAATGAAATGTGAATCCCACTATGCATTCCTCAGGTAAGTCTAAACCGATTGCCTTTAACTTTTGGCCAATCATCGACATTCCCAGAATGTGCTCCCGGATTTTACCTTTGCCATTATACTTTTTGGTAGCTAGCTCGATGAGCAAGCGCTGCATCTCTACCTTTTCATTTTTGGCAAATGCTTTCTCAATCTCTGTGAGAAAGACCGAGGCAGTGGTAACACCTTTAGGGACAGCCCCACGCAATGCTACTGGTATTTCCTGTAACAAGAGCGCCATGCATAACTTATTTGACCTTTCCCACTTTTCATCAGCCTTAGTTTCATCCGGTGTACTTTCCGAACTAAAGGGAGATGGTTTGGGAGTTAACAGTGCATAGCCGTAATCATGTACAGATAAAAACAGCAACATTTCTTCCTTCCACAATTGGAAGTCCGAACAATCCAACGTCGGTGGACGATTCCCCAAAAAGTTGTAACCCATGGATACTATAATAAGAACAAACAACACAAAGCACATCTAGCATCTTGACATATAACTGAAAACATATGCATAAACATGACAAATACATGTAAAACATAAAATTCCTTGATAATAGATACCGGAGGGCAAATCAAATTAACATGAAATTTTATGAGTTTGAGAAAAATACTATGATCATTATTTTAATTTTCTAATTGCCAATGAGACCTTCCGGAGGGCCGATGTCATTTACATATATTAAAATAACCATAATTTGATTTTCTTAAGTACCGGTGAAACCTTCCGGAGGGCCGATTTCACCTACTTAAAATCAAAAAAACGTAAGGCTGAATTTAATTTATCCTAAGTACCGATGAAACCTTCCGGAGGGCCGATTTCATCTAATTAAAATTAAAATCAGCACAAAGACCATTTTCAATAATTTTCTCCCGTTCATGATTAATTTAAACCCAAACGTGAACCTTCCGGAAGGCCATTAATATTTGAATTTAAATTAATCCCCGAACCTTTCGAAGCCTAGGATCTTTAAGAAAATTAATTTTAACCTTCGGGAGGGCCGATTAAATTAATTTCTTAGTTTCACCTACCGGTCTACGAAACTTTAGTCATGCATCGTCATTTAATCATTCACACACATACAATTTAATTCACAAATAAACATGCAAAAAAAATGTCAAAGCATCATATTTGTGAAATATATTATTCAAATATTTTCAAATTAATTTTTTTTTTTCAAAAAAAAAAATTATTTTTATTATTTAACTTAATATTTGCAGCAGGCTGTCTGCTGCTATTTGCAGAAGTCTACCTCGCTGCTGCAATTTGCAGTAGGTTGCAGGTCCTGGACGGGCCCACCCTACAAATTTATTTGTAGTAATGCTGCGGGTTCTAGGTGGGTACAGCCTGTATTCATCATGCTGTTATTACCGTTTGGGTATTTTTTGTTGTCCCTATTCTTTGGGAGGTTACGATGTTCATCGCCGGACAGCCTTCGATCAGCGTTAACATCAGGGGTTAAGCTGTCGATGAGCCACTGCCCCAATAGTTTTGATTTTATTCGTTATTTTAGGATTGATTTGATGCTAATTTTGGGAGAAAATTTCCAGACATCAATAAACCCTAATTTTACCCGAAAAAAAAATTCCCCAAACTATCAAAATTGCAATTTACTCATTATAAAACATGTGTTTCAAAACAAATAAATCACATAACATGCTTTTCATACAATCCCTAAATCCATGCCCTACCAATTCAATTAACACATAATCCCAATGACATGGATTCTTTACGATTAAGAAAAATATGCATCTTTGTCTATCAATACTCAATTTGATTATTCTACTTAATCCAAAAAGGGTTTATTTGGCTCTGATACCAATTGTTATATATTATTCAAAATCGCATCAAATAATATATAACAAATCGCGGAAAAAATTAAACCCTTTTGCTAGATTCATCTATAGAAGAAACAGAAAATCAAGAATACTTACGGGTTTGCCTGCTGCTATCCATCTAGTATTATCTTCAGTTCTTTTGCGTTCTTCAGCGATTCCACGTTCCCCGGCGATTTCGTTTATGAAACTAAGAGACCTGCAGAATCAGATTAGAAGGAAAAGTTTACAGACACTAAGGAATCGACCGTATTTCTGATTAGGGTTTAGAGTGATGAAATACCTAAACCTAGCCCCTTATTTATAGATTTTACAATGTGAAGCCCAACATTGTAAAGCCCATCATTTGTTACTTCCTTGTGTCCGGGACCATAACCCAATAAATTGATAATTCAATTTATATCCCTGATTTATTAATTCAGGCTTAAATGTTGAGATTTGGGCCCTCTTCATCACAGTGCCCAAATTCAACCCGGTTACCACACTTGAGCCCATAACGCCTTTTTTTTTACCCATAGATCCAATTTAGTTAATTAAATAATTAACTCGACTACTTTTAATTTGGACTTCCTTAAGACAATAATCGAATATGTTTATTTAGCATGTCGGTCCAAATAATTGTTAGTCTATAAATATATTAAATAAATATATTCCAACATTTACCACTTAATAAAGGGCATATAATATGTTTTATCCCCGATCTTTTTCTTCAGCAATATTATAACAATGTTCATTTTTTTTGTTTAAGTCAAGAACGCTTACCATGATAACTGTACAAGCAACACGAGTCTCGGCTTCGAATTCATTGGTAGCATATCATCTCTTCAAATTTTTCTCCTCAGAAAAATGTGCTTCGAAAATATTCTCTTAGGGGGAACCATAAACGAAAAATATTCCTCGAACAATAATACTTGACCATAAACCACTATAGATAAACTTCCCACGCTCCGTTCAGAAGAAGAACTGCTCGATCATGCATGGTTTTCCAACAGCCGGAGACAAATACAAATTTATCCTCCAATACGTTGTTATAGGTAGAAAGGTTATTGAAAATTTTATCATATGAATCATCATGAAATATAAAAAATGATTTATATTTTTTCCAACTGCAGTAATAAATTCATTCATGGGAAAGTGTTTAAAAACTTTATATGATAAACGTATGTGCGAAAAGAAGCCAGTACAATAATTGAAAACTAGTTTCCTAAGAAACATGTTGCTAATTTGAAAGAATTCGATATGAACTGAAGCAAAAGGAAATTTAACCTCATGCTAAAAAAAAGTTATTAAAAAAAGCAACCTCACTTTCACGAGTGTTAAAGGGATTTTCGGTATTTACAGGGAACCAAATGGTTTCACCATAAGTAATCACCTAATCTGCATGTTTTGTTTTATAAATTCATCATTAGTATATACTCCATAATTTTTTTACATCAAGATCATTTAAAGAGTTTTTTTCTTCTAATGTATCTTTGGAACTACAAGAACTCGTTATGCTGCTTCCTCCTAAGCACTATCTCTTCATACCATTGAGACTAGAATGAGCTAGTAAACAATATGAGAGGAAAAACTTTAAGATACTTATTCATCTTCACTATACATTTCTTCTTTTCGCGTTCTTGACGATTTAGGGGAGTAACTATAACAACATCTTTTGTGTCCAACATGACCAAAAGACGAAACTCAACCACTATCGTGATTATTATGACTGTTTGAGCAATCATTGCATTAACATTTCTTATCAATATATAAGAAGAAAATTAAAATTTATTGTGACAACAAAAATACATAACGAAAAAATAAAGAATATAAAGCATGGATAAAAGATAATATTTTTTTAAGAGAACCCGCAACCGCTATTAACGAGTGAGCACAGAAAAAACTATCAATTTGAAGCAATAGTTTGCAAACCAAATCAAAAAAGTAAACCACATAAGGTGAGAGACTCAAACCAAAACCAAAAAACCGTATATAAAAAGGATCGAAGGCATGAACTTTTTGTCACGAGCTCATTAGCTCCACCAACACGACTAACCTTTCCGGAAGGATAAAAGATAGCAGTGAATTGAAAATTAAAGAATGTAATAAAAACAATAAGGCAACCAGATAAGTATTTATACCTAATGATATAAATGATTTCGGCCTTTACTTAAAGGCTCCATTTCTACCAGCTTTTATGATTTTGATTTACTTTCAGGATGAACGGCCACAATTAAAAAAACTATGGAAGGTCAGGACTAAAATGACTACTATTAAGATTATAGGTAGCATCGTTCATCAACAACATTCACCCAATAAATACATAAGAAATAAAAAATTTGGAATAAAAAAATAAAAAATAACATATCTAAGTTATCTAAATTGTTAGAACAAAACATATAAATCTTCAGATATATTTTCTAATTATAAATTTTACAAATAAAAATATAATCATGGATAAAATATTTGTTTATTATTGTTATATTATTCTAATAAATGTTAATAAAATAATTACTCTCTTTAACTTTTCTAACGTGCCGATTGTCTCAGTTTCAAGTTAAGCAAGTTACTAAAAAAACAAATTAATCAATAAAAGGACTCTTTATCAACAAAAAACAAGTTAAGCAAGGGCCCCTACACTTATAAATACTTTTAGATTAGTCCATTTCCTTTTTGGCTGCCAAATTTTAACTTTGGTGACCAACCCATATTTTGATGAAAAATAAAAACATAGACTTGGAGGGAATACCCAAAGTTTTAATTTATTTTGTGTTTATCTTCTTATCTATCAATTAATCCATGTAGTATATTGGGCATGTAAGCAATATTATTTTATTTCTGACTTACATCGAAGATTTCAATTTTTTTTAAAAATAATAGTTTATTAAATATTTTGATTTAGTTGGTTTTATATTGTTCAACTTTCTTTTTAATTAATTGAAGTTGAAATTCTTTTTTCATTTGAGATGATTTTCACGAAGCTTGTTGAAATGAATATTGAGAGATAATATGAATTCAGTAGAAAGCAGGATGATCGATATATGTTAGCAATTTTGATTCTTCGATTTTGAACAGTAGGCAGTATATCTCAAAGTTTGGAGATTGTCTTCCAGCTCATGAGCTTTATTTTTAATTTTGATATCATTTTATGTATTTTAGTAGATTGCATCTTTTTTGTAATTAGAATTGGCTTTATTAAATATTGTTTAAAGAACATTCAATGAATACTTGATGTCTTTCAAATAAAGTAATAACCCTTAGAGGATTATGAATTTGTTGGCTAGAGAAATCTTGTTTCATCTTTATTTGAGTGTCCATCAAGCTAGCCAATCGGAAGCTTTATTATGATCTCTACAAAAGTCATAGATGAAAATATTAGTTTCCTACAAGAGTTTATTTCGATGTTAAGAACCATGGTGCAATACCATTGGCTAGCATTTCAATCAATAAGGATGAATCTATTTCAATATCCAATTAATTTAATCCTTTTTATTGCATATTATAAGTCCATCAAGCAAAGCCCAACATTCAACAACTATTGGGGATTGCTTACCATATAGCCTACAATAAGGAACAATGATTTATCCATTGATGTGTCTTATAAGACCACCTTAAATACCCTATCCATTTTATAGACATGACTCATCTGAGTTAAGTTTAAACCTATTCCTAGAAGGAAGTATACATTCAAAGATTTTCGTCTTATTAGGACGAGTAAAGTGAAAATAACAACCAAACTCAGTAACAAACTTTATATCTCCATTCGAGTACTTTTTTGTAAACAAATAAGCATTGCCTAGTCTAGAGATGTTATAGTATATTTTATCCAAAATAAATTTAGTAGTTATAGTTTGGTCATTGTATTTTGATTTTTTTCTGAAATTCCATATGGACCAACATGTTATAGCAGGTAATATGGTTCTAATGCGGATGAAATTATTGGTTGACCAAAACAAACATATTATGAAATTATGGATATTCGAATAGTTACCTAATGTTATACCAAATAAGCCAGCTGAATGACACCAAACATCCCATTTTACTAGACAATTAACAAACAAGTGGTTGAGTATGTGTTAACAAAATTAGCACTTAGATGTTGTGTAAAAAATTATCTTTTGAATGTTTTTATCTACTAAAATCCGACTTTTAATAATGTTCCATATGAGGAAAGAGTATTTAGTTGGAGTGCTGTTGTTCCAAATCTTTTTAAAGAGATTGGAAGCAAAGAGATTGGAAGCATGACCATTGGTTCTAATCGGATTACAACTATATTTGGTGCTAAATTCACCAAATACGGATAAAGTCCATATTATTTTGTCATCTATATCATCATGAAATGTGAGGTTTTGAATTTTCTTAATATCAAAGTGGATGATATTTAAGCTAAGTTTATTTATTTCCCAATTTCCATATGTCCAAAAACTACTAACCTTTTCTTTTAAATACCAATCATTGTTAGTGTCATTTTATAAGAAAATCAAGGGATATTTGTTGAACTATTTATCCAACCAGAATCATATATTTTCTTTTCTTATATTCCATAATATATACGGTTCACCAATGTATTTAATTGAAGTTAACCTTCTCAAATTCTTAGAACACTTAGAGTTTTTTTGGAGTTGAAGATGATAGATGGTATAACAGTACACTGAATGCATATTTTCCCTAGTTGGATTGATTTTAACGAAAATTAAACCAAAGTTTGCATGTAAAGATATCCACCATATCAATGATCCTTCTTATGTTAAGACATATTTCTTCACATGGTTTACATAAAGCTTACCATTTAGTCCATATTATAGCATGAGATGATTACTTTGGACTCCAAATAAATCTATTAATGGGTTTTTAATCCTACTAAGTATAATACAATATTGAATGTGATAGGAATGAATGACCATTAGTACTGATTGGATCAATACTAACCTACCCCCAAATGAAATTTGTACATGGTATATCCTGTATAGACTTAAATATTTTAAATCACCCAATACTTGATTAATACTGAGTTTGAATTCAACACCAATATGAGTCTTAACAACTCTGACTACAAATATTCTAAACTTCTTGAGAACATTTCTATATGTATTCTCTTTGCTAAAAATTAATTAATATTTTAATTTGTTTCTATTTATCTTTATTCAAATAATCTTTTTAATTTCTACCATATATTTCATTTTAAACTTTTCTTTAGGTTGAGAATTTACATTTTCAATTCTTCGCTTGTCATTTCCACGATAAATATTTCTCGGATGAGGCTTGTCCACCTCTAGATGTGCATTAGCAATATATAAAAAATTATTAAGTGGCCACCATTAGTTTCCTTTCAGTCCACCTCTCTTATGGAAATTTGAATTCCAATTCCAATGAGGGGCTCTTGTTGATGAGATATTCAACTTTTTTAATAGTTTCTCCCCAATAATTCTTGTCATTCCAGTTGTTAGAAGCATACAAATCATCCTCTCGATTAAGCTTCGATTCATCTTTTCACCGCATCATTTTTAAGAATTTCATTTGATATTTTTGTACCTATATATAATGTTAGAGTAGTAGTTGGTGAATGCTTCATTCATAAATTCCAAGTCATTATCACTTCTTAACTTCTTCAACAATATCTTAGCTAGTGAATGGTTCATTAAAAAATTCCAAGCCATTGTCACTTCCAAGTCATTACTTAAAGGCATTAAATGCTTCACAAATGGACATTAAAAGTATAACCTATAATATTCTAGAATAATCATCAATTATGAGCATAAATTACGTAGCATTTCCTATCGTTGGATGCCTTGTAAGTCTTCAAATATCTAAATGAACATATTTAGTTGTATGGTTGCTATTAATAAACTCTGTTACTTTTCCTAGCATATAATGCGTGCAGAAGCTTAACTTACGAAGCTTATTACCATCCAACAACTCTTGTTTGCTAAATTAATTTAGGCTTTTATTGCTTAAATATCATAACATGATATGCCACAAATTGGTGAATCGTTATCAAAAATAGACACACTTCTGACCAATACAAAGTTTCAAGAACTAATATACCATTAACTCTACTAGCTTTCATACAACCAGTGAGCCTTGCAGGACCCTAAGTGTGTTATCTCCGCCTATATAGTTTTAATATTCTTCATCTAATATTCAAGTAAAAAAAATATTTTGTTTAATATTAGAGAAATGGTTTATATTTTTTATGAATCCCTCAAGTTTTGTACGTAACTTGAACTTAACATTCCCTATTATTTTTAAAGCGTATGACTCATCATTCTACAGTATGACCTTACCACCATCAAACTCTTGTAAGCCTTCAAACGAGTATTGTTGGAATTCATATATAATTTCTTTCCTCAAACTAGACCTCACTTGTTATAATACGTACAATGCATTAGTATAGTCATAATAAAAAAAGACCATTGATGTATCTCAAGCCTTAAATGTATGTTGATTATCTCTTTTCTCTCCCTCGGGCTAGTTCTTCCCCATATGATATTATTTCTTTTAAAATCACCATTTTACTATAGAAAGACTAATTGATCCTATATATCTAGATATCGATTTTATTTTCTTCTTATAAGAACTTCTCTTTCGAGGCATTCCTCCCACACCCAAGCCATTTCGAGTAGAGTGAATATTCAAACCAACATTCTTTTGATGATGCTTTATATTATAACATTTTTTCACTTCAGATATGATAAGATACTGCTCTAAATGGAGTGTCAACAAAAGTTTCATACAATTTTGGTAAAAATCTCAAGAGGATGATTACTTGATCTTCATTCTGATTCTTAAATTTTGCACTATTCAAATAGAGAATGATCAAGTTAAAACCATCCAAAAGTTTTTGAATCTCTCTATTGTCATCCATAATTAGAATATATAGTTGTTTCTTGAGATATAATCTATTTTCCAAATATTTCTCTAGAGTAATAACTTAAATAACTTATATATTATCTCTAGTGAATTTATCAAAATCAAATTTCGTTGAACTCGTCTTCATATTTCTACTTCCTTATTATTCTTTGTTGATCACCAACAATCCATTGGTTTCAATATCCACTTCTAAATATCTATGCTCACCGCACTACTTATTAGAGAACCACTAAGAACCGGAGGTCTATGATAGACAATTAAATATAATATTGGTATAACGGTTTCGATAATTGGCTTTGGAAGTTTAATTTTAAAAATTATAAAATCTTAACAAAAATAAAAAATAAACTACACAAGATTAAAATGGCTTGGATTACGATGCAATCCTACCTCCATGGAGAATAAATCGGATTGTATAGGTTGGAAAATTAATATAAATTATAAGAGCATTAAATACAATGTTTAAAACTTCTCGAAATATAGTACACATTTTCACTCTTTTCTCGCAGCTCTCATTATTTCTCTGAGTGTCTTCTTTGTCATTCTCTCTCGAGAATACATATATTCTAAAATCACTCTATTTGTTGAACAGTTTTCTCTAACTAACGATTGTTTTTCTCTCTAAAGTCTTTGTTTAGAATAAATACACACAATGTACAACCATACTCTAAGATATATATATATATGGTATTAAATGAGGTGTATATTAATACAAACGTACACCATGCTAATAATTGAGAACCAAAGTTGTTACAAGTTGTAATAATATATAAACAAACTTGTACAAACATCATGATGAATGGTTGTGATCAAATAATAAATGCAATCAATTATATCAAACCTGTATCACCTTGACATATTAACTATTATACATTTAATCCAAATGATTTAGTGAACTTAACTTGAGATTGATTCTTCGAAACAACCAAACACATTATACCGAGAGTTAACTTAAATCGAGATTAAACCTCATGTATTGATACTTAAATAAACATAAAAAATGAACTCCTTTATGAGACCAATTTTGTTTTATGGATGAACCTCCCATAATGGGACTAAACCCACGAATATGCTACTTAACCATTTTAAAAGGCCAAACCCTGCTATTACGAGACCAATACCGAGAACAAGATCCTACAATGACCAAACCTCTTTTTAAGACCAGTATCCCTATAATGTTTTCTCTCTAATATTGTTCGAAGTGACAAATCAACTACTGCTAAGATGAGGTTTCCATAACTCATCTTGCCAAGGCTCGGAATATAATCATATTTGTGAGGACATGTCACATGTAACTTTAAACTATATAAATAAAGAAGAATATGATGTGATCGCCAACGTCTCGGTCAAAGAAATTCCTCTACGTCTCAGGTTGTTACTTATAACCACGACAGTCATTAGCATCATAATTATATCTTGTACACTAGGACGTGGTTATAAAATCCCTAATAGATAGCGATCGATAATTCTGAAATCAGGAATATGTATGATACATTATTTTGCATCATGGTTACACAAGATATATCGTATAACACTCTTGGTGTGCTGATGGAACTTGATAGAACATTCATATTATTCTCTAACATAAATTAACAACTTTAAATTATTTTGATTCAATCATCTTTTTTTTTTGCTTACTTGAATTGTATACTTTGATTTTGATTATCAACTAATCTAATAACATAATTTACATAATATTCGATCTGATTTTTATCTTCTTCTTTTATATAATTCAAAAATAGTAACGAATTCAATAAATAAATTCATAAATCTAAATACATGGAGTTAAAATAATAATTATCTAAAATAGATTAATTTTTTATTCATCTTAATATTAATTCAGAGTTTTGTATACAACTAATGCAACTCTTTTAAATAACAAATACTAATTTCTAAGGAATTAATCAAATTAAAAGGAATGTTGCACTCACCGGTATCCCAATTAAATATTAGTCTAAACTTTCCTCGTTAACGCTATCCTAGTCTTATAATGTGACAAATGAAATAAAAAACACAAAGTTAAATGAGATGTATAGATTATGTGATAAACTCTATTGGATCGCTCAATATATTTCCACATGCATATGATGAATCGATTGTAAAATCCAATTTTACTAAAACATAGCTAAAAATTACTTATTTAAAAGCAAAACATGTTATCGATAACCTATTCTGTATGCGAACATATGTTAACGCTTTTCCTCTTGAATTTTATTTAATGTAGAAGTCATCTAATGTTTTAAAAATATCATCTCCAAAACCATTAAAATATTTATACAAAGAAAAAAAGAGTTAGAAAAAGAAGGGAATTTAACTAGTTTTTATGTGAATTTGTTAACACAAAACCAATAGATGTCTTTAGGTTAGACTGAAAGAGTATATAAAGTAAGTCAATTATTAATAGATTATGAAATTGGGTTAAAACACAAATCAACTGAATTGCAACCTCTACAACCCGCTTTGTATTTAGGAACACAATCCTCTTAAGTTATTTCCACCAATTAAGTCCCCAAACTTATAGTTCACTCTCAATTGTTTATATTTTGGGCTCAATACTTCACATAACCCACATCTAAAAATGTATTTCAACACTTATACCTCAATAGTAGGGTTTCACCTATAAGTCTAATTCATGTTTAATATATATTAATACAATTAATATAATTAATCTGATTACTTGTTAATTGGACAAGTTTATGATAATGACCAAATATATCATTAGCATAGCGATCCATAATTGTTTCCAACAATATCTTACTTGGATCTTCATATACTACTCAGTGATATATTTACTTTTATAAACGTCCTTATTTCATTATCAGTATGTGAACTGAACAATCTCGTACATGATCAATGAACAAAAAAACATTGAAGGCTTCTTCTTAGTAATGTGTACAGTTGGACACATCACTAAATCAAGTATAGTATTAATTATGGTGTGTAACATAAGAATAATATGAAGTATAATCCCACGTATATATTCTTAATTTATCATACCTTAGGGGAGATCTACTATAAAGTTACAAATATCAATAGATATGAATTGAGCCATATATTGCAATTAACCAAAATGTATACATTTAAATCACAAATATAATTTGGTTTATATAAAAAACTTCCCACTCTAATCAGTGATCCGTTAAATCAACTATACCTATCTTAATAGTGTGTTCCAAAAAAAATTAGGAAATACTACATTTGCAAGATGATCTATAACCATATAATTTGTGTTGATGTTCTCTAGAGTTATATAATCCATCTGAACTTTCTCTTTAACAATACTTAAATTTTATATCTATGTGTTAGGAATTAGAGGAGCTTATGTTACTGTTAAAATATTATACTGCAAAACTTTTATTACAATACAATTTTATGGGACCTTCTATCTCTTAGAAAATATGTAATCCAGTGACAAAATTTCATAATCATAGTGTTTGGTTCATTACCTTAAAGTACACAACAAATTTTTTTGTCATAATGTGTTTGATTTACTCTTTTCTATGATATTGCATCTCCAGTTAATAAGAACGTACTTCATGGAATGTCTTTCAGTGTATTTTTACATCCAAAAAAATGTCAGTCAAAATATCCAATGATCAACATGTGCCCCATTGTCTTTGTAGAATTAGTATACACTTTTAACGTCCTTCCAGTTACTTACATAACTTCCTAACTTATTAAAAGTAAAGGCAATTTCTGACCTCGTACAAAGTTCATGACATATTAAAATCCCAATTTTTGAATCATAAAGGATAACTTTCATCTCATTAATCTCAAGTGTTATCTTTGGACATTGACCAAAGTTCAATATGTTATATTTTGCTTTAGAGGTACTCAATGGTCTTTAATTTACTACTCCGCAATGTTATAACACACTATTTATATACATTTTTTGTGATAATCGAAGAGTTTCACAAGAGTGATCCTGCTTAAGATGGATTCCAAACCCAAAAGTTGTATCGCCAAGAACTTTTATATTAAAATTGTTTGATAAAACGTTCATTTTAATATGTACCACTTTGTTATTGTTTGAGGAAACTAGTATGTCATTGATATATAATACAAGATATATGAAATTATTCACACTGAACTTGTTGTACATAACCCTCAATTGAGTTGACCTCAACACCAAAAGAGACTATTATCTCAAGGAACTTGTGGTGCTAGGAATAATAAACTTGGTTAATCCATAAATGTATTTATTAAGCTTGTATACTATATACTTTGAGTTTCATATTTCAAGGTGTTTAGGTTGCATCATATAGATCATTTTATCAATATCACCAATAATAAAATAGGTGTCTACATATATTTGATAAAGCTCAAGATCAAAGTATGCAACTAATGCCATGATTGTTCCCAATGAGTAATTATTTGATACCAGAGAGAATGTATCATTAAAATCAATCTCTTTATGTTAAGTATAACCTTTCACTATATGACGTGATTTACGTATTTTCATATTACTTATGAAATTTTGTTTGGTTATGTAAATCCACTTACAACCAATCATTTTTCCCTTCAGGTAATGAGAGAAGTTTTCATACCGCACTGTCTTGCATCAATTTATATTCTTTCTTCATATGGTCAATCCACATATGAGAGTTAGATCTTTCCATAAATTGTTTGTAAGACGACATATCATTTATAGTTCCAACACATGACTCGTGAATATATACAATAAAATCCGAATTTATAACATTCTTATTTTCTCTCATGAAAATTATTAAAGGCACTATTACTTCTTGTCGAGCTTCTTGAAGAAGTAAAGTTTAATCATCGTGAACAATGTTATTGTTCTACTTGTGAAATATTAACTTAATTTTATTCTTGTTTTAAGTGGATCATTTTTGTATCTTGGTTAAAACTCTCAAGTTAAAATATCGACTTTATTGGGCGTATTCTTTTGTTCTAACAAGGTCAAAATAATTACCGTTAAGGTCCAATTTTACGCTACTTGAATATCTCCATTAGAACCTTCATGATTTTTGTTTCAAGATTCTTCCTCAAAATGAACATATGTTCTTGAATTCGTCTCTCTAACTCAACATCCTTGAGAAACTTTGTTGCTTCCGTTTAAAAACAATTACTAGTAGAAGAATCATAAAACTTATAACCCATTGAATATACAGAATAACCAATGAAGAAGAATTAACCATTTTTTGGCCCAATTTATTTTCATGAGACTTATAAGATTTTGCTTCAGATGAACATCCCTATATGTGCAGATGCTTAAAACCATGCTTGCCCCCAGTCCATACCTCATATAGTTTTCTAACGGTTTGCTTAGACTATATTAAGTATGTAAGCTGCACATTTGATAGCTTCCACCCCAGAATGATAATGGTAGAGATGAGTTACCTATCATGTTTATATCCATATCCTTTAGTGTATACGTCATTCATATTGGATATATCCCACATCATATGGTTAAGGGTGATATTTAACAACTTTGTAGGTATTTAGCATATGGTCGTTGACGTTGTTCACCTGATCTGTTATATCTGCATAGTATTCACGACCATTGTAAAATCTAATGCTCTTAATTATTTTATCTAGTTGTTGTTTAAGTTCTATCTTAAAAGCAATAAACTTGGAAGAAGGTAGATTTACATAAACAAATAGAAGTCACCTATGATTGTTATGAATTAATACTCCCATTTGGAAACTGTCCATATATATTTGTACAAATCAGTTCCAAGACGTTTACACTCTACTTGCCCCTACCCTTTAAGTTCTCATTTATATCCCCTTGATAAACTTGATATAAGTACCAAGATTTCTGTAATCTACATACCTAATAAACCTTCAACGAAAATCTTATCCTTTCTAACTTGTATATATGACATAAGTATTTGGGCCATTGTTTAAATGATTTTTTTGTTTTATTAATCTTATTCTTTATTACTTATGTGTTCATTGATATATTGGGATTATCAATTGTATATAATAAATACAGTTTATCATTCTTTATTAATCTACGAGTACCAACAACCATATCATTCAAGGGAATAGTTAATTCCTTCTCGATGATCTTTTTTGCAATGTTTTAGTTTCGGTTGGAGGAAGCTCAGAGACAGTTTCTTCATATCACTTTCCTGATATCTTAGTAAAATACGTTTTCGAGCTGCTTTGAGGAAGGTTCTTCCTGGTTCCTTCTTCGAGAGTAGGAAGGTTGGTTTTAGTTGTCTTCATTTTAGCCTTCTTCTGAGGGCTCAGATTTTATGAAGAGCTAGCACCATATGTGCTAGCTGCTTTTTTCTTTTTCTCATTTTTTGAGGGAAGATGGCTATCCGATTTGTTCCTCATTGGAAGAGTCACCTTACCATTTGGTTCTACCAGTCTCTTCATAGCTAAATTTAAATTTGGTGGCTCCATCAGAATTTCGAGGAGATCAACACCCAGAGTGATCCTCCATAAGTGGCTATTGATAAAATTGATGGGCATAAAATTTGAATGAAACCCATTACCCCACTCTTTTTCTGCCCAGGGGGCTAGCTTCACAAAAATATCATTCACATCTTTCTTGCGACCTTTATATCTCTTCAATTTTTCAAGGAAAAATGATAAGATTACTGCAAAAATGAGCACAAAGTATTCAGCCAAAGAAAAAATAAATATCAAGCAGAACTTACGGTTACTCATCCAGACGAGGTTGAGTTTTGAAGGGTTCTCCTCAAATATCTCCTTCTCGTTCTCCCACCTCCAGATATGAAGACAAAAACAATTTCTAAAATTTATCAGCTTCGAGCAAGTCATCGATAAATTTAAGATCATCATCAAGGGTTAAGTATTAGAAGGGCATGCCATCCCTTCGAAATTTTGGTTACGGTAATGAAATATTTGATGGAGAGGAGAATTTGGCTTAGTTTGGAAGCCATGATCATTGATCAAAGTGTAAACCATTGATTGGGTGTTGGTTGTGTAGGGAAAATGTTCACTAGTTCGAAGTACTCCACTATCTTCGGATCTAGCGGGAACCGAAGTACATGTAAGGCACATTTTTTAGCGCTATAATATATTCAGGGAGAAGTGGTTTTAAATTTAAACTCACTAAGGTAGCTACATCCTTGGGAACCTCAATTACAACTTTCTTCTTTATTTTTTTTCTCCCTAGTGCTCTTGTTTTCGAATCATTTTCCTCAATATCATCTTTGACATTTTTTAGGAATCGTCTTCAGTATCAGCCTCGACATTTGATTGAGTGGTTTCTGAATCAACTTTTTCATAAGAAGCTTGATCTATAAATTGATGAGGATTTGGATTTGAGTTTGGGTTCTCTAGTTCATTATTTGAGGGATTTTATTGTGACTCTGTGATAGTCTAAACAATCTCCCTTAGGGGAGGATAATATGGTGAAGGGTTGATTGTATCATTTGGTGAAGTAGTGACCTCCTCGAAATCTCCCATAGCTATGACAGTTTATTTTTTTACACGATGACTTTGGGGGGAGGTGAGTTTTTGGTTGGACTTGTGGACTTTCTTTGCGTAGTTGTCAAGTTGAATTAGACCTGATATGAGATGGAGTTTCTTATGATATTTTTGAAGTAGATGAACTCTGAGTTACTTTGCGATTTCTTCAAAGAGAAACAGTTGTGGAACCAATAGGAGTGGGAGAGGAAATTCGAGGTGTTGATTGTGAAAGGTTTGTTGATAAAGACTGTTGGGATTGTCTGGTGGATAAATTTAAAGTATATCAGAAGTTTGATTTGGGTCAAAATTACTGTAATGAATGGTTTCAGTAGAAAACCGAGGAGCCTTGCTTATCAATTCACCAGCTCTATACTCCTTAGCTCTTGCAGTAATCGTAAGCATTCTCACGATTTGGGGCAATTGGTTTTCTGGGTTTTGTGGTTTTTGAGCGTTTTTTATAAACTGGTGTGCACATCGGCTGGAAAGTATGAGTTTTCCTGTGAAGGTAGCCAAGGAATTGATAAATAAATGAAGGTAAGCAAGGATTTCTCTCAAGTTAAGAAAATTTTCTCTCTCTATAAAGTTTGTGTGAAGTGAATAATGAGATCTATTTGTAGAAGAGGTTAGGAGAGAGAAAGAGATGCCAGAGACGTTGAAGAGGTGAACCGTTTGTGTGTAAAGGGAATAGTGTGACGTTTGTAAAACTGTGAGACCTAGGGGTAGGTCTAAGAAATAAAGTATAATGATTCATTGCACACGTAATAGGCCATACCAAACGTTTATAACCGTTATGAAGAATCCAACTTATATTTCCACATCACAATTTATTCGAGTAGGTTGACTTAGATTAATTTCGAAATGAATTCAAGTATCATGTAATCGAAGAGGATAAACGTGAAGAATTTATGTTCTAAGCAAATTAAACTTTGCGAGGAATTTTTCCTGCTTATAGTGAATACCAAAGTGATAACTAGTTCTTAGTTATTATATTTCATAAGAACTAGAGGGGCTAGTCATAAGGATGTAGAATATTGATGGATGAAGTCTAAAGAATTAAAGTCTTATATGATCAATTGAGAAGATATATGACACATTTTAGTATGTTTGTAAAGATGGAGGGTAAAAATGTAATTAACCCACTTTTGTAACTAATTATGCCATACTAAGTTTGTTTTGTCTATAAATAAAGACCGAAGCTGTTACTATAGGGATCCACATATTTCTAAAGTGTTAGTTGATATCTATTTTTACTTTCTCTAAAATCAACATCTCTCCTTTACTTTCAAGAACACGATTTATAATTAACATAATCAATTGAAATCTAGTGGTTCAAAATCCTTCATAATAGGATATAACATTTTGAATATGTAATATTATTCTAGAGTTTTTAAAATAAAAAATTAATTACGTCTTTATATAATTTTAGTTCTTGTTACGGATGACAATTCGTGTCTTGTCTAATTCGACGGTCGGATTTTGTTCGGTCTGAAAATTTAAATTATATAAAAAATATATATTATATAAAAAATAAAATAATATATATAATAATAATATAATATATTTAAAATAAAATAAAATATATAAAATATTATTCAAGCTGATGTCTACCAATCCCACCGAATTGACCAACAGATACGACCGGGCATGTTCGGATTTAAAAATATTAAGACCGGAACGGTCGGGTTTGGATTCAAATTTCGAAAAACAGACTCAGTCTGTCCGAATCCGACCACAGACGGCCATTACCATTGTTACATATACCCTAATGATTAGTAAAAATCAATATTCATAACTTATGTGTATTTATGTCGTCCGTCTAACTAACAATATTACTACTATTTTCTTGGAACATCCGTTACCGAGACATTCATATCACCAAATATACCCCACAAAATTCTGGAGAAGAGCTCTCGGCTCTGAAGTATATTAAATTCTGGAGAAGAGGTCCATTTGTAGCCATTCAAAATTCTGGAGGACAGTTCCATATATAGCCATTACGACAAATACTTAATTGTACAAGTACAACCAATTCTCTGCACAATATCTATACCATGAATTTATTTTGTTTATTATTTGTTTGATAACGCAGGATCTAGAAGAAGAGAGGAATCCAAGAATCCGAAGAAAAGTCATCAAATAATTATATACTAAAATATTATTGTACATCGGATATAGGCGTGACAGTACATTCCGTCCTATTTCCACGAAATATTTAACGGTTTGTGACATTGCATAGTTTGACATTACATATTTCATCCATTCAAATGTTTTTGGCGATTGATGCATGAGAGGTGAAACTATAGTGTATTTAGTATGAAGTAATAACCAATAAATATCTGTTTAGTTGAAAACATCAAATACTCAAACCCATAAGTCATTTATCTAATATGTTTAAATATAATATCATATATATTTTTACACGAATAATTTATTTGAGAGTGAATAAATTATATATAATTTTTATAGGAAATGATTTTTTTTAAATAGTTAATTGGAGAGAAGTTTAATCCGAAGAATATATACCATTATTATATGGATACCGAATATAATATATAGAGAAAGACCAAATATAATACATAAAACGACCGAATATAATTACATATTATTCAAATATAATTAATAAAATAATTTGTTTTTATTACAATAAATGGCACTGAAATTATTCCAAGAGACTATATATATAATTTTTTTTTGGTAATTGTAAATAGGAATTTAATAGATCGTCTTTTATGATTACCCCTAGAAAATCCAAATGTCTGCTAGCTAGTTTAATGAATAGATATTTGTGTTATTAGATGCGTCATAGTTGTTTACAATATTTAATCATGTATCATAAATGAAATATCTATAATATTTTATTTTATCTTTCTAATTATTTTTAGATATGTTAAATAATTAAATATTTTTTAATTATTTTTAGATATGTTAAATAATTAAATATTTCGAACAAATCAAATAAATAAATTCAAACAAATCAATTAAACACATTTAAAACAATCAATTAATTAAATTGACAATCCAAACAAATCAATTTAAAAAACAAAATAAATCAAACATATACATCAAATAAATTTAAACCATTCAAACAAACAATTATATAAATTCAAACAACACAAACAAATCAATTAAACATATAAACTAAATCAATTCAACAAATTTAAAAATAAATTCAAACACATCAATTAAACAAATTAAAACAACTGAATCAATTTAAATGATTAATTTTTAAAATCAAATGAAAAAATTAAACAATTGAACTAAAAAATTAAAACAAATCAATTAAACAAATTAAATAAATTCAAACAAATTCAAATCATTCTAACAAATCAATTAGACATTTTAAAGATATATCAATTAAACAAACTCAAATAAATCAATCGAACAAAATGAATCAATCGAACAAATTAAGCAATTAAACAAATAAGTCAAACAAATTCAAATCTATTTTTGCAATAAATAAATCATTTCAAACAAATTCAAATACGCCAATTAAAAACAATTACATAAATTAATTATAAATAATTAAATAAATTTAAACAACTCAATTAAATAAATATAAATAAATTAATTAAAAAATCAAACAAATCGAGTAAAAAATTAATTTTCTGATTAAAATAAGATACATCATTGAAGTAATTTGTTTTTTATATATTTTAGGATGGTGGCATACATATACAAAATAAAGAAAAACAATTGTTTGAATTACCATGATCTGAGATTTTGTAATAGTTTTTCTGGAGTGATTTTTGTAAGAAGTTTGTTTTTCAAAGATGATTTGAGTAATGAATGAGTTTGAATTCTATTTGCTAAGAAAATATCTTCTATATTTTTTTTAGCCAAATCAGATATTGGATTACTCAAGTGACTTTTTCAAAAAAAATTCAAATGAGATATCTAATTCGGCAACAATTGTTTTTTTAATCTTATAAATTGGATAAAAACAATTAAAAGTAATTTTTTTTGTATAAACTTAAATACTTTATGGTTAATAAATGATATTGATATTACAGTACTTTTAGCTTTAAAAACAAAATAGGAATAAAATTATAAAAAAATATATACAAAATAAAGTCTTATACTTTTATGTTTAATATTAATTAATAGAAAAAGTAAAATTAGTTGACTTAAATTTCATTATTCAAATATTTTCAACGCACTATAATGGGGCATTATAGAAATTTTGTAGATTTTGAATATGACTTCATTTGTTAGGATAGTATTTTTAATTTTAAAAAAAGTATGTAAATATATATTCTAACAAATAAAAAACCATAAATTTAATGATTATTTTAAGAAAATATGTAAAAAGAAAAGAATAAAATATAATAATATATATATATATAATATATATCCAAATAATCTTAGTTAAATTTATTTTAATGTACAATTTTATAGGTATATTAATAAAAAAAATGATGGCTTTTAAAAATAATTAATAATTTTAATTTTAAATTATTATTAATTTAATTTTATAATTAATACAAAAATTAATAAATATTTTGGGAAATAATTAAAAAGATATAACATTTTTATCTAGATGGTATAAAATGACACCAGACTCGTAGTAGTATGATAATTAGACCATAGTAATAATTAAAATCAATAATAAAATTTTAATAACCTTATATACTAGATAATAATTTTATATAACAACACTTTGATTATAAAACAATAACCACATTTATACTAATATATAATATCAAAATATAACAATATTTGTTGTATTTATAATCCACCCATATAACAATGAAAGTCTAATAGTAAAATTTGCCCCCAAGGGGGTAGCCGAGTTGGTTGAGTATGGTATTTTTTATGATTAAAAGGTCATGAGTTCGAGTCCCTCTACATACGCTTGTGTGGTTTACCTTCTGGCGTTGGTTTGCAGGCTATCGCGTCAGACTGAGGGTTTACCCTGTGCGCACTCATTGCACTCTGAGTAGCGGCTGCGGGTTCCCTCCGAAAAAAAAAATCTAATAGTAAAATTAGAATAACCTTATATTATTTTTGAAATTATTGTGTATAATTTATATAACCATTTGTTTATCGAACAAATGCAACAAAATATCAAAATATAACAACAATCTATAATATTTATAATCAATCCATAATAACAATCAAAGTCTAATAATAAATTATAACAACTTTATATTATTTTTAAATTATAATATATAATTTATATAATGATTAGTTTATATAATAATATTTTTTATTGTTGAATATAATACAAAATTAATTGTCCTAACTAACGTTACATTAATCTTAGCGGATGACAGGCGTATGCATACCTACGTAATATACGTGTGTGACAGGCCTATGCATGTCGTTAGCGTATACGTAACTTGCATGTTCGTTACAGACGTGTACATGAAGTTAATGTATACATAACATTGGTGTGATCTGACGTGTTATCTATATGTGATCTGTTTAATTCTTACGGGATCCTACAAATTTATGTTGTGACACATCCCGTTCACCATCTCTGGATATAGTAACCGAGTATAATCTAAGTTTGAATTAATCAGACCATGAATAGTTCATTTCTATGACTGTTAGTTGATCTTCATTGGAATGTGTTCTGACGTGTTATGTCTGCGTGATCCGTTTAATTCTTACGGGATCCTACAAATTTGTGGTGTGTCACATCCCGTTTACCATCTCTGTATATAGTAACCGATTATAATCCAAGTTTGAATTAATTAGACTATGAATAGTTCACTTCTAAGACCGCTAGTTGATCTCCATTGGGATGTTGGTATTTAAAATTGAGTAATTTTAAGTAGACGCCTGAATAATTACGAGCATACAACTAAACTACAGTTAGATCAAAATAGGGATACGATTGAAATCACATTGGTGATCATTTATTACTATCAATTATTTTGACATTTTAAGTTGCATTTTTACAATAGTGAATCAAATAAATTTATCATTACATGTGCTAAGTGAATACGTGCAGACGATGCACATCTTGGCTGGAATATATAATATTTTACGTCCGGGATCCCAACATATGACGAAGAAGATAAATGGTATATCAAGATGAATGGTGTATCACGCTGCTTGAGTTTTGGGTCTATGACCATTGTCTTAATATTTCAGACATCGCATTGGTACATATGTTAGTCGTTGATACCATATTTATGTGTATGGATTCCATATTAACATTTCAGAGTGGGTAAATATTACATACATAATCGTCAATCTAAACGGCTCGCATTTGATGATTTATAGTTTGATTAGGTATGTAAAATTATAATATATTAAAATATTTAGTATTTATGTATATAATAATATTAATATCATTTTTATCATTTTAACAAGGTTATTATGTGCATAAATGACACTTTTATTGTATGGTTTGAGCAATGATGTTTCATCATATATGTCTCCTTCATTATCGCTATGTTTTTATACAACTAAGAAGTATTTTATAATACAAGACCAAATTTCAAAAAGCAAGAAACCCATTCCACTACATTACTTCTTGAACCAATTTCATCGTATTCGCAACAATATTCGTGCTTATATGTCATTTGCATAACAAATGCATATTTTCTAGAAATATCATCTCAATTGTACCCATCATTGTTAGCTCCATGTTAGTAAACATAATATAAGTTAATGGGCTCTTATTTTATTTCATGACCAACTGAAGAAGGCCTATTTTCCAAATTTAGTCGTCGAATTTTTCCACAACCATAAAAAAAATTATTGTTTGATGTAATATCCATAATAAAAATATATGGAAAATTCGTTAAAAGGTTGATGTATGTCGTTTGTGCGAAACATATATCTTTGATTACTTCAAACCACTCAATCGTCTTCTAATCCCAGACAGTGTTCTTGTTATTGTTTAATTTACTCAACCAAAATCACATATGTGTCTTTTAAAATTAGGTTTATTAGGTTTTTTTATAAGGGTTGGATTTATCGTAAGAAAACATTAATATCAAGGTTCTTCGAGTCTTTTTGTCATTGTAATAATTCTTATGACTCACGTATCATACACATCTACCCATACGCTTTACTACTCATTCTATAAGTTGATGTCTATTGTAATGTATTAAATTAGTGAACACATGCAAAATATCTTCAAAAAACATTTGGTAATACGATGATATTGTTCTCATACAAAGGTTAACAACAAGAAGATCATTCTTCTATTTTTAAAGTTTAATTCTTATGGGTATTTTGTTAGAATTTATAAGGTTTTGAGTTTTCAAGGGTTTTTATTAGAATTTATAAGTGACAATGGTGGGAATGACCTAGTCCACAATATCCGACCTATTGAGCTATTGAAACCCGTATAGCCAAATGATCAAAGTCCAACAAAGAATTCAGTTGAAGCTAAATTCATAAAGGTCAAATGAGTTATGAAATGGTTAACAAACCTAAATAGCCATAAAATTATTAGAATACCAAATTTATTAGAATTATTATAAAAAAAAATATTATACTCAAAAGAGTTAAAACTGATGGTATGTATGAATAATAACCATTCGACGGTGAATCCACTAGGGTGAAAGTTCTCAACATATTTCAATAGAAAAATACTTAAGTAGTAAGCTAATCGATATGTTACCCTACCAAATCGGTGAATCCACTAGGATGAAAGGTTTAATATATTTCAATAGAAAAAAATGAATTTGATAAATTATGACTAATTAAGATCAACAAAAAATACCGTTCGGTGATATGAGTAATGACTATCAGTACAACAAATGACAAGATTCATCAACCATCGACCGAGCAGTTTTAGCTGCAAAGTTTCAACATTTGGCCAAAAACTATAAGCAAGTAGAAATGCTAAATAAAGTGGAGCAGATGATGTATTCAAAACCTCATCCAAAGGTAATGAAAGATCCATAGACATAAGGCGGAAACTGAACACCAAGAGAAGGAAGAAGATGATGTCAGTAGCTCCACGGCGAGAAACTATTTTTGAAACATCACCTACAGACGCAATATTACTTTTAGAAGCCAAATGGATATCAGTGAGTCAAATCAAGCATCGCCTCGAAACACAAACTAGTGTTGATACCATAGGTAAGACAAGAAAATAATAATCTAAACCTTTGTATCATAATATAGAAGTGGGAAATTGGAGAAATGAGCATGTCTGAAAGGATCAACGAGCAAACGATAATTGGAAGGAAGAAAAAAAACTTTGACAATATGCCATATCCTTTAGCAAAATGAGCAAGATATCCCTGCATCACCATGAAGCGGTCAAGATTGACAACTGATGAGAGGATAAATGACTAAAAGTAGGTGTGTTGGATCTTGGACCTAGGAAGAATATTCTAGAGAGAGAAAGTAGAAACATAATATAATATTCCAAAAGAATGTCCCACCTACCAAGAATAATGGGTCTCCTTTTATAGTATGGAAATGTGGACCCATCTATATTCTTGGTGGGCTTACTTTATTTCTCTTTTAGTCCTTTATAATATACATAGTTCACAAATTATCCTCTAATAAACGATAAATACTCTAATAAACATTTTAACTTCCTTCTATTCACAATTGGCCCCTCGTTATTATTATCAGCGAATTGCTCCCTTATCAGTAGCCCCCCAGTCTTCGGGAACAACGAGAGTGAAGACTTTGAAGAAAGTAAGCTCAGACCTTTCCTTCCATCTGATGCCAGATCCTCCACGTCTTTACTCGTAGGTCGGGCGCAGACGCTTTCTTTCCATCTGATGCCAGATCCTTTACGTCCTTATTCGATTTTCAGGAGTGCTTAGCCCGCACATTGTTCTTGAGTCATCTTGGGTAGACTTCCGCTCCTCTTGAGTGATACCTTTATGGGCCCAGACCGGTCTTTAGGTTTCGAAAAAGTGAACCGGGTTGGTGTGGCCCATCTAGCATCTCTGTCTGAACTAGCTAGGGCACGCCTTCTGTATTTGTCTGAGTAAAACTGACACGTGTAGACCGACTACTCGAGGCGTGCTTGTTCACACAGCTTCTCAAAAAACCCTTTCGACTTCCCGCTGCTTTTCATCGTTTGGACTTCCCCGTACGTGCAACGGCTAACTGAGATCGCCTATAAGTACCTCATAAACACACATTGCTCTCAGAAGCGTTCTAGAGAGAGAAATTGCTCCCTGGATTTTTCTAGAGAGAGAAATTTTGTTTTATGAGACATAGTTACCCGAAGCGGAAACCAAAACCCAACAAGAAGCAATCAGTGTTCGGATTTGTGGACTGGGCTAGCATCGGTGACCGTGCTGAAGAATACCGACACGCGGGATTAATTTGGAGTCCCAACACCAAACCATTTACACCTGTACCGCAACCCCACGACCCTGTTATCGCTCATCCGATCCCTGCTGAGTCCTTCACCTTGCCTGAACCATCTGGTGCTCAGACCCCAGAGCCTATTGCCATATCTTCTAGCAGCAGCTCTCCGCACTCCTCCATTGCTCAATTAAACCGCCCGACGCCTTCATCCGTTAATTCTTACGCTAATGCGCCCCCTTTTCTGTTCCGACGTCGCGGAAAATCTCAATTTCTTCTCTATGGGAGAAACCAGCACTCCAACTTCTCTGGCGGGAGATAATTCTCCTGATATGGTTCAGCTCACTCCCTTCATACGAGGATACCGAACCGGTACTAACACAATTGTGACTTTTTTAGGTCTTAATAAGCGGCCACTGACTCCCGCATAAATGGATCCCGAACGCGCCCGTCGACAACAAGACGAGGCTTATCAGAACCAAACTGGCAGCAGTTCTAACCCTGCCGCCCATGTTGTTCGGGAATCCGACCCGGGTGCAGCCAAAGCCCTCTGTTTTGACAAAATCTCGGTAGTGAATACTGAAGATTCGGAGGTGGATGCCCTGCCTGTTGGAGACGGTGCTACTGCTGGAAATGCCGCTGCCCCTCCCATGGAGCCACTTCCCGAGGAGATAGAGGCGGTCATTACCACTACTTATCATCGTTGGTTGCACGCAGACTATGTCATCTCTCTGTTTGAAGGCAAGTATCTCTACTTTTCTGCTGCGAAACAAGAAGAGTTGTTGGTTCGGTGGGGCATCCCAGAGTGTGTCACTGTTAGGTTTCAAGTTCCTGGGGAGACCCCCGTACATGTTCGATCACGAGAAATTGTGGTTTTGACCGAACTAAGTGGGGCCTCAGGTTCCCCCTGGACCCTGAAATCATTCTGTATTTCAGAACCCTGTAGATCTGCCCCTCTCAGCTGACGCCCAACGCCTGGTGCACGCTGATGTCCTGCATAATGGCCTCGCGCTCTTCTGGTCAGGTTATGCCCATAGAGGAGTACATAGCCATGTCCGGGCTGTCAAAATCTCTCAAGTCCCCTTTATTCTATTATTCTGTAGCAAACACCTGGAAGATAATGAACGATTTTCTTGAAGGCGACAAGGGTTGGAAGCACCGCTTCGTATTTTTAAGTGGCTGCTGGGAAAATGGCCGCCCTTATAGCCCAGAGAACCCGAGGTTACTGCTGCGGACATGGGTTCCTGATGGTAAGCTACTCGTATTTTTTTTAAATCCGAACCTTTGTGTAGTGTCGAAGGAGTTCGTCCAGGGGCTGAACCTTTGTGTAGTGTCGAAGGAGTTAGTGCACCAAGCCTATAAGAACACTAATTTGATCATGAGCAACCTCTGGCGTTGTTCATCGGAAGTGCTAACAATCGAGCAGCTGCGTCAGCCCCCGAGTATGGAGGACTTGATTGCAAAGATGGAAGCACCTGATGCGCACTTATTTCTTCCAAAGCGCAACAAGGCGCCTAGCAAGCGCCCAAAATCCGACGATGAGGTCGAAGAAGACAACATCGGGGCTGAAGAGGCGTGTGCTCAGGTGCACCAGGATGAAGCTGTTGCTAAGGGTGATGAAGCTCCGCTGACCCAGGAGCTGGCTCTGAAACGGAAAGGAAAGGCCGTTGCGGAGGGGGTTCAGGCTAGGAAGCCTAAACGCTCAAGGAAAGAAGGCGGTTCTGTCGTGGGTGTTGAAAATACTACCGTTCCGGAGCTCTTTGATCAGTATGAGGGGGTTAAGGGTGGTTCAAAGGTGGCCCCCGTGGTGGTAATCCCCGATGATGTCAGCCCCTCGAAAGCTTTCGGTGCTGTCTGTACCCTGGACTGGCCCTTTCCTTGTACAACATGCTTGTACCCTTGGCCATGAAGGAGCGTCGGGCAGTTGAGCTGGGCCAGAAGCTATCGGGCGTAGAGGCAAGGGTTGCTAACCTGGAAGAGGAGGTGCAGAAGGCTAAGGCTGCTCAGGAACTAGCAGAGGAGTAGCTTAAGGAGGCCAAATGAGCCATGGAACAAACTAAGAAGGTCGGGGAAGATCGTGCCGCGGGCTTGACGCGGGAGATCACTGAACTGAAGGCTGGGAACACTGTCTTTGCTGAAAAATGAAAGAAGTGGATGGAGAAGGAAACCGCCAAGGCTAAGGCCGCGTACGTGCTGTCCTTTCATCAACGCTTTCCGGACTTTCCCCTTGCGTCGATGTGGCTGGACGTTCCGGAGGAAGATCACCCCTCTGATGTTGTTTGCGAAGACGACAAGTCAGACAACACCGGATCGGATGAAGATGATGCGTGATGCCCGATGCCCTCAGTTTTTTGTGTTTTTGTATTTTGTTGTTTGTAAGACCTGTCAGTGTGGGGACTGCGGAGTCCCCCATGTAAACCTTCCTCTGTAAAACAATCTTCGGGCAATCAATATTTCATGCACACTTATATTTTATTGGGTTTGTTTTTTTTATAATGGTTTTACATATACATGGTAGGGTCGGAAATTTGAGATGTAAAAATATACGCAAGTTGTGTTGGTCGAAATACAAAAGGTTGGATCATCGAAAAAATGATAAGGGTTCTGATGATCAATGTAATATTGGAAATGTTCCCGTAGGGTGGGAAATTTAAGATGTAGATCAGTTCGGAAACTAAAAAATGCGTAAAGGTTCTGTTGATCAATGGAACATTGAAATTTTTCCCGTAGGATCAGGAATTTAAAATGTAGATCAGTTCGAAAACTGAAAAACTCGTAAAGGTTCTGTTGATCAATGGAACATTGAAATTTTTCCGGTAGGATCAGGAATTTAAAATGTAGATCAGTTCGAAAATCGAAAAACTCATAAAGGTTCTGTTGCTCAATGTAACATTGAAATTTTTCCTGTAAGGTCGGGAATTTAAAATGTAGATAAGGTCGAAAACTGAAAAACCCGTAAAAGTTCTGTAGAACAATCACAATGGTTAAGAACGATTCGTCGATCAAATCGTCAGCTGACAGAGTCGTCATTTAATATTGCAAAGATGGAAAGGCAAAGTAAAATTTATCTATTTAAAGGGGTCGGGTGTGATCGATGCCTCATTAAAACCTTCTCGCGCCACCGAGGTAGGAAATAGTGCATCCCCGACCCAGAAAACAGATTTACACGAATAGGTCTGAATTTACAAAATATGAAATTACTCTAAATACAATTTCAGGTGCTCGATGTTCCATGGTAGCCTTAAGGAACGCCCGAGCTTATCTTGCAACCGATAAGTCCCGCTCTTGACTTTCTCTATCACTTCGTATGGCCCTTCCTAGTTTGGGGCAAGCTTGTCGAGGCTTTTGTCTTTGGTATCTAGAAAAACTCATCTGAGGACCTTATCACCGACCTTGAATTCCCGCCGTCGTACTTTAGTCGCGTACCGACTCCTCATTAAGGTCTGGTAATGTAAAGAATTCAACTGGGCACGGCTCCGTTTTTCTTCGATGAGGTCGAGGGCTAACCGTCTGTTACCTCCATTGGCGTCTTCGTTATAAGTACCGATCCTGAAGGAGGGAAAGATAGATTCTGCCGGAGTGACCGCGTCCATGCCATAGACCAGGGCGTAAGGTGATTCTTTTGTCACCGTTCGAGGCGTAGTTCGGTAAGCCCACAATACTTCCTGCGAGTAGTCTGGCCATTTACCAGCTTTTCCTTCGAGGTTCTTTTTTAGGCCGTCCAAAATTGTCCTGTTGGTGACTTTGACTTGTCCGTTCGCTTGAGGGTGAAACGGGGCTGAAAAACACTGTGTAATTCTGTGAGTTGTGCAAAAGGACTTCATCTCTTTGCTATCGAATTAGGGTCCGTTGTCCATGGTGAGCTTCTGGGGTACCCCGAACCGACAACAGATATTGGACCAGATAAACCTGATGATGTCTTTAGCCTTGGTGGAGGATAAAGGTTCGGCTTCCACCCACTTGGGAAAATAGTCTACGACCACTACGATCGTTTTTCTTCCACCAGATGCCATTGGTAATGGCCCGACAAGATCGATCCCCCATCGGTCAAAGGGTAATCCTTCAAATATGGATTCTAAAGGGGCAGCGGGAACGTTTATAGCGTTCGTAAACCTCTGACAAGGGTCGCAGGTTTTTACTATCTGCTGAGCACCCGTTGTTATCGTTGGCCAATAAAATCCGGCGAGAAAAATTCGTCTTATCAAGGCCTTGTAACCGCAGTGGGCCGCGCCCTCCTGTCGTGCAACTCGGACACGATGATTTGTGACTCATTTACCCCTAAACACCTTAGTAAGGGTCGGCTGAATGATTTTTTGTACAATACGTCGCCCAACAACACGTAACCTCGGGCCTTGTTGCGTACCATTCGGGCCGACACGCGATCGTCCGATAATAAACCTTCGGCTAAGAAAGAAATAATGTCCCGTCGCTAATCCGAAATAGTAACCGAAGACACCTGACAAGAAATTTCGGGACGGTTATCCAACTCCTTGCTCTTGATGATGGACGAGTTTTCTTGTTTGGTTATCCAGGGCTAGTTGTTTGCCCAAGAGGCCGACGCTAGAGAGTCGGCCACCAGATTCTCGGCTCTTGAGACATGTTCGTACGTGACCTTGTCGAATGACCCAGCTAAAATTCTTAGTGCGACTAAGTACTGGACGATATGCTCTTTTCTGGCTTCCGAGGCTCCCGAGGCTTGATTTATTAAAAGTTGAGAATCACTAATGAGACGTACATGTTTGGCTCCACATACTTATGCTAATCGCATACCGGCCAGGGCGGCCTCGTACTGCGCTTCATTATTCAAAGTTCAAAAACCAAATCGGACTGCCTGATGCATACTGATACCTGTTGGTGTAACTATTTGTATGCCCGCGATGCAACCGTTGAAGTTTGAACCGCCATCAGTTCGGACGATCCATTCGTCTTGTTTAGTTGATTCATGCGAGGGTTCGTCGTGTGGTCGGTCGGAATGAAACTCTACTATGAAATCAGCTAGGGCTTGACCTTTGATGGCGGTCCGAGGTTCAAAATGGATGTCGAAATCACCCAATTCAACCGACCATTTGGATATTATTCCTGACATATCCGGGCGCTGGAGGACGTATTTGAGCGGGAATGAGGTACGGATGACGATACTGTGTGCCTGAAAGTATGGCCGCATTTTTCATTCTGCGATTACCAATGCTAGAGCCATTTTCTCCAGCTTTAGATACCGTGTCTCTGCATCCAGTAAGCTTTTGCTTACGAAGTATACCGCGTTTGGGACCGTTCCTGAATCGCTGATTAGAGCCGCACTTACTACAAAATCCGAAACCGCGATGTAAAGAAAAAGAGTCTCTCCTGTCAGAGGCTTTGTTAGAAGGTTCGGAGATGAAAAATAGGCTTTGATTCCTAAAAAGGAAGCATCGCAGTCCGGTGTCCAGGCAAAATTTTTGGCATTTCTTAAGACCTGAAAAAACGGAGCGCACTTGTTAGATGAACGAGAGATAAATCGGTTCAAAGCTGCAAGACGCCCGGTCAATATATGGACTTCCTTTATACTCTTAGGCGGCGTCATGTTGGTGAGGGCTTGCAGTTGTATCGGGTCTACCTCGATTCCATTTTCGCTAACAAAGAAGCCCATGAATTTTCCCGACATTACCCCAAAAGAGCATTTCTCCGGGTTCAACTTGAGATTAATACTTCTGAGGTTGTCAAAAGTTTCTCTTAAATAGACAAGGTGTGCCTCGTCTGTGCCGCTCTTTACCAACATATCGTCGATGTAAACCTCCATGTTCCTTCCTATCTGACAATCGAAAGTCCTGTTAACCAACCTCTGATATGTTGCTCCGGTATTTTTCAATCCGAACGGCATAACCTTGTAGCAATACAGACCCCTGCCCGTGATAAATGTCATGCTTTCCTGGTCTGCTGGGTGTAACTTAATATGATTGTAGGCATCTGTGTCTGCTTGATTCCTTGATGTGCCCGACACTGATCATTCTTCCAACCTCTCTCAGAATGATTTCTACTTTTTCGGGGGAAAACGCCCGATGCTTTTGTGAAACGGGTCTGACATTTTTGTTGACAGTTAACTTGTGGATCACATAGTTTTCCGGGACTCCAGTCACGTCCCTCGAGCACCACGCGAATAAATCCAAATTTTCTTGTAGTAATGATAACAATTGCTTCCTGAAAGTTGATGACAACTGGATTCTAATCTGTAGCACTTTCCCTTCGGTAAATTGGTACTTTTCATATTCTTCGTCGGTAGTAAAAAACCTGGGGGCTTCTCTAGGATCATCTACGGGAAACGACGCCAATGATGAGAGGATATTCACAGGTGGATTTTTGGCTACTTCGGACTATACCCACGTTGTTCTCGACTACATACTTCAAACACTGATGGACCGTGGATGACACCGCGTGCATTCGCGATAGCCATAACCTGCCAAAAATCGCGTTGTGAGATGCTGGCGCGTGTACCACAACAAACAGAACAGTGACCTCCTTTTTGAATGGTCCGCGGCCCAGCTGAACGATGCCCTCCAATTCTCCGACCACATCTGCTGTCGAACCGGTGAACCCCACAATAGTACGGTCCGACCTTGTGATAACAGGGGGCGCCCTAAACTTTGCGAAAGTGGATGCGAAGATTATGTTAGCAGAGTTTCCCGTATCTACCAAGATACGTCGGACCTCTTCCCCTACGATGGTTGCCCCGATAACGATGGCGTCTTCGTGAGGGCCGGAAACATCCCTCATGTCGTCGTCGTCAAAATAAAAGATCGGGGAAGGAATTCATTTAGAACGGGGGTAGGCCCGAGTCTCCAGCTGGGTGGCCAAGTTCACAATATGCCGATTTCTAGAAGAGTGAGTGGTTCCTGCCATAGAATCTCCCCCAAAAATAGTTAGTGATTCGAAAAATTGACAAAGGTTCCTTACATTCCCGCAGATGCCCGCAGTTCCCTCTTCATTGATTCCGATGACGTTGCGGTTTGCGTCGGTATCGAGGTACTCGGCTGAAACATCAAAATGGTCGGTCGCCTCGGAAATGGTCATAGTCGTTTCGGGCTTTGGAACCGTCACGACTTCTCTTGAGGCAGTATTCTGCTGAGCTTTCTTCTTCACATATTCCAAGAGGTTTCCATGCTCTATCAACATCTGTATTTCCTTTTTAAGAGCAATACAATCCTTAGTATTGTGCCCTACTTTTTCATGGTAACGGCAGTACCAGTTGTTCCTCTGCTCTCGAGGCGTCGCTATAGGAAATGACCTCCGATACATCCCGCTTTTCTTAGTATTTTCGTAGATCGAAGACACACACTCGGTCAAGTCAGCGAAATAAGTGGGTCGGATCCACTTATTGGATATAGGTCGCGACACCACCTGGTTGGTCTATTTCGGTTTGTGGTTTGGGGGAACCGACGCCTTGACAGGTAAAGACTGGGTCGGTGGTATCAAGCTTATCGGCTGGGCTTGCAGCCCGCTGCCAGACTGGGACCCTTGTTTTATGATGACCGATGCTTGTACACTCTGCTGAATGTGCGCAACTAGTTCGGACGCTTCGGTTTCTTCTACCAATATCCGTTTTTCTATTTGTGCCAGAAGGGCGGAGAAAGTAAACGCTTGTTTTTTGGTAACCACCTGCTTCACAGGCCCTGGGAACAAACCCATGCGATACGCGGTTAGCGCCACATTCTCTTCACAGTGGTCAAGGTCGGTTTTAGCGTCAATGAAACGTCTGGTATAATCTCTCAGACTCTCTCCCAGCCTCTGCTTACAATTCATGATCGTGTCTCCATTGGCTCAGAAACTCTTGTTGGCGACGAAGTGCTGCGGAACATTGTCCAGAACATCCCGAAGTCTTTGATACAGCCCTGCGAGAGTCGGTTATACCACTTGGACGCTCGGTCTTTCAACGTCATCGAAAATGCTCGACATATAAGTTTATCGTCGTTATCAAAGCTCAACATAAAAATTTTGAAAGCCTCCAGATGATTATCGGGACCCCCTCTACCGTCATATTTTTCCAATTTGGAAATATCGAATCTCTTCGGGAGATGTCCCGATAAAATTTCGTCGGACAATGGTGAAGCCCTCCAACTCATCCCGAAGCCAGTGACCGGGGCCCCATGTTCTAGCTGTTCGAGTGCTGCCACTGGAGCGGGGGTAGGACTACCCACTCTTCTATGCTTCCTGTCTGCATCTCCTCTTTTTCAAACGACACCGGTGTTCTTTTCTCGGTGCTACCCTTTTTGTATTTAGGGGAATCCGAATGGGGAGCCCTATTCCGTCGGGAACGGCTCTTCAGCGCTCGCTTGTTCAACCTTTCCTTGCGCCGGTATTCCCTGTCCGATGAATCATCGGTAGTGTAATCGGGAGAGACGCCTCGGGTCACTTTTGGATACCGATCCGCTCTGCCAGTCTGTTTGCCCCCTGGGCGCGACTCCCGATAGTACCAGACAGGTTGGTCATCGATGCGATGGTCAATAGTTGGGTAATCCTCGCCGCAGCCCTCTATTGCTGGCCCTTTGCCTTTAGCTTCCCGAGCCCTTTTTTTTCCTAGCGCCTTTTCCTTCTCTTCGTTTAACCTTCCGATGTCCTCCAGGAGCTGTCTCATGGTCATGATAAGGGTCGAACGCTTGTCCCGACCTTGCGCATAGTATTAATGACCCGGGGCTTCTTCGCCCTCGGATAATGGAATGGCCCGGGCCACTTCTCTCACGACCCTCTCTCCGATAGCTGAGTCATGCATCTTCTTGTCATCATCAGGTCGTGATTTTTTAAAGAAAAAGATTCCTTTTTTGGGTATCACGGATTCCCACAAACGACGCCAATGATGAGAGGATAAATAACTAAAAGTAGGTGTGTTGGATCTTGGACCTAGGAAGAATATTCTAGAGAGAGAAAGTATAAAGAGAATATAATATTCCAAAAGAATGTCCCACCTCGTAAGAATTAAAGCTGAAATGATCAAATCAAGAACACAAATCTACTTAGAGACTTTTAGGAAGTGAAAAGTGCTTCTGATTATTTCATGGGCCCAACTAACTTCTTCAGCCTCTTTAAATAGACTGAGTGAGTTAGTTAGAGAAATGGTTACATAATGGTATATTTGTAGTTTAACCCTTTACATTTCTCCTAGAGCCTAATTTAACCCTATATTTACAAAACTTATCACTTTAGTCCCTATCAATTGCACTTAGGTCCCTGAGGAATATCTTTCCTTATCACCACCTACCAAGAATAACGGGTCTTCTTTTATAGTATAGAAAGGTGGACCCATCTATAGTATGGGTGGGCTTACTTTATTTCTCTTTTAGTCCTTTATAATATACAAAGTTCACAAATTATCCTCTAATAAACGATAAATACTCTAATAAACATTTTAACTTCCTTCTATTCACAATTGACCCCTCGTTATTATTATCGGCGAATTGCTCCCTTATCAACAACAACTGTCCAGGATTAACCCAATGGTTAAGCTAGACCACATCAGGATCGCCAACAATTTGGATTGTCTAAACCAAGTATATGTTAAAGAAGATACCCAAATAACTATCTGGCCTCACTAGCCGAATAATGAGTAAATATTGGTGATCATTAATGTTTGATGCCTCACATATATCCACCATATCCGCAATACTATGCATCCGTACCTTTGGCTTACCCAAATATACAACCGCGATATCAATTAATTTTTTAGTAGAAAGAAATGACAACAATCCATATGGACACAATTGTGCTTAAATGGGGCACTAAGCCCCACAATGATGCTATCTCACCAAAATACTATAACAATGGAAACTAAAAGGCTTCTTAATATAACAAGAAGGTTTCGACTGACAAAACGGATCACGCCAGTAGCACTCTATCAAGAGGTGATCCTACGTAGTTTTGGAAAAATATGATGAAAATATGCAAGGAGAGTCCCCTCTGACAAACGATATGGAACACGCACCGCTACCACCTTTATTTAAAGACCCATAAGATAAATAAATTCAACTGTAAAAGCGATTTAGACCACCATATATATAATTTCAGGAATGAGATGTTGAGATATTTCGAAGCGTATGATAACATGAGATGCAAATCATTCATTCTAAAGCTAAAATGAAGTGCTCTAACATGGTTCAACGATCTACCAATCGGTAGTATTAGAAGTTTCAACATGCCACATACAAGTTTTTGAAAATACTACATAGGCTCTAATTCTATCAAATAAAATACACATTATAGCATCCATTGCAATGAAAGAGCCAATAAGAGATTGGGAGCAAATAATTTTTCGAAACCATACATGAGCTTCAGGACTTTGCTTATAATATAGCATGTCTTATACACCGACAAGGGATATTACCCGACCGTTGTCTAAGAATATCATAAAAAAGAAAGCCCATGTATTTAGGACTTATTGGCGCAAGTCTAATGACAAATTAATATGGAAGAAATAAATAAATCAAGATTAGACAAAAATATGAATATCACAACAAATTATCTGAAAAAAATTACAAAGAATCATCCAAGCCGACATACTCTAATTGAGAGAGAGAGGGAATAATGAAGCTTTAGAAATAAAAACAACAACAAGTACAACAACCATAACAGTAGACAAAGGTCCAAACACCCTTTGTGAGGCCCATTCATTGGATAAACTTAGAACTTCATAGTTATATATGAAAGAACTAGCATGTGCACAGATACCAAAAAATGGAAAATTTTTATGAACCTAGATAACACAAAGATAAATCCAAGTGTTGCAATTTACATGCAGATATATGATACTATATAAAGGATTGTTGGGCGTTACAGGACCATGTTAAAACATGGTTGACATAGGAAAGCTATTAAAGTTTGTTAAGAGGTAGAGCAGAAACAAACACACATGTGTTGAAGCTAACATGGATCCATCTTCAAAGCAAGATAAACAAGTGTAAGTATGATTCGAGTAGCCAATGCCGCATGAAAATAATACCATATTTGACGTAACCCTAAATAGGCCATGACCCCAATCGTGCAATCTATCTGTTTTATTGCTCGCGGAGACTCTATATGTTTTATGAAAAATATATATCATAGATTTAGAATACAACACCATGAACAGACATACTCATATATGTAACCAAACCTAAATCCAATCTCATAAGAGTAATGGTCAACACAGGGAGGTCTACTAATATTTTGTTAAAGTACACATGCGATAAGTTATGAGGCATCCAAGATTACTCCTTTCACAAATAATCTTAACATGTATCACAAGCACGAATGAAAAAGTAGTGGTAAAGTTTTACATTTATGTGGTCATTAGAAGACAGTAATTCAAGAATAAGGTTGCTGTCTCTTTATGATAGTAAAAGGTCCATTATTATATAATGTCACTATAGGGCGGTCATGGTTGGACCAAATGTAAGTGTTTTTCTCTACAGTCTACTAGTGACTTAAATACCAAGTAAAAAAACATGGGATCCGAAGAGTGCTACACATAAAATTTAGATTGCAAACTAAAATACAATAGTATTTAGCGTGGGCCTCATTCATTCTTGATGATATGAAGGATCTCGTGAGTCCCCCTACCTAATAGACCATGGAGAATATATAAAAAATATTCAAATTGAAGATGAATAATTTTTTAAACTCGGAAAGGATATCAATACGACTCGTAGAATGTTACAAGAGTATGAACCAAAGTAATTTTCCATAAATTACCCATCAATCTGAACCTTTGACCAATTAAAAAAACGTATTTATCCTAAAGCTAAGATATTTTCAATCATTTATGAGGTAAATAAGCTGACCACCATTGGGTACATTTGGGAGGCTAACTACTTAGTCTGGACAACGAATCCGGTATTAGTAAAAAAAATGACAAGTACAAAATGTTCGCACACTTCACAGACCTTACTATGGCCTGTCCAAAAGATAATTTTCTACTACCACAAATCTATTAAATTTTAAATTCCAAATATGGGAATCAAATGATTTTCTTAATAGACGACCATGAGCATATAATGTTTATAACTTAAAGGGCCATCAGTGTTATAGGGTAACATTATTTGGATTAAAAAATGCAAGATCAATCTATCAGCGATTAGTAAAAAAATTCCAACCCAGTTGGGACAAAACCTACATGCTTACATAGAAGACATGTTCGTCACAAGGAAACTAGACTAAGAACATATTATTGATTGAATCAATACCTCTTCAAATAATACAAATGTCAACTTAAAGCTAAATTCGGAGAAACGTACCTTTAGCATCCGATCAAGAATATTCCTTGGATACATGATCAATAAAAGATATATAGAAGCACACCTCACTCATTGCGATGCCCCCCAATGAATAAAAAAAGAAGTACACGTACTTACATGAAGATTTGGTACTTTCAACAAGTTTTCGGATAAGTGTCAACAAGTTTTTCACGTTCTGTGAGGAGTATGGAAATTCAGATGGAAACCTACTTGTGAAAGTATTTTTATAACATAATTTTTTTTGCATCTCCCAAAATACTAACTAAGTCGATACCAGAAGAGTCTTTGTATTTGTAACGTTCTATTTTATATTATGATGTTAGAATTGTTCTAATACAAGAAGAAGAAGTAGAGTACAATACGATATACAACGTAAGTCCATCTCTATTAAACGCTAAAATGATGTATTTATACTTGACAAATTAGTCTTAACGCTTATTATGGCATTAATATAGATACAGCCTTATTTTTAATCTTATACTATCATAGTCCAAACTTTATTTTCATTATTAAACGTCATGCGAAGTCCAGATGTTTTAGGATAACACAAAACTAATAACAGTATAGCTAGTCAGAGTCAAAATTAAGAAGGTCAAGATCGACACTGAAAACTTAATATATATTATATACAAAGGTACGTATGAGAAGATAAGAGGAGCGATTTTGTTTACTCAGATTTAATGAATCATTATTGGTTTCACTAGAAGAAATATAGTTGTGCTAGAGAAGTTAACCTTGGATTTCATTTTCACTAAAGAACAGTATAAAAATAAGAGTCAATCCCTATTCATGATGGTAGATGCACCATCATCATGCAATATTATATTAGGTTAATCATGGTTTGATAAGATGGACGTCAAAGTATCTACAGTTCATCATTTCTTAAGATACTCAATCAACGCCAAAATAATTTTCATTAAAGAAACTCAAAAAACTTCTAGAAAATGTTACGGAACATTTTTAATAAAGAAAAATAAAATTAATGGAGGATCCGTGAGGACTTTCAGACTATGTTATTAGTGAAATATCGATGAACAACAAAGGAATATAGTCTAAATGATTTATTATGTAAGTAAATCCCCACTACCAACTGAAACTAGATATTCAAAACTGAAGATACAAACTTAAATATTAGTAGTTATAGCTAGGAAAATGAGACTATATGTCAAAATGCATATAATAATAGTTAGAACTTTCTTTCCTCTTAAAATATGTGTTGCAGCAACAAGATGTATCAATAACATTAACCAATTTCCCAGTAAAATTAGGGGTTTATAATATCCACTTTGAGCCAAACACGAAAATATAATCCCAAACCTTGACATATTTTATGATGAAGTTCAAATTCCAGAGACCAACATTATCAAAAGACGGGTTCGAAGATAGTTGGAGGGATATAAGTGATTGAAGAAGTAAAAATTCAAGATCCAGAGCATGAATCTAACTTGCATCTCCAATATTAGATATTATAAACAAAATTATCAAGTTTCGATTTCTAGCACCCAACAATGAATCCGATTATGAGGCCGCAATCGTGGGACTTTAGCTAGAAGATATCCGCATATCTACACGAGTACATATCATCACCGACTTTTAATTATGTTTCAACCATTCATTGAGGAAAGCTAAAGTAAAAAATGAGAACGTTGTTCAAAATATGAAAGAGCTGTAACAACTACTTATATATTTTGAGCATGTGGTATTTAAACACATTTTATGAGCGAAAAATTCGTCTTCTCATACACTTACATCTTTAGCAATTGGAGTAATCCTTCTAGAAAATCCATCGATTACATTACTCAGTCATTATCTACCAACCTTACGCCAATGGTAATAATTGTAATAAAATAAGAAGAATAAAAATTTGGAGAATACCAATAAAAAAGTACCTTATTGAAGGCATACACATTGAAAATAAAAAAATAAGTAAGAAAGATAAAGTTGAAGTCAAGAAGATTCATTTGGAATTCGGACACACTGTACAAGAGAGGTTTAACTAAGTTACTACTTTGGTGCTTAGGCACATATGAAGCAACCTTAATTAAAGAAGAACTATACGATGGAGAAAGAAGTTTTCACTGTGGATGCAAACCCTCTATTGAAGAATCCTCCTTAAATGTTATTATTGGCCAAAAATAATGAAGGGCTTGAAGAAAAACGTAAAGTAGCGTGATAGATGCCAACCATTTTTCAACTTCATACAAGTCCCGTCAATACTAATAGATACAATAATTTAAGTTATCCCATTTGATGTTTGAAGATTGTGAGGCATTTATCAATAGCTCTAGGTGGAATAAAGTTTATCCTATTTGTTATGCATTAGTTCTCAAAATGAATGGAAAAATAGTCGCTAGTGAACATCACAACAAATTAGGTAATATCTTTCTTTAACATTAATATATGTTATAAGTTTGGAATTCAAAGAGTCATTACTACGAATAATGAATCCTAGTTTCAGAATGATAAGCTTACAAGGTTATGCATCAAGAAATGAGTAAAAAATGTATTTTCCTTACCCCCTCCATCCTTAAGTCAATTGCATCATATGATGAATAAAGTAATACATAAGACCAAAGGTCTGATTTATATGTAATTGGAGAAAGAAGAGTGCAAACTCATATTTGGTGAGAATATTACACGGAATTAATGAGGAATATATATAATTCCAAAATGCAGTTCATAAGTTTTGAACCACGACACAAGGTATAACGAAGAGTTTTCTTTCATAGTAAATAAAATAAGCTTGCCAAATTGACTGAAAAATGCGAGGGTCCCTTCACGACCGAAGCCAAAGTAAAGCCAAGAACTTACAAACTAGTGGGTGGATACAGATATAAATTTTGACACACTTCTAATAAAAAGCACAAAATATTCTATCATATTCCTTAAAACTAAAGCATTTAACTTACTACTATTGGTAAAAACGTGTTTATTAAACCATAAGGATGTACTATATCCTACGTCGGTGGTGTGAAAAGGTTTAAATGAGTTATTAAACATTAATAGACTATTTTTCTTAATAAAAAATAAGTTTCACTCTCAAGAAGAAGCACTTTTCCAAGCACCAAAGTCCAACATGCCAAAAAATAAGTTTTTATTAGAAACACGGAAGGCTTTATAAAAGTCTATAAAAAAACTAAAAAACAAATAGCAGCCGATTAATAAAAGTAGTCCTCAGGCAATAAATTATTCCATCATGAATACCAAAGGCTTCATAAAGCTTATCCAAATAAAAAGTAGTCCTCGACTTATTGAGATTGATATACTAATTGAAAAAACAGAGAATGTTAAGTTTTTAATAAAATTCCAATAATTCGTTAAACAAACTTATAACAAAAAAGTATTCCAAAACAAAAAGTACATTAAAATGCTTTGAGATTCATTAGAGAACAGAACAATAAGATATTAAGTATGGAATTTTATTTATAAGCTATAATACCTCCATCATTAGAGATTCAATAACTTGAACATTACTAGTGTAAACAATATATATTTTTATCAGCAATCTATTCAAGATGTTCACAAATATACACACTTGTTTTCCTAAATATCAATAAATGACGAGATTCATGACTTTTTTCTCTTCATTCCAAGTCCCGTGACCATTTACATTACGAAAATATAATACCATAAGAAATCTAATTTCACATTAGGATATTCTTTGTAGAAATCTAAGGAATAACCTAGAATGAGAGTTTATAACATCTACACAAGCTCATTTCATTTTTATTTTTTGATAAACAATAAAATCTTGGGTCATGGCTTGAACTACAGAAGTTCAAGTGCTTGATTTTTCAACTTTAAATCAGTAAATTTAGTCTACAGTTCTAACTATAAAACCTTGATTTTAGACTTGTTATAATGCATTTTTTTGTCAACGGACAACCAAAGAGTTTAGCCCTAAAAGTAGTCGAGTTTTATTTATAAACAGAGAGGACACTACCATGAATATAATAACATGTTTCAAAAAAATACCAAACCTACAGCTAACCAAAAGGGTCAGATGAGAAAGAAGTAATTCAATCTTTAATAGAGACCAAATAAAACACTAGTTTCTAAGATCTTTATTCAATTTAGTTGCAGTTCAAGGATCAACAATCTCTCCCTCTCCTCTAATCTTAAAACAGATTAATATACACCGTTTTGAGACAACATGGATAATGCTAAATCTCAGATCTGATTTATTAGGTAATAGAGAGACTATTAAATAGTCCAAAGTTGAGTACACAAAAAGACAGCACAAAGTGAAACGACAATGTGAAAAAGAAACGGACAAATTCAAAGGACACAATTAAAGTTTGAGATTAAATGCAACACTCTCCCTCCTAATCTCAACCTCGTTTACTCAAGTTTTTGACTCCCAATAGTTTCCTCATGTTTTCAAACTTGACAGTAACTAGCCCCTTTGTCAAAATATCTGCTCTTTGATCGTTGCTGCAAACATGTTTCAAGACTACTTCTCCTCGCTCTACGCATTCCCTGATAAAGTGAAACCTTATGTCGATATGCTTGCTTCTACCATGGAACATAGGATTCTTAGCCAGGTCGATTGCAGATCGATTATCTATGCATAAAATCACTGGGCCAACAGCTTCATGTGTTATCTGCCTAAGAGTATTTCTAAGCCAAATACCTTGGCAAGCTGCTGCGGTAGCAGCCATGAATTCAGCTTCACACGATGATAGAGCAACACACTTCTGTTTTTGTGAGGCCCAAGTGATAATACTCTCATTCAAGTAATAAACTACTTCTCCTGTGCTCTTTCTATCTTCAATTTTTCCACCCAAGTCACTGTCTGAAAACCCAGTTAACATATTATTGCCATTATTCTTTGTATACACCAACCCGTGTTGTATAGTTCCCTTAACGTACCTGAGTATTCTTTTCACTGCATCCTGGTGCCTTTTTGTGGGTTTTTCCATATATCGGCTGACTATTCCCACTGAGTATGCGATATCTGGTCGCGTATGAACCAAGTATCGTAGACCCCCTACCATACTCTTGTAGTCTGTAGCATTGACCAACTTTCCTGTCTCGTCTCGATCAAGCTGTTCCTTTGGATCCATTGGATACTTCGTCGGATTACAATCTGCCATGCCTGCATTTTCCAGAATTTTTCGTGCATAACTTGCTTGTTTTAATTCGATATATCCTTCTCTTTTTTCAACTTCCATTCCCAAGTAGTAGCTGAGCTTTCCTATGTCGCTCATCTCGAACTGAAGCTTCATCTGGTTCTTGAAATCCTTGATTGCTAAGACACTCGTGCCTGTTACTAGAATGTCATCTACGTATACTGCAATAACCAAACTGTTTTCTCCCTCCTTCCTTGTGTATGCAGCATGCTCGTACGCACAACGAGTAAATCCAAGCTTTATAAGACATGAATTCAGTTTGGCGTACCAAGCACGAGGCGCCTGGCGAAGTCCATACAAAGCTTTAGACAATTTGTACACTAGGTGCTCTTGTCCCTTTCTTTCAAATCCCTCTGGTTGGGCAACGTATACATCTTCCACTATATCTCCATTCAAGAAGGCCGTCTTTACGTCGAGATGGTTCACTTCCCATTGATTTTTAGCTGCCAAAGCTAATAGCAACCTCACTGTCTCCAACCGAGTAACTGGTGCGTATACTTCATCAAAATCAATGCCATGTTCTTGTACATAACCCTTTGTTACGAGGCGTGCCTTGTATTTTACCACCTTCCCGTTGGCATCCCTTTTTAATTTATAGATCCATTTCAGACCTATGATCTTCTGTCCAGGTGGTAGACTCGTCAATTTCCATGTATCATTTGCCTCAATAGAATCCATCTCCTGCCTCATTGCTTGCCTCCAATTGACATCTTTTGCTGCCTGTGTATAATTGACAGGTTCATCTACCCCCATGAGCCACAATTCTTCTTCATCAAGCTCTATTTCTTCTGTGACATTGTAAATTTCACTCAAAGGTCTGAATCTTTTTGGCTCTGTGCTATCATCGTAATTATCTCGATTGATTCTAGAAGCAGACGACTGAGAATGTGGAGTGGATACCTAAGTGTTAGTGTAGTTGTCATATCCAACAGAGGACTGAGAAGACTCAGAAGCCCGCGACTGTGGTGTTGACGTCTGGGTGTTATTGCCACTATGGTTGTCATCACCATACTCCACGATTTCGGTCTCATCTTGACCTGTTTCATCAACCTCAGGCATACTTGCCACAATAAAACTCTCCTGTGTCTCCTCCCTATCTGCAATCATACTCCACGGCCATTGCTTCGTTTCTTCGAAAATGACGTCACAGCTTATATGTATACGATCTTCCTTGGGATCATATAAACGGTATCCTTTAGTTCCAAGCTCTCTCCCCAGATTAACTAACTTTTTACTGCGATCATCCAGCTTTGTGTTGTGCACACTTGGAGTTTTCATGTGTGATAAGCACCCAAAGACCCGTAGATGACTTATCTGCGGTTTCCTTGTTGTCCATGCTTCATACGGCGTCTTACCTGTCAATGCTCGCGTGGGTAGTCTATTGAGGATGTATACCGAGTTTCTGACTGCTTCAGCCCACATCTTTGATGGCAATTGCATTTCCTTGAGACTGCTTCTAGTCATCTCCACAATAGTTTGGTTTCGACGCTCTACCACTCCGTTTTGTTGCGGAGTGTAGGGTGTCGTGAAGTGTCGCTCAATTCCTGCATTCTCACAGTATTCTTTAAACTCATTAGAATTGAATTCACCTCCTCTGTCAATTCTCAGCACCTTGATTCTTTTCTCTGACCCGTTCTCAACCAATACACGAAACTTTTTGAATGCTTCGAATACCTCATCCTTAGTTCTTAGAAAGTACACCCACATAAACCTGCTAAAGTCATCAACTAACAAAAAGAAATATCTGTATCCAGAGGTAGTAGTTGGAGATATCGGACCGCACAGATCACCATGTATAAGTTCTAGTACCTTTTTTGCACTAAACTTGGATTTGGCTGGAAATACCTTCCTGGTTTGCTTTCCCATTAAGCACCCATCACACACGACATTTGGTTTTATTATCCTGGGCATTCCTTGTACCATCTGGTGCTTAGACATGAGAGCCATGGCTTGATAATTGACGTGCCCAAGACGGGCATGCCACAATCTCGTGATGTCATCCATTTTAGTCATCAGACATTCCTGTTTGTTAGTCTCAATAATAATTTTGTAAAGTCGATTGGCAGATCATTTTACCTTCATCAATAATCTGTCTTTGTTGTCGTAGATACTCAGAAATTCTCCCTTGAGTTCCACATTATTGCCTTCTTCAGAAATCTGTCCCAATGATATGATGTTATTACGTAGACTAGGTATATAATACACCTCTCGCAGCATCTTTTCTTCTCCATTTTTGCACAGTAATATCACAGTGCCCTTTCCTTTTATCTCGACTTTTGAACCATCTCCAAAACGCACTACACCAGATATACTCTCATCCAGTTCTGCAAACTTTTCTTTAAAACCTGTCATATGACTGCTTGCACCATTGTCAAGGTACCAGATATTTGATTCGCCTGCACATTCTCCACGCCTTGGAAATTGAGTAGATAGCAGTTTCCCTCATTCAGGAGAAGCTTTGACGAGTCTTTATCATGTTTGGCCAAGAGTAGGGCCATTTCATCATCTTCCATCGCAGCCAAATTCGCCTCCGCTTCTTGTGTTTCCTTGGTTTCCTGCATTCTGAGGCGAAGTGACCATAGATATTACAGTTGAAGCATTTGATAACACTCTTGTCAAACCTTCCATGGCCTCTCTGCCTTGTGGATCTGTCACCATTGTTTCGCCTCAGCCATTCTTCACGCGTCAATAGAAGCTTTTTGTTGGCTCCTTCTCGTTTAGCCCATTCCTCTTCTGTCAACATGAGTTGAATCTCCTTCGTTTCTGTCCTTCCTTTTACTCGTTCTTCATGTGCCTTGAGTGAACCCACAGCTTCTTCGACAGTCATGCTCTCGATGTCTCCAAATTTCTCCAGTGTTGAAGTTATCTGTAGGAATCTGGCAGGGACAGCACGCAGAAGTTTTTTTACGACGTATGATTCTTCCATTGTTTCCCCCAAAGCTCGAATATTTGTAACGAGGCTATTCATTCTCATGTGAAAATCTTCAAATTTTTCATTGTCACCCATATTCAGCATTTCGAATTCAGATTTTAGGGTTTGAATCCGTGCCTTCTTTGCTTTGTCTGCACCTTGGCATAAGGTTCTTATCATATCCCAGGCGTCCTTCGCTGTTCCCTTGTTCGCAATTGAGAGCAATACATCTTCGGGAATTGCCTGATACACCATTGCTAGCGCTATCTTATCTGTCTTCTCTTCGACAGCTACATTGGGATCTTTTGGCTCTACTGCATTCCAGACCCCTTGCGCTTGCATATAAACTTTCATTTTGATAGCCCAAGCCGTATAATTACTTCTATCCAGCATTGGGTAGCTTAGGCCGTACGAACCTCATTTTCCTTTGTTCACCTCCATCGTTAGTGAAACAAATACGTCTGCTAAGACCTTCAGGCTCTGATACCAAATCTAATCTTAAAACAGATTAATATACACCGTTTTGAGACAACAGGGATAATGCTAAATCTCAGATCTGATTTATTAGGTAATAGAGAGACTATTAAATAGTCCAAAGTTGAGTACACAAAAAGACAGCACAAAGTGAAACGACAATGTGAAAAAGAAACGGACAAATTCAAAGGACACAATCAAAGTTTGAGATTAAATGCAACATCTCCTACTAATTTTAAATTTTGGCCTTCACTTGTTGCTCTCTATGAATGTTTTTGAAGAACATCTGTCAGTGCATAAATATCTTCAAAAGATTCAGTAACATCCTCCAGAAACGTCTGAAGTTCATAGATGTAAGTCCTAAGATGAAATCGGATTGATAAAGCTTGGTCAAATCATAACAATTCCCTGAATATAATAGGTAACATATATACAAAATATAAGTAATTTATGTACTAAAAACAAAAACAAGGAAAAAATCAAGACATAATGAAATTTCAATATGGGGATGAAAGATGGCTGGCTAAAGTCACAATTCAAGTCACTATCTCAAGAATTTGTTATAAGGAAGACACTAATGGTGTTATAGTAGCTTCAGTGAATTAGTGTCCATATTTTATAAGCCATCGCTTGGATCTACAACTATGCTATTATTAATATATGTACCGACAACATAATATACTTACAAAACCGTGTCGGTGGGTTTTGAAACATTATTAGCAAGGATGATAGTAGTTTGTGGAGCGAGTGAGGAGTTAAGACAATATTTTGTAGTCACAACCACACCCTTCTCAGTCCTAACCTTCGACATAAGTAATTATTAAGTCTGCATAATCATCTACTATAAAAGTTATCTTAGAAACTTCAACAAAATTTTCATTATCAACAACAAACATAATTTCCGTGAAAGAGACCTTAAAATCTTAAGAACCTCGCATTATTCTGTTGTAATTTATGAAAAAAAAATCATCACAATCATGTTTACATTCCCTTTTAGCTTTGAACTTTTTGTTTTATTTCATGGTTTTAAAGTTAGGTTTTAGTCGAACCTATAACATTACCGCTTTTCTTTTCCCATCAAAATCACAGACTCATTTCAGTGTGAAATTTTTAGAAATAACAACTTCTTTCGAAGACAAGGAAAGAGGAAGCCCATAGCTAGAAAATTTGGACCAACCAAATATTTACACAAAGCTACATATTTTGTAACATCATGCGTTGGAATAGAACTTGCAAAAGATGAAGTATTTAAAATACATATCTCAATAACATACTTTAAGGAAAAGCAAAGCTGGTAGCTGGAGAAGAAACATAAAAAAAGTACTTTGATGCTCAACTATGAGGGCAAAACATATGTTTTTTTCATGACCAAATATTAAACTGTCTTCAATGGTAGCATTAATACTATCTGAAACATTACCTCTGGCCGCCAAGGTTTTTACTGTTATATATTATTCGAAATCGCATCAAATAATATATAAAAAATCGCGGAAAAAATTAAACCCTTTTGCTAGATTCATCTATAGAAGAAACAGAAAATCAAGAATACTTACGGGTTTGCCTGCTGCTATCCATCTAGTATTCTCTTCAGTTCTTTTGCGTTCTTCAGCGATTCCACGTTCCCCGGCGATTCCGTTTATGAAACTAAGAGACCTGCAGAATCAGATTAGAAGGAAAAGTTTCCAGACACTAAGGAAGCGGCCGTATTTCTGATTAGGGTTTAGAGTGATGAAATACCTAAACCTAGCCCCTTATTTATAGATTTTACAATGTGAAGCCCAACATTGTAAAGCCCATCCTTTGTTACTTTCTTGTGTCCGGGACCATAACCCAATAAATTGATAATTCAATTTATATCCCTGATTTATTAATTCAGGCTTAAATGTTGAGATTTGGGCCCTCCTCATCACAGTGCCCAAATTCAACCCGGTTACCACACTTGAGCCCATAACGCCTTTTTTTTTTACCAATAGATCCAATTTAGTTAATTAAATAATTAACTCGACTACTTTTAATTTGGACTTCCTTAAGAAAATAATCGAATATGTTTATTTAGCATGTCGGTCCAAATAATTGTTAGTCTATAAATATATTAAATAAATATATTCCAACAATCTCCCACTTGGACCGCCATATGCTACTCAAGAATACATATTCAACTTTAATGGGATCCCTATATTCATTGTCAATGGGCAAACGGTACAACCCCGTACATGATTGATAACAATAAAGGACTAAAGACCTCTTTCTCGTAATGTGAACAATAGGATGCAACAGTAATCACATTACCATAATCAATCAATTACTTGGGCCAATTATGGAGCATGGCATAAGAGTAATATGGCTTGTAATCGTACATATCTACTCTTAAATGGTTCCTACTTTTGGAGATCCAATACAGTACAAATATCAATAAATATTTCCAAGCATATATATTTCAATAAAATTTAATGTGCACAATACTGCAAAATATAACATCAGATCCTATTACAAACTCTCCCACTGAAACTAACAATCCTTTAAATCAACTACACCCATATTGATGCTGTGTCCCTGGAAAACCTTAGGCAAAACCGCCTTTGTTAGGGGATCTGCTATCATGGAGTTTGTTCCAATGTGCTCTATACTTATCTGACCCATCTGTACTCTTTCTTTAATAGACAGAAACTTTATGTCTATGTGTTTGGATTTAGACGCGCTCCTGTTGCTGTTAGAGTACTGCACTGCGGAATTGTTATCGCAATATGACCTCATAGGGCTTTCTATCCCTTGTACAATGCGTAATCTATTAACAAAATTCCGCAGCCATAGTGCCTGGTTTGATGCCTCCAAACATGCAACAAATTCTGCTACCATGGTGAACGATGCAATAAGTGTTTGCTTTACACTTTTCCAGGATATTGCACCTCCAGCCAATAAGAATATGTTGCCTGACGTGCTTTTTTTTAACGTGTATACGCATCCACCAAAATCCGAGTCGGAATACCCAATGATCTCCAGTTTATCCGACTTCCTATATGTCAACATGTGCCCCTTTGTTCCTTGCAGATATCGGAGTACTCTTTTAACTGCTTTCCAATCATCCATTCCGGGGTTACTAATATATCTCCCCAACATGTTTACAGCAAAGGCAATGTCCGGCCTAGTACAAACTTGAGCATACATTAAACTCCCAACTGCAGAAGCATAAGGAACCATTTTCATTTCCTCAATCTCAAGTTTTGTCTTAGGACATTGACTTAGACTAAGTCTGTCACCCTTTGCTATAGGGGTACTTAGGGGTTTGCAATCTGACAATCCGTAACGTTGTAACACACTTTTAATGTATACTTTTTGTGATAATCCAAGAATACCACGAGAACGATCTCGATGTATCTGGATTCCTAACACAAAACTGGCATCACCAAGATCCTTCATATCAAACTTGTCTGATAGAAATCTTTTTGTAGTGTGTAACAATTCCTTATTGTTCGAGGCAAGCAATATGTCATCCACATATAATATAAGAAATATGAAATTACTCCCACTGAACTTGTGATAAATACAATCCTCAACCGAGTTGATCTCAAAGTCATAACCGACTATCACCTCAAGGAATTTGTGATACCATTGACGAGAAGCTTGTTTAAGCCCATAAATGGATTTCTTAAGTCTGCAAACCAGATCTTTTGAGTTACTTTCTACAAAGTGTTCTGGTTGCATCATGTAGATCGTTTCCTCAATATTACCATTGAGAAAAGCGGTCTTAACATCCATCTGATGAAGCTCAAGGTCAAAATGTGCAACTAATGCCATGATTGTTCTAAAGGAATCCTTCATCGATACTGGAGCGAAAGTTTCTTTAAAATCAAGACGTGCTTTATGTCTTTCCACATTACCCAGGGAATTGCGTTTGGTTTTGTAAACCCATTTACAACCAATTGCCTTTTTCCCTTCAGGTAATGGGACAAGATCCCATACCGCATTATCCTGCATTGATTTATACTCTTTTTTCATAGCGTCAATCCACTTTTGAGATTCAGAGCTTGCCATGGCCTGTTTGTAGGATGAGGGATCATCTACAGTTCCAGCACATAACTCATCATGCTCCTGAAGATATACAATAAATTTTGGACCTATAGTACTCTTCCTTTCTCTAGTGGACCTTCTTAATGGCACTATTTCCTCCTGTTGCACTTCTTGAGGAGGTAGAGTTTGATCATTATGAACGATGTCATTTTGATTCCCTTGTGGAAGATTATCTTGAGGTTCCTCTTGTTCTACCTGAATCTCTGTATCCTGGTTAGAACCCTCAAGTGGAGCATCAGTGTTAATCTGAGGATTACCTTGTTCTAATGGGATCGAAATGATTGGCATTACCGCCCAATCTTCAGATATCTCAGTATCCCTATTAAAACCTTCATGAATATTTATGGATTCTTCCTCAAAATCAACATATGTTTCCTTATTCTTCCCCCCAAACTCAACATCCTCTAGAAACTTGGCCGTTCCTGTCTTAAATATTGTACCAGTGAGAGAATCATAAAACTTAAACCCTCTAGAATGTTCGGAATAACTTATGAAGAAACAACTAACTGTTTTTGGGTCCAGTTTCTTTTCTTGAGGTTTGTAAGGCCTCGCCTCAGCTGGACAACCCCACACATGCAGATGCTTTAAATTAGGTGTACGCCCGTTCCAAAGCTCATATGGAGTCCTAACAATAGCCTTTGTGGGTACTCGATTGTGTATATAAGCGGCACATTTGATGGCTTCCCCCCAGAGAGATAATGGTAGAGATGAGTGACTTATCATGCTTCTAACCATATCTTTTAGTGTTCGGTACCGTCTCTCAGATACACCGTTCATGCGAGGTGAACCGGGCATAGTGTATTGAGGGACTATTCCATACTTCTCTAGGTATTGTGCAAAGGGTCCTGGACGTTGTTCACCCGATCCGTCATATCTACCATAGTATTCACCACCACGGTCAGATCTAACGGTCTTAATGCTTTTACCAAGTTGTTTCTCAACCTCGGTCTTAAAAGTTATGAACTTGTCCAGGGCCTTATACCTTTCTTGTTGACCGAACCTTGACCCGGTCCTTTGCCATCTGCTTTCCGCTTAGGTCCTGCCTTATTTGGTGATGTAATCACATTAGCCTCAAGCGTTGTGCCTTTAAGTCTTTCCTCATCCTGTGCAGCGTGGGAAATCAATTCAATGATATTCCACTTTTCTCGCATGCAGTTATAGGTGGACTGGAAATACTTAAATCGGTCTGGCAGCGAATGAAATGTGAATCCCACTATGCATTCCTCAGGTAAGTCTAAACCGATTGCCTTTAACTTTTGGCCAATCATCGACATTCCCAGAATGTGCTCCCGGATTTTACCTTTGCCATTATACTTTTTGGTAGCTAGCTCGATGAGCAAGCGCTGCATCTCTACCTTTTCATTTTTGGCAAATGCTTTCTCAATCTCTGTGAGAAAGACCGAGGCAGTGGTAACACCTTTAGGGACAGCCCCACGCAATGCTACTGGTATTTCCTGTAACAAGAGCGCCATGCATAACTTATTTGACCTTTCCCACTTTTCATCAGCCTTAGTTTCATCCGGTGTACTTTCCGAACTAAAGGGAGATGGTTTGGGAGTTAACAGTGCATAGCCGTAATCATGTACAGATAAAAACAGCAACATTTCTTCCTTCCACAATTGGAAGTCCGAACAATCCAACGTCGGTGGACGATTCCCCAAAAAGTTGTAACCCATGGATACTATAATAAGAACAAACAACACAAAGCACATCTAGCATCTTGACATATAACTGAAAACATATGCATAAACATGACAAATACATGTAAAACATAAAATTCCTTGATAATAGATACCGGAGGGCAAATCAAATTAACATGAAATTTTATGAGTTTGAGAAAAATACTATGATCATTATTTTAATTTTCTAATTGCCAATGAGACCTTCCGGAGGGCCGATGTCATTTACATATATTAAAATAACCATAATTTGATTTTCTTAAGTACCGGTGAAACCTTCCGGAGGGCCGATTTCACCTACTTAAAATCAAAAAAACGTAAGGCTGAATTTAATTTATCCTAAGTACCGATGAAACCTTCCGGAGGGCCGATTTCATCTAATTAAAATTAAAATCAGCACAAAGACCATTTTCAATAATTTTCTCCCGTTCATGATTAATTTAAACCCAAACGTGAACCTTCCGGAAGGCCATTAATATTTGAATTTAAATTAATCCCCGAACCTTTCGAAGCCTAGGATCTTTAAGAAAATTAATTTTAACCTTCGGGAGGGCCGATTAAATTAATTTCTTAGTTTCACCTACCGGTCTACGAAACTTTAGTCATGCATCGTCATTTAATCATTCACACACATACAATTTAATTCACAAATAAACATGCAAAAAAAATGTCAAAGCATCATATTTGTGAAATATATTATTCAAATATTTTCAAATTAATTTTTTTTTTTCAAAAAAAAAAATTATTTTTATTATTTAACTTAATATTTGCAGCAGGCTGTCTGCTGCTATTTGCAGAAGTCTACCTCGCTGCTGCAATTTGCAGTAGGTTGCAGGTCCTGGACGGGCCCACCCTACAAATTTATTTGTAGTAATGCTGCGGGTTCTAGGTGGGTACAGCCTGTATTCATCATGCTGTTATTACCGTTTGGGTATTTTTTGTTGTCCCTATTCTTTGGGAGGTTACGATGTTCATCGCCGGACAGCCTTCGATCAGCGTTAACATCAGGGGTTAAGCTGTCGATGAGCCACTGCCCCAATAGTTTTGATTTTATTCGTTATTTTAGGATTGATTTGATGCTAATTTTGGGAGAAAATTTCCAGACATCAATAAACCCTAATTTTACCCGAAAAAAAAATTCCCCAAACTATCAAAATTGCAATTTACTCATTATAAAACATGTGTTTCAAAACAAATAAATCACATAACATGCTTTTCATACAATCCCTAAATCCATGCCCTACCAATTCAATTAACACATAATCCCAATGACATGGATTCTTTACGATTAAGAAAAATATGCATCTTTGTCTATCAATACTCAATTTGATTATTCTACTTAATCCAAAAAGGGTTTATTTGGCTCTGATACCAATTGTTATATATTATTCAAAATCGCATCAAATAATATATAACAAATCGCGGAAAAAATTAAACCCTTTTGCTAGATTCATCTATAGAAGAAACAGAAAATCAAGAATACTTACGGGTTTGCCTGCTGCTATCCATCTAGTATTATCTTCAGTTCTTTTGCGTTCTTCAGCGATTCCACGTTCCCCGGCGATTTCGTTTATGAAACTAAGAGACCTGCAGAATCAGATTAGAAGGAAAAGTTTACAGACACTAAGGAATCGACCGTATTTCTGATTAGGGTTTAGAGTGATGAAATACCTAAACCTAGCCCCTTATTTATAGATTTTACAATGTGAAGCCCAACATTGTAAAGCCCATCATTTGTTACTTCCTTGTGTCCGGGACCATAACCCAATAAATTGATAATTCAATTTATATCCCTGATTTATTAATTCAGGCTTAAATGTTGAGATTTGGGCCCTCTTCATCACAGTGCCCAAATTCAACCCGGTTACCACACTTGAGCCCATAACGCCTTTTTTTTTACCCATAGATCCAATTTAGTTAATTAAATAATTAACTCGACTACTTTTAATTTGGACTTCCTTAAGACAATAATCGAATATGTTTATTTAGCATGTCGGTCCAAATAATTGTTAGTCTATAAATATATTAAATAAATATATTCCAACATTTACCACTTAATAAAGGGCATATAATATGTTTTATCCCCGATCTTTTTCTTCAGCAATATTATAACAATGTTCATTTTTTTTGTTTAAGTCAAGAACGCTTACCATGATAACTGTACAAGCAACACGAGTCTCGGCTTCGAATTCATTGGTAGCATATCATCTCTTCAAATTTTTCTCCTCAGAAAAATGTGCTTCGAAAATATTCTCTTAGGGGGAACCATAAACGAAAAATATTCCTCGAACAATAATACTTGACCATAAACCACTATAGATAAACTTCCCACGCTCCGTTCAGAAGAAGAACTGCTCGATCATGCATGGTTTTCCAACAGCCGGAGACAAATACAAATTTATCCTCCAATACGTTGTTATAGGTAGAAAGGTTATTGAAAATTTTATCATATGAATCATCATGAAATATAAAAAATGATTTATATTTTTTCCAACTGCAGTAATAAATTCATTCATGGGAAAGTGTTTAAAAACTTTATATGATAAACGTATGTGCGAAAAGAAGCCAGTACAATAATTGAAAACTAGTTTCCTAAGAAACATGTTGCTAATTTGAAAGAATTCGATATGAACTGAAGCAAAAGGAAATTTAACCTCATGCTAAAAAAAAGTTATTAAAAAAAGCAACCTCACTTTCACGAGTGTTAAAGGGATTTTCGGTATTTACAGGGAACCAAATGGTTTCACCATAAGTAATCACCTAATCTGCATGTTTTGTTTTATAAATTCATCATTAGTATATACTCCATAATTTTTTTACATCAAGATCATTTAAAGAGTTTTTTTCTTCTAATGTATCTTTGGAACTACAAGAACTCGTTATGCTGCTTCCTCCTAAGCACTATCTCTTCATACCATTGAGACTAGAATGAGCTAGTAAACAATATGAGAGGAAAAACTTTAAGATACTTATTCATCTTCACTATACATTTCTTCTTTTCGCGTTCTTGACGATTTAGGGGAGTAACTATAACAACATCTTTTGTGTCCAACATGACCAAAAGACGAAACTCAACCACTATCGTGATTATTATGACTGTTTGAGCAATCATTGCATTAACATTTCTTATCAATATATAAGAAGAAAATTAAAATTTATTGTGACAACAAAAATACATAACGAAAAAATAAAGAATATAAAGCATGGATAAAAGATAATATTTTTTTAAGAGAACCCGCAACCGCTATTAACGAGTGAGCACAGAAAAAACTATCAATTTGAAGCAATAGTTTGCAAACCAAATCAAAAAAGTAAACCACATAAGGTGAGAGACTCAAACCAAAACCAAAAAACCGTATATAAAAAGGATCGAAGGCATGAACTTTTTGTCACGAGCTCATTAGCTCCACCAACACGACTAACCTTTCCGGAAGGATAAAAGATAGCAGTGAATTGAAAATTAAAGAATGTAATAAAAACAATAAGGCAACCAGATAAGTATTTATACCTAATGATATAAATGATTTCGGCCTTTACTTAAAGGCTCCATTTCTACCAGCTTTTATGATTTTGATTTACTTTCAGGATGAACGGCCACAATTAAAAAAACTATGGAAGGTCAGGACTAAAATGACTACTATTAAGATTATAGGTAGCATCGTTCATCAACAACATTCACCCAATAAATACATAAGAAATAAAAAATTTGGAATAAAAAAATAAAAAATAACATATCTAAGTTATCTAAATTGTTAGAACAAAACATATAAATCTTCAGATATATTTTCTAATTATAAATTTTACAAATAAAAATATAATCATGGATAAAATATTTGTTTATTATTGTTATATTATTCTAATAAATGTTAATAAAATAATTACTCTCTTTAACTTTTCTAACGTGCCGATTGTCTCAGTTTCAAGTTAAGCAAGTTACTAAAAAAACAAATTAATCAATAAAAGGACTCTTTATCAACAAAAAACAAGTTAAGCAAGGGCCCCTACACTTATAAATACTTTTAGATTAGTCCATTTCCTTTTTGGCTGCCAAATTTTAACTTTGGTGACCAACCCATATTTTGATGAAAAATAAAAACATAGACTTGGAGGGAATACCCAAAGTTTTAATTTATTTTGTGTTTATCTTCTTATCTATCAATTAATCCATGTAGTATATTGGGCATGTAAGCAATATTATTTTATTTCTGACTTACATCGAAGATTTCAATTTTTTTTAAAAATAATAGTTTATTAAATATTTTGATTTAGTTGGTTTTATATTGTTCAACTTTCTTTTTAATTAATTGAAGTTGAAATTCTTTTTTCATTTGAGATGATTTTCACGAAGCTTGTTGAAATGAATATTGAGAGATAATATGAATTCAGTAGAAAGCAGGATGATCGATATATGTTAGCAATTTTGATTCTTCGATTTTGAACAGTAGGCAGTATATCTCAAAGTTTGGAGATTGTCTTCCAGCTCATGAGCTTTATTTTTAATTTTGATATCATTTTATGTATTTTAGTAGATTGCATCTTTTTTGTAATTAGAATTGGCTTTATTAAATATTGTTTAAAGAACATTCAATGAATACTTGATGTCTTTCAAATAAAGTAATAACCCTTAGAGGATTATGAATTTGTTGGCTAGAGAAATCTTGTTTCATCTTTATTTGAGTGTCCATCAAGCTAGCCAATCGGAAGCTTTATTATGATCTCTACAAAAGTCATAGATGAAAATATTAGTTTCCTACAAGAGTTTATTTCGATGTTAAGAACCATGGTGCAATACCATTGGCTAGCATTTCAATCAATAAGGATGAATCTATTTCAATATCCAATTAATTTAATCCTTTTTATTGCATATTATAAGTCCATCAAGCAAAGCCCAACATTCAACAACTATTGGGGATTGCTTACCATATAGCCTACAATAAGGAACAATGATTTATCCATTGATGTGTCTTATAAGACCACCTTAAATACCCTATCCATTTTATAGACATGACTCATCTGAGTTAAGTTTAAACCTATTCCTAGAAGGAAGTATACATTCAAAGATTTTCGTCTTATTAGGACGAGTAAAGTGAAAATAACAACCAAACTCAGTAACAAACTTTATATCTCCATTCGAGTACTTTTTTGTAAACAAATAAGCATTGCCTAGTCTAGAGATGTTATAGTATATTTTATCCAAAATAAATTTAGTAGTTATAGTTTGGTCATTGTATTTTGATTTTTTTCTGAAATTCCATATGGACCAACATGTTATAGCAGGTAATATGGTTCTAATGCGGATGAAATTATTGGTTGACCAAAACAAACATATTATGAAATTATGGATATTCGAATAGTTACCTAATGTTATACCAAATAAGCCAGCTGAATGACACCAAACATCCCATTTTACTAGACAATTAACAAACAAGTGGTTGAGTATGTGTTAACAAAATTAGCACTTAGATGTTGTGTAAAAAATTATCTTTTGAATGTTTTTATCTACTAAAATCCGACTTTTAATAATGTTCCATATGAGGAAAGAGTATTTAGTTGGAGTGCTGTTGTTCCAAATCTTTTTAAAGAGATTGGAAGCAAAGAGATTGGAAGCATGACCATTGGTTCTAATCGGATTACAACTATATTTGGTGCTAAATTCACCAAATACGGATAAAGTCCATATTATTTTGTCATCTATATCATCATGAAATGTGAGGTTTTGAATTTTCTTAATATCAAAGTGGATGATATTTAAGCTAAGTTTATTTATTTCCCAATTTCCATATGTCCAAAAACTACTAACCTTTTCTTTTAAATACCAATCATTGTTAGTGTCATTTTATAAGAAAATCAAGGGATATTTGTTGAACTATTTATCCAACCAGAATCATATATTTTCTTTTCTTATATTCCATAATATATACGGTTCACCAATGTATTTAATTGAAGTTAACCTTCTCAAATTCTTAGAACACTTAGAGTTTTTTTGGAGTTGAAGATGATAGATGGTATAACAGTACACTGAATGCATATTTTCCCTAGTTGGATTGATTTTAACGAAAATTAAACCAAAGTTTGCATGTAAAGATATCCACCATATCAATGATCCTTCTTATGTTAAGACATATTTCTTCACATGGTTTACATAAAGCTTACCATTTAGTCCATATTATAGCATGAGATGATTACTTTGGACTCCAAATAAATCTATTAATGGGTTTTTAATCCTACTAAGTATAATACAATATTGAATGTGATAGGAATGAATGACCATTAGTACTGATTGGATCAATACTAACCTACCCCCAAATGAAATTTGTACATGGTATATCCTGTATAGACTTAAATATTTTAAATCACCCAATACTTGATTAATACTGAGTTTGAATTCAACACCAATATGAGTCTTAACAACTCTGACTACAAATATTCTAAACTTCTTGAGAACATTTCTATATGTATTCTCTTTGCTAAAAATTAATTAATATTTTAATTTGTTTCTATTTATCTTTATTCAAATAATCTTTTTAATTTCTACCATATATTTCATTTTAAACTTTTCTTTAGGTTGAGAATTTACATTTTCAATTCTTCGCTTGTCATTTCCACGATAAATATTTCTCGGATGAGGCTTGTCCACCTCTAGATGTGCATTAGCAATATATAAAAAATTATTAAGTGGCCACCATTAGTTTCCTTTCAGTCCACCTCTCTTATGGAAATTTGAATTCCAATTCCAATGAGGGGCTCTTGTTGATGAGATATTCAACTTTTTTAATAGTTTCTCCCCAATAATTCTTGTCATTCCAGTTGTTAGAAGCATACAAATCATCCTCTCGATTAAGCTTCGATTCATCTTTTCACCGCATCATTTTTAAGAATTTCATTTGATATTTTTGTACCTATATATAATGTTAGAGTAGTAGTTGGTGAATGCTTCATTCATAAATTCCAAGTCATTATCACTTCTTAACTTCTTCAACAATATCTTAGCTAGTGAATGGTTCATTAAAAAATTCCAAGCCATTGTCACTTCCAAGTCATTACTTAAAGGCATTAAATGCTTCACAAATGGACATTAAAAGTATAACCTATAATATTCTAGAATAATCATCAATTATGAGCATAAATTACGTAGCATTTCCTATCGTTGGATGCCTTGTAAGTCTTCAAATATCTAAATGAACATATTTAGTTGTATGGTTGCTATTAATAAACTCTGTTACTTTTCCTAGCATATAATGCGTGCAGAAGCTTAACTTACGAAGCTTATTACCATCCAACAACTCTTGTTTGCTAAATTAATTTAGGCTTTTATTGCTTAAATATCATAACATGATATGCCACAAATTGGTGAATCGTTATCAAAAATAGACACACTTCTGACCAATACAAAGTTTCAAGAACTAATATACCATTAACTCTACTAGCTTTCATACAACCAGTGAGCCTTGCAGGACCCTAAGTGTGTTATCTCCGCCTATATAGTTTTAATATTCTTCATCTAATATTCAAGTAAAAAAAATATTTTGTTTAATATTAGAGAAATGGTTTATATTTTTTATGAATCCCTCAAGTTTTGTACGTAACTTGAACTTAACATTCCCTATTATTTTTAAAGCGTATGACTCATCATTCTACAGTATGACCTTACCACCATCAAACTCTTGTAAGCCTTCAAACGAGTATTGTTGGAATTCATATATAATTTCTTTCCTCAAACTAGACCTCACTTGTTATAATACGTACAATGCATTAGTATAGTCATAATAAAAAAAGACCATTGATGTATCTCAAGCCTTAAATGTATGTTGATTATCTCTTTTCTCTCCCTCGGGCTAGTTCTTCCCCATATGATATTATTTCTTTTAAAATCACCATTTTACTATAGAAAGACTAATTGATCCTATATATCTAGATATCGATTTTATTTTCTTCTTATAAGAACTTCTCTTTCGAGGCATTCCTCCCACACCCAAGCCATTTCGAGTAGAGTGAATATTCAAACCAACATTCTTTTGATGATGCTTTATATTATAACATTTTTTCACTTCAGATATGATAAGATACTGCTCTAAATGGAGTGTCAACAAAAGTTTCATACAATTTTGGTAAAAATCTCAAGAGGATGATTACTTGATCTTCATTCTGATTCTTAAATTTTGCACTATTCAAATAGAGAATGATCAAGTTAAAACCATCCAAAAGTTTTTGAATCTCTCTATTGTCATCCATAATTAGAATATATAGTTGTTTCTTGAGATATAATCTATTTTCCAAATATTTCTCTAGAGTAATAACTTAAATAACTTATATATTATCTCTAGTGAATTTATCAAAATCAAATTTCGTTGAACTCGTCTTCATATTTCTACTTCCTTATTATTCTTTGTTGATCACCAACAATCCATTGGTTTCAATATCCACTTCTAAATATCTATGCTCACCGCACTACTTATTAGAGAACCACTAAGAACCGGAGGTCTATGATAGACAATTAAATATAATATTGGTATAACGGTTTCGATAATTGGCTTTGGAAGTTTAATTTTAAAAATTATAAAATCTTAACAAAAATAAAAAATAAACTACACAAGATTAAAATGGCTTGGATTACGATGCAATCCTACCTCCATGGAGAATAAATCGGATTGTATAGGTTGGAAAATTAATATAAATTATAAGAGCATTAAATACAATGTTTAAAACTTCTCGAAATATAGTACACATTTTCACTCTTTTCTCGCAGCTCTCATTATTTCTCTGAGTGTCTTCTTTGTCATTCTCTCTCGAGAATACATATATTCTAAAATCACTCTATTTGTTGAACAGTTTTCTCTAACTAACGATTGTTTTTCTCTCTAAAGTCTTTGTTTAGAATAAATACACACAATGTACAACCATACTCTAAGATATATATATATATGGTATTAAATGAGGTGTATATTAATACAAACGTACACCATGCTAATAATTGAGAACCAAAGTTGTTACAAGTTGTAATAATATATAAACAAACTTGTACAAACATCATGATGAATGGTTGTGATCAAATAATAAATGCAATCAATTATATCAAACCTGTATCACCTTGACATATTAACTATTATACATTTAATCCAAATGATTTAGTGAACTTAACTTGAGATTGATTCTTCGAAACAACCAAACACATTATACCGAGAGTTAACTTAAATCGAGATTAAACCTCATGTATTGATACTTAAATAAACATAAAAAATGAACTCCTTTATGAGACCAATTTTGTTTTATGGATGAACCTCCCATAATGGGACTAAACCCACGAATATGCTACTTAACCATTTTAAAAGGCCAAACCCTGCTATTACGAGACCAATACCGAGAACAAGATCCTACAATGACCAAACCTCTTTTTAAGACCAGTATCCCTATAATGTTTTCTCTCTAATATTGTTCGAAGTGACAAATCAACTACTGCTAAGATGAGGTTTCCATAACTCATCTTGCCAAGGCTCGGAATATAATCATATTTGTGAGGACATGTCACATGTAACTTTAAACTATATAAATAAAGAAGAATATGATGTGATCGCCAACGTCTCGGTCAAAGAAATTCCTCTACGTCTCAGGTTGTTACTTATAACCACGACAGTCATTAGCATCATAATTATATCTTGTACACTAGGACGTGGTTATAAAATCCCTAATAGATAGCGATCGATAATTCTGAAATCAGGAATATGTATGATACATTATTTTGCATCATGGTTACACAAGATATATCGTATAACACTCTTGGTGTGCTGATGGAACTTGATAGAACATTCATATTATTCTCTAACATAAATTAACAACTTTAAATTATTTTGATTCAATCATCTTTTTTTTTTGCTTACTTGAATTGTATACTTTGATTTTGATTATCAACTAATCTAATAACATAATTTACATAATATTCGATCTGATTTTTATCTTCTTCTTTTATATAATTCAAAAATAGTAACGAATTCAATAAATAAATTCATAAATCTAAATACATGGAGTTAAAATAATAATTATCTAAAATAGATTAATTTTTTATTCATCTTAATATTAATTCAGAGTTTTGTATACAACTAATGCAACTCTTTTAAATAACAAATACTAATTTCTAAGGAATTAATCAAATTAAAAGGAATGTTGCACTCACCGGTATCCCAATTAAATATTAGTCTAAACTTTCCTCGTTAACGCTATCCTAGTCTTATAATGTGACAAATGAAATAAAAAACACAAAGTTAAATGAGATGTATAGATTATGTGATAAACTCTATTGGATCGCTCAATATATTTCCACATGCATATGATGAATCGATTGTAAAATCCAATTTTACTAAAACATAGCTAAAAATTACTTATTTAAAAGCAAAACATGTTATCGATAACCTATTCTGTATGCGAACATATGTTAACGCTTTTCCTCTTGAATTTTATTTAATGTAGAAGTCATCTAATGTTTTAAAAATATCATCTCCAAAACCATTAAAATATTTATACAAAGAAAAAAAGAGTTAGAAAAAGAAGGGAATTTAACTAGTTTTTATGTGAATTTGTTAACACAAAACCAATAGATGTCTTTAGGTTAGACTGAAAGAGTATATAAAGTAAGTCAATTATTAATAGATTATGAAATTGGGTTAAAACACAAATCAACTGAATTGCAACCTCTACAACCCGCTTTGTATTTAGGAACACAATCCTCTTAAGTTATTTCCACCAATTAAGTCCCCAAACTTATAGTTCACTCTCAATTGTTTATATTTTGGGCTCAATACTTCACATAACCCACATCTAAAAATGTATTTCAACACTTATACCTCAATAGTAGGGTTTCACCTATAAGTCTAATTCATGTTTAATATATATTAATACAATTAATATAATTAATCTGATTACTTGTTAATTGGACAAGTTTATGATAATGACCAAATATATCATTAGCATAGCGATCCATAATTGTTTCCAACAATATCTTACTTGGATCTTCATATACTACTCAGTGATATATTTACTTTTATAAACGTCCTTATTTCATTATCAGTATGTGAACTGAACAATCTCGTACATGATCAATGAACAAAAAAACATTGAAGGCTTCTTCTTAGTAATGTGTACAGTTGGACACATCACTAAATCAAGTATAGTATTAATTATGGTGTGTAACATAAGAATAATATGAAGTATAATCCCACGTATATATTCTTAATTTATCATACCTTAGGGGAGATCTACTATAAAGTTACAAATATCAATAGATATGAATTGAGCCATATATTGCAATTAACCAAAATGTATACATTTAAATCACAAATATAATTTGGTTTATATAAAAAACTTCCCACTCTAATCAGTGATCCGTTAAATCAACTATACCTATCTTAATAGTGTGTTCCAAAAAAAATTAGGAAATACTACATTTGCAAGATGATCTATAACCATATAATTTGTGTTGATGTTCTCTAGAGTTATATAATCCATCTGAACTTTCTCTTTAACAATACTTAAATTTTATATCTATGTGTTAGGAATTAGAGGAGCTTATGTTACTGTTAAAATATTATACTGCAAAACTTTTATTACAATACAATTTTATGGGACCTTCTATCTCTTAGAAAATATGTAATCCAGTGACAAAATTTCATAATCATAGTGTTTGGTTCATTACCTTAAAGTACACAACAAATTTTTTTGTCATAATGTGTTTGATTTACTCTTTTCTATGATATTGCATCTCCAGTTAATAAGAACGTACTTCATGGAATGTCTTTCAGTGTATTTTTACATCCAAAAAAATGTCAGTCAAAATATCCAATGATCAACATGTGCCCCATTGTCTTTGTAGAATTAGTATACACTTTTAACGTCCTTCCAGTTACTTACATAACTTCCTAACTTATTAAAAGTAAAGGCAATTTCTGACCTCGTACAAAGTTCATGACATATTAAAATCCCAATTTTTGAATCATAAAGGATAACTTTCATCTCATTAATCTCAAGTGTTATCTTTGGACATTGACCAAAGTTCAATATGTTATATTTTGCTTTAGAGGTACTCAATGGTCTTTAATTTACTACTCCGCAATGTTATAACACACTATTTATATACATTTTTTGTGATAATCGAAGAGTTTCACAAGAGTGATCCTGCTTAAGATGGATTCCAAACCCAAAAGTTGTATCGCCAAGAACTTTTATATTAAAATTGTTTGATAAAACGTTCATTTTAATATGTACCACTTTGTTATTGTTTGAGGAAACTAGTATGTCATTGATATATAATACAAGATATATGAAATTATTCACACTGAACTTGTTGTACATAACCCTCAATTGAGTTGACCTCAACACCAAAAGAGACTATTATCTCAAGGAACTTGTGGTGCTAGGAATAATAAACTTGGTTAATCCATAAATGTATTTATTAAGCTTGTATACTATATACTTTGAGTTTCATATTTCAAGGTGTTTAGGTTGCATCATATAGATCATTTTATCAATATCACCAATAATAAAATAGGTGTCTACATATATTTGATAAAGCTCAAGATCAAAGTATGCAACTAATGCCATGATTGTTCCCAATGAGTAATTATTTGATACCAGAGAGAATGTATCATTAAAATCAATCTCTTTATGTTAAGTATAACCTTTCACTATATGACGTGATTTACGTATTTTCATATTACTTATGAAATTTTGTTTGGTTATGTAAATCCACTTACAACCAATCATTTTTCCCTTCAGGTAATGAGAGAAGTTTTCATACCGCACTGTCTTGCATCAATTTATATTCTTTCTTCATATGGTCAATCCACATATGAGAGTTAGATCTTTCCATAAATTGTTTGTAAGACGACATATCATTTATAGTTCCAACACATGACTCGTGAATATATACAATAAAATCCGAATTTATAACATTCTTATTTTCTCTCATGAAAATTATTAAAGGCACTATTACTTCTTGTCGAGCTTCTTGAAGAAGTAAAGTTTAATCATCGTGAACAATGTTATTGTTCTACTTGTGAAATATTAACTTAATTTTATTCTTGTTTTAAGTGGATCATTTTTGTATCTTGGTTAAAACTCTCAAGTTAAAATATCGACTTTATTGGGCGTATTCTTTTGTTCTAACAAGGTCAAAATAATTACCGTTAAGGTCCAATTTTACGCTACTTGAATATCTCCATTAGAACCTTCATGATTTTTGTTTCAAGATTCTTCCTCAAAATGAACATATGTTCTTGAATTCGTCTCTCTAACTCAACATCCTTGAGAAACTTTGTTGCTTCCGTTTAAAAACAATTACTAGTAGAAGAATCATAAAACTTATAACCCATTGAATATACAGAATAACCAATGAAGAAGAATTAACCATTTTTTGGCCCAATTTATTTTCATGAGACTTATAAGATTTTGCTTCAGATGAACATCCCTATATGTGCAGATGCTTAAAACCATGCTTGCCCCCAGTCCATACCTCATATAGTTTTCTAACGGTTTGCTTAGACTATATTAAGTATGTAAGCTGCACATTTGATAGCTTCCACCCCAGAATGATAATGGTAGAGATGAGTTACCTATCATGTTTATATCCATATCCTTTAGTGTATACGTCATTCATATTGGATATATCCCACATCATATGGTTAAGGGTGATATTTAACAACTTTGTAGGTATTTAGCATATGGTCGTTGACGTTGTTCACCTGATCTGTTATATCTGCATAGTATTCACGACCATTGTAAAATCTAATGCTCTTAATTATTTTATCTAGTTGTTGTTTAAGTTCTATCTTAAAAGCAATAAACTTGGAAGAAGGTAGATTTACATAAACAAATAGAAGTCACCTATGATTGTTATGAATTAATACTCCCATTTGGAAACTGTCCATATATATTTGTACAAATCAGTTCCAAGACGTTTACACTCTACTTGCCCCTACCCTTTAAGTTCTCATTTATATCCCCTTGATAAACTTGATATAAGTACCAAGATTTCTGTAATCTACATACCTAATAAACCTTCAACGAAAATCTTATCCTTTCTAACTTGTATATATGACATAAGTATTTGGGCCATTGTTTAAATGATTTTTTTGTTTTATTAATCTTATTCTTTATTACTTATGTGTTCATTGATATATTGGGATTATCAATTGTATATAATAAATACAGTTTATCATTCTTTATTAATCTACGAGTACCAACAACCATATCATTCAAGGGAATAGTTAATTCCTTCTCGATGATCTTTTTTGCAATGTTTTAGTTTCGGTTGGAGGAAGCTCAGAGACAGTTTCTTCATATCACTTTCCTGATATCTTAGTAAAATACGTTTTCGAGCTGCTTTGAGGAAGGTTCTTCCTGGTTCCTTCTTCGAGAGTAGGAAGGTTGGTTTTAGTTGTCTTCATTTTAGCCTTCTTCTGAGGGCTCAGATTTTATGAAGAGCTAGCACCATATGTGCTAGCTGCTTTTTTCTTTTTCTCATTTTTTGAGGGAAGATGGCTATCCGATTTGTTCCTCATTGGAAGAGTCACCTTACCATTTGGTTCTACCAGTCTCTTCATAGCTAAATTTAAATTTGGTGGCTCCATCAGAATTTCGAGGAGATCAACACCCAGAGTGATCCTCCATAAGTGGCTATTGATAAAATTGATGGGCATAAAATTTGAATGAAACCCATTACCCCACTCTTTTTCTGCCCAGGGGGCTAGCTTCACAAAAATATCATTCACATCTTTCTTGCGACCTTTATATCTCTTCAATTTTTCAAGGAAAAATGATAAGATTACTGCAAAAATGAGCACAAAGTATTCAGCCAAAGAAAAAATAAATATCAAGCAGAACTTACGGTTACTCATCCAGACGAGGTTGAGTTTTGAAGGGTTCTCCTCAAATATCTCCTTCTCGTTCTCCCACCTCCAGATATGAAGACAAAAACAATTTCTAAAATTTATCAGCTTCGAGCAAGTCATCGATAAATTTAAGATCATCATCAAGGGTTAAGTATTAGAAGGGCATGCCATCCCTTCGAAATTTTGGTTACGGTAATGAAATATTTGATGGAGAGGAGAATTTGGCTTAGTTTGGAAGCCATGATCATTGATCAAAGTGTAAACCATTGATTGGGTGTTGGTTGTGTAGGGAAAATGTTCACTAGTTCGAAGTACTCCACTATCTTCGGATCTAGCGGGAACCGAAGTACATGTAAGGCACATTTTTTAGCGCTATAATATATTCAGGGAGAAGTGGTTTTAAATTTAAACTCACTAAGGTAGCTACATCCTTGGGAACCTCAATTACAACTTTCTTCTTTATTTTTTTTCTCCCTAGTGCTCTTGTTTTCGAATCATTTTCCTCAATATCATCTTTGACATTTTTTAGGAATCGTCTTCAGTATCAGCCTCGACATTTGATTGAGTGGTTTCTGAATCAACTTTTTCATAAGAAGCTTGATCTATAAATTGATGAGGATTTGGATTTGAGTTTGGGTTCTCTAGTTCATTATTTGAGGGATTTTATTGTGACTCTGTGATAGTCTAAACAATCTCCCTTAGGGGAGGATAATATGGTGAAGGGTTGATTGTATCATTTGGTGAAGTAGTGACCTCCTCGAAATCTCCCATAGCTATGACAGTTTATTTTTTTACACGATGACTTTGGGGGGAGGTGAGTTTTTGGTTGGACTTGTGGACTTTCTTTGCGTAGTTGTCAAGTTGAATTAGACCTGATATGAGATGGAGTTTCTTATGATATTTTTGAAGTAGATGAACTCTGAGTTACTTTGCGATTTCTTCAAAGAGAAACAGTTGTGGAACCAATAGGAGTGGGAGAGGAAATTCGAGGTGTTGATTGTGAAAGGTTTGTTGATAAAGACTGTTGGGATTGTCTGGTGGATAAATTTAAAGTATATCAGAAGTTTGATTTGGGTCAAAATTACTGTAATGAATGGTTTCAGTAGAAAACCGAGGAGCCTTGCTTATCAATTCACCAGCTCTATACTCCTTAGCTCTTGCAGTAATCGTAAGCATTCTCACGATTTGGGGCAATTGGTTTTCTGGGTTTTGTGGTTTTTGAGCGTTTTTTATAAACTGGTGTGCACATCGGCTGGAAAGTATGAGTTTTCCTGTGAAGGTAGCCAAGGAATTGATAAATAAATGAAGGTAAGCAAGGATTTCTCTCAAGTTAAGAAAATTTTCTCTCTCTATAAAGTTTGTGTGAAGTGAATAATGAGATCTATTTGTAGAAGAGGTTAGGAGAGAGAAAGAGATGCCAGAGACGTTGAAGAGGTGAACCGTTTGTGTGTAAAGGGAATAGTGTGACGTTTGTAAAACTGTGAGACCTAGGGGTAGGTCTAAGAAATAAAGTATAATGATTCATTGCACACGTAATAGGCCATACCAAACGTTTATAACCGTTATGAAGAATCCAACTTATATTTCCACATCACAATTTATTCGAGTAGGTTGACTTAGATTAATTTCGAAATGAATTCAAGTATCATGTAATCGAAGAGGATAAACGTGAAGAATTTATGTTCTAAGCAAATTAAACTTTGCGAGGAATTTTTCCTGCTTATAGTGAATACCAAAGTGATAACTAGTTCTTAGTTATTATATTTCATAAGAACTAGAGGGGCTAGTCATAAGGATGTAGAATATTGATGGATGAAGTCTAAAGAATTAAAGTCTTATATGATCAATTGAGAAGATATATGACACATTTTAGTATGTTTGTAAAGATGGAGGGTAAAAATGTAATTAACCCACTTTTGTAACTAATTATGCCATACTAAGTTTGTTTTGTCTATAAATAAAGACCGAAGCTGTTACTATAGGGATCCACATATTTCTAAAGTGTTAGTTGATATCTATTTTTACTTTCTCTAAAATCAACATCTCTCCTTTACTTTCAAGAACACGATTTATAATTAACATAATCAATTGAAATCTAGTGGTTCAAAATCCTTCATAATAGGATATAACATTTTGAATATGTAATATTATTCTAGAGTTTTTAAAATAAAAAATTAATTACGTCTTTATATAATTTTAGTTCTTGTTACGGATGACAATTCGTGTCTTGTCTAATTCGACGGTCGGATTTTGTTCGGTCTGAAAATTTAAATTATATAAAAAATATATATTATATAAAAAATAAAATAATATATATAATAATAATATAATATATTTAAAATAAAATAAAATATATAAAATATTATTCAAGCTGATGTCTACCAATCCCACCGAATTGACCAACAGATACGACCGGGCATGTTCGGATTTAAAAATATTAAGACCGGAACGGTCGGGTTTGGATTCAAATTTCGAAAAACAGACTCAGTCTGTCCGAATCCGACCACAGACGGCCATTACCATTGTTACATATACCCTAATGATTAGTAAAAATCAATATTCATAACTTATGTGTATTTATGTCGTCCGTCTAACTAACAATATTACTACTATTTTCTTGGAACATCCGTTACCGAGACATTCATATCACCAAATATACCCCACAAAATTCTGGAGAAGAGCTCTCGGCTCTGAAGTATATTAAATTCTGGAGAAGAGGTCCATTTGTAGCCATTCAAAATTCTGGAGGACAGTTCCATATATAGCCATTACGACAAATACTTAATTGTACAAGTACAACCAATTCTCTGCACAATATCTATACCATGAATTTATTTTGTTTATTATTTGTTTGATAACGCAGGATCTAGAAGAAGAGAGGAATCCAAGAATCCGAAGAAAAGTCATCAAATAATTATATACTAAAATATTATTGTACATCGGATATAGGCGTGACAGTACATTCCGTCCTATTTCCACGAAATATTTAACGGTTTGTGACATTGCATAGTTTGACATTACATATTTCATCCATTCAAATGTTTTTGGCGATTGATGCATGAGAGGTGAAACTATAGTGTATTTAGTATGAAGTAATAACCAATAAATATCTGTTTAGTTGAAAACATCAAATACTCAAACCCATAAGTCATTTATCTAAT